>CAIGQZ010007154.1:12433818-12470565 GCA_903798205.1 Danio tinwini | reverse complement strand
TATATAATTTTTTTTAAGTATAATACATTGTATTTTTAAATGTGTTTCTTCTGCACGTCGTTTTTTTTCTTAAAGCAATATGGGAGATAAAAATGTCTATATAAAAAAATATATAAGTTCTATAAAGTAAACAGTTGAGGGTGCTGTTGGCTGTAATATTTCTGCTGAAGTATTGAAGATCTCTGGATGTGAAGATTGTGTGCTTGAGAACATTATCTGGGCTGGAGAATCTTTTTTTAAGTTTGAAATATACAGTATATTTATTTTTGTTCATAATAATTATTATATAGGCAGTTAACAAGCATTTCAATATGATAACAAATGAAACTTGTTTACTCATGAGATTTTTTTTAAACAATGCTAAAATAACAGAAAGGCATTAATACTTTTTTTTTAAAAAACACAAAAGACTGAGACAACAATCATTGCATATTCACAATCTTTCCATCCTCATTAATAATAATAATACAGCATAAATAAAAAAATAAAATAACAAATAAAATAAATGATTAAAAAAATTAAGTAGCAGGGGAGTTGCAATCTTGCACTTTGACTTTTTAGTTTTTTAATGACTTCATATATATTACAAATCTTTCTTTAAACACCACTAGTCTTGGGGAAATTTTGAAAAATGTACATTTATGAATATCAATTTTTAATAATATCAACAAATTATTCATTATATAAGGTATCTTTTATCCTTAAGTATTAACCGAAACGTAATTAATTCCAATGAGAAGATAAGTGTTACAGTTATTTTCTGTTGTATCCAAACTAATACTTCGTTCCAAAATGTTTAAACCAAATTACATTAGAAAAACAAGTGCTCCATTATTTCAATAGCGCTGAAAAATATCTCACCTTTACTGCTCATTCAAAATCCCTTATTGCAGTTTCAGTTAGCTGGATTAAATAACCAGATTGCAAAAATTCCATATTTATAATTAGTCGTAATTACTTCTTAAAATCTGGACGTAAGCTGGAAGACTTTTGTTGTAAAACAGCATTCAGATTTACCCATGTTTGTTTATGCAATGCATGGATTTAGCTTTTTGACTAATGTTTGCTATAAATTGATGTTCATATTTTACTTATTTAAGAACACATTTGGGTGTTTATGGTTCAATAATGTTTACATGAAATTCAGATAAACTATTAAAATATAAGGTTGTATTAGATAATGTTATTTCATGTATTATACTAATGCAAACAGCCAATTTATTATAAAGCTAATGGACATTTAGTTGTTTATTGTAAAATCATGTTAAATAAATTTGGATTTTTATAATACATTAGTAAATGTTGAACTATGATTAATAAATGCTGTAGAAGTGTTGTTTATTATTAGTCCATGTTAGTAAATACATTAATTAACAATAACTAATTCAACCTGACAGTAAAGCTTTTCATTTAGCTAATGAATCACGGACTAATCCAAAGAAAAGTGAGTGTAAATTGTGATCAAAACGTTAGTGTATTATTTTTTACGTGTTCAATTATTGCTTTGATTAATTGATTGATTTGTTTTAATTAAAATAAATAATTAAACATTTTCATTGTTAAAAAAGTACACAATTATTTATCTTGTCAAATGCTGGCAATTCCTTTCCATTCAAGAGATTAGGAAACCTACACTTAATGTAATATTTAACACACTTCATATTGTTGGTAACAAAAAAAAAAAAAATCTCTTTGCATTTTTGGATCAGTATAATGCAAAATAAAATCTATGTGGCGTGTTAGATCTAATGGCATTAAAAAGTATTCACCTAAAATGTTTAATATGTAAAACCAATAATGAGTTTTTTTGCATTCTTTTAAAATATTTTTTTCAATAATACAAAAAGTATTTATTTGAATAGAAAAGTTTCCTTGCTGTGTACATCAAATAGAAAATTTATATTTAAGAAGAAGAAAAAAAGAGACGAAAGACAGAAAACCTTAACAAATGTGAATGTGGCTCCTGCTGGTCTGAGAACATTTGTTTGTGTCATTGTGCAGGTTTGAATGTTTGAGCCGTTACGTCTGTCTAATGAGAGACATGAAAACCACCAGAAAAGTAAAAATTACAATTACATTAATTAAAGATGCATCTTTGAGATATATACAATTTGTTGCAATGCCTTGTAGGAAAACTATAGGAACACTTAAAAAAATGCATTCATTTGTTATTATTTTTTGGCAACACTTTGTTATTAATTTCCTTCTAGTAATAAAACCGTAAAGGGTATAGTTCACCCAAAAATGAAAACTCTTGTCAACATTTACTCAGCCTTTACTTGTTTCAAACCTTTACAGTGGTCACCAAGCTTGTTCCTGGAGGGCCGGTGTCCTTCAGATTTTAGCTCCAACCCTAATCAAACACACCTGAACAAGCTAATCAAGGTCTTACTAGGTATACTTGAAACACCCAGACAGGTGTGTTAAAGCAAGTTGGAGCTAAACCCTGCAGGGACACCGGCCCTCCAGGACCGTGATTGGTGACCCCTGCTTTATGACTTTCTGTCTTCTATTAAATGCAAAATAATACATTTTGAACAAAGCTGGAAACCTAACCATTAAGTTCCATACACTCTCAGAAATAAAGGTACGCGAGCTGTCACTTTTCAAAAGGTACAAATTTGTACCTAAAAGGTCTACATTAATACCTCAAGGGTACATATTAGTGCCTAAAAAGTACAAAAGTGTTCCTTTTAAATTTTTTAGGTACTAATATATAATTTTGAGGTACCAATATGGACCCTTTAAGTACAAATTTAAAAAAGGTACCACCCCAGAGACAGCTCCTGACCTTTATTTCTGAGAGTGTAGGTTTGACTTTGTTTTCAGCTTATTTAAAATAACTTCTTTTGTGTTCAGCAGAAGATAGAAACTCATAAAAGTTTTAAAACCACTTGTGGGTGAGTAAAAAAAACATTTTTTGGATGAGCTATCCCTTTAAGTAATGTTTGCACATGGCTGTTCATCATTAAGATTTATCAGCTGTATAGCATAAAGTAGGTTGTGAAGCAGCTTTGGTCTTGTCCAAAATAAGTTCTTAGATACAAAAAGCTTTTTAATTCACATTTTGCTGCTTCATTTTACTGTATCTTTGGCAGGTGATCAGTCACACGACAAATCTTCCTGCAAAAAAGATGGCAGCCTCCAGTTTGCATACTAACAGTGGATCATGTGCGACTAGCCTAGCATTTAGCATTGAACTGAATGGGAATGCTACTAACAACATGTCTTCAGGTATAGAGTTGTATAGTTAGAATACCGTATGTCATCTTAACTTTAAAACACAATATATGTATTTTTTGTTATTTTTCACCCAGCATTGTCATGTAAACTTGGTTTTCTAGCATGAAGTGTTTTAATAAGGCACCTTCTTTGGATAGTTTTAGGTAGTTTGTCAGTTTAAGCTTATTCTCATTTGTTGTTGAGGGTTTATTGAAGACTTTAGGGCTGCACAATATATTGTTTCAGCATCAACATTCATAGAAAAGACTTAGTTATTCAATTCCTGTACCTGAATACTGTCAAACTTCCTAAAAACCATAAAGCACTGTTATTTAATTTGTATGTTTGCTTTATTGTATTTAGATGTGCATGTAATTTGTTTATTATATTTTATGCAGATGCACTGCCCTATAAAATGATCCCAATCAATTTAAAATTCATTACAAACAAAGCTAATCTGGTGAAATACTCAAATGCAATATATATGTATACATTTATATATTTATTTATATATTTATTTATTTATTTAATTATTTATTTATTTATTTTTCCCAATATCGTGCAGCTCTATAAACTCCTTGTGTAATAACATTGCGAGCATCACTGTCATTCACATGTGTATAACTGTTGTGTGAGGTTTTTCTGTCTGGTCATAAACCAAATAGCACTTACTTTTTTTATCAGATTTGTGCACTTTTAATGTGTCGTTTTAGTAAAATATTTTGTAAAAAGCAAAACTATTACTTAAAAAAAAACAAACAAAAAAAAACTTGCTAACCCAAAAGTATTGTTAACCCATAACCTATGTACATTTTGTTCATTAGGATTATTAATTATACTTTTGGAGCTATTCACGATGTCTTGATCTTTTTTGGAGCACACAAAATCAATCCACCTATAAGCTTTTTAGCTAATCTGATTAGCAAGAGGCTTACAGTACCCAAGCAATGGATATCTAGCCAGCTAATTAGCTATCATGGCATTAGCTGATTGCGCACAAGTCAAATAAACAAACCCCAATGACTTTTCCAGATTTATCGCTGTTTCATTTTCTTGGGAAAATGATCAATCTTGAAGCACATAATCATGTACTAAATTCTTGCTTATAAAATTAA
Source organism: Danio tinwini (assembly GCA_903798205.1). Lineage (NCBI taxonomy): Eukaryota > Metazoa > Chordata > Actinopteri > Cypriniformes > Danionidae > Danio > Danio tinwini. Next base: position 12,466,228 of record CAIGQZ010007154.1, on the reverse strand, counting down.
ATGCTTGATAAACTGGAATTGATGTGGATTTGAAGTAAGAGGTTTTTCTTGGAGTGGAACCAGATGGCCCTTCGCAGCTTTTCAAATGGCTAACATTAAAAGCCATGTCAAGCTTCGGTATATCTTGTTAGTGGAAGTTAATAGCGCTGAGGAACTAAAACATCTGTAGTTCATTTTGAATGTTGCCTATCAAATGTTGTTATCTTTCTGTTCTAGTGTTAGTCTAAATCCCGACTTAAAACATATTCAGAGATTGCATATACAATTGAAGTCTAAATTATTAACCCTCCTATGAGGATTATTAATCCTTCTTCTTATAATATTTTTTTTCTAGGGAAAGTCTTATTTGTTTTATTTCGGCTAGAACAAAAGCTTAGATTTTTTTTGTTATATTATTAGCCCCCTTAAGCTATATTTTTTGATAGGCTACAGAACAAACCATCATTGTACAATTATTTGCCTAATTACTCTAACTTACCTAGTTAGACTAATTAACTTAGTTCAGCCTTTAAATTGCACTTTAAAATGAATACTAGTATCTTGAAAAATATCTAGTAAAATATTATGTACTGTCATCATGGCAAAGATAAAAAAAACAGTTATTAGAAATTACACTGTAAAAAAAATCCTGGTTGCCTTAAATTTTTTAAGCTAAATCAAATTAACCTTATGAGTCCATTGAACTTGTATTATGTTAAACTGACTTAAAACAGCTTGCATAACTTATAAAATTAAGTTAGAACATGATTAGCTTAGTTTAATAAGTTACAATGACCTGAAAACATATGCTGTCAGGACTAATTGATCATATAATTTTTTTTTACAGTGTAGTTATTAAAACATAGAAATGTGTTGAAAAAAACTTGGGGAAAATATATAGTATTATAGCTAATAATTCTGACTTCAACTGTATTCTTAAAAGATCACTGGTATAAAATTAACTGTAATGTTAACTATGGTAGGTTGTCATCTAAAAAATAAGACGTTTACTATTTTACCGTGTTTGAGTTTTCTAACACCAGAGTTCTAAAGTTAATATACTGTATGTCATCTTAGCTTTAAAATATGATCTCTATTTTCAGTTTTTTAAAAATATAACTTTTTTCTTTCGTAGTTTTTGCAGTTCACACTTGTTTTTCTCTCTGCAACAACATGTAAACTTGGTTTAATAATGCGCTGTCTTTGAGTAGTTTTAAGTGGTTTGTAAGTGTAAGCTTATTCCTGGTTGTTAATAATTTATTGAATAACCAATTTAGTGTTGTTCAATAAATTATTTCAGCATCAACATTCATAGACAAAGTCTTCAACTGTTTTCTGAAAAGACCATTCATTCATTCATTCATTTTATTTTCGGCTTAGTCCCTTTATTATCCAGCATATGTTTTACGCAGCGAATGCCCTTCGCAACCCATCACTGGGAAACATCCATACACACTCATTCATACATACTCATACACTACAGTCAATTTTAGCATACCTAATTTACCTGTACCACGTCTTTGGACTGTGGGGGAAACCGGAGCACCCGGAGGAAACCTACGCGAACACTGGGAGAACATGAAACTGAAATGCCAACTGACCCAGCCGAGGCTCGAATCAGCAACCTTCTTGCTGTGAGGCAAACATGCTACCCACTGCGCCACCGTTTCGCCCTGAAAAGATCACTTGTATAAAATTAACCGTAATGTTAACTATGGTAGGTTATTTAAGGTGCTATCTAAAAAATAAGACATTCACTGTTTTGATTCGAGCTTGTTCAGTTTAGAAAATGTGTGCAAGTTAAACAACCTGATGCTGAATAACAAGCAGCTAAAATCAAACTTATGAGGTAATGTTTTGTTTCTGTGTGTGTACTGGTATTACTTTACTCCATATTTACCCCATATTTCTCTTAGACAGCATGAGTTTGATTGCTTGACCCCTGGCCCCCCCCCAGAAATAGTTTATGGTTTAAGAAAAAGGGGTAAAAAAATCTTCAAATAGAAAAACACAATATTTTAGATCTCTGTGTTTGCTTCACTTCATTTTTTTCTGTTGGCAGGCATGGTTTTATTTCATTATTGCTTTGGTTTTGTAGAGAAGTTCACATTTCTCAATCCTCTTTTATTTGGAGATATCTGTATTCCACTGCTACAACACAGGATTGTGTATTATAAAGATTCAATACATAATCAATGTTTAAAAAGCTGCCTATGTTGCTCTGTAACTGTCTTTAAGTCAGACTGTAGGGTGAAACAGGCTTTGTTGACAGAAAGCAAATACCCTGTAAATGACGTTACTTAGAAGAAATATGGCCACATGGTTCTGTAAATTGTAGTTTAGACAAAGTGGAAAGGGACTTTCAGATAATAAAGCTTCACCACAGGTTTCATGAATGCAATTTATGAAGTTATGTTTGTCTTGAAGTTGTTGTTGCTCTTTAGGACCGTCTCCTGTAATTTCACATTTTTTCTCAGCCATCAAGCGCATCCTGGAGCCTAAACAAAGAGGAAGTAGAATCAGTGACTGTATTTGATGCCCAGTCAAATACAACAACTAAAGTTTTGCTCTTTACTTGAAATCTTCCCCATCTAGAAGTTTCTTGTAGGTGTTGATTTCCGCTTCCAGTTTCATCTTCATATTAAGCAGGGCTTCATATTCCTGTCCCTGTTCTGTGATATTTGCCCTCAGCTGTGCCAGCTCAGCTTCAAGCTGAATTATGATGTTATTTAACTTCTCCATCTCTCCGTTTGAACGTATCTCAGTGTTTCGCAGTGTATCTTCAAGTGACGCTTTCTAGAAGAAAAAAAGAGAAATGATATCAGATAGATTTAACAAACTTAATATTTGCTAATATGAGTCTATATTGTGTAAGTGCATGTTACCAGGTTTTGTTGTGAAGCAAGCTCTATTTCTAGTGTTTGAATCTGTCGGCGAAGGTCATTGCACTCCATCTGGGCACCTTGTAATGCCTCGGTGTTCTGAGCCACCTGCACCTGAACATCTGATATCTGAGGAGAGAGAGATTTTCATCTCATATAAACAAGTCATAGGCAAAACAAACGTATTGCAATGGTCAGAGGTTTCATACCTGGGATTCGTGCCACATTTTGAGTTCTTCTGCATTTTTAAGAGCCTGCTTTTCATAGTTAGCTCTCATATCTTCCATCACTTGAGACATATCCTGGCCCTTGGGTGCATCAACATCCACCTGAACACCTGACTGGGAGATCTGGTTTCGTAGCTCATCGACTTCCTGTCAAAGTTAAATAGATTTGTAATATTTAAAAACTAGTGTATTCATTAATATTTCATTATACTACTATTATTATATTATAAGTATATTATTGTTCGCTACTTTTATTTGTCTTCTCTGTTCTTACATGTCCCTGTCTCCGTCCCCCTTTCCAACACGCACATTTCATGTTGCCATTTAAATACCTTTTGCCATTTATTATAAAGGTATGCCATTTTACCTTAAATTGTAAGAAATCTGAGTTGTTTGAAAAGAAGTACTGTAAATTATACAGCAAAATCAGTCCAAGGCACTCGAAAAATGTGGAAAAATATATTAAAAAGCCTTTATTGACATATATCTTCCACATTTTTCGAGTGCCTTGGACAGATTTTTGCTGTTTATTCTGATGAATCCCTTACCCAAAGAGCACCGACGAATTATTTAAGCTACCCCTGAGCTCTTTTTGTTTGATTTTGCTTTGATTTTTACTGTAAATTATACTTTTGAATAGTACTGTGTTAGTGGGGTCTGCAAGTTGTAAAAAAAACACATTGTGGACCGTTTAAAGGCCACATAATTTTAAATAGATAACAGTGGGTCAAATGTAGACTAACAATAGCATGGTTTTCATTACAGATTTGCAAAACGATTTTGCCGTATTTCATAATGTTGATCAAAATTATTGTGCAGTGACAAAGTTTACATTATCAATGTTATGTGACTTTGTTCTTTTGTGATAAGTCATTCCAAAAATCATTACAGATTTTGGCAGGTTTACATATCCCACTAGCCATTTCTTTGTATTTTGGAAGACCTCAGTGGTTTAGGGAGCCATTTGGGATTGGGACTATAGCTCTCTTCAATATTTTTTTTCTTCTAATGACTCATCTTGTACTGCAAAGATTTTTATCCAATTAAATGTTCTCTAGAATTAGCTCCTCCTTCAAATATCATTGCAATAGTGTTGAATGATGTGTTGAAGCAAAAACTGAATCATTTAAAAAAAAAAAGTGTGATGCAATTCTTTAAAAAAAATTTGTAATACTTAAAAAAAATCAGTTCTGTTTGCATGAAATTATGGGGTCTTTAAGCTTTTTCAATGATGAATGCAGTAATCTAATTATCTGCTACTAGTGTTAACATGGCTCTTATGCAGTGTTTGATTTACATTTTCATGGTTTTTCTTGAGGAAGACAAGCTCTTCTTTCAAGGACTCGATTTCACCCTCCACATTCAGGCGACCAATGCTGGTTTCATCTATAACTTTCTTTAGACCTGCGATGTCTCCTTCCACGGACTGCCTGATTGCCGTCTCATTCTCAAATCTATAACACACACACAATGGATGTTCAAGGAATGCACTTAAGTGTTTAGTGTGCATGTCAGCAGTTCTCTACCACACATTTGCCATGCTAAAGATTTCTGGATTGTGATTCTAAATAGACCACTCTCTCAGAATCATGTTCTTTTGATACTGTTACATTTTTAGGATATTTGTGGTGTCGTGCAGCAATGGAAACTGACTTGACTCTGAAGTCATCCACAGCCAGACGAGCGTTGTCAATCTGCAGAACAAGACGAGCATTGTCCACAGTGGCATCAAACACCTACAGGCAAAACAAAGAGCATATTTCACCATACAAAACCTGTTTTTGACATGTTGCCATTTTTTTTAGCTGTGATTTAGATATGATTTGTTAGATTTTCATTTTCAGCGTCCTTGGAATTTAGTTATTTAATAAAGTTAGCTATGGAATTAGGCTTTGTTTTAAGTCCCTTTATGAAACCGGAGATTGAAAGGATTTGATTGTGCAAGCCTGTAAAATATGAGACAAAAGGTAGAGTTGCTTTGCAGTCAAACTTTGTTTTGACAGGTTTATTTTTGCTTTGTAGAACAGCTGAAATGGACAGAACGATTAAACAATGCTTCCACAAAGTTCTTCCATATGCCACATCCTCCACTGGTGAAAGCGGAAGCTGGTACACATTATCATGTGCTGCTTCTTATCAGATCATTTGAAATGTCATCATTTTTTAAGTTAAATATGGTCTTTACTTTCCTACTTAGTTTAGGTTTTCTATTTTGCAGTTTTACCACTTGAAATAAAAGAAAGGTCAGACATTTCTGAACTCTAAAAGTTGTGTAATGACTCAACCTGCTATAAATGATAGTTCTTTTGCATTCTTGCTGTAGAACCATGTGACCGTATGTGTGATTACTTATCCCACATCTGTTTTGCATTATGACTCTAGTCTGAGTCTGTGTAGGAAGTTTCAGCTGGCTACAGTTTGTCAAACATTCCTCTGATGCTTCAGAAAAGATTGTGAAGGTTTTATTTGTATTATCCGTTGTCATGGTCGCTCAAATTCTAAAACCCAATATGGAGAGTTTAGAGGAATTCCCTCAGTAGTAGCCAGAATGCACACAGAGAAAAGCAGAACAAGCACAATAGAAAGAGAGAAGACAGAAAGAGAACAGGGCGTGTGCCACACCCTCCATTGAGATCTGCAGAAATCTGATCCACTTTTATTACACTATAAAGGGTTCTCATCAACCGTACACAAAGCACAAGAAAGTGGGCAGTACTTTATTTTTTATTACTTGACTGATAAGTATGTATACGTGCAAAATAAGTCATTGTCCTTACATAAAATAAGTAGTAACTAGCTATCCCTAAACCTACCCCTGAACCATTTACTCATGTAGTTACCTCATGTAACCAGTAGTTTTTTTTAGGTAAGTACACTGTACAAGTATACTCAGCGTAAAAAGTGCAACCTCACAACCTCACAAAATTTCTCTAAACTGTAAATATAAACACATTTTTGTATCATTTAAATAAACATAAAACTACACATTTTCTGCTTATGCAAATCTTTTTGTTTTCATTTGTGAATCTTCTTTATTTCAGCTTAATCACTGTGATCCAAAACATGTGGTATCTCCTCCTCCTAACCTAAATAACTGTCTGCCTCTCTCAAACTCTTAAATGCTTCCATTAGCAACATGGCCCCTGTCAGACACAGAGAAACAAATGTAAATCAAGCTGTCAGCATCCCTCACCTTCCTCCTCAGGTCATCCAGGATGGCGTTGTACTTGCTGTAGTCGCGTGTTTCTGGTCCACCTTTCTCCAGGGCCTCTCGGATCTGCTGCTCCAGTTTGCCGTTCTCCTGCTCCAACCTGCGCACTGTGTCCAGGTAAGCAGCCAGACGGTCATTTAAATTCTGCATCTGGCCTTTCTCATTGCCCAGGATGCCACCTGAGGTCCCAGAGCTAGCCAAGAGGGAACCCCCTGCACCAGAGCCCATGCCGGCTGAGCTCACCTTGAAGGCTGTGGAAGAGGAAATTCCCCCACTTCTAGGGGCCGAACGGTAAGACATTGCAGAGGCGGATGAGATCCTGGTGCCTTGCCCACCTGCCCCGCCATACGTACTGGCCGCCCGGTGAGCAGGCACAGAGCGGGTGAAGGACATGTGAGAGGCCTGGGGTGCGTAGAAGCTCATGGTTTTGGAGGAATGAAGCACTGGCTGCAGTAGAAAATGAGTGTGCGCTGAGGGACGTCAACCCTTGAGAGCTGCAAAAACAGAAATGTACAGCTTTTATACCCCCACCAAACTCTTTCTGTTCCTCCTTTTCTCTTTCTGACTCAGACACACACACACACAAGCACTGACCAACTAAGACCCTGCCCACATGGTCCGTTTTTTTCCTTTTTTATTACTTTTTTCAGTATTCTCTAACGCCCATCCCACATCCTCTCTCTTTCTCATTTCCTGCCTCGATCTCCCCTCTCTTACTCCCTCCATCTGAACCCAGTACCCGAGCTTATCTGGACGCATACATACTGCAACAAGATACAGCTTCATTTTGTGCTTTCAGTCCCACAATGCTTCAGTGAAAACTTAAATAGCATGTTAGCTGAGGAGAACAAGGTTTGAGAAAGAAAAACAGTGGTTTATGATTTCAGTCAGGCACCTTTGGGACAGGTTATACCTTATATGTGCACATGGAAACATGTGAATTAAATTTAAACATGTTTACAAAACTCAGATTCTTAAAGGGGGGGATTCACCTATAATTTTCTCACCCTCTAAAACAGCACTGGACCTCTTTTACTCTTTTTGTACTTTATACATTTATGTTAAGCTCCCCTGAAGAAGCTTAAGAAGAAGTTTGCAACAACATGATTGAGTCTTTCTTTAAAGCATCTCTTTAAAGTATCTAAAATCTCTGTGTTTATCCATTGTGATGTTTCTGCAAACTGCAGCTCTACAAATAGATTCACTTACTTTTTACCTTTTAAGGGTCTGCTCAAAATTGCATAACTGCCCAAATATGTTGTGTTTGAAAACACTGATTAGTTGTAGAAAAACAAGTTGATAAGATAGAAAAACAAGTTGGTAAAAGCAAATGGTTTGAAGTTCAGTGACTGAGGAATAACTTGACCATGTTCTTCCCAGATTTACATGGTATGATTTTGGTAACATTCATTTATTTATTTTCTTCCTCAACCTAGCACTGAGAAACACCCATATATTCTTGCATTCACACACATACACATACAGTACAGCCAATTTAGTTTACCTAATTCAGCTACAGCGCATGCACTGTAAAAAAAATGCAGTATACGATTAATTAAGTTACCACTTTTAACAAATTTATTGAACATAAAAAAATTAAGTTTTTATTGTTTCAGCTCATTTTAATTAAGTAGTTTGAACAAGTAAAAAAAAGTATATTTTTAAACTGGCCATGCAAACTTCACACTGAAATGCCAACTGGCACAGTTGAGACTCGAACCACCAACCTTCTTGCTGTGAGGTAACAGTGCTAACCACTGAGCCACCATGCCATCGCTTTTGGTAACAATTTTTCTCAAATTCAGAAAAGATCCAGAAAGGGAAGTGTAGTCTTGGGTGTAACAAAGATGATGCAGTCTGACATAAAATATTATTGATGTCACACAGTGCTTTATGGCCTTTACCCAAGATCTCACTGGGATCATATCCAACATCTGACGGGGAACAATTATAAATGACCTAAAAAAAAAATTGTGAACCCAGCTTTAATGTCACAGGAACTGAAATCTGAGAACGGTAAAAAAAAACAACTATTACGCATAATTGTTGTGATGAAGATGATGCTTTTAAATACCTGTGATCTAGAGAACAGGACATCCAGAGGCCAAACACACCCAGGAGCTAAAAGAAACCTGAGAAGTTGGCACAAAGCATTTTTGAAAGTTGATCTTTCTTTCTCTTTCTTTCTTTCTTTCTTTCTTTCTTTCTTTCTTTCTTTCTTTCTTTCTTTCTTTCTTTCTTTCTTTCTTTCTTTCTTTCTTGTTTATTCAAACTATTATCTATTTTCTTCACTGTTCAGAACATGATATGTTTTCAATTAACTAGGCATACATTTTTATTTATGTATGCCTAGTAATATGTGTATGGGTTGCCAGCATTAAAGGATTTGAAATACACGACGAGAGTTCAGGTTATGGTGCCTGAGGAGTAGTCGTGTGCGTGGTCAGCTACCAAAAAACTTTTCAGTTTTGTTTTTCAACCTCAGTACTTCTGTTGGTATCTGACAGTGTTTGTTTATCTACTGCTCTGTGACTTCATTGGCTTTTGAAATGTCTTGGTAGGGGCAGACAGCTCAATAGAGAAAGTGACTCTTTCTCTAAGTACTAAGTTACATTAGCTAAGTGCGTTAGGACGACCTTAAAGCTTCTTTCGCAGAAGACTTCAAAACATTTTTCGAAAGTTTGAAATGCACCACGCAGGCAGAGGCAAAGGCCTGATGTGAAGGCCTATCTATAAGGGTGCTCCCTGCCACCCTGCGAAGGAAACTCATTTCAGCCATTGCAGCCGAGATCTTGTCCTTTTGATCATGACCCAAAGCTCAAACCATAAGTGAGAGTAGGAACGTACTGTAGATTGACCAGTAAATCGAGAGCTTTGCCTTTCGGCTCAGCTCCTTTACCACAACGGACTGGTACATCGACCGCATTACTGCTGCTGCTGCACCAATCCGCCTGTCAATCTCACATTCCATTCTTCCCTCACTCTTGAACAAAACCCCAAAATACTTGAACTTTACCTGGGGTAAGCACTTTCCTCCAACCTGCAATTGGCAAACCACCTTTTTCCGGTGGAGCCATGGCCTCGGACTTGGATGTGCCAATGAGAATCAAGAATTATTATAAATATTTTTTTCCCCAGTGTTGAAAACAAGAACACTTGCAACCTTAGTTAAAAATACCTGTGACATAAGTTGCTTATTTAGCAACTGAATTAGCTTCTCTGTTTCTATGACTTGGATCAGAATATGTTAGCTGGGTCTAGTCAGTGGTGATAGTACTTTCTCTGTGTCAAGAGTGCAGTCTGCAGTGTCTTTGTTTGGATGGGGTGTCCATAGATTCCAGTAAGCTTTGGTTACAACATGAGTCACCCATCCCATGATTTCTGGGAGCTCTGAACACAAACTGCCCTGCAGGAGAAACAGCATGGTTTGATCAACCCTCTCTGCTCTCTATTCCCTGCATGCTATACATTTTACTATGGATGCACTGGTAGTTGTTTTCAAAGAGTGTTTGTTTCAGTCATACACATGGCAACCTTACTTGCGTGTTTAATTATACCAGTGTGTTTCCAAGCAACACTTTCATTTCCTTTTTATGCGGTTAGTCAATATAGTCATACTCAACCACACCACTGAAATCAGGAGGACAGAAAGCTGATCACAAGAAATCCTGTTTACAGCTTCTTCTCACTTCATTATTGAATTATTTCCAGCCAGTAGCTTAGTGAATGTCACATGCCTGGATAAAGATCTGCTTTGTTTCGATAGGGCTTGCAGAGCACAGACAGGCCATCACTTTAACGGTTTACAATTGAAGAGACTAATGAAAAGCTGGCAGACCGACTTGTAGAGGAAAATAGCGACAAAAAGCAGGAAAATGAAGTGACAGTGAGTCACACTCCAGAATGAAGGAATTTGCACCACCCTGCCCCCCTTTACAACATGTGACCACCCCCACTCCTAAACTTCCATATTTTTTTCTCTCTATCATGCAGAAAGATGCTTTATTTCTCATTTTAATCAATGCAATGCTTTATACTAGCATTACTTAACTATGCTCATATTTGTACTATCATTATATTTGTTTAGAAAATCTGACCACATTTTTAAATGCAATCCTAAAGGGTGGAAGCACATTTTTAGTTAAGTTGCACCCATTTCCAGATGGACTCGGCTCGAGAGGCTGAAGTGAGTCTAAATAAATGTCCTTGGCGATCATGTTCAGCTCAGCTTTATTACCCTTTTGTTTTTTTCATTTTTTTATTCAGGTTTCCACCCAATCTGTCTCTGCTTTATACCCACTTATTACTTGCAGCTCAGATGTGCTCAGGAAAGCAAGAATAAAAAAGTATAATGGAAGGGAACAGATGAATCCTTCAGTAAGAGGAAACTGGAATCGGATTTTCTTTTTTTCATACTCCTTCCAAACCAGAATTGTTTAAATGCTGGCATGTGTTTTTGCTTTATGCACACTATACTGTTCAAAGGTTTGGGGACTGGGGTCAGTAAGCCCCTTTTGTTCTTGAGAAATGTATACTTTATTAAACAAAGATGCATCAAATTGTAACAATATGATAATTTAAGTAAAATAAATGCTGTTTAGAACTTTTCATCAAAGAATGCTAAAATGTATCAACGCTTTTGTGAACTTTAAATAGCACAGCTGTTTTAAAGGTTCTGTAAGTTCTTGACTCTTCTAAAGCATAAATATACCATAATATGTTGGCAGATATATAAGAAACATGCTAAATGAACATTCTTGTTTATCTGAAAAACAATGCTGAAGTCAGATATTCTGCTTTAAAATTGTGCTTTCTGTGCCGGAACGTTGTCTTTGTTTGGCTCTTTTAACCCACCCAATGCCAGTTTAGCCAGTTATATTTCAGCACCCTGAGTTGCCTTAATGGAAAACTGTTGGAAAAATGGAAACTGATGGAAAAATGAAGGCTCTCAAAGCATGCGTTCGATGGACAGTAGCAGACTTCGAAATGAGACATGAGGTTATTAATTAGCCAATGATACAAATATTACAAAAGTAAACAGGTGAGCAGGTTATATTGTAATCCCGTGTCCTAACAACAGACTACGTGACCAGATTAGCAGTGATAAGCAGTTTGGCTGTTTGCACCAGACTAAACACGACAGAAATTTAAATACAGCCATTCAGAAGCACAGAATATACACTCACTCACGAAATGGTAAGTTTTATAATGTAATTTATACATAAACGTCTTTAACATTATTAAATGTGGATGCTGAATCACTGATATGTGTTGGTTTTGAGTCACATCTCTGTTTATAAACAGTTTGTTTTATTTTCAAGATCGGTAAACTATATCTGCTGCTGCTTTCAGTAGTATGACAATAAATGTCACGTGAAATGGCATTCAACTCACATTATTACCATTTAATACTAAATAAAGCACATGAGGTGTACCTGGGGTGATCATTGTCAGTTTTCTGTTGTTCAGCTGCAAGAACTAGAAGCCGTTTCTAAAATATACATTTCCGGTGTTAGAACAAAAACTCCTTTTAAAATGGAAAATATTCCTTCTATGGCATGCCAGTGCTTTTAGTTAGAACACGACTTAAATCAGCCTTAAATCAGTTTAACCACTGGGTGTCAAACGTACATAATGCACCTTTAATTTTTTTAATTAAAATAAGAAATATTTAAACAGCAAATCATCAAATTAGATTAAAACAGCTGTGACACTTATGTCTGATAGTAATGCCTGATAGAAATTCAACTTTGTTATAAAAGGAGTAAAAATTACATTTTAAAAAACATAAAAATGGAATAGCAACTTTACATTTCCCCTCTATTTTACTCTCATGCAACCTTGATAACAAGGAGAAAACAAACAAAAAAACATTAAAAACAGAAAAAAATTAACAGTAGTAGACAGTAAGTTCTCTCATGACACAAACAGTCAGAAATATACACAACAATAGCAATAATTATTGATTTAGCATATGATAAACTGTTTTGTAGAGAGACAATAACAATGATAATGCTAATTATAGGCTAATCATTAAGTCTATTTGCATATACTGTAAGATACTGATAGGCCTATAATATTATTTACAAATGTGCATTCAGGATCATCATGTATACGCAATTAAATTTTTTATGTTTTTATTTTAATATGCTAAAAAGTATTTGCAATAAATTATATGTGACTGAGATTTGTTCTTCATGAGTCATTGTGTTTTCTGTGTAGACTAAAGCAGAGATGTGTGAGTGGATCGGGTGAAGTAAGATGTTATGATGGATTAGTGACACACCCTGTGACCCTGCTAGATTTACATTTTCCCAGCAGATTAAGAAATTATTTTCATGACACTTTAGCTGGTGATGTTTACGAAAATCAACTATTGTTTTACAGTATATATAGCAAATGCGTAGTAACCTTGATGTTTTTTTGATTTACTGAGTTACATTTGTACTAAATGGTTTATGGTTACTGTAGCAAAATAAATTCGAGGTGGATTAACTACAATAAACGTATTGCTGGGCTTTATCTGTAGTAAATAAAATCATGGTTAACATCATAAAGGACGCAAAGGTGGAAGTTGAAAGACGGCACCACAATATAATCCATACCTCAACTAGAATCATAAAAAGAAACATCTTCTGGCTGGCTTTGAATGGCTATGACCGAACATATTTTTGTCCAAAAAATAATAATATATCCACACACAGGAGTTCGCCCTTCGACTGTCATTGTGCTGTGTAGGATTGTAGTGTTCACCAGCTGTAATGCAAGTGTAAACTCCACCACTAGGTGGTAGTAAAAACCGTCAAAACAGTGTGACTAGATTACCGCTAGCATATGCTTTGCTCAACTTTTACCCCCACTTTGACTTTGTATTCGTCGTCATAGGCTATTAATCCTACACTACTATTAGCTTAAAAAAATCCATGGTTTAATAAAAGTGTAGCCGTTTTTATACTGTACTAGCCTATAAATGAACGTATAGCACTTTTCATAATAATTATAGTTGGAAAGCAGCTTTACAAAGGTGAAGTTAGGCCAATACATTACTGTCAAACTCAGAAAAGTTGTGTAGGCTATAGGTTGCAGTGTAGATTATGTGTAGGATGGACATATTAACCTGCAATTATACAGTATAGCCTAGTAGTGTCTTTTCCACAAATGTGATGTCTGTGTGGATAGCCTTCAGAATGTGCAAGGAAGTGTAGATTTTGTTGTAGGCCTAATTACTCAAAATCTTCAAAGTGTTGGCATCTCTTCAACACGTACAGTAGTTTGGTTTTTGTTTGTTTGTTTTTGCAGGAAAACCATAGCTTAGGCTAATTTTCGTAATGTTGATGCTTTTCCACAACATTTTAGTTTCTTGTTTTCATTTAGCCGATAAGTTGCCTGAATTACACATTTGCAGCTATTTCAACAAATTGATGTAGTGAGCAGAATTAAGAGGTTTTTTGTCTAATAAGCCTATATAAAATATAACTCAGCACTTCATTGTCTGTTTGTAGTCCTTCTCACCTGAGTAGCCTACTGTTTATGTAAAACAACTCCCTCCTTCAGTTTAACACCTTGTTCTTACAAAGAAGCCTTTCTCCTTCGGTGAAACATTTATCCAAAAGCAAACAGATGTTATGCCTGCCTTCACATAGCTGTCAGTCATGAGGCAATTTTTTTATTAGCGATGTCATTACTATACCCCATTCTTCCCCAAAAGAGAAACCAGTTGTGGTGCAATTTGTTTTTTAACCGGTCACCTGTTTTAGCCTTCAGGAACCACACCCTTTGTGCTTATTACAGGTAGAGTGAAGGTTATACTGTTGAATACCACAATACTGTTCAAAACCCATGCCTCAAGCCAGCAACAACAGGTCACCATTAGTTAACTACTGGTTTGGGCTTGTTTGTGGTCGTGTTACACTCAAACTCAAATAATAGTGAGTGACATGCATTCCAAGTGTAGAAAGCCTTCAAGGAGAGCCCTCAGTGTTTATTGTCCAGAAGAGAAATTATTTAATTCCATGCACTTTTCTTTGGTTTTGTTATTTCAGTAGAATAATATATCATTGTAGAATTCATAAATAGTTAATTAATGTGTTATTGATACGTTATATTTATGAATTATTCATCGCGCTTTCTTGCTCAAACCCTTTTTTTAATTGTGTGATTTTAATCATTTATTAGTTTGACAGGCAGTGAGTGTTTGTAGAGAGGTGACTGAGGGTCTGACACATGTATTTACTCCCTTATCCCTGCGTCTTCCAGAGAAGAGATATGCAGTCTTGTTGTACTTCATTTATTGATTTTTTTTTACTGTTATCAAGTTTAATCATTAATTCCAAAGAGAGATTTAGTTTCGATTTAGTTCTCTCTCTATATATACAGTATGTACAGAGTATATAACCACCAAATAAAAGTAATATACTTCATTTAAATCTATTATTTTTTATCTAATTATGAGAAATTACCTCTGAAAGAAGTAATAAAGACATTGTGTTAAATACAAAAAGCATTAAGCAGACATTTGCAAAAAAATAGCTTTGTTTTTTTAAACCTAAAATATCTAAGCTGCTATTTTGCTATATTAATTTAGTTTTCATTGCAGCCAACATTCTTTAAAATATGCTTATGTTTTGCAAAAGAAAGAAATTCATACTGGTTTAAAACAGCACAATAGTGAGTAAATAAATGATGACAGAATTATTACTAATTACATTATGTATGTACACTCACTGGCACTTTATTAGGTACACCTGTCCAACTGCTTGTTAACTCTAATTTCTAATCAGCCAATCACATGTCAGCAACTCAATGCATTTAGGCATGTAGACATGGTCAAGGCGATCTGCTGCAGTTCAAACCCAGCATCAGAATGGGGAAGAAAGCTGATATAAGTGACTTTGAATGTGGCATAATTGTTGGTGCCAGACTGGCTGGTCTGAGAACTTAAGAAACTGCTAATCTACTGGGATTTTCACACACAACCATCTCTAGGGTTTCCAGATGGTCTGAAAAAGAGAAAATATCCATTGAGCGGCAGTTCTATGGGTGCAAATGCCTTGTTGATGCCAGAGGTCAGAGGGGAATGGCTAGACTGGTTCAAGCTGATAGATCGCAACAGTAACTAAAGGAACCATTTGTAACAATCGCGGTATGCAGAAGAGCATCTCTGAACATGCAACATGTTGAATCTTGAGGTGGATGGGCTACGGCAGCAGAAAACCATTGTACAATAGAAGACTGGACAAAATTGTACAATAGAAGATTGGGAAAATGTTGCCTGGTATGATGAGTCTCAAATTCTGCTGTGACATTCGGATGATAGGGTCAGAATTTGGCATCAACAACATGAAAGCATGGATTCATCCTGCCTTGTATCAACAGTTCAGGCTGGTGGTGGTGGTGGTGTATTGATGTAGGGAATATTTTCTTGTCACATTTTGGGCCCATTAGTACCAACTGAGCGTCATGTCAATACTACAGCCTACCTGAGTATTGTTGCTGACCATGTCCATCCCTTTATGACCATAGTGTACTCATCTTCTGATGGTGCTTCCAGCAGGATAACGTGCCATGTCATAAAGTGTGAATCATCTCAGACTGGTTTCTTGAACATGACAATGAGTTCACTGTACTCAAATGGCCTCCACAGTCACCAGTTCTAAATCCAATAGAGCACCTTTGGGATGTGGTGGAACGGGTGATTGTGCAGCCGACAAATCTGCAGCAACTGCGTGTTGCTATATGTCAATACAGACCAAAATCTCTGAGAAATATATCCAGTACCTTGTTGAATTTATGCCACAAAGGATTAAGGCAGTTCTGAGGGCAATAGGGGATCCAACCCGGTACTAGTGAGGTGTACCTAATAAAGTGGCCGGTGAGTGTATGTATGTATAGTATGTATCATTATGTGTGCATTTTTTTATTGGAATGTTTTTTGTCCCAACATGTCTAGTTTTAAATGACCATCAATGGATTTAGATGTTGCAGTTTTGGCTGCTAGCGAAGTGGAAGTGGATAAGTGGAGGTGGATATTTGAGGGCACAATTATTAGCCAAATAACACCAAACACATTTTTCCTATTTCCTATTGATTAATTTTTAAAAAACATTTTAAGGTCAATATTATTAGCCCCCTTAAGCAATATTCTTTTCTGATTGTCTACAGAACAAACCACTGTAATACAATGACTTGCCTAATTACCCTAGCCTGCCTAATTAACCTCATTAACCTAGTTAAGCCTTTAAATGTCACTTTAAAACTAGTATCTTAAAAAATATCTAGCTTAATATTATGTACTGTATCATTTTATGTACAGTTCTGACTGCAACTGTATGTGGTAGGCCAGATTTATATTTGTATATTTATATAATTTATTTTTATATTTTAATATATAAAACATATGTATAATATAAAGAGTCCGGGGTTTTTCCTGTAAAATCTAATATTTATTAAGGAATGATTCATATGTACTTCATGTCTAGACTGTTCACATCTTATCTTGTACAGAATGTATGCAAGATGTTTGTTGAGTTCAGCTTGAGTTCCTCTTCACAGTCTGTCTGACCAGAAGAAAGAAACATGCTGTGTTTAGAAAAATAACCGAAGTAACTGTCATGTCAGTGGTTATATCTTACAAATAATCATCATGATGGCTACTGTTTGTCTACATCGCAAGTGTCCGGTTTTAACAGCTTCTTCACGTCACAACAAACCACTCATGTTGACTATACTGTTAATACTTCCATAGCAAGAAGTAAAACACAGGAGGCTAAATAGAAGAACATTTATTTTGAATAACCTGCATTAGCACAGGAGAACTGAAATTTGTCCTCTCAGAGCGGTGACTAAAAAAGAGGAACAAAAGGTGCCAGTTTGTTTTTATGATACAGAGGTAAGCCAATAAATAACACAATGCAATGAAATGAACAGCGACATATTGACCAAATGTTATATTAAAAAAATCAACTAACTAAGTGTGTACCTTATAATCAGTGGTGTAAAGTTTTTCTCAGAAATTGTAATTTTAATCAGGTTTGAACAAGTGGAAGGTGAGTAAATGATGTCAGAATTATTATTTCTGGGTGAACTATCTCTTTAAATATGTTTGGTATAACTGTCTATGATAGTATTTCTGGTATTATTGCACTTCAAAAACATTTTTAGCAACATTTTTAAATCTGTTGTTATTTTTTTTTCTTTCTCCGTGTCTTTGCAAACGGGTATACAGAGAGATATTTTGAATAATGTCAGTGAACACTCGTGTGACCTTTGAGTTTCTGTATTGTTTTCCATACAATGGATGTAAATGGAAACCAAAAATCTTCGGCAACCAAAATGTTTTCTTCAAACATCAATAAATATACTTTATCAACATTCATTCATTCATTTTTTTTTGGCTTAGTCCCTTTATTAATCTGGGGTTGCCACAGCAGAATGACTGCCAACTTATCCAGCATATGCTTTGCCCAGTGGATGCCTATCCAGTTGCAACCCACCACTGGGAAACATCCATACACACTCATTCACACACACACTATGGACAAATTAGCTTACCCAATTCACTTATAGCACATGTCTTTGGATTTGTGGGAGGAAACCAGAGCACCTGGAGAAAACCCACGCAAACACGGGGGGAACATGCAAATTCCACACAGAAATGCCAACTGACCCATGCTGAGGCTCGAACCAGGTGATCGTGTTACCCACTGTGCCACCGTTATGCCCCCTTTTCAACATTATCAGTAGGTTATGAATTAAAAAAATATATATATATCTTATCTATCTTTCTTTTCTAGAGCAGTATAATAATTTGGGTTCTCAATTGTTCTAGATTTGGTTATGGCCTTGCCTCCAATAGTCACTAGTATAATATCTGAAAGAATTTTCCGGAGGTTAAAAAAAATTGAAATTGCTCAGCATATATGAGTACACCCCCCACAAATCTTTCTATTAAATTAATATTTTCTATAGGATGATTTACAATATTATATTTGTGCATATTCATTAGATTAGTCAGTACTGAAGACAAACCTGGAGCTAATCTATCAAAATAACTGAAGAAAATGGTTCAAAAATTTGTAACCCAAATTTATATCTTAGAGAAAAATATTAAATAAAAAATGTAAAAAGAGGAAAAATCAAGAGAAAGAAAAATTATGTAACCTTTTGTTGAAATTTTGTAGTTTTTATTATTTTTGCCAATATTTCACGTGCATTTAAATGTATTATCTTTCTATTTCTAAAGATGTTTTGTGACTAAAATATTACTTTAATAAATATATCTCTTTAATAAATCTGTTTTGTTCAAATTCACCAAAATATATGACCAATATTCACTGAGAAATGGATCAAAATATTCCTTTTCAAAATGGGGTGTACTTAATTATGCTGAGCACTGTATGATATTTTAGTAATGTAATATGTTGTTCAATTTGAAATGAATGATAAATCTATATGTAACAGCAAGGATTTTATGTTCGTTCAAAAATATGAAATGAATGTGGCATATTTGTAGCCTATATTGTGGAAATGTGACTTATTTTGTAGTACACTATGGCACAGAGGTTGTATTGAAGGGGTGAATTGTAGAATGACTGAAACACACCCAGCAGTAGAAATTCTTCTTCTGTTATCTTTACAACAACGTAAAAGTTGAACAGATCAGCCCATGATGCCTTTTGTCTCCGGAAATAAAGTACAACTTAGGGCCAGCCAATGGCGCATTTGTTCAAGATGGAGGAGGCTACGGGGGAAATCAGGCTTCATTTAATGAGCTTAAAGGGTAATTGGTTTTAGATAGTGGGACAAGTTCAAGTCAGCAATAAAACTTGGGTGTAGCACTGAAGTAAAACAACATGTATATTGGTTAAGCACACTCATGAAATGTTATATAGTATTTATTTTGTGCAATACACATTCTTTTTTATTAATAATTGGCGTCATAATGGTCTTTGATATTTGTTTTCTTTGGCTGATTCCGGATCTACTGTTTCAGTGCTGTCATTTCATTTAAAGATGCATTGCTTGGCTCCATGAAGTCTGAACATATTCATATTTGACCATTTCATCAGCTAATTATCTAAGTTTCAGAGCATTCCAAGCATTTCCCCTTTGCACAGGGATCGAAGGGAAGCAGTTAATGTATAACAGTATGATAGTCCTCTCGCCGTTCAACCCCATTACACTTCATACATATCTTGAAAATTGTTTCTTGACCAATAAGCTGGCCTTGAGCCACTCCCTGCCTCTCGATATAAGAGTTTGAAGGAACGTCTGTCATCCCACCACTTTTGAGTTTCCATCCCCTCAACTCTCGGTCCTCTGACAGCTGTGTTGTCCAGAGATGATGAGCTCGAAGAAAACTGTGAAGACTTTCAGCAGTCACTCCTCTGTTGGAGTGAGCAGCAACAGACGGACACCCCTGTCTCGTTCAGGGATGGTTTCGAGAGAAGGTTGGGGCTCCAGTCCAGTCCTTTACCCTTCGATTACAGCTGTAAAGATCAACGAAAGTCTTCTAGCACCTCTGAATCTGGACATCGACCCAAGCATTCAGGCCATCAAGACTCAGGAGAAAGAACAGATCAAGACACTCAACAACCGCTTTGCTTCATTCATTGACAAAGTAAGTCACCTCATGTTTATATGACACTTTTGTGTGGTACCTTTATTTTAATGTGTGTGTGTGTGGTTTTATGAGGAAGTGATGGAATTGTGATAAGATTAATAAAAGTAGGCCCAGTCCAATCAGTGCCATTTTTTATCAGGACCACCATTTGTCTCATGTACATGATGGAGCAATGTCCACACTGTCATAAACACACCTTTGTCATTTTTTGGGGCAATATCAGTTTACTATCAGACCGCTCCCTTGTACATGCCTTTATAGAAACACACTCCTATCAGAACACACACAACTATCTTTAAACTCACATAATTTGTTTATTAAAGATATGTGCATGCTAAGCTGTTCTTAAAAATCCACTGCTGTACAATTGACTTGAACTGGCAAAAAAGAAATCCTGACTAACTACACATGACCTTCAAAATAAAATCATGAAATGTTTAGATTAACAACCTCTATCATTCATGGAACCTTTAAGTTTCACGAAAACTTGTTTAGGTTCTTTTGAGGAATATAAAGTTACATGGATATTAAGGGTTTTATATAGAACCATTGATGCCAGTAAATATATCTTTTTTCAAGGATCTGTGTCATCGCTATGTGAAAACTTTTTGGAATCTTTATTTTCAGAAAATGATTATTAAATGATATTTATAAATGTTCTTTAAAGAATTCTTCATTGCAAGGTTCTTAGTGGAACCCAAAAGTCTCTGTTAAATATCAGTTATGCTAAGTAAATTACAGTTAAGAATACAAGAGGTTTTTTGCAGTGATGCCACAGAAAATATTTTGGGTACCCCAACGAATCATTCAATCGTCATTTGAACCATTTAAACGGACCATTTATTTATTCATTTATTTATTTATATATATATATATATATATATATATATATATATATATATAGTTATTAAATAACACAGTATATGTAAAATAATAATAATAAAACAAAAATATAAATAACAAAAATATTAACAATAAAAGTAATAAATACATAATAATAATAAAAATTGATTTTAAAGACCCTCTTAACGAAAACCTATTTTTTTCGAACTGGACCATTTATTTTTGAGGGTGAAAAGCATTTTGACTTTACATATAAAGAAACCTTTCTACTTTTTAGGAGCATTTGTGAATGGAAAAAAAAATCAATGGAAAGGAAATATATGAAACCAATGAAAGATTATTTGAGGACCCAAAATTGTTCTTCAGTGGAAAAAGGATGTCAAACTCAATTCCTGTGGGCCGCTGCTCTACACTGTTTTGCTCCAACCCTATACAAATAATCATGATGTTCTAGAGTAGTCTTTAACACCTTGATTAGTTGGATCAACTGTGTCAGAATAGGGTTAATGCTAAACTGTGCATCTTGGTGTATCCTGTTATGCACAAAAAAGTTTTATTGTTAAATCCACATAATTTTGTTAGATTAAGTTAACACTTTTAACAAATATTGAACAAATTTAACATAAAAAATTAAGTTGTACCAAAGAAATTTTAAGAATTGTGTTCTTTCAGCTCATTTTAATTAAGTAGTTTGAACAAGTAAAAAAAAAAAAAAAAAAAAAACATTTTTTTGAGTCTATGTTATAATTGAGTTTGACACCTATGTCCTATGGAATCAATCTCAAAACTCCCATTTGATCCCTTTATTTCTAAAATTATATGTTTTATTTAAGAAATGGTCTAGTTTTTCACTATTTTCTTGCTCTTTCCCAGGTACGCTATCTAGAACAACAGAACAAGATGCTGGAAACTAAGTGGAGTGTCCTGCAGGAACAGACCAGCCGACAGTCCAACATTGATATGATGTTTGAGGGCTACATTGCTGGTCTGCGCAGACAGCTGGACAGTTTAGGTAATGAGAAGCAGCGTCTGGAGTCTGGCCTGCGGGACATGAACACGCTGGTTGAAGACTTTAAAAGCAAGTAAGGGCATTACACACGTCTGCACAGTCTTATTTTTGACAAATTTGAATAATACAGTATTTTCTAAAAAAAAACTACATTCCTCTGTAGGTATGAAGATGAAATTAACAAACGAAGCGATTCTGACAATGAATTCGTGCTCCTTAAAAAGGTCTGCACACCCTGTAAATGTGCACATACATTGTAGATGAAGTAATTTTAAAAGGAATTATAATTATATTATTGTAATCATTTTTGTACTGTGTTTGTCTCTGTTAGAATGCTGATGATTCATATCTGAGTAAAGTGGAGCTGGATTGTAAATTGGATGCCCTTTCAGAGGAGATCAACTTCCTTTGGCAGATTTACGAGGCGGTACCATTCACTCCTTTCACATTTCAAATAAATCTATTCCCACAGTCACATTGTATACTTTAATTTATTGAGCTGATAGTAAAGCAAAACAGCTTTTGTACTCATACTGTGTGCACGCAAAGTAAATGTTTAAAAACAGTATGAACAGTATGTGTTGAGTAATTCTTGTTCCATGTGCAGGAACTCCATGAGCTTCAGACTCAGATCAAGGACACTTCAGTTGTTGTAGAAATGGACAACAGCAGGAATCTGGACATGGATTCTATTGTGGCTGAAGTTCGTGCTCAGTATGAGGACATTGCCAGCCGCAGCCGTGCCGAAGCAGAGAGCTGGTACCAACAAAAGGTGAACCTCTGTGAAATTTTTCTGCTAATGGTGCTATATTAAATGAATTTGCCTGTATTTTTGCATTTGCATCAGTACTTAAATGTTCATGCTTGCTATACAATGATAGTATGAAGAAATGCAGTTGACCGCAACCAAACATGGAGATGACCTGAAAAACTCCAAGGCAGAAATCTCAGAGTACAACCGAAGAATTGCACGTATTCATTCTGAGATGGAGCTTATTAAGGGACAGGTATGAACTCTATTCAGAGTCAAATGATGAAAAACAATGCGAGATATAATAACAGCTTGATTCATTTTGGTGACATTTGACAATAACAAAGGCAGCATTATTTCAGTAAATCCATGTAATTATATTTGAGATGATCTCAATTAATTCCAGTTCATTTCATTTATAGGTCAGAGTGTGGGAAGGATGTAATCTTTTGTATCATCTCATTTTAGTTCTCAAACCATGAAGGGCAGATCAAAGAGGCAGAAGAGCGTGGTGAACTGGCTGTGAAAGATGCCAGGCTGCGTCTGCAGGAGCTGGAAGCTGCTCTTCTGAGGGCTAAACAGGACATGGCCCGACAGGTGCGCGAGTACCAGTCACTGATGAACATCAAACTGGCTCTGGACATTGAGATCGCCACCTACAGGAAACTCCTGGAAGGGGAGGAGAGCAGGTGAGGGCTTGTTAATAGCTGACAACCCTACTTTATAGGGGTCCCAATAAACTTTTTACACTTTCAGCATTCTTTTTAGTGCATAATGTTTCTATTTAAGCTTAAAAATATGTACTAGGCACAAAGCAATGTTTATATCAGTAAACACTGTTTCTGAATCCCTCAGTTACAATGCACACGAAATCAATCACATTCATATTCAAAACCCGATTATGCTTAATAAGCCATCAATTATTGTGGTCATGTAAGCATATTAAAGAAATAGTTCACAAATTTTTTTTAATTTACGCTGTAGCCAATAGCCTAATGGTTAAGTGCGCTGACATAAAGCACCATGGTGCTTATGCATGGCGACCCGAGTCGATTCCCAGCTTGAGCTCCTTTGCCGACCCTTCCCTCTCTCTGCTCCCAGTACCTTATCAAATCCCTATCTCAATTAAAGTGAAAACCCTCTAAAAATAATTGTAAAAAAATGAAAATGTACTCATTATTTACTTCTACTCAAGTGATTCTAAACCACTCCCTTCTGTTGAACACTGAAGATGATATTTAGAAGAAAACTGAAAACCTGTAACCACTGACATACATAGTAGGATAAACAAATACCATGGAACACATCTGTTCTGTTCCCAGTGTTGGGTTGCAGCTGGAAGGGCATCCGATGAGTAAAACATATGCTGGATAAGTTGGTGGTTCATTCCGCTGTGGCGAGCCCTGATTAATAAAGAGACTAATTCAAAAAGAAAATGAATGAATGAATGAATGAATGAACATCCGTTCTGCAGATTTAAAGGTGCAGTATGTAAGTTTGATACCCAGTGCTTGAACTAGGTATTGCACTGCTGGATCAAAACAAACGCAAACGCAGGTTGCCAAATTGAGTACAGGAGTGAGTGATTTAAACTGTGTTCTAAATAAAAGCAATGATAGAGGGAATATTTTCCATATTAAAAGGAGTTTTTGTCAAAAGCATCACCTCGAATTGATATATTAGAAACGGCTTCCATTTCTCACAGCTAAACAACAGCAACCTATGACAGTGATAACCTCAGGTTAACCTTGTGTGCTTTATTCAGTGCTAAATGCTAACAACGTGAGTTTGAATGCCATTGTACATGATATTTATTGCCAAATACTGAAAGCAACAGCAGATTTCACCTCAGTTCACCTAAGATCTTGAAAACACAATTAACCGTTTGAAATGAAAATGAACTTTAGAACTAAACACATATGAGTGATTCAGCATTTACATTTAATGATGTTAAAGAGGGTTAATATGTATTAAACAGATTATAAACCTTACCATTTCATGAGTGAGTGCATATTCTGTGCTTCTGAATGGCTGTATTTAAATTTCTGTCGTGCTTCGTCTGGTGCACACAGCCAAATTGCTAATCACTGCGTATCTCGTCACAAAGTGTGTTGTTAGGACACGCGGCTACAATGTAAACTGCTCACCTAATGTTTACACTCGTAATATTTATATCATTTGCTAATTAATATCCTCATGTGGACCTGATTCTGTCTCATTTCAACGTTTGATACTGTCCATTTCGGTCACGGACACAAGCTATCTGAGCCTTTCTGAATGAATGAATGAAATACACTGTTTTACCCAAACAAAGACAGCGTTCCAGCACGGAAAAAACATTTTCAAAGCAGAATATCTGACTTCAGCATTGTTTTTCAGTTAAACAAGTATGTTCACCTAAGATGTTTCTTAAATATCTGCACACATATTATGGTATTTTTATGCTTTAGAAGAGTCAAAAAATTTAGATACAGCACCTTTAAAGAGAAAGTTCACCCTAAAATTAAAATTTCCTCACCATTTACTCAAGTGGTTCTAAGACCCAATCCCAATTATATTTTATACTACATCGCCACCCCCTAGTCCTTCCCCTTCGCCCATGAAACAGATTGTGAAGAGATAGGAATGAAAATATAAGAAATGATCCCCATGGGACCCCACCACTACTACTACCACACACACACTTCATCATATATGGTCACTAGCGTATACGCTATGGTAGTCATTCCAGAAGGCGTAAGCATGTATAACTGATTACTCGCTTGCAAGTTGTTTTGTTCTGTATTTGGATAAACACTATTTGTTATTAGTGGTTCTTATGAGGGACTATTAGTGAAGTTGAGCCATGTTTTAAACACTTCTTTAAAGATCAAGATCATATCAAATTAACGCTGTTATGAATGTAATAAATCAATGCTGATTTATGCTTGCTCACTTTTGCAGCTATATTGCTGCTATTGCTGGTGTATTCATGGCTACACTTTTCTCTACCTCTACGCCTTCAAGCAAAACAGAGTTGGGACAATTAAGTGGAAGGGCTAGAAGTGTAGAATTGGGGTTGGGCCCAAGTTTTATGATTATGTTATTCTTCTGTTGAACACAAAACTAGATATTCTGAAGAATGCTGGAATAAAACCAACACCGGTTCTTTAGAAATTCGTGATTCAGCCTACATTTTTGCGAAACCACAAAAAGTACTTAAATATAAGTTTGACTGCAGTCAAAGGTGGTTGCAGTTCTAGGTAATATGAACATCACAGGGTATTATGACGCCAACAACTGTTGTTCCTTTTCACACTAATGATTTTAGTGCAGAGTGGTCAGGTTCAAATCCAGTGAAGCTTGCTTCCACAAAAAGCGATAAAGCAATATATAAATCAAGATATAACAATGTGGCAGCATTGCACTTTTTTTCTTATGTTTGCTTTTGAAAACACTATTGGTGCGCCATGGTGGCTCAGTGGTTCATCGCAAGAAGGTTGCTGTTTCGAGTCCTGGCTGGGTCAGTTGGCATTTCTGTGTGGAGTTTGCATGTTCTCCCCATGTTCGTGTGGGTTGCTTCCAGGTGCTCCGGTTTCCTCCACAGTCCGAAGGCATGAGCTTTAGGGGATATGAATTAACTAAATTGTCCGTAGTGTATGTGTGTGAATGAGTGTGTATGGATGTTTCCCAGTACTGAGTTGCAGCCGGAAGGGCATCAGCTGTGTAAAACATATGCTGGATAAGTTGGCGGTTCATTCCACTGTGGCGACCCCTGATAAATAAAGTGGCTAAGCCGAATGAATGAACACTATTGGTTGGGTTTAGGAAAGGGTTTAGGTCAGTGACTTGCTAGGGGATCTCTATGACAAGCCTCGACTTCTTGTGGATGAGCACAAGAAAGAGGTGGATCTGAAATGTACAACAAAACAAACCTTAAGTAATGTTTTTCAGATTCGCAAAAATGTAGACAGCACCCTCTAGTGGATTTGTCATCAGAAACAATGATCTATTTTACATTAGCCTGATGCACCTGAAGCAGCCATTGATGTCCATAGTAGGAACAAAACATAATCTGAAAGTTAATGGCTGCTTTTTCCAACATTAATCAGTATGTCTTCCTTTGTGTTCAACAAAAAATGTAACTCAAATAGGTTTGGAACAAATTAAGGATGCGTAAATAATGGCAGATTTTTTTATTTTTTGAGTACAACCAGACAAAACAAGTGCAGCGAAGAAGAAGAAATGATTATACTGTAATCTCAGATGTTTTTTTTTGACCCAAATAATTATAAAAATATGTTCTAACCTTGTGTAGCAGATGTTTAAGTTATACCATTAAAATGCTACTAATATATGAGCTGCACATTTCCTGCTTTTTTCTCAATTTATAATGATTCATTTAACATTACAATCCACATAACAAATGAAAAACTCTAAATAAGATCTACATTTTTAATGATTTTGCATGTATTTTACTTTAAGAACAATCACAATGGATTCCTGTGAATTTCTTGTACGTTTTCCTCCACAGACTGTATACGTCATACCAGACACACTACATCACTAAACCAGGCCGTGAGTTTCTTTATGCACATCCTTATTTACATACATATATTAAAAGGTGTTTGAGATCATCACTCTAAAAAAAAAGGTACAAAAGTTGTCACTGTGGTGCTACCTTTTCAAGAGGATCTAAATCTGTTCCTAAAGGGTCTATATAGTTTCTTAAAGGTACTCCAATGATAGCTCTTGCACCTTTATTAATGAATGTGCATATATTTAACATGCTGTACTTAAAAAGCATTTGTGACAGTTTAATATTACTTTCTTTTAGCACTCAACTATGATCTTGAAAGCAGCCTTATAGGAGTATCATCCCAAAATGCCACAAAGGATTTTCATAACACAGGCCTGGTTAAGCAGGAAGTGGTGGTTAATAAGGGTGGCAGTTCTAGCAGCCTCACCACCGTCACCAAAAGCACAAAGACCACTGTCGTCACCAGTGAGATGGGGAAGAAGCTTGTGTCCACAGGGGGAAGTGTGCAGGTGATGGATAAATCTGCAGTCAAACAACTGGAGGATGTTTTTGATTGATGGAAAGAAATATAAGAGTGTATTGCACAGGATTCAGGATCATTTTTTATAGGGTTGTCCTCCTCTCACTCAGCAGTGAGCATGTCCACTTTAATATCTGTCGTGGCAGATAAAGCTGAATAACAAGATAAACTAAAGATGTAGTATATTTTTAAAGAATCTCTGATGTTTGCTTGTTCGCTATAATTAAATGGTTACTAAATATCTGTTAATGTGAAGTCAAAAAAGTAGCACACCCTTTGTGCATTTTTTGACTATTGAGGACTGTATTGAAATAAACTGAGTGCTACAAATTGGATTTTGATGTTTATTATTTTTTATTCTCTATAAGACATTATGCAATTCGCGAAAAAAAATGAGGATGTAATGTGACTATAATGAAGAGGTTAAGAATGCATTTGAAGGAAAAAATTATTCAATGTAACAAAACATCTTTTTTAGAGCTTTTATATGTATTTTACTTTAAAGTTGGCTGTTTGAATGTGAACCTTAAAGGGGTGGTCCACTACAGAATCATATTTTAAACTTTAGATCATGTGTAATGTAGCTGTGTGAACATAAACAACATATTTGAATGGAATATGCTCAAAGTTCAATGCAAAGAGAGAACTTAGCTTTTACAGAGTTAGCTTGGCAAAGCCTACAGCGAACGAAGTTTGGGGACTACAAAAAAGTACAGCCGGGTTAATGAGGTCATAAACCCTTCAGGTTACGGCCATTCACCACGTGCAGAAAAGGGGCGTGGCCAGAGGAGCTGTAATGTTATAGCGGAGAAAGCTAAAATGCCATTCAAACACTGCTATTTCCGCAGAGCTTGTTCTGTTTCTGTATTTGGGCTTCCTAAGGACAAGACACAAAGAGAGAAGTGCTTACAGTTTAATTTTCATTATGTTTCAGAGAATTTTACAAAAGATAAAGCTCTAGCATTTGACAAAGGGCAGCTTTCAGAATTTCTCCCAGTTTAGTGCTGGATTCGGCTAAAACTCCTCAAAGAAGGAGCAGCTCCAATCATAATAGCAGAAGCTGTGGATTGTGAGCCACTACCTGTAAGTATTTTTATTTGTAAAATTGATTAATTACATGCACAGTTTCTAGTGTTAACGGTATGTTGTAGGAATGACGTAAACAAGGATGTAAACAATAAGAAATGCTGTTTGGCACTGCAACAATTTAGCTACAAATTCATATTTATCCGTCAAACCCCTTTAAACACACACAATCTTCAGCAGCGCTGCAGTGCCTCTATGCGGCGCCTTTCCGTGCTTCTACATCTCAATTAATGAACTCGTAAAAGATATGTGAACGTTTCATATCGCTTACACATGCTTATAACCTGAAAATATATAAAAGACACTTGGCAGATTTTATTTTAGAGAGCAGGCATGAGGTTCAGCTGTGTCCTCTTCCTTGTCTGTCTGATTCAGGCTCACACTGACACAGCTACTGACTGACAGTATTTACACAGCAGAGCAGTGCTAGTAGAGGCATGACGCTTTACCTGGCGACGTAGAGCCGATCCGAGAATTACAGCACATTATGTTAGCTGACCAATCAAAGTTTTCATGTTAGCTGAGCAGTAAATAATTATTATTTTCTACAAGTGATGCATGAGCACACATTGGTTTGAATCTTGTAAACACAACCAAGCCTTAAAAATGCACTCTAGACCACCCCTTTAATCAGAAAATCATAATTCAGGGATAGCTTTACAGAGATAAATTTACAGAGAAATAAAATTCATTAACTGACCCTTAAGTCATTTAGTTAACATTTAGAGAAAAATAAACAACAAAAATTTACTTCCTAGCCCTTGACTTTGTCAGATTCTTGCGCAAACAGTTTGGCTTCAAAATATCTAATTGAATTGTCAGGAGCCACATGTAATCACTTTATTTTGCATGCATCTTTTTTTTTAATCATTTTAAAAGTGCTGGGTTGTTATAAAACATGGCCAGTAATATAAATCTGCATTTATGACAGCGTCTCCTCCCCCTACAACAAACACTGCCCTATAAGGACTGCAGTAGTAAGGGAATTTAGACTCCACACCTTAGAACTGGTGTAAAACTGCTCGGACCGGATTAGGTAAGCTAATCCTTCGCAATCACTTTAACGCTATGGAAATGTTTTAGAGATAAGACTTTCACAAATCTCCATTTATTTTATGCACATATTCACCTATTTATTGCATCCTTGTGCTAATAGATCATTGGGATGTAATTTAATAAACTGGTGCACTAGAATTTCTTATGTCTTGCCACAACCTGCACAGAGCCTTTATTCTTGTTGACTCTCATTGACTCCAGCTGTGGAGTTATCACTACGGCGAGATGAAAAGTAGTTACGGCAGTTGTTATCTTTTGTGGTTTCTACAACAGGTAGTATGAGCTGAAAGGTGAGGTAAGAAAAAAAAAGTAGTAAAGCTTTGTAAAGAATACCACACATAGCAAGCTTTAGTGGATATGTGATTTTGGTGACAAATGTTGACACATGTTGGCCCCAGGTGTTTAACCCTGTTCTCTAGTACTACCACACCCTATACACACCCAGTTAACCAGTCCCCTAAGATTCATATCTTCTCTCCCCTTTTGCAACACGTACATCTTTATTCACTCTGCAATCTACAACTGCAATGTGTTCTAGTTTCTCCTCAATTGACCTTCCACTCCTCCCTGTAATTTATTTATTGTAGTCATTTTTTGTATAATCTCCTGTCAGGGAGTTTTAAAAACCCTCTCTCTTTCATTCACTCTCTCTGTGTCAGACTGTCTTTCTGCACAAGCCTCAACAGGTCCTCAGTTTATTGTGGATACTAACAGAAACTTAAGGGATTACAGGCTGGTCAAGCCTTTCCATAACCTCTCCATTCATTCTCAGACAAATCTTGCTCCTGAGTTTGTTTAGTATGGAGAATTGAATGAACATATATTACAAGATTTTAAGGTGTTGAGTTACATATATTATACAAACATTGACTGTCTATTGAGTAAATATGCTTTGCAAATTATACAAGTATATATGTATGAAGAGTAAACTATTTATTTGCAAAAGCTGCAACATACCATACTACAAATGTGCCTGTATATAGATTTTAACATAAGGAACCTAAACCAAGGGTTTTGCACATTTAGTAAAGGCAAATAAGTCTTTTTAAGTAAAGAAGATTAAAGTGAAACCTATATAAAACAGAGGTAAGTTTTTACGGTAACTCAGATCTGTAAAAAGGTTTTAACATCATCTTTCGTAGTGATTTTGTATTGTTTGCCAGTTCAGATGTCCAAAGGTTCTCAAAACGAGATGTCGGAGATAAGAAGTCTTGTTTTCTGTAAAACTGATCAAAATTTGTTGCGTTAATGATTAAAGCAAGAACATTAGGCTGTAAATAATCAAGAATAAGTTATCCAGAAAACCAGAATCATACATATTTTCACAACTTAACACTTATCTTTCATTTTGCATCTCAAGTATAGATGTTAGTTCTATAATACAAAAATAACGAGCAAATATACAGTAAAAAAATTTGATTTTATGCCACTTTAATGAATTGAAGAGCATTTTAAAGTCTTAAATTGTTGAAGCATGCTATGATATTTTTAAAAGAGATAGTAATATTACACAATAGCAATTTATGGATTAAAAACATATTCACCAAAGTGCTTGAGTTATATGCTAATGTTTTCATCACATTACCAAATAAGCCTTTTCAGACACAGCAAAAGTTCATATTTTTGCATACTCACGTTCATATTTTTACATACTCACGTTGCAACAGAGAGCTCTGAAAGGCTACAATTCTCAAGAGAAATGATTCACAATTACTTGTAGACTTGTAAATGCAAACTAAATGGCATGGATGCGTCAGCAAATGTGTTTTTCTTCTCACAATTGCTTTTGGTAATTCTATCAGTTTAGTGGTACTTTATTTTCAACAGGCAACTTCTGAACTGCCACAATACAACTATTGCTAGATTACTGTTTATTTCAACATCGTTTAAAATAATTGCAAAATGTGCAAGAAGCAACTTAATCAGTATTTCTTTGGGATTTGCATGTTCACTTCTAAGCCAATCACATTGCAGAATATTTCTGACTGCATATTTCCTCATTGCTTTGACAACTTGAGGTCTCCCTCCAGCTCCACAACTGCATCTTCACCTTTAATTTATAGTGTAGTTCTGCTTACTATTTTCCATCCTTTCAAAACACTTTTTATAGAATTAGTTCTATGATTAATTCTAGATTTAATTCTAATATTTCGATAAGTACATGTGCAATTGCTCTACCTGCAGTTCAATTACTCTGTCTGAGTGTACACTACACAACATATGACTTTATAATTGAAGACTTGAATATAGGCTGCACATCACTTGTGTCTTTTAGAGCATGTACACAACACCAAGACCAACTACAGAATGACTGACATGTATGTTGTACAAAGCAAGGCAATTATTGTATTATCCTGTTGGCTAAATTTGCAACGTTGGGACCTTTTTTCTTTTCACTGCAAAGAGCAATCTAATCCTGCATTCTTACTCATAATCTATCACTTTGGTGCATCTGTGAAACATACTACAACAAACTATAGGGGAAGAGGACAGTATGGAAAAAATAAACCAGGGAAAGCCCACTCATTGCCTTCTTTTGAAAATGATTATTTATATTTTCTGTTGTTACATAATGCTATTCACTCTGTACTGTAAGTGCTTAACAGTGTAAACACGTGTGTGAACTATGCTTTGTTTTCAGAGCTTTCTATAGAAAGAAGTGTGTGTGTGTGTGTGTGTGTGTGTGTGTGTGTGTGTGTGTGTGTG
>CAIGQZ010007154.1:12406728-12418818 GCA_903798205.1 Danio tinwini | reverse complement strand
TATATATATATATATATATATATGAATACTGAATACTGATAATGAACATCTAAATGCCCACAACACTGCTCAAAGCATCATTTATGTCAAAATGTAAATATGTGCTGTATGCTTTCCTCTTCATAATAAAATAATGCATGAAAACCAAAACAGTAGGTAAGACACCTTCACTAGATAAGTCCTTCAGAAAGAAATCAGTACACAGGCTATACAGAAAACCTGAAAAAAATGCTGGGTTCTACCCAATGGATTTGTGTAGGGACAAAATGAAGGGGTTAAGAACTTATTAGTTTTTACAAATTTAAGTAAGTTGAACATAAAACAATTAAGTTTTCTAAAAAAACTCAATAATTGTGTTGTTTCTGCTCATTTTAAATAAGTTTAAACAAGCAGCAATTTTTTCATTTAAATTTTTTCATTAATTCAAGCTGTGTATTTTGTCTTAAAAAAGTGAATTATAAATGACAAGTCTTGCATACAACACATTTTAATTCAAGCAACCTCAAACAGAAAATGTCCGTCTTATTTTTATGTTGCATGAGCACTTTTAGGGTGTTTCTGGATCCACCTATTAGACTAATGTTGTGATGAATGTTGGAAATAAAAGGCTTGCCTGTGCACATGCATTTATGTTGCTCGCATTTCTTTATTTTTCTAGGTCTTGTTTTCTTTAACGTTATAGTTTGTGCATTAAATATTTGGTACAGTACATCATTGTAACCTTCAAAAGAAAAGGTATGACAATAGCAGCTTTGGGTGAAAGGAATGTCTGTAGGTTTTTTTTTATCATTGCTTCCTAAGAAGGCCAATCGTGCTGAACTGGGACGGGTGCAGTAGCTCATCACAGGAGTGGGATTCAGTCCATCTTGCGTAATCTGGAAATCCAGACCTGACTAGTTTCATTCATCTGAAATCTTAGAATAGAAACCAAGACATACTCTCTTAAAGATCTGAATATTGGCTTAACAATAAAAACCTGCTGATTCTGGCCCGATAGCTTTAAAGGCGGCTTTAAAGCACACACATACCACAGCAAAATCCCTCAGGCAAGTCTCTAAAATACACATAAATCCTGGTGTGCAACATTTAGCAGTAGATTGTCTTAATGCTATGTTCTTGTGATCGGTTTCAAAGATTTGAAAAACTTTACTGCATTGTTTTGAATTACTTCTTGATGTCGCTGCAACCCAAAAATGCTTGACGTAAAAATAAAATAATGAGTTCTTTTCAAAGCGTTTTGAAATGGAAATATTGAATGCATCATCTATGAATACAACAATGAAAAGAAATAACAAATTAACACCCCATCCCCCATACGTTATTAAAAATTAAAGTTAATGCATGTGCTGCTCATTTGTTTTTGTTTTGCTGACTTTTGTTTTGCATGCTTTTAAAAAGCACACAGATGTTTTGTATGTTTATCTTATTAATCGCCTTCAGAGATACTAGTGTGGCTGGAGTTAAATAGGATTTAAAACAAGAATATGGCTGCTCTTTTATCAGATCTAGACCATTGGGAGCCATTAAAATATCAGACGATGTCCTGTTCTTTACTGCTAATGTTTGATCTGCAAATATGAAGCTCATCTGAAAATGATTCCACCCTCGTGACTGACAGGTGGCCTGTCCACATACCTCAGTCTGTTTGTGATGAATGTGAATATTTACATCTGAACTGCTCTTATTGAAATAAAACTGCAAAATGGGAAAGGTATTTAAGTGTGGATCCAGTAGTGATTCAGAAGGTTTGTAGTATTCCAAATCATAATTTTAAAGGTTTATCTTAGTTTAATCAGTTAGTTTATGGTCCTAATAAAGGGTGTGCCCACTTCTGTCACCAGTTCTTCAACTAGGAATGTGTCAGATGCTCCAGATTTTTATCTCTTGTCATCCAACATGTCACTTAATCAATACTATTCAATAGTAGATCAATACTACTTTATGTGCATATCCATACATGCTTTTATGTTGTGTTAATTATAATTTTATAGAGCCAGATCGGTCTCAAAAATATTACAGTTACAAAATAAAATGCATGCATGCATAGCATAATTCACATTTACAAAATCCACTTTGTAAATTCAAAACACAATCCATAAATACAACAAACGATTTATGAATTCATAAGTAAACATTAGAAACATTTTCATCAAATTAATTGGATTTGTGTATTTATGAATTATTTTTTTAATTTACAAATTGGATTTGTGTATTTATAATTCGTGTTATGAATTTAGGGTTGCTGCTGGAAGGGCATGCGATGCGTAAAACATATGCTGGATAAGTTGGCAGTTCATTGCTCTGTGGCGACCCCAGATTAACAAAGGGACTAAGCTGAAAAGAAAATTAAAGAATGAATAAATGTTTTGAATTTATGAATTGGATTTGTCTGTTTTTGCATCGTGTTTTCAATTTTTGAATTGCATTTTAGTTTTTTTTTTCATCGTTTTTTCAATGTACAAATTGGATTTGTGTATTTGTTTTGAATTTAAGAATTGGATTTGTGTATTTCTGAATCGTGTTTTGAACTTCCAATTTGGATTTGTCTGTTTTTGTATTGTGTTTTCATATTTCAAATTGGATTTGTGTATTTTTTAATGGTTTTTGAAATTTAAGAGTTGGATTTGTGTATTTTTGAATTGTGTTTTGAATTTACGTATTGGATTTGTGTGTTTATGAATAGTTTTTTTACATACGAATTGGATTTGTGTATTTATAAATTGTGTTTTTTAAATATGAATTTTGTTGTGGATGAATGAATTATATTTTGTAAATGTAGGATTGTTGAGACTGATCTGGCTCCATATAATTTAGTAACATCTGCAGTCATCAACCTAGATATTCGCATATTCGTTTGACAACACAATTGCAATGCAAATGCAGGTGTTTAATGCATTACAGGAATGCCAAGCTGCCAAACCCTGCAATGTTACCTGGAGCACATAGCATACACACTGGAAAAATTTGCATAATATACCTTAACTTCAAATCAGGTAAACTTAAAGTGCATAAAAACATGCATTTACTGAATACTAACACATGAATAATGCCCCAAAAGTCTTGTGCACCTTCCTTTGGACTGACCAAACCCCTGGCCAAGCCCTGTCTGATTAGTGTAATGGTTTGCAACAGTAAAGCTTCTCCACAATGTCCCGGAGATCCAGCCCGGACATGCATTTTCTTGCCTTTCCTTCCCTTCTACGTCTGACGTCCTTTTAGGAGCTTGTGCACAAAAGCATAGTTAGAGCTTATTACTCATCTCAAACACCCATACAAAGTGATGATTGCCGTACCATGATCTCACACCTTTCACACCTGGTTTATACTATGATAGTTGTAGACGATTGCGTAATGCAATTAAATGCCCATCAGTGCTGGCTGTGACACCCAACTGTTGCCATTTCGTGTTGACTTGCACGAGAAATGAGAAATTGTCTGACTATGCCGGGTGTATTATGCGTGGGAACATTTATCAGTGGTCATTAAATACTATAGTTTACAGTTAGAGCAAAGTGTGCTGTATTTTTGTATCGGCTTAGCTGCGGTTTTTCCACAGCCCTCCAGTCGTTTAAAGCAACAAATTACAAATACTCAAACTACTGTAATCAAGTATTTTTTCTCAGAAACTGTAATTTACTAAGTAGTTTTAAAAATGTTTACTTTTACTTTTCATTGAGTGCATTTTTAGTGCTGTATTGGTACTTTTACTACACTACTTTCCTTCAACCTCTAGTCACTACTTTATTTTTTCTTGGATTAGAAAAATCAGTCCTGTGATTCCTGTCCAATCAAATCGCACATAGAAGGTAAATCGCATCATAATGAACTGCCTCAAGACATGGGCGATTTATAATTCCAGCAAACTGTTTGAAAGCATTAAAAATGTCTAAGTAGATGTCCAAAATCGTCACACACAATGGCCCGGAGACTGTTTAGATGCATGTCACTGAGGGGAATATTACGGATTTTTACTGTATTATGACCGAAATGGCCTTAAACACCCAGCAGGCACAAGACGTCAACATGATGTTGGATTGACTTTGTACCCCAATGTCATGGGGACATTGCACTTTGTTTAGAAATGAAAATCAGGTTTACGTCGGAACTCAACATCAAGGCCGATGTCAATGTCCAACACAACCTAAAATCAACCAAATATTTATGTCATTTGATGTTGTTATTGGACATCAAAATAACGTTATTCTTAGACGTTAGCTAGACATTAAATTTTGGTCACCTGACCTCACAACCTAAATTTATCTTATTATTAATGTCTTATGATGTTATGTGCCTGCTGGGCAATAACTGAATGCATTACAGAATGTTACATTTACACACATGTAAATGCATCAGCTTTTCACAGCATAATACTCATTACTTTAGAGTCATAAATTACACTAGCTTTGTTAGCCGCTAACACTACTGTGCAGAATTGTGTGTGTGCACATTTTCCAATATCAATACAGAAGGAAACTGTGTTCCCTGTTCCCTTGTAAATCTCAACAATGCAACTGTTCAGCTCAGGGGGGAAAAATGCCCTGCCAGATCCAAACGCTGGCAAAAGTGGATGGAAAAAAGCCTTTCATTAATGTGAAAGTTGCTGCGCGCCCCACCCAGATGAAAAGAGCAGAGGTTAACATGCTCTCTACGGCTGTCCAGCCAACCAGATACTGAGGCAGAAACACACCCGCTGGCAGATGGTGAGAGCTACACTGTCTTTTTCAGAGTTTCTACTGGAATGCCTGTCCTCAAGTCTCAAGCCTCTCCTTGCATTTTCTCATTCCACCTGGGGCAAAGCCCCGGGCTGGGTGTGACACCATTTATCTTACCACTTTCTCTCTGTACCTGTCTAACAGGTAGGGTGTGTGTGAGAGTGCGTATGTGTGCAAGTGTGTGTGTGTGTGTGAGAAAAGGCAGCTCCACCCCCTTAAGAGTGTGTATAAAATTGGTCAGCCAGCTGCAGAGAGACATGCAGAGGGACTTTGACTCTCCTTTGTGAGCAACCTCCTCCACTCACTCCTCTCTCAGAGAGCACTGTCGTACCTCCTTCTCAGCAACTCAAAGACACAGGCATCATGTCAACCAGATCTATCAGCTTTACCAGCGGCGGCTCCATCAGGAAGGGCTACTCCTCCCAGTCAGCCTATGCAGTACCTGCCGGCTCTAGCAGGATGAGCTCAGTGACCAACGTTAGGAGATCTGGTGTGGGTGCCAGCTCAGGCTTCGGTGCAGGTGCAGGCTTTGGGGCCGGTGGCAGCAGCTACGGCTTCAGCAGCAGCAGCATGGGTGGAGGCTATGGAAGTGGTCTTGGTGGAGGTCTCGGTGGAGGCATGGGCTTTGTTGCGGCTCCTATCACAGCTGTAACTGTCAACCAGAGCCTGTTGGCCCCCCTCAACTTGGAAATTGACCCCACAATTCAGGCTGTCCGCACTCAGGAGAAAGAGCAGATCAAGACCCTCAACAATCGATTCGCTTCCTTCATCGACAAAGTAAGTATTCATGCCTTTTTTGTCTCTGTTTTTTTTAATGCAAATTTCTGGAATGATATCGTGGAGCACAGTGAGTGTAGAACATTCAAATGCAGAACTCATTTTATTACTACGTGTGACCTTTGAACAAGTGACTCTTAACACTGGATGCCTTAAGTATTACAACACACCATAATAGCTTGCAGCTGTAAAAAATGAGTGTAAGAGTGATTTACCTTTTATAACAGCATTCTGTAAGCACATCTACAAGCTAGGCTTTTTCTTAGAGTTAGGCTAAGTTTCATTTCATGTCAACGGGGTACTAGTATATCAGTAGTGAATAGCTAATCAGCTAATGTAAATTCAACAGATGTTAAACCATTTGCACTAGATCTCTCTTTCATGGCTTTAGCCTTGAAAAAAAGTCCTCAAAAACCCATGACAAGCTATCCAAATATGGGTGGAGTTTAGGTAATAACCTAGCAACCATGTTAGTCATAGATACACAAGTACATTAGAGAGCGCTACAAGAAACCAGTGTGTGTATAGTCCAAAGTCAAGACTTTATTACCCCACTAAAATTTTGTACAGGTTATGAAATTTAAATAGTCTCTCTGATCCGATTAAGAAAAAAAAGCTTGTCTTTGATACACCTATATTTGGCTGCAAACAAACACTTCACAACTTTTTGAGCAAATGTGGACAGAAGACACACCCTAAAGGGCATGCAGTCTGCATACACACACACACCTTTATATTTTAGAGCCTGTGGGAGAATTTGCAGTAAGCTGTGTGTGACCATGATGAGTCATCTGGACCATAGACGCTACCAACTTTTACCAACTCAGCTTTATAACTTGCTAGCAAGTTGCAGGTCAAAGACTATGCTAATAAAAATATGTGTTGAGGTTGAATATAACATGGATATGTAAATCTTTGTTACTGTAAATGGTACATTCTTGCTGCAGATATCAAAAGAAAATGTACAACTACATCCAATTAAGTAGATCACTAGATAGACAGGTGCTGTCAAGTATGGATGATTTCCAAGGTCCACACACAAAACCTGCCTTAGGGTGTGGCAGGTATGTCTAGATTCTCTGATGTTGCTCCACTGTTTTATCTGTGAAGTAATGCAGGTTTTGGGTGAGGCCATTAGTGGACTTTTTTTCCCCCAGTCTTGTAGTTTGTGTGCAGCACTGCCACACCCAGTCAGTCCACTTTCACCTTCCCCTCCCCTGTTCCTCACTCCACCCTGCAGAAAAATGCCTCCTGAAATGACTCATAGTCATTTGTATTGCGCTAAACAATGCTTCCCGAGAGCATATACAAAGAGAATACAAGAGTCAGGAATACAAATGAGTCATACAAGCCAAACAAAGCCATCTTTATTAATTCATTAATTACTTTTTTTTCAGAATGCTTTACATTTTAACCCCAAAGGTGCCTAAAAACAAAAAATACAAATGTCTTTGTTTTTTCCTCCATAGGTACGCTTCCTGGAACAGCAGAACAAGATGCTGGAGACCAAATGGAGTCTTCTCCAAGAACAGACCACCACACGTTCCAACATCGATGCCATGTTTGAGGCATATATCTCTAACCTGCGCAGACAGCTCGATGGACTGGGAAATGAGAAGATGAAGCTGGAGGGAGAGCTGAAGAACATGCAGGGCCTGGTTGAGGACTTCAAGAACAAGTAAGTGAAGCTGTAATAAAGCAGTTGAATAAATAGACCAATAAACAGCATTGACTCACTTGCATTGTTCCATCTCTTAACAGGTACGAGGATGAGATCAACAAGCGTGCTTCCGTAGAGAATGAGTTTGTCCTGCTCAAGAAGGTAATGATCTTTCTTGTGCATCGTGTTCTTGTACCCTTTTTGCACTACATTAAGTTTTTAACAGCAATAGGGGTAATAATATCCTCTCATTTTCTTTCAGGATGTTGATGCAGCCTACATGAACAAGGTTGAGCTTGAAGCCAAGGTTGATGCTCTTCAGGATGAGATCAACTTCCTCAGGGCAGTCTACGAGGCTGTAAGTTAAACTCTGTTTTGTTTTGGCACAAAATACTGCTGCGTTGTAAGAGAGGATAATTAATTGGCCTTCATTTGCAGGAACTCCGAGAGCTCCAGTCTCAGATCAAGGACACATCAGTTGTTGTAGAAATGGACAACAGCAGAAACCTGGATATGGACTCCATTGTGGCTGAAGTTCGTGCTCAGTATGAGGACATCGCCAACCGCAGCCGTGCCGAGGCAGAGAGCTGGTACAAACAGAAGGTGGGTCACACTCTAAAAGCTTCAACTCTTTGATCCCACCTCATCTGTCCATGCAAGTGCTTATTCGATGCATTATGTTCCAGTTTGAGGAGATGCAGAGCACCGCTGGTCAGTACGGTGATGACCTCCGCTCAACAAAGGCTGAGATTGCTGAACTCAACCGCATGATCGCCCGCCTGCAGAACGAGATCGATGCCGTCAAGGCACAGGTAAAGTGGAGCAAGTGTTGATACATAAATAATTTGCACACTGTTTATGAAAGACCCTAACTTAAATCATTATTGCTGTTTAGCGTGCCAACTTGGAGGCTCAGATTGCTGAGGCTGAGGAGCGTGGAGAGCTGGCAGTGAAAGATGCCAAGCTCCGCATCAGGGAGCTGGAGGAAGCTCTCCAGAGGGCCAAGCAAGACATGGCCCGCCAGGTACGCGAGTACCAAGAGCTCATGAATGTCAAACTGGCTCTGGACATTGAGATCGCCACCTACAGGAAGCTGTTGGAGGGAGAGGAGAGCAGGTAGGAATTATTGTACTCTTCAGTTATTGTCATAAAAAAACCACAGTGCTGAAAAACATCACTAAGCAAATCCGTTGTCTTCTTTATTCAGACTGTCCAGCGGTGGAGCTCAAGCTACCATTCATGTTCAGCAGACCTCCGGAGGTGTTTCATCTGGTAAATATTCAGATAAATCAATCTCTGTCTCGAAATATTCTTGTAATCTCAGCTTATGTTAGATAATGTGTCTGATTTATTATTACTTTTTTTTGCAGGTTACGGTGGTAGCAGCTCTGGTTTCGGCTATAGCAGTGGCTTCAGCAGTGGTGGGTCAGGATTCGGTGGTGGGTCAGGATACGGTGCTGGTTCAGGATATGGTGGAGGCTCCATCAGCAAAACCAGTGTCACCACCGTCAGCAGTAAACGCTATTAAGGAGAAGCCCCCGACAAACCCCCAGCCGACACAGTTTCCTACCTTCCTTACCTGCAACTAGATCTGAACCTTCTTACAACTCAAACCATCTATGGTGCTATATTTTAGCCAGACAGCTGTCCCCTGTTAATGAGGAGATGTGGACGATGATTTGTTAAACACAAGATAAGTTTTAGGTTGTTCTGTGTGTTGATGGTAGTTACCCGTATCATGCATCTCCTGTTTGGTGGTATCACTGCCATTTTAAATCATCAAGCCAACTACACCAAAACGATACCAGGAATAATCTGTGCTCCAAGCCACTGAATAGTCTTATTTCTGCACTGATATGTACAGGGAAAGTGAGATATATAGAAACCACTGTAACCTACGTAGTGCTATGGTTTCACTGGATCAGGGATGTGTTTTATACAAGTTCCCGAATGTCTTGTTTGAATGTTTTGTGCTGTTACAAGCTCCCTGCTGTAGTTTTGTCGACTAATCTGACTTTTGTCATTTTGCTATGGCTGTCAGGCTCAGTTTACCTATTTTCTATAAAATGTTTATGACAGTCAGCCGATAACTGATGACAATCGATTGTGGACTACCAATATCCAGTTACCTCACATTCAAGGGAGATCTGTTACAGCAAAAAACAGGCACAATGGGATTTTTGTGGACCATCCCTCCTTAACCTTGTCTACTTTCCGGGTTGGAAGTGGTGACTGTACTACCTTACACATTCCCCTGTATTCAACTGGCTTCCAGAGCATATTTTACATCACCAGTTATAAATGGAAAATGCAAGAAAACTGAAACAATGTTCAACCAGATTTATTTGGTATTGATTTCCTTGACACCAACTTGAAATTTAAATACAATAAATCTGAGACCACAAGTTTTGCCTTGCTTTGTCTTTCATTCCTTTTAACTTGAAATGTGTTAACAAAAAATGGTCAGCATAAAAAATACACATGACTCAAAATTTGAAAAGTATAGATAGACAAAAAAAAATGCAATACAATTTTACAAAAACAAATTTTAACACCTAAAACGTAAGGTAAATTAGATAAATTTTAAGTTCTCAATATAATGATACTTGACTCTGTCATCCCTCTCATTATTATCATTAATTGAAATCTTTCCTAAATTAAACATCTTGTAAAGCACAATAAGCATAATTTCTAATTCTCTTATTACACTTAGTTATCTTTTATATATTTTTCACATCATTTCACAGTGATGCCATTAAACCTTTTAGTAAAGAAACAAAAAAACATTTTGTTCAAAACATGAAGAACATTTTATTATTCTGAAAACCGAACATCTGATAAAAAAAAAAAACTTTTGAGAAATGGACTTTAAGGTTAATTAATTAAAACTTTCAATAACTTTAAATTTTGCTCATGAGACCACACTGAGTGGCCACACTGTAAAATAAATTCCATATTTTCACAACGTTACTGTAATTTTTCACAGTAAATTACATTAGTGTCACTTTACAGGATTTAATTGTAAAAATTCACATGTTGTATTCAGAATTTTATTGTGAAATTAGCATGATTACAGCAAATTACTGTAAAAAGGGCTTTATCTTTTGCATGTTAGTTATAGGAATTCAAACTCTTTTGATTTCATTCAACATAGACTAATACAAATGAACTTTTATGCTAGTATTGGCACTTTTTTTGATATTTGCCTCAAAAGTAATTTGGTTACATCTTCAAAAAAAACTTGAAACACTGAAATAAAATGTGTCTGCAAAATTGGTCCAAATTATATATATAAAATTATAAATTATATATATATATATAAATTAGATAGATTTTTTGTGTTTGAAAAAAATCATCTTGATTTGAAAATACATGAATGTCATAGTAAATTTTCATTTTTGGGTGCACTGCATCTTTATTTAATTTTATACGGTTAACATGAAAATATTAAATCATTCTTAATGAACATAACTTTGTGCTTAACCAAAAACGTAATAAACTGGAACAAGTAATTGATTCATAAAACCAAACACTGTTAAACCCAAAATGATTTCAAAGTCACAGTTAATGTCAGAATGACTAGCCAAGGAAAACCTGCTTTACAGTAAAATATAGCTAATTCTACAAGATAATACTGTGAAATCATAGTAATGAACTTTACCATTTACTGTGAAGTTACACTATATGGCTGCAATTTTACAGTAATTTAATGTAACAAAATCACAGTAAAAAAAAATTACTGTGACCTACCTCACAGTAATTTGTTGTGAATTTACATACAGTATTTTACTGTGAAAGTTATGCAGTTATTATTAGACTGTTAATTTAAGGTCAAAACTTTGAAATAAGAATTCTTTGTCACACTTTACAATAATCTTTCATTAGTAATATATTTACCAACATTAACAATAAGCAGTTTTTGTACAGCATATATTATTTAATTGTTTCACATTTATTAATGCATTATTAAAATTCAAAGTTGTGTTTGTTAATGCAGTGTGAGTTTACAAAAACTATGAACAATTTTATTTCCATTAATGTTTAATACTGTAATACAAATACATACAATACTGTAATACTGGACCTGGTCCAAAATGCACTGTCCATTGCTTGTTCAAGTTAGTAAACACTAGTATTAACTAACATTAGCTGATACAACCTTATTGTAAATTGTTACAATTTTTATAAAAATAATCTGTGCATATAATTGTAGTTTAGTCCTCCTGGTTAGTTTGGACCATGCAGAAGAAAAAAAATACAACTTTGCAGTTCCTAGTTTACTTCACTCTGTCATTTAATAGGAGCACTAAAATTGCAAAACAGAACACTTATAAAAATATATATATTTTTTATTTTATCTTGCCTTTGCCATGCTTGTAATAAACTATATGCTTAAGTATCCATACCTCATTCATATTTTAGAGTTTACTTGAAATCAAACCATGATCCTTTTTAGATGTTCAAATAAACACACTAGCAGAGCAATCACCACAGTGTTAGATTTATCTAAACCGAACTTATCAAGTGTGTCCACACCCACACAATTATTTTTTTTTATAAATCTTTCCAGGAAAACCTTTGCAAAATACTAATCTCTTAACATTCTTTCAGCATTATTCAACTATCATATTTCACGGTTAAGAGAGTATTTAAACATATTTTTGTTATGAATAATTTCTTTTGTCCTACATT
The DNA here is from genome assembly GCA_903798205.1 of Danio tinwini. Lineage (NCBI taxonomy): Eukaryota > Metazoa > Chordata > Actinopteri > Cypriniformes > Danionidae > Danio > Danio tinwini. The sequence goes on along the minus strand of CAIGQZ010007154.1, from coordinate 12,406,977 downwards.
TGCTGTGGTAAGTAGTTGGCATTGTTTTGTGGATTTTCCCTGATCTTTGCTGTCTCTGGGTCCTGGGGATGTGCTGGTACCTCTTCTTTTGCAGTTCTGCATACACATATGTACACCAGAATTGCTGTCCCAATTAAAGTTGTGAGAACACCTGCAACAATTGGCATTACTTCTGGTGGATTGTAAACTGCAAAAGACAAATAGCGTGAACATCAGCATTGCATTGCAATAATATATATATATATATAT
>CAIGQZ010007154.1:12382510-12401728 GCA_903798205.1 Danio tinwini | reverse complement strand
GACCCCAGATTAATAAAGGGACTAAGCCGAAAAGAAGATGAATGAATGAATTAAAAACGTTGATCGAAAAACTCTTAGAGCATGAATTTCATTTTGGCCTACATTTGCTGTGGAAAGTAGTTGGCATTCTAAATATCAATACAATGTGGTTGGAATGTTTTAATAATCTTTTACATAACGTTCTAAGAACATTGATACAACAGAAATTGAAATGTTATGAAAACATTAATTTGTTCATTTTCCTTCGGCTTAGTCCCTTTCATTATCAGGGGTCGCCACAGCAGAATGAACTGCCAACTCATCCAACATATGTTTTACACAGTGGATGCCCTTCCAGCTGCAGCCCAGTACTGGGAAACATCCATGCACACACATACACTATGGCCAATTTAGTTTATTCAATTCACCTACTGTATACTGCATGTCTTTGGACTGTAGGGGAAACCGGGGAGAACATGCAAACTCCACACAGAAATGCCAACTGACCCAGATGGGACATGAACCAGCGACCTTCTTGCTGTGAGGCGACAGTACTAACCACTGAGCCAAATTATTTTGCTTTTTAAAAGTACAATAAATACAGAATCAGTATATAGACATTTAAAAAATATTTACATGATTGAAAAACAAGTGATTTAAAAAAAAATCAGGAAAACATAAGCATTGCCCATAATATTACATATCTTTCCAATCAAACTCCAAATATCCTTAAAACCCTCAATAGTGTCCATAAATATATAATAATTCAATTTCAGGTGTATTCTAGCTCTTATCATGTATTTAAAAACAATAGATTAACAATCATAGGTTTCAAACCCAAGGATGGCCGCAGCTCTGCACAGTTTTGCTCCAACCCTGATCAAACACAGCTGATCCAACTAATAAATGTGTCCATGGAACTATGGAACTTCTCGATTATTTGGACCAGCTGTGTTAGATAAGGTTGGAGCAAAACTGTGCAGAGCTGCGGCCCTCCAGGAATTGGATTTGCGACCTACAGTATGAGATCAGCGGTTTCCAACCAGGGGTCCAGGCTCACAAGCCTTAGCGAGCTCTGTGGGGGGGTTGCATAATATTCTAAAAAAAAAAATTTGCAGTAGACAATTAGGAGAATGATCATGTTGCCTTCGTTTATTTTATACCCTGGCTGACCAAAAAATTGACAAATTTGTAATTTATCCTCCACAAAAAAGATCACTGATTCGCCTTCAGCAGCTATACTAGACCCAGGTGAGGAAGCTCCAAACATTTTGGGTTGCAGTGCTAGCAATACTGAAAACAGGAAATACCAAGATCATTTTTTACAGACGACTCATCCTTAATACAGGAAGGTGTACCCAATACAGGGCTCGAAATTGTGACCATTCTGGTCGCATATGTGCCCGAAATGTAATTATGCAAGCGCAAACTGTTTAGATTTTTTTCTAAAAATGCTGAATCGCTCTTTCTTGCCACTATATTGGTTCAAATTAGCTGTCAATCACTCAAGGCTTTCCGCTGTCAGATAACAGGGAACTTTTGTGACCGCGGGAAATGCAAACGGCTGAAGTTTGAGGAAGATGCAATGAAAAGTACACAGGATTGCAAAACCATCTAAAGTTACAAATAATGGCACCGATGAGAGCGAATGTTGATCTGCCAGCCGAGATCAACCAAGTGTTTTCAGAGAGAGTGCAGAAAGACTCGGACCGGATCAGCTGTTTAATGGCCCGAATCTCGATGCGTTGCATTCACTGCGTGTTCAGCGCAAATGGCCGCTCTATACATCATCGCAAAAGAAGCTTGTCTTTACTGAGTTTAAACTGAAACTAAGGAAGAAGAACTAAGACAAAGAACGTTATTGCGCAGGTGGTCATTGCGAGAATCAAATGTACAAATGTAAGTATGAAAATAATAAGATTGAAAAATGTAAATATGTGCATAACGAGATTGAGCATTAAAAATGACACAAACCAAAAACAAAACTGGTAGAAGTGAGAATTTTCTTCCTTTCTTTTGTCCGTTCTTTTTTGACATGCATACTATTTTTCTATTTAGTTACTGATGACTGCTTTTCAGCTTTCAGCATTGAATGGAATGATTTATTATAATCTTATGTTTATGTTTGGTAGCAGAGATATTATTTGTTTATTAAATTGACATGCATATAAAAACAACAGTGCAAAATTGATATTTCTTACTGCAATGCTTCATTTTTGTTTGATGCAAACTATAGATTTATTTTTCATAAAGACTTTTTATAGCAGATAACTCACAGTCAAGGCAGCATAATAATGAGAAATGTAATTCGTTGTTAGTATTATTGTCATCATCATCATTAATATTTAATAATTATTGGACATTCATTTTGGAATTACTGCGCAAATATCAATAAGTCATTACGGAATTAGTATACAATATATTATTAGTGTACAATATACAATTTGCAGTGCTCATAAATTTTTTCGGGTGCTCCTAAATTTTTGAAGTTGGGAGCTCTGGTGCTACCAAGTAAAAAGTTAACTTCTAGCCCTGCAATACAAATGGCCTACTGATGTGTACCCAATACAAATGGCCTACTGCTTTTATATTTTACATTAGACTATTATTTGTGCATAAACATATCTAGATATAGTAATACACATACCGTTTGTTTGAAAACAACATTTATTTGTCGTATCTACTGCAAACTTATATGAGCGATAATATCATTAAATGTGGAGGGGGGCCTAATTATATGTTCCAGGGGTAAAGCGGGTCTCAGGCAAAAAAAGGTTGGGAACCACTGATCTAAATCAATATTCTTGTTTTGAATAAGGTTATTATAACCAAAAAAGTACCTTAATATATTGTCTAAAAATACTGGAAGTTTTTAACTTTTAAAGAACATTAAAAAATAATGTTATATAACATAATGGAAATAATTAGAGAACCTAACAACCTTTACAACCTAAAATTGTAAGCTGGGAAAATGTTAAAATGTGCTGAAATGTGCAAAGTTGTCTGTTTGTAGGCACTTACTGTAAATGAAGACAGCATTGCTGGGTTGAGACACTTGTTTGCTTTTTGAAGAATCAAGCTGGAATGCACATTCATACTTTCCTTCTACTGGGGCAGACAGTGTGACAGACTTTAAGTATTGTGGTTGGGTGTAGATTTCCCTAAAGAATTTACCATTCTTTCTAAATATGTAGTACCCCTAAACAGGAAGGAAAGGCTGTTATTATTTTAACGTAATTACAGAAAAATTTGTTGTAACGGTTTTAGGTGACTTACATAGTCTTGTGTTTTTAAAAGAGTAGAGTTGAGGGAGCAGACGAATTCCACATCTTGTTTTTCTGTGACATACAGTTTGGAGACAGGACCAAGCGAAAACACTGACAGTGTTGGACGGGGCATTGCATCTGGCAGAAAAGGGGACAATTCAGAGAAGACATTTATTTAAAGGTAAAAATCATGAAGAAAGATGTCAGACCATTGAGACACCATCATTATTATTATTTGGCTTTAATATAATAGATTCACTTCCATAAACAAATTACTATAAATACAAGTGAAAAATTTGTCATTAATGGCTTCTTGAGTTGAATTTTTGACTGAAAATCATTGTGAATTCAATTTATCGTTATATTTATATATATATCCATATATTACCTGACAAAAGTCTTGTCGCCTATCTAAGTTTTAGGAACAACAAATAATAACTTGACTTCTAGTTGATCAATTAGTATCAGAAGTGGCTTATATGAAAGGCAAAGGCCTCTAGATTATGCTTATTTAACCAAAATAAAATATGATCATGCCTTAATTTTTTATTATTTAATTAGGACTGCAAGGTCTGACTTTGCTTAGACAAAAGTCTTGTCACCTAACAGAAATAATGTACAGTATAGAATATAAAGTCATGGTGCAGTGGAAAAATAATTAATATTGAGTTTGACTCCCATGAGCTTGGAGTACTGCATCCATACAACTCTGCAATGACTCAAATAACTTATTAATAAAGTCATATGGAATGGCAAAGAAATCGTTCTTGCAGGACTTCCAGAGTTCATCAAAACCCTTTGAATTCATCTTCAATGCCTCCTGCTTCATTTTACGCCAGACATGTTCAATACTGTTCATGTCTGGTGTCTGGGCGGTCCAATCGTGGAGGACTTTGACCTTCTTTGCTTTCAGAAACTTTGATGTGGAGGGTGAAGTATGACAAGGCACGCTATCCTGCTCAAGAATTTGCCCTTTCCTGTGGTATGTAATGTAATGGGCAGCACAAATGTCTTGATACCTCAGGCTGTTGATGTTGCCATCCACTCTGCAGTTCTCTTGCACACCCCCATACTGAATGTAACCCCGAACCATAATTTTTCCTTCACCAAACTTGACTGATTTCTATGAGAATCTTGGGTCTTGGGTGATGATTGGAATGCAGTTCAACAGATGATTCATCAGAAAATCTGCCATTTTTTCCAAATGATCAACTAGAAGTCAAGTTATTATTTGTTGCTCTTACAACTAGGATTAACGACACGGCATTTGTCAGGTAATGTATATTGGCCAAATAGAACAAATGTGCACTTTAAATAATGTTTTAGAATATATTCAAATTATAATACTTTAATATTTATATTATACTTCATAATATAATTCTGAAGACTGTCTCACCTGAGCAAACAATAAAGAGAGTGCCTTGCTCTTTGCATGATTCTGTAACATTTAATGAACAATCTTTGATCTTATTTTCTTTGCCACTGCATTTGATGTCCCCAATTGTGTTCGTGAACAGCCGTGTGCTATCTGAAAACCTTTGCCAATTCAGCACATGCCCACATCCCAGATCCCTGCACACCACTGAAGCTGTGGCGGCAGCAGCCTGAGAAACAGCTTCAGTGTCCAATGGCTTCTGACAAACAGGCCTCCACTGGAACTTCAGCTTTATATTCAGAAATCCCATACAGCTCTCTCCACGCACCTGCTCCCACAGCTGAACCGGAAGACTTTCTAATGCATCATAAAAAAAAAATCAACAAATCAATAATTGACAAATCGTAAAATGATACTCAGATTTGTCAGAATATTACTCAGATAGTTACAGTAAATATAGACTTAAAACCCCTTTTAGAAAAACTTAGTTAAAAAGCTAGTATAGCAATGCATTTACACAATATATAAACAATATATACAGTTAGGTCCATAAATATGTGGAGATTGACACAATTCTAACATTTTTGGCTCTATACACCAACACAATGGATTTAAAATAAAATTAACTGCAGACTGTCAGCTTTAATTTGAGCGTATTTACATCCAAATCAGGTGAACGCTGTAGGAATTAAAACAGTTTGCATATGTGCCTCCCACTTGTTAAGGAACCAAAAGTAATTGGACAGAATAATCATAAATCAAACTTAAACTTTTTTATACTTTCATCACTGGTGATGCTCTGCCAGGCCTCTACAGCAACTGTCTTTAGTTCCTGCTTGTTTTTGGGGCATTTTCTCTTCAGTTTTTTTCTTAGGCAAGTGAAATGCATGCTCAATCCGATTCAAATCAGACGATTGACTTGGCCATTGCAAAACATTCCACTTCTTTCCCTTCAAAAACTCTTTGGTTGCTTTTGCAGTATGCTTTGGGTCATTCTCCATCTGCACTGTGAAGCACCATGATGAGTTCTGAAGCATTTGGCTAAATATGAGCAGATAATATTGCCCAAAACACTTCAGAATTAATCCTGCTGCTTTTATCAGCAGTCACATCATCAATAAATACAAGAGAACCAGTTACATTGACAGCCATACACGCCCACGCCATGTCACTACTACTACCATGCTTCACTGCTTAGAATCATGAGCAGTTCCTTTCCTTCTCTATACACCTCTCTTCCCATCACTCTGGTACAACTTGATCTTGATCTCATCTGTCCATAGGATGTTGTTCCAGCACTGTGAGGGCTTTTTTAGACCTCTAATCTGGCCTTCCTGTTTTTGAGGATCACCAATGGTTGACATCATGTGGTGAACACTGTATATTCAATCTGGTGATGTCTTCTCTGGATTGTTGACCTTGACACATATACACCTACAGTACCTCCTGGAGAGTGTTCTTGATCTGGCCAACTGTTGTGAAGGGTGTTTTCTTCACCAGTGAAATAATTCTTTGGTCAGGCACCACAGTTGTTTTCCGTGGTCTTCTGGGTCTTTTGGTGTTGCTGAGCTCACTGGGTGCATTCTTTATTTTTTAAGAAAGTTCCAAACAGTTGTTTTGGTAATGTTTTTGCTATCTCTCTGATGGGCTAGTTTTGTTTTTTCAGCCTAATGATGGCTTGCTTGACTGATAGTGACATCTCTTTGGATCTCATCTTGAGAGTTGACAGTATCAAATTCCAAATGCAAATAGAATACTTGAAATGAACTGTGGACTCTTTATCTGCTCATTGTAATTGAAATAATGAGGGAATAACACACACCTGGCCATGGGACAGCTTAAAAGCCAATTGTCCAATTACTTTTGGACCCTTAACAAGTGGGAGGCACATATGCAAACTGTTGTAATTCCTACAGCGTTCACCTGATTTGAATGTAAATACCCTCAAATTAAAGCTGACAGTCTGCAGTTAAAACATATCTTGTTCGTTTCATTTCAAATCAAATCAGCCAAAAATGTTAGAATTGTGTCGGTGCCTGTTTTCAATAAAATTATCATTTATTTTATTGTCTAAACTTCTGCTAAATAATGATAAATCAAATTTTAAATGAAATATTATCATTTACAGATATGTAGCTATGGAAAAAAATAATACACCCCTTGAAAATGCTCTGCCTCTCTGGATACACACAATGTAAATTAAGAGAAATTGCGAATTGTAAAGTGTTTTTTATCTTGATTTTTCCATAGCTGCATATATGTGTGTAAAATATGTAAATATATACTTGGGATGTAATATACTTACCTGGGATAGCTTGTTTAGTAGCCAGGGGTGAGTGTAAGACTTTTCCATTGTACACCATCTCCATAGAGCAGCCGTACTCTACTGGGACAAATATATTTTTCTGACTTGAATGAGTACTACTGATGTCTGTGAGAAACGCAGAGCCAAGCAATGTCCAGTTGGTTGCAGGGGTGAAGGGGAGGAAGCGGTAAAACTGGCTCATTGTGAAGTTTGTCATTGTGTTTGGGGTTATATTACAGGACACAGTGTAATTGCCACCCTCAAGAAAGAAATCGGGGTTCACAGTGATGTTAGGAGGACTGAGGGTAGCTGGTAAAAGAAAGAGACAAGAAACACCCTCATAGAAATCTGATATATGGCAATATATGCAAATTACATATATGACATACAAGCTCAAATTTGGATTCACATGTAGCTTTAATTTTAGGGTGTACTCACACTAGGCACAGTTGCATTGAACCGTGCTGGGGCACGATTGTCCCTTTAGTTATGTTGTTTTGTATTATTTTAGGTCGTTTGTAATATGGTGACATCAGATGCAGCACTTTTGATGCTCATGTAATAAACTATGACAGTTCACGTGCATTGAAAAATAAGAATGATTAATAAATACATACAGTATGAAACAGCTTTGCATTCACACTACAAGCGTAGCGAGCCAAATCCCAACCAAACTGCACTTTGGCATACCTCTTCCAACAATTTTGCAATTCGGAGCACTCACACTTGTCAAACGAACCAGGAAATGTGCCTGGGCACAGTTCGGACAGCCTAGTGTGAGTACACCCTTAATGGCCATATATGAACATATTAGTAATTCAATGGTTGGCTTTTCTATTGTAGTTTGCTTTTAAAAACTCGAGGGGAATGGTGGGTCAGCCGATATCAAGCTGATACTGTATTTTATGTACCATGACTAGCAAACTGGCTGCTCTCATTAATATGTGTAATGCTGCGTTCACACCAGATGTGGAAGAAGTGTCAAGCGCAAGTGATTTACATGTTAAGTCAATGCAAAGAGGCCAATAGACATTCTGCGCCAATTGCTCGAGTTGGAAAATCTAAACTTCAGCGGATATTCGTGCCACGTTAACCAATCAGGAGCTTTCTCTTGTAGGGGCGTGATTATGAAGTAGCGCCGGTTCTTGATGTCCTGGGGGAAAATACTCCTGCTGACACCGGACTACAATTCATCTTACTGGGCTCGGTAGAGCTGGGTGCACCTAAGAATGGATCTAGTGGACTCAGACACAGCTCCAAACGAATCAATGCTGTTTTTCAATTTACCTAAAGCACACAAACAAAGCTATTCTCTCAATAAAATCCATGTTAGCCATTTAGCAATGAAGCTACAGTCACCGGGCAGACAGAAGTCCCGCCCATGAAGTGAATCCGCGTCTCTTGTGAAGTGAATTTGATGTGCGAATGAAGCGGATTTGACACGCGAATGAAGCAAGTAATCTCAAAATGTTCACGCGTCTATTTACGTGTGAAATTTATCTCTACCGTGTCTGGTGTGAACATAAGAAAGACATTAAGGGTTCCAGAAATGTCCACAGCTGCCCCTTGTGGATTTACGAGAAATGGCATGTATGAGAAAATGTGCCCCAGTAACGTATTTGAGATTGTCAAAAATGTACATGGCACCCTCTAGTGGAACCACTTGAGTGAAAACAAAAGCTGCAAGAAGACAGTTCTTAAAAATGTAGCCCTGGGCACATATTTTTAATGAGCCTGGGTTGCAAAATATACAGTTGAAGTCAAAATCAATATTATTAGCCCACTTAAGTAATATTTTTTTATATATTGTCTACAGAACAAACCATCATTATACACTATCTTACCTTATCTTGCCTAATTAACCTAGTTAAACCTTTTAATTGCACTTTAAGCCTAATACTAGCATCTTGACAAATATCTAGTAAAATATTATTTACTGTCATCATGGCAAAGATAAAATAAATTGGTTATTAGAAATTAGTTATTAAAACTATTATGTTTTAAAAAATCTCTTTCTGTTAAACAAAAATTGGAGGGAAATATACAGGGGGCTAATAATTCTGATATGTAAGCAGACAATTTTGCAATAATTACAATAAATGAAATATATGTTGCATATATGCCAGATATATGTAAAATTCAAATACTTGTATGTCATAAATGTTATGTGTTTCTATAGGGCAGAGTTTAAAACAAAGTTCCTGAAGTAATATGTTCAGAATTTGCATAATCAAACTTACATATGATGAAGTCAACAGGGTTGCTGAATTCAGAATATGGGTTCTTCAGTGAAGTCTTGGTGGATTTGTACCAGCAGACTAATTTGCCTTCATATTGACTGACTGCAGGAATTGTGAAGTACATTATTCCTGACTGTATGACCTCTGAAGTCAACCAGGATACTGTGCTCTCTGGTGTCTGTGAGGAGTTTTCCAGTTTGCCAATAGACACAGTCATGGGATACGGAGAATATCTGGGAATGTTACAACTAAGCTGTACTGGAGTGTTTAAAGCAATTTTATCTGGATTCACACTGTATGGAAAGTTCAGTGTAGGAGCTGGAACAGAAAAAATGCAAACAGATGCTTATTTATGTCAGCAATGATATTTACAATCAATATTCAGCAATCTTTTAGCAAAACAAAAAGATTTGAATAAAATATCTGCTTTTTATTTGATTTTCAGGGTACCCATACAGTAAAATACTGCATACACTACATATATTTTAATAAAATACATAAAATATTATGTGAAATTAAATTTAATTTCAACCTTACCAGTTTCTTCCTATACATGTTAAAAAAAATAAGTAGGTACTGTAAATATATTTGAAAATGCTTTTAATATTTTTGAAAAATATCTTCCCAAAAATAATATAAATGTATAAAATATATTTATGTAAATATATATTTTAATAGATTTTATACATTGTCTGGCTGTTACTGTATGTCACAGGGATTTGCATTAGACTGACCTGATTATTTGGTGTCACAAAAAGTACATTTTTAGGTAATAATTTCTGGCTTAAAACATACTGTTTAAATTTTTGTGTTAAGATTTTTTTTTATTAAATTAATATTTTTATTGAACAAGTAACATTACAAACATTCATATTGTTTACAAATTAATTGTTATATTTTTACTTTCTTTTCATAATCAAAAAAATCCAACAAAAATTGTTTATCACAAAAATAATCAACTGCAAAACATTTTTAAAGTGAATGAAAGAAAAAGAATTCTTAATCATGATATTAGAAAGACTTTGACAGATTAAGCAGCACTAAAGATACACTAAACATTTAGCTTTACCATTACAGAAAATAAATTACACTTTAAAATATATAAAAACAAGTAAGCGAGAAAGATAGTACATTATATATGCTGACTTTAAAACATTTGCTTGTGTTTATGTACAGGAGTAAGTTATTCTTACCCTGAGACACAGTGCTTCTCACACACATTATCCAGCACACCACAGTTAACGCTATGGAGAAAGAGTGATTGCAATATACTGTGAAAAACAGCATTTCTCAAATTAAAGTCATTTCATAGAAAAAAAACATGTGCCATTATTTAATCTCAGGTTCTTTATAGTGGGAAAAAAATCTTTATAGATTATTAAAATGTATATTTTGAAAAACTTTTCACTAAAAGGTTTGAGAACCCAAAAATAGTGCTTCAATGACATCATAAAATATGTACCTTTTAATAAATACAATTGGTTGCAGTTTATTTCAAGTGTAATTGACTAAAATAGCAATGGTTCATTGTTAATCAGAGCAATATGAAATATATATATTTAATAAAATGTTCCTCTGTAAGACAATGTATTCCAATGAGCTAAGATTTAACTTTCAAAACATCAAGAAAACAAAATAAGCACTTACCTCTTATGTTGTTGAGAATCATCCTGACAAGACACAGTAAATGAAACTGTAGCACAGTAAGAAAGTTTTACTGGTGAAATCCACAACAAGAACAGCAGAAATACCCAACTGATGAAACACTTAATTAAGTAACCTTAGTAGGAACCTCACTGACTTAAAAAGGGGATGTATTTTTTATTATTATTCTCCATTAAAAACACATTATTCCATCTTATTGTAAATAACTGCAACATTTTTTAATAATTTGAATATTTTTAATGTTTAAATTTGGTTAGATTTGATCATTTCTTTATACTCAATGTTGAATATTTTGCATTATACTTGTTTTATTTTTGTATTCGACTGATAAAGGCTTAACTAAATAAATTTAAATATTATAATAACTCAATTTAAAAAACTGTTATTCACACACATTACCTGTTTCTCCATACATCATTGGACAATTGTTTTTCAAGAGTTCACTGCTGATGATTGATAATAAAGCGCGTTTGACATGCTGTCCTGGGAGAAAGCCCTGAGCTCAGAAGATCCTCAAGCCCGGAGCTTCCCCTCCCCGTTTTATTGTGAAAGAGGGGAGCCTGAGCTCAGATAGGTCTCATGAGCTCCCCTGAATTTATTTGTTTGGCATATTCCTTGATTATTAGGGGTTGCCACAGTGGAATGAACCGCCAACTATACCAGCATGTATTTATCTAGTGAATGCCAAGTACTAAATTACTCATATACTGTGCCAATTAGTTTTATTAAATTCACGTATACATTACCTGACAAAAGTCATCAATCCCAGTTGTAAGAGCAACAAATAATAACTTGACTTCATTGGAAAAATGGCAGAAGATAATTTTTCTGATGAATCTTCTGTTGAACTGCATTCTAATTATCACAAATACTGCAGAAGACTTATTGGTGCCCGCATGGACCCAAGATTCTCACAGAAACGAATTAAGTTTGGTGAAGGAAAAATCATGGTTTGGGGTTTCATTCAGTATGGGGGTGTGTGAGAGATCTGCAGAGTGGATGGCAACATCAACAGCCTGTAGTATCAAGACATTTGTGCTGCCCATTACATTACAAACCACAGGCGAGGGCAAATTCTTCAGCAGGATAGCGCTCCTTCTCATACCTCAGCCTCCACATCAAAGTTCCTAAAAACAAAGAAGGTCAAGGTGCTCCAGGATTGGCCAGCCCAGTCACCAGACATAAACATTATTGAGCATATCTTGGGTGAGATGAAGGAGGAGGCATTGAAGATGAATCCAAAGAATCTTGATGAACTCTGAGAGTCCTGCAAGAATGCTTTCTGTGCCATTCCAGATGACTTTATTAAGTTATTTGAGTCATTGCAGAGATGTATGGATGCAGTCCTCCAAGCTCATGGGAGTCATACACAATATTCATTCGTTTTCCACTGCACCATGACTTTATATTCTATACTGTACATTATTTCTGTTAAGTGAAGTGAAACAATCTATCCTGGATTAATCTATGAAAGAGGGGGAGGAGTAGGGGTGGATGGGGGATTCTTCAAGATGAAAATGACTAAGGTAAGAAAATCTGATTATTTATGTACGTTTGGATTCGTTTGATTGGTAAATCATATGATAGCTAATGCAGGACCAGTCATGGTCAATCATAAGCATGTGATCCTCTCGAAGTTAGTTTATAAATAAACTTCACTTAAATTTCTAACCATATGTGACCACAATTTGTGAAGTTTTTCTTTGTAAAAACGTATGTACCCCTGCACATTCTTGCATTCTGTTATGGCCAATCAGATCTAGACCTTTGGTTTTGTAAACACTGATGCTGATCTTATCACTAAAAAAAGTGACCCCAGACTGTGCTTTAAAAGCCATGCCTCATGATCCTAAACTTAGCCAGAGGCGTCTGCTTGTCCTGAGCGACCTGACTAGCTCTCTAATCCCGCACGGCTTTACTGCTGCTCTTTGCGCGTTACATAACTGCGAAAGAGCAGATTGCTGAATGTTTGGCCTTGCATTTGGCCATGTGCATCTCTCAGAGATTCTACAGGTGCAAGAAAGTGTGAGGAAAGCCTATAAGAAGACCTTTATGTACTAATGGATACATTATTTATTAAATCATATTTACAGTAGCTTACAATGAGTCACACATATTTACAAGCATTATACAAGATCATTTTGTTAGCTTTCACCCAGCCAAATATTTTCTTTTTATTAGCAACTGAATCACAACAAATATTTCTTTTGAGATCAAATAGTTTTGCAAACCAGGAATCCACAGCATTAATAGTAGGATTACTGTTGTACATTTTGTGTTGTCTTTTATATTACTGTTAAATGATGTGTTCAAGCTGGATAGTGCAATCTCAAATATTTATAGCTGAGGATAATTCAGTTTTGGTATTATTATTTAAATGTAGGACTCATTCTGTGATTGTTTGTTTATGTCATTAAATCACAGAACATTTGTGTAAGCCTGTATGAGAGAAATGATAAATCGATGTTTTAATTATATTGAATGTGCATTTTAGGATATCATATAGAACAAATGCTGGATGGACTTGACGAGATGCACAATAAACCCTAAAATGCACTCAATTCATGCTGTTATTTTTTATGAGAAAATGTATATAAACTACAATAAAAAATAAAGTACTGAATAAATTATTCAATATGTAAATAAATAAAAATAAAAACAGTAATGTGACTCTCCCTTAACAGATCTTGTGACTGGATAACTGAACTAACCAGTCTACCAATCTCAAAATCACCATCTGAAATTATGTTTTGTTTAATTTATATGCAAACCAGTTATCTTGTAGGAAAATCAGCCGTTAAACTATAATACTTGCACCAGTTTCCCAAGTGACAACTTTGTTTACGGGACTGAAAAAGTGCCTTATTTGCTAAATGTTTTTGCAATATTCTAATTAGCAGCATAAGTTAAATTCACTACTTTGGATGAGAAATTTGCTAAACTGTCCCCTTGAACTGGCAATATTGGTAGGAAGTGATTTTGTGAGACAGGAATGCACCACGGAGGTTTCAAAATGCTCTTCCTCTTTTCAGCGTTTTTTACAGCATTGCTTCACTGGTCCTCTATTACCCCACATGCAATGACCAGTGACTCTAGATTTAAGATATGGAAAATTTCGAAGTCACAATTTGTTTGCAAAAACAAAACATGTAATACATTCAGTATTTGAAAATATGCAATCTTATTACACTTAACTGCAATCATGCAGTTTTAACTTCTGCATTTTTAAAATACAGTTAAGAGGTTGTGGTGTATCACTCTATTGGTCACATGACTTCCGAACTTTAGAACACAGCAAAATCCAAAACTACTAGATGTTCCGGTTTACATGATCCTGCATTTGCAAGGCAAAGACTATTCAATACATAAGAGATGTCACTTGTATAGTTTTGAATGGGGGAAAGTGTAACGGTCTATATGGCCAAAGAAAGCCCTGCCTTCTAATAAAGGAGCCAATTCAATTCAATTCAATTTAAGCTTATTTGCATAGAGCTTTTCACAAATATTATTGCTCCAATCAATAGTTGTTACGGACTGATGATTCTCTGGAGGAGGGGCTCTGTCTAAACGTGTTTTTTATGACAGTTTCTGCAGCTTCATTGTTATGAACCTGCTCTGGGGTCAGCAAATGTGTTGTAACCTCAATGAATATCTCACAAATAAAATTTAAATAAATAAAAATATACATATCTACATAAAACTTACTACAAAACCATTACACTTGAAAACAAATGTTCTCTGATTTTGTAATCTGTTTAAACAAAATGGGCTCATTCTGAAAATGTACCCCTATACACATTTCTGGAGATTGCAAATTATGTAGCCAGAAGATTGTATGGCTGCATTTCTTCTTTAAAACAAATGATACAGGGCGGTCTGATACTGTTCCTTTTCATACTTACCAGCTGACCTCTTACTTGCATGTAATCGGCTTTCCCGCTGTTACCAGTTTGTCTAGTTAGCTAGACAAGTACTTCGATGGACTTGAGACACAGAGAGGAGCTGACCACGATGACAGGGTTAAAGTCTGGTGAAGAAAGGTTCCAGAAAGCGGGTAAAACGATGAGAGTGTGGTAAACTCTGAAAACATGGTAAAAGTCAGGAGAGGGCTTTTCTTATTCTGGATTGCTTTTGAAAATTGTCGGTTGGGTTTACAGAAGTGGGTGGTCGGGTCAACATGTGCTTTTGAAAACACTATTGAATGGGTTTAGGGAAGGAAGAGGGAGGGTGGGTTAGTCGATCGGTCAGTCAGTCATTTAGTCAGTCAGTCAACAGCGGCCTCTGGTGGATTTACATGAGAACAGTAGGTGCGAAAGGCACTCGCAAGAGAAATTTGAGATCTCAAAGAGCATACACAGCCACCTCTGGTGGATTCGCAAAAACAAAAACTGCAAAAAAACATAGCTCCTGGGACGTATTTGGTGGTCTTCAGAAATGTATATAGAGGTACGTTTTCAGAATGAGCCTGGGTTGTGTTTGAAACAAACGTGAGGGACAGTCCATCCCGTCTAATTTCATGAATTCTTGCCTCCACCATTAAAACCCAAATGCAAACATAAACAAAGCAATCGGTGTCGATTGGGGAGCAGATTTGGCATATACCAAGCTACTTCAGAAGACCAGCGTGATTGAACATCATTCAGGCATTATTCAGAGGATGATATCATGTAACAAATAAGCTATTAATTCTTATGGTAGTTTGAATGACAGGATGACATCTAATCACGCCCTCCAGTAACTGCCATGAAGGACAGTGATGTCATGATTTTGTACTCTTTAAGTGTGCATGCGCATTAGCTTGGGCAACCTGAACTTTTAGAAACTAAATTTAACAGACTTTAAAGTTCCATCAGCCCAATGATGGAATCTGATGAATGAACTCCAATTTTAAGTGATCATTACATTTATACCAATTCATCTTTCATGTTTAGCTGCATGAAGAAATCAGGAGATCAAGAAATTAAAATGACCTTAGAAGAACGTTATTGTTAAATTTTAATGTTATTCTTACTATACACTAGGCATGTCAAAGACGGCCACTGAGTGAAATGACTTGCCTTTAAGGGACTTTAATATGAATGAATGGAAGACATCAGAACCAAAGTGTATGACCTTCAGTCAGCATGCTTTTTCTTTTTTCTTTTCTCTTTGTCTTTGCTTTTTTTTCTCCTTGTCCTTCTCCTCCTTTTCCTTCAAGGCTTTCTTCTCTTTTTTCTTCTCTTCCTTGACCTCCTTATACTTCCACTTTGGAGGCTCCAGGTAACCCTTCTCCTTTTTGTCCTTCTTTTCTTTCTTCGGAGTCGGCTCGGAGGATTTGGTGACTTTGATCTGTGGGATGCAGCCTGAGGGGAAAACACTGTTGCGCCTTGAAGCTACGCTACGAGGAATGAATGTGCGCATACCAATGGACAGCACACTGCCCCGTCTCTCAGTATCTGGACAGCAGGTCACAGAGACAAACTCGGCAGAGTGAAGAGATGGAGACACAGAGGAGATGGAGCTGTTTCGATGGCACAGTGAACTCTCCTCCAGCAGATTCTCAGAGTGCTTCTGCATCAGCTCAGCCACAGCCAGCCGCCGTTTGCCCATCTGTGGAGGGCTGCTCGGGCACAGTGGCCGCGTGGCTGTGGCTATAAGCGGGCTATGCAGACTGGTGGTCATTCGCACCATGTGATCCATGACACCATTTTCCTCTGGGTCACGTGGGAAGCTGAAACCGAACCTATTCTTAAGATGATGGGTCAGCTTCTGGCCTGCACTCCTATTGGCTGTTGCTTTGCTGACCAGCACCTTGAGGTTGGGCCACTCAGGGACGTAGGTGTCACAGAACTGCTCTGCTGTGGGATGGAGTGCAAGGTGGCGCAGTCGTTTCAGTGTGTCAAAGCGGCCTGTCTTCAGCGCCCAGTCACGTGCACATTTACCACGGTTGGAGTCAACAGCATTTACATCAGCACCTAAGACAAAATTATTTAACAAGCTGAAAACAGCAACTCTTGGCAGGATACCGCAAAATGCATGCACAAAAAATGTGGACAATACAAAACGACGCACAATTATTTTAAAAAGTGTGTTTGAACATATATTTAATAAAAAAAACATTCTGGGAAATGGTGACACAGTGGTTCAGTGGTTAGCACTGTCGCCTCACAGCAAGAAGGTAGCTGTTTTGAATCCAGGCTGGGTCAGTCGGCATTTCTGTGCGGAATTTGCATGCTCTCCCTGTGTTTGTGTGGGTTTCCTCTGGGTGCTCCGGTTTCCCCCACAGTCCAAAGACATTTGCTATAGGTGAATTGGATGAACTACTGTAAATTGGCCATAGTGTATGTGTGTGTATGGATGTTTCCAAGTACTGGGTTGCAGCTGGAAGGGCATCCCCTGAGTAAAACATATGCTGAATAAGTTGTCTTAACTTACTTAAAAATGACAGGACTTGACAGTACAAATGTAATGATGTGGTTTAAGTTTAGTTAAATAGATAAGTTGTTGTAATTAAGAATTATGTTAATACAACTTTATCGTTCAAGTGTAATGGACATTGAGTTTAGTGAACTTAACTGAAGTTAACTCTCTCATTCAAACACACAATATGGCCAAATTTTGTTATTCAATTCACTTATACTGCATGTCTTTGTGGGAAACCTGAACATCAAGACAAAATCCACACAAACAACCTGCAAACTCCACAAAAACAACACCAATTGGCCCAGCCAGGACTCGAACCAGCGACCTTCATACTGTGAGGCAACAGTGCTACCCACTAAGCCATGTTACTTACCTTAAATTAATTAATTACAATAACCGACAAAAACACAGTAAAACAAAATTCACCAAAGAAGCAGGTATCTGAGAAGAGCTTTAAACAAACACACAACATTATAATGAGAAAATGGCGTAAGCCTTAAATCTTTTTTACAAGCACAATCAAATTCCAAACCTTCAGAAAGACATTCATCCTCTGACGTCATTCAAAAGTAAACAAGTATAAATTAAAGTAAAATTATTACAATTTAAATAAATAAATAAATGTATATAATTAATTAATTCATTCCTTTTCCTTTGGCTTAGTTCCTTTATTCATCAGGGGTCACCACAGCGGCATAAACCGCCAACTTATCCAGCATATGTTTTACACAGTAAATGCCCTTCCAGCTGCAACCCAATGCTGGGAAACATCCATACACACTTATTCACACACATACACTACAGTCAATTTAGTTTATTCAATTCTCCTATAGAGTGTGTCTTTGGACTGTGAGGGAAACTGGAGAACCCAGAAGAAACCCACGTGAACACAGGGAGAACATGCCAACTCCACACAGAAATGCCAACTGACCCAGATGGTAATCAAACCAGCAATCTTCTTGCTGTGAGATGACAGTGTTAACCACTGAGCCACTGTGTTGCCGTATTAAATTTATATAATTTTTTTATTATATAAACAAAATTTAAAATGCATACAAATACATATTTAAAGTGGATCTGTTTTAATTAAAAATGCATTGGTTTTAATTTGTAGATATCTGTACTAAAGCTCAATGTTTAAAGACGTTAAGTAATATATATGAGTTCAGCTGACTCTTTTTTTTTAAGTCTAAAAATTTAAGCCAATAAAAATTTGTATATATATATATATAGTTGTCAACATTCAATCCAGATATGTTAGCATAACTAAAAATATTAAGTTGTGATATCTAATTGGTGGAATCATTTTTTACAGTGTACTAGCATGAGTCCCTCAGTGTTTAATTATATTTATTTATTTTTCTTTTTTATTATTTCTTCTTGTTTTTCCTTTTTCTTAACTTCCCTTTTATTTATTTAGAAAAACATTTCTTCTCATATCCCTTAAAAAGTCTAAAATGTTTGCTTACCCCATACACTAGACACATTGTCACACACACACACACACACACACACACACACACACACACACACACACACACAATAACAAACAAAACATATCAAAATGTTGGTTGTTGGCAGTCAGTTTATGTTATGTTTGGTTGTATGTATACAGTAAGTGGTTTATAAATTGTCAAAAATCCTATAATCTCAAAAAAGTAATAAATAAATAAATTCAGAAATCATCCACTGTAAAATTGACCTTTTACTCAGCTGATTGATTCATTAATCTTATGGGTTCTACTGAGGTGAAATGGACCAAAGCCAGCACGCCATTCTTGATTGGCTGTGTTGGTCATTTGGGGATTTGGTGACGTCTATTCCAAGAAATGTGATGAATATAAGCAATGCTAAATTCTCCAGGATATCACTGTGTGTGTGTGTGTGTGTGTGTGTGTGTGTGTGTGTGTGTGTGTGTGTGTGTGTGTGTGTGTGTGTGTGTGTGTGTGTGTGTGTGTGTGTGTGTGTGTGTGTGTGTGTGTGTGT
>CAIGQZ010007154.1:12345101-12372849 GCA_903798205.1 Danio tinwini | reverse complement strand
ATTATTATTATTATTATTATTATTATTATTATTATTATTATTATTATATCTCTCTCTTTCTCAATTAAATTCAAAACTGCATTGTTGACATGACTGTAACTTAAACAAATTTGCCAAAGCTTAAAATATGTGGAAAAACATAAATAAAAATATAATAACAAAAGAATCAAAATAAAACAATAGAAACAAAATATAACAATTTAAACGTAAATAACAATGTCAGAAATAAGAACATTTCAAATCACAGTGTTAAAACACACACAGAGAGACTAAGGATCACTGTGGTAGACAGTAGGGAAACATACAGTAATACACACATTGCACACAAACATAATATACTGTATATGAGTCTCCCACTCCCCCCTCCCCCCCTTCTCTCTCTCTCTTTCTCTCTCTCTCCCTCTATCTTTGACCCAGGAAGGTCAAGATGAAGCGAGCGGGTGTTGGAGAAAAGGGAGGGAACTGGTGGCGGACAGAAGAAGGAGAGAAGATAAGAATGTGTGTCAGTGATTCAGAAAGAGGGATTAAACTGGACAGTAGAGAAGACACAACAGAACAATTAGCCAAACTTTTCCGTCATCCGTCTGGAGACCAAAAAAGATGAAGAGTTTGACCAAACTTCAGGGCAACACAGAGCAACTTCTGATGTCTTTATCAAACACTCTCCCATCTTTAACCCTAAATAACCAGCAAAGGGTGAGCAGACACACATTTTTATTATTTTTAAATAGAAATATGCTCACTGTAAAAAGTGCTTTGTTGATTTTACCTATAAAAGTGAGTAAACCTATTGCTTTTAAGGTGATTACTTAAAAAAGTGAGTAAACCTGTTGATGACGTAGTATTATCAAGTAAATGAATTGGTGAATAATTATAAAAATTAAGTCAACTTAATTCCAAGTTAGCACTGGTTTACTCAATGTAAATCTTTTTACAGTGTACTATAAAAAGTGATTAGTTACTTAAAGCGAGTAAACCAATTGCCTTAAAAGCAACAAGTTGACTTTACAATATAATGTATGTAAACCCTCTTTAAAAAAAAAAAAGTAAACTAATCACTTTTTTACAATACACCTTTATTGTATTTGGTGTTTTTTCCCCCAGCTTTTCTGTATCTAGCAAAATGACATAAAGTCAAATATATCTGCTCTTCCAGCACACTCCAGTGTGTCTTCTAAATTCAATACAGGCTATAATTGTAGATTTTATAGACTTAATAAAGCACCAAATATGTAATATTGTGATAATTACAGTAATTATTTAAAAACAGACATGCTAAAATAGTCTGACAATGTAAAAAGGGGTTAGTTTACTTTTTAAAAAGTAAGTACAATTAGCATAATTATACAAATTTAATAGTTAAGAGTCAACTTAACTGTTCCGAGTTGTAATAGGTGTACTTTGTTTTTGTAAAGTCAATTTGTTGCTTTTAAAGCAATTGGTTTACTCGCTTTAAGTAACTAATCACTTTTTACAGTGTGGAGACAATTCATTTTTTTACAGTTCTATCCTCAATAATACTCAATAATCTCCAAACTCAAAACCAGGATTTTTTGAATATGTTTTTATTTTTTATTTTGCTATACTGTTAAGTGCACACACACAACGTGGACTACCATTAAATAAAATTAATAAAGATTTATTAAGAGTGGCAGTTTGTCTGTTTTAGTATATTACATACACATTCCAGACAGCTGATGTGACTGATATCACTATCAGTAAATGGCTAAGAGAGTTAAAAGAAGATCTGCGCACAGAAAATATAGTATAAATACAATGCCTACAAACTAATTGGAAGAAAGAAGAAATATGACCAGATTTGATGTGTTCGTTGTGACGAAGCACATCACAATCTATAACACTCTGCATTACATTTATCCAAAATTACCCTAAAAATTATCACTGTAAAGAATGTTTTGCCTACATTTTTTAAAATTGTATTTTATTTCAACTTGTGTATTTCATTACTTATTTTTATTCAACTTCTCATTATATTATATCGAAGAAATTTTTTATTTTTTATTTTGATAAGTTAAAGTAACTTAAAAATCATGTGGTGCCATGGCTTGCTGATAATTTCATTTTTACAGCATGTCAATAAAATGTGCACCTGTAAAATATTTGTAATGTTATTACTTTAACAATTTACAATAATTCCAGCAACACTTTGTTAACACATTTCCCCAAAACAATACTAGTCTACACACTTGTGGTTGAAAGCATGTCTGTTTTTTATGCCTTGGGGGAGCATACTTTCTATAAAATCACATGAAGCATGTAAAAAACTGTACCAAGCATTTTTACGGGGTCTGTTAAATTGCTGTGTCAAGGATGTTCTGTAGTATTTCCATTAACAGAAAATGATTATTTCGTGCTTAAGAAAGCCTCCAATAGACGCTTGCCAAACTTGTGACAAGTCATTAGCTCAATACTAATGCTGATATTGCTCCAAATAGGCCAAGCTGTCAATTTTTTTCTGCAAAGGAAGCAAGCAAAAGATAAGGCCTCCAGCACATGGTTATTAGGATGTGTTCCTACAGTAGATATTCATGTTTAATCAAGCCTAAAGTGTTTTGTCTTAAATGTCTGTATGTTAAATTTACAACTAGATGGTTGAAGGGAATTGATCATTTTTGATTCTTAAAGTCCATATGTTAATGTTCTTAGATATCTCAAGAAACGTGTCAGTGTCATATTTTTTTTATTAAAAATCAAAATAACACTATCAAACATTGCTTTTACAAATATTGTAATACAAAGAAGTGTGATGAAGCATATTTAGATGCTCCTTAATGGTAATTGTTGCAATATAAAAAAGCATGCACATATCTTAATTAAAAGTTGTATTATATTGTAATTTAATTACCATTGTATTATATATAACAGTATTGTTTTGTCTTTGATGTATTCAGATTTTGTTTTAAAATGGTAATGAGAATTACCACATTGGCATTCCTAAACATAGACTTCATTTTGTTCAAGTAAAATATATTTTCTTGTTAGTTTGAAGGTTAAATGTTTTCCAGAGACTCAATCATGTCAGTCGAGTTTGAGGAGGTATGCGGTCTGATTTAGGGTTATTTGAATCATTCAGGTATGGACATGCGTTTGATTGCTACTGTGAAAGTAAAGCTTCAGTGCTGGAGGACACTCCTAAATTTTACGACCTGTTTCAGATCCAGGAACAAAATGAAGGGTGTCTTTTACTGGAAGAAAAACAGGGTTGTTCAAAGAAGGGTGCAGAACTGGAAAATGAAAAACAAAGCTGGAACCAAAGACTCGAACACATACCTGAGGACAAAGGTGAGGGGTCAAACATACCCTGTCAAAATGTTTAGGAGAAGGTGTTTTTTTCTCCTTCTAAGGAGAAATTCTTTGTCATGCATACAGTCAAAGCACAAATATTTCACCCAAAATGAACATTTACTCACGATTTACATGCCTTCAGGTTGTTCCAAAGTTCATTTCAACTGTTTGGTTACTAACATTCGTTAAAATATCTCATCATGTGATCAGCAGAAGAAAGAATCTCACACTGAGTATGACAGAATTTTCCCTTTTTAGGTGAGCTATCGCTTTAACTGAGTTCACCTACAGTGCCAGTCTGTATGTCTATGAAAGTAGCAAAAACAATGTCATTTTAATTTTGTAATTTTAATTACAAGGAGTTGAGTAAAAACAAGAACAAGACGCCTCGATCAAGATACGGTTAGTCTTCATCTGGTGAATATTTCACTCTCTATAAATGTACACAATGCTTCCAACATTTGTGATTTAGCAACCAATGTCAAAGAGGGAAATACAGAAAATGGAGTATATGCACATGGACTTTTAATTTCAGTCAGCTAGCCGGCGGAGCTTCTGGTGAATTGTCATCCCACACAAACTCGCTGTGTTTAAGATCTGATTTCTTTAAAAAAAAAAAAACTATGATCTTCCACTGCCTGGCTGAGATGCAATTTAAAGTGGACATCAGACCAAACAAGAAGCACTGCATTAAATTCTATTTCCATGTCTATTTTATCTAGAAAAGTTTTTGAAAAAATAATCCATGCTTTTATTACCACTAGATTGGACTATTGTAACTCATTATACTTTGGGATTAGTCAAAAAACCTTATCCCGGTTACAATTAGTTCAAAATGCTGCTGCAAGGTTTTTAACAGGTACCAAGAAACATGACCACATTACACCAGTTTTACGCTCTTTGCACTGGCTGCCTGTGCACTATAGAGTCACTTTTAAAATGCTTCTCTTGGTTTTTAAATCTTTAAATGGCCTGGCACCTTCTTATTTGTCAGACATGTTAATTGAGCATCAGCCTTGTCGGTCTCTTCGGTCATCTAACCAGAGACTGTCCTAGGTTGTGGAATGCTCTGCCCCTCTGTATTAGACCTGTTTCATCCCTGTCTGTTTTTAAATCTAGGTTGAAAACTTACCTCTTTGATTTGGCATTTTATCAGTGAGAATTGTCTGTTTTAGCTATCATTTTATATATATCATTGTTTTTCTCTGTTTTGATTTGTACTGTGCAGCACATTGGTCAACCTCTGGTTGTGTTTAATAGTGCTATATAAATAAAATTGACATTGACATGTCTTTAAAATATGTAAATGTGTTTTACCTCAGTATTTTCAATGGAGTTTTTGTGCTAGCCTGTTGCTAATTGCTATTTAAACTGTCTTTCATCCCTTTTTTATGCTTTTACAACCAAATAGATGCTCAAGTCTATTTAACTGATTATATTTGAACTACATTACAAAATCGATGCTGTAAAATGAACCTAAAAATTGAAAATAGTCACATAAACCTTTGACCAGAAGTTCATCATTGGCTGAAAAACACTATCTGTGCATAAAGCCCACTAAAAGAAAAAAAAATGTGTTCCGGATGTCTCCATAAGATGGCAATGTAGGGTTCATTACCTAATACTGGCGAATATCCCATCAATTGGATTTACCTGTAAAGGAGAATTATTTAGTTTTTTGGTACACAGTCGACAGTTGTAGTCTCCATTAGCATTAACTCGACACGTTTGACGCACGCTTCGGCTTCCTGGTTCTCCATCTGACGTGTTTATTTAAGTTAAGTCTTTTCACTCGAATATGATTATTTTTTATACAGATCATTTAATCATATATATATGTTTCTTCAAAATATCCTAATATTTTATCGGCAATACGTAAGAAGTTATCTGAATTTTACAACTGTAAAAAACGATTTTTGAAGCATTTTGTTTTAACATTTATTTTTAGACTCTTCAAACGTTAAGCTTTTAAAACTTAAAATATTTCTAGAAAGGGTTTCTCAAGCAAACATCAACATTACTCTTAAAAGCCTTTTTTAATCAACTGTAGTTATTGTTGTTCCTCTAGATGTGCATAAATGAACAGCATTTAACTGGCAATCTTCTGGTCTCTTTTTTTTTTTTGAGAGAGAGAGAGACAGGCATCAGTGGATATAAACAGTGCACTGTCGAAGAGAAGTACAGTACGAGAAGCCAAAAGCATTAACCACATCCTCCTTCACATGCTCTTTCTCCATCTCTCTCCTCTTAGCCTCCTAAAGGTGAAGAGTTCATAATGAATATCTCTATGAACTCGAGCATGATTCAGTGTGTGTCTATTTGGATAACGACACAGGGATTATACAGATGTTGCGTGTGGATTCAGAGCTCAGGGATTACCTCTAAACTGAGAGTAGGAGTGTTCATATCTCTGTAAACATCGCCAGAGTGCCACTGCCATGCTGCAGGGTGGCACGGCAGTGTTTACTCGGCTGGTATGAAGGGGCATAGTGGCCCACGGATGTGTGGCTGTTCACCCTTCTGTTGGAGAGCTTTGGCCAGGTGTGTGTGTTGCTTCAATCAGAAAGGTAAGACTTTCACTAGTGTCTGTTGCTCTGTCATTTTTTTGGGCTAGTGCAGGTTTAATTGTGTTCTGAAACTGCATTGTGTTTTAGCTGTTTTTGTTTTTGTGACGAGTCTCCAGCATACTTGACCAGAACAAGAAAAATTAATTAACCAGGTCTTAATTCATATTTGTACATTTTTAGAGCTTGAAAAAGATTGCTTGCATGTAAACTGAGCATAGCAATTAAATAAAATAATTCTGCTGCTGTTTCATGTTGCTTGAAGGCTGTGAAAATGATGATTTATTTTATTGTTGTACTGTCTGTATCATTTGGCTCGAATTCTATATCTAAATGTTTCTATTGGTGATGCATTATTTGCTTGTGAATAGTTGTTTCATAGGCTATATTGCAGGATTATGGTTACGTCCTTTAGAAACCGCTAATCCATTATGTTTCAGATAGAAAAAAGTTGAATCCTTTCAGTTCTGGTTATCATTCTCTCTATTAAAGTCTTACTTTCCTTTTTGTCCTTCAAATAGGGCATGTTTTCACCATATTGTACAGTAAAGCTTTTAAATCAGGGGAAAAAACCCAATCCGTTTTAAGCTGTATCATCTGCTTATAAGGCAGAATATACTCCATGTGCTGCCAGTTATTTTTGTGGAAAATTTTGAGCAAAAATAACTGCAGGACTAATAGTGGTGGAACTGGAAATTCCCTTGCTATACATCCATACTCATCTCTCCTAATTCTCTCCAAGTTTGTGGTTTTAATATTTTTTGACCAAATAAATTACTTAGATTAAGCATTGTTCAATGGTGTCAGTAAAAACTGTTGGAAAAATACATTTAAAGTTTCCTTGCTTGATCGTTACAACTTTATCTTTTAAAATTATCATTTTAATTCATCATTTTCATTTATTAAAAAATGTATCATTTTAAATTTTGAAATGTATAGTATTTTAAAAAACAGAAGAGGAACTTTTGTTACAATATCTTCATCTGTACTCTTTATCTTCATCTGTAATCTTTATCTGTACTCTCTCTCTCTCTCTCTCTCTCTCTCTCTCTCTCTCTTTCTCTCTCTCTCTCTCTCTCTCTAGACTCATACACGTTGACAGGACTCAGCGGTGTCTCCTTGCCTCCAGATCCTCCTTTTGCCTCCGTCTCCACTGATGACCTTTCTCCAATCTCTCCCAGCAACCATCAGCTTTTTTCCAGCAGACGAGCATCTGCCACATCCACCCGCTCCATCAAGGCCTTTAAGAGGTGGCTGAGCAGCCCGGTTCGAAGGCTGAGTTTGGGAGGAGGAAACAAGAGTCAGAGCTCAAAGGGCATTCAGAGCCCAGAAGGGTCAACCTACATGTTTCTTCCTCTCTCACCTGCTCAAACCCCATTGAGCCCAATGGAGAAGTCCCAAAAACTGCTCCGCTCCTACAGATCTCTGGTATGCACATAACTTACGCTGCTGTTTAGGGGTTGCAAGATTTATTTTTTTTACGTTAAGTGTGCTTTTAAATGTCAAAAAGTGACAGTACATACTTTTAACATTATTGTTACAAATAAATACTTATTTATTTCAAACAAGTTATTTTGACCGTTCTGGTCATAAAATAATCACAAAATGTAATAGTTTGCATTCAAAAAATATTAATCATCACAACTAGTTATTCAAGTTAAAGAAATCTAAATACACTCACTGGCCACTTTATTAGAATCACCTGTCTAGCTGCTCGTTAACGCAGATTTCTAATCAGCCAATCACATGGCAGCAACTCAATGCATTTAGGCAAGTAGACATGGTCAAGATGATCTGTTGCAGGTCAAACCGAGCATCAGAATGGGGAAGAAAGGTGATTTAGGTGACTTTGGACATAGCATGGTTGTTGGTGCCAGAAGGGACTATTTCAGAAACTGCTGATCTACTGGGATTTTCACGCACAACCATCTCTAGGGTTTACAGAGAATGGTCTGAAAAAGAGAAAATATCCAGGCGCAAATGCCTTGTTGATGTTATAAGGCGCAAATGCCTTGTTGATGCCAGAGGTCAGGGGAGAATGGCCAGACTGGTTTGAGCTGATAGAAATGCAACAGTAACAACTCTTTACAACTGAGGTATGCAGAAGAGCATCTCTGAACGCACAACACGTCCAACCTTGAGGCGGATGGGCTACAGCAGCAGAAGAACACACCGGGTGTCACTCCAATCAGCTTAGAACAGGAAACTGAGGATACAATTTGCATAAAACTGGACAATATATTTTTCTGCTCTATTTCTGCTGCTACATTCAGATGGTAGGGTCAGAATTTGGTGTCAACAACATGAAAGCATGGATCCATCTTGCCTTGTATCAACGGTTCAGGCTGGTGCTGGTGGTGTAATGGTGTGGGGGATATTGCCACACTTGGGCCCATTAGTACCAACTGAGCATTGTGTCAATGCCACAGCCTACCTGAGTATTCTTGCTGAACATGTCGATCCCTTTATGACCACAGTGTACCCATCTTCTGATGGCTACTTTCAGCAGGGTAACGCACCATGTCATGAAGTGTGAATCATCTCAGACTGGTTTCTTGAACATGACAATGAGTTCACTGTACTCAAATGGCCTCCACAGTCATCAGATCTCAATCCAATAGAGCACCTTTGGGATGTGGTGGAACGGGAGATTCGCATCATGGGCAGCTGACAAATCTGCAACAACTTCGAGATGCTGTCATGTCAATGTGGACCAAAGTCTCTGAGGAATATTTTCAGTACCTTATCTATGCCACGAAGGATTAAGGCAGTTCCGAAAGCAAAAGAGGGTCCAACCCGGTACTAGTAAGGTGTACCTAATAAAGTGGCCGATGAGTGTATATTCACAACTCATAAAGATTTGTAACTACTTGAGGGTGAGTAAATAGTGAGTCAATTAAATTTTTGGGGTGAAATATCCCTTCAAGTAAAAATTTTATATAAATTGTACAAATATAAAAAAATATTTTATTCACATTTTAATACAATATTTATTAGATACTGACTGATACAAAAGTAATACTAACTAACACCAAAACATAATGATTTCTAAAGGATCAGGTGACACGCAAGACTGGTGTAATGGCTGCTGATATTTACTGGTGTAAAAGTCAGCTTTGAATCACAGGAGTAAATTACATTTAAAGTTGTAATAAAACTAAAAATGATGTTGAATAGTGGGTAGCACGATTGCCTCACAGCAATAAGGTCACTCGTTCGAGCCTCGGCTGGGTCAGTTGGCATTTCTGTTTGGAGTTTGCATGTTTTTCCATGGGTTTCCCCCGGTTTCCCCCACAAGTCCAAAGATGTGGTACAGGTGAATTGTGTAAGCTAAATTGTCCGTAGTGTATGTGTGTGAATGGGAGTGCATGGGTGTTTCCCAGTGATGGGTAGCTGGAAGGGCATCCGCTGCGTAATTATTCTGCTGTGGTGATCCCTAATTAGTAAAGGGACCAAGCCGAAAACAAAATGAATGAATGAATGAAAGATGTTAAATAAAAATATTTGGAGTAATAATATTTTAGTTTTAACTGAGATAATATTACTGTTTAATCCTGCCAAATCTTCAAGACCACAAGCTTTTGGAAAGTATTACATACAGTATTATAGAGTGAATGTTAAAAAATAATAAATTCTCTTCCTTTGAGATACAGGACTGTGGTGAACTTTCTGGAGAAACATCTCCTGACAGTCCCTATTACCCAAGATACCTCAATAATCTTTTACAGGTAGTAAACAAACATTAACTACTGGATGTAATGAGCATTTTTACATAGAGTTCCTGTCTGTTGATTTGTGCTTGTAACTCTAATGAGTGTAATTTCAGAGAAATCAGTCTTTCGATGTTCATACTGAGGAGAGACGTCCATCT
The DNA here is from genome assembly GCA_903798205.1 of Danio tinwini. Classification (NCBI taxonomy): domain Eukaryota; kingdom Metazoa; phylum Chordata; class Actinopteri; order Cypriniformes; family Danionidae; genus Danio; species Danio tinwini. The sequence goes on along the minus strand of CAIGQZ010007154.1, from coordinate 12,363,108 downwards.
TTGACTGACAAAACACTCGCAGAACAATCGCAGAGCCTGGAGGACAATGAGCAACACAGAAGAACTGCTTTAGAGAAAAGCATGTAGGTACTTGATTGATATGGTGACTCACAAACAAACATAAATCATGATTAATAATGCTACTCTATATGTGACAGACCTTATCTTTCTCTCTCGCAGATATGTGCTGACAGAGCTGGTAGAAACGGAGAAGTTGTATGTGGAAGATCTGGGGCTTGTTGTTGAGGTTACACTTTATTATAATCACTCACAGTAGATCTTACAAACTATTTATTTTAACCCTCATTCGTTGATTTCTCCTCCACCAGGGTTATATGGTTACAATGAGAAGTGTTGGAGTGCCTGAGTATTTGGAAGGAAAGGATAAAATTGTTTTTGGGAACATTCATCAGATCTATGACTGGCATAAAGAGTAGGTTTACACTTCAGAGGATCTACAGTTGGGATCAAAATCAGAGAACAGTTAGATAAACTATTTAAAATTATTCAGAAAATAATGTGATCTAACTAATAGAACAGTGTTTCACAAAATAACCAATGCATTTAAAAAAGTGGACAAGATCAAAAAGATAACAAGGATTTTAGCACACAGAAAACATCTCAAACTATGACATTTCCTTTACACACTTAAAAAAAAGTTTGTACCGTCTTATTGTTCATATATCTTTAACGGACAATCAGTTATTTTTAGTCATTTAAATGAGTTTGAGACATGCAATATTATAGAATTTACTGATTTGGACCGACTAATTTCGAAGGATTTCAGTCACTTTAGAATGGCTCAGCAGTGAACATTGGACATATTGACTGACAGATAATTAAAGTAATAATTCACCCAAAATTTTAAGTTACAACATTAATTAAAATAAATCTTCAAGCCATCTTTGGTTTATATGACTTTCTTTTGTCAGATGAACACAGTCAGAGTAGTTTAAAATTTTATCCTGGCTCTTCCATGCTGTATAATGATATTGGATCCACGATGGACGTCTAGTATCCTCCAGTCTCCGGCACCTAGACTGCAGCTCTGGACAGGAAGTTTGGCCAGAGGAGAAATGGTCATGCCCAACTGAGTCTGGTTTCTCTCAAGGTTTTTATTCCTTCACTTTCATCAATTGGTGTTATCTGGAGAGACTTTAAATGAAATATTTTTAAATGTGAACCCTTCTAAAATGGTACAATCTTTATCAAAAGTAAACCTTAAAAAAACCGTTTTAGAGGTTTATCTTTTATTATTATTATTATTATTATTATTATTATTGTTATTGTTATTAATAATAATGTATTTTACCTTGTGTATTATTTATTGCTGTTGATGAATTTTAATTGTTAGAATATTTTTAAAATTATAGAAAGTAGTATTTATAAAATGTAGCAAACTTGATCTGTTGTTTTTTCCATGACATAGCCATACAAGTTGAAATGGCAATAAAATCAAAATTCTCTCTCTCATCAATTGAATTGGGGAAGTTTTGTTCCTCGCCACTGGCTTGCTTGGTTTGGGACTTCTGGAGCTGCGCATTGATGGATTTGCTCTTCAGTGTTTGGACTTTCAGCAGTGAAATTTAAACCACACTGAACTAAGCTTTAACTCTGAAAATTGGACTGACACAGTTTTTAATTTACTAGATGTTAAGCTGACACAAATTACATTGTAAAAGCGCTATAGAAATAAACATGATGTTTGGATTGGCTCATTTTTTGAAGCTTTTAAGAGTGCATAAATCCATTGTAAAATTAACATATACACATGTCTCATGAAGCGAATTTATGTGTTTTGGTCATTTTATTTGTCATGCGTGGAATCAAAGGTCAATTGTTCGAGAACATGTACTCAGCCTCTGCAAGTCAGTGATTTCAGTTTATTATTTAAAAAATATATATATTTTCTTTTTACAAATACACATAAATTTGCTCCATACAACATGTGTTAACCCCCTGGCAGCATATGTAGTGGATTTATGCACTTTTTTTATAAGTAAAAAAAAAACTTCAGTACTAGCCAACAACATTATACAGCATGGAAGAGTCAGGATAAAATTGTAAACTACTCAGACTATGTTCGACTAAAAGCAGAAAGTCATCTACACCAATGATTTAATGTTACTGTAAATTATGGGGTAATTTTCATTTTTGGATGAACTGTTCCTTTAAGGAATTAACAACCAGGTGCAGGAAAACACAAATAACTGAGAAATCTGAAAATGTTCTCTAATTTTGATCAGTAAATTCTCATTTAAGTTTTTTTATATTGTTATTCTGAATATATGCAACTCATGGAATATGCTTAAAAACTGCTCTTTTACTTTGAGCTTAAAATATACAAAAGGAAAATGCATAGGTTATCTCTCTATATTGATCTCCAATTTATTCGTCTTTAAACAGCTATTTTCTTGGAGAGTTGGAGAAATGTGTGTTTGAACCTGACCTGCTGGCACAGCTGTTTATCAAACATGTAAGTATCTTTCTTTCTTTTAATATAAAACAGCATATTCAACAAACAATATACAATATAAGCTTAAGTATGTCTGTGTTTCATAGGAGAGACGGCTCAACATGTATGTTGTCTACTGTCAGAACATGCCAAAGTCAGAGCACATCGTCTCTGAGTACATCGAAACCTATTTTGAGGTAATGTATGCTGAAATTGAAGTAGAATTAATGAATCATGTGGCAATGTTTACTATTTTGTGTATGATGTAAAAGTCTGTCTGTTATTGTTTTGTACTGTTTCATTATGTAGGATCTGAGGCAACAGCTGGGTCACAGACTGCAGTTAAATGACCTGCTCATTAAACCCGTTCAGAGAATCATGAAATATCAGCTGCTGCTGAAGGTGCGAGCTTGTACTGTACATAGACACATTCAGTGCCTATAGAAAATCATTATGCACTGTGAAAATCTTGACATTTATTCATATTAGACCCTGCTTTCAAAAGAGCTTCAGGATAAAGTTGTAGAAAGACACAGGTTAGGAGAAGGCTACCAAAACTTTTCAAAGGCTGCAATGTGATTTGATTTTAAGATGTATGACAAATAAACTACTTATTTCAGAAGTATGATGATTTTCTATAGGCACTGTATAGTACTCAATCTGGGTTTGGGCAGTTTCTTTGAAAATGCTTAAGACTATAGAACAGAAGTTATACAATTAAAAATATTAAGTACTACGTAATGCAACTACAGTAGTCAACACCTGAAGTAGATCAAAAATGTTATACAGTAAAAACAATAATCATATAATAAAAAAATGAATAAATATACATATTGTATGTTATTGTGAATTCCTAGTGATGGGTTGCGGCTGGAAGGGCAACCGCTGCGTAAAACATGTGCTGGATAAGTTGGCAGTTCATTCCGCTGTGGCGACCCCAGATTAATAAAGGAACTAAGCTGAAAAGAAAATGAATGAATGTTATTGTAAATAATCTGTATTGTTCAGTACAGATTTAGGTTGTGGGACAATTTTGATAAATAGTTTTAGGCCTGTTTACACTTTTTGTTTTTGTGTTATAACAGCGTTTTATAACAAAAACAATCCATGTCCACACTGGCGTTTTATCTAGCATTTTATCTAGCATTCACCTCTCTGTTCCCTCTGCCCGTCTCAGCACAATGGGGAGCAGAGCTTTCAGTCGCTCTGCTCCCAAACTCTGGAATTCTCTTCCTCCTGACATCCGCAACATTGACTCTCTCCCTCTGTTTAAATCCAGACTTAAAACTCATCTGTTCAAAATAACTTACTCTTTATAACTGCATACTACACTCTGTATCATGTCTTTGTTTTTATCATCTTCTCTATTTTTATACTATTGGTTTATTTTTTAATTATTGAATTGTTATATAATGTTGTACAGTGACCTTGGGTTTCTTGAAAGGCGCTTTAAATAAAATGTATTATTATTTCTGAAAAGCTCTCCGTCCACACTACACCGCTAAAAACACACATCACGTGACCATACACGCACTCTGGCATGTGCTGAAAGCTGCTCAAAGACTATAGAATACACTTAAATATCTTAAAGGGACTTCTGCGGATTCTCGCGTTTGAGCTCCAGGCAGTTAGCAGGAGCTCTGAGGACACCTGCCCAGCTGAGAGCAGCCAAACATCGGCCAATCCATCCTGAATCTACTGCTGAATCTCATCTCTCTGTAGTTGCAAAACGCAGTCTACAATTCACCTTGTGTAGACCTACAGTATATCTAATCCACATTTCAGTCACTTTATCACTAGAATTACAGCTGATTAAAAAGGTAAAAAATTACTGTTGACTTTTATAAATTGCTAAAAATTTATTATTGGTTTAATCTTACAGTAATACCAAACACTGGCTACTGTTTAACTTTCAATGCTCTTCAAATCTTTACTTAAGATTATAATAATTGAATTTTAAACCACAAGACACCATAAAATCAGACGTCAGCACCTCTTTTTTTATTTTGAAATCAAATACATATTTAAAATCATAAAAATAAATACTTTAATAGCTTTGATACAGTTTCTAAAATGACAGGAAACACAGGCCTCTAACAATGCATTGGAAGTAGTTTTTAACTAAACATTCTTAAATCAAAAAATTTATTTTAGATTCAAAATTAAGAAATTATTATTGTAAAAAATCTTTTGTTTGATTTAGTTTGAATCAATTTTGTTGAGTCTACTAGCAGTTATTTGTGATCTTATTAATTTGATAATTAAATAAATTCTTAAAGGTAATTGATTGCTTTAATCAAATCAAATATAAAATGCATACATTTACATTTAGATCATATTTTGATGTACTGTGTTGTCTTCAAATACATTTATTCATTCATTTTCCTTTGGCTTAGTCATGAATCGCCAACTATTTCAGCATATGTTTTACGCAGCCGATGCCCTTCTAGCTGCAACCCAGTACTGGGAAACACCCATACACTACAGCCAATTTAGTTTATTCAATTCACTTATAGCGCATGTCTTTGGACTGTGGTGGAAACTGGAGCAACAAAACCCACACGAACATGAGGAGAACATGCAAACTCCACACAGAAATGCCAACTGACCCAGCAGGTACTTGAACCAGCGACTTTCTTGCTGTGAGGCGACAGTGTTAACCACTGAACCACAGTGTCGGCCCAATGTTGTATGTTTGTAAGTAATACAGGTAGAGCACATCAAGTTGTGTTGCATAAATAGTTTTTTCCATGGTATATCACAGCTACTGTATATGCCAATTCAGTAATGCAAATCATGACTCTTATCTCTATTATTAGCATAACGTTACAAAACATCAAAACACCCCATTCTACATGACTCACCAATGTTTTTGCACACAAAGATAAGCATTAAGCTATTTGACTCGATTTGACTTGATGTTTATAGAATCCACGCTTATGGAAATAACCAAATAAACACATAATACCACTTGTAACATCCATGGACATTAATTAACATAACGGAAGTATAATAAAATGTGATACAGTCAAAAGCATTACTTACAAAGAAATTAGCAGGTATGCTTTCTTCAGATTAACTTCACTGATTGATCCCATGATTCCCCTCGCACAAAATTCTAATTATTGTGACTTAATTTGACTAGCATCTGACCCCGATTGAGGCACTTTGTGACAGTTTTTGGTTATAGCTACCTTGGGCAGAGTTAGTGTAAATGGCTTCTGCCAACAAAGCGGGCTAGTTACAATAAGTGCAAATAGCCACTCTGATAAAAAACAAACAAAAACAGAAACTGTTAAGACATCACTGCATTTAGCATATTTATTCAGTCTTTTTTCACAGTTTAAGAGCTGCACTAATATCTAAAATTCTTCCAATCCAGTATTCTGCCTGTAAAATGTGCTGTGTGTTTATTGACAGGACTTCCTGAAGTACTACACTAAAGCGGGCAGACAAACAGAAGATCTTGAGGTACAGCTTGTACTGTCTTATAAAAGGGAGTAAACTCATTATCAGGCGGCGTATTGAATTATTATTCTGTCCTCTTTTTGTGTCCTTATCACAGAGGGCAGTGGAGGTCATGTGTTTTGTTCCAAAGCGATGCAACGACATGATGAATGTTGGACGACTTCAAGGTTTTGAGGTAAGACTAGACACAAATACACTGCTCCAGTTTCCAGAATAAGCTCAGCACCATTATTCATCAATAATGATCTGTTTTACCATTTATAGTTTTTAATCAGCTTTCTTACCTATATGTGAAGCCAAAGATTGACTCAGAACATAATAACTGGTCTATAGGGTCAGCTAAGAGCACAAGGGAAACTCCTGCAACAGGACACCTTCACATTCATTGAGAACGAGAACAGCATCCTCTCGCGTCCCAAAGAGAGACGAGTGTTTCTTTTCGAGCAGCTTGTCATCCTCAGTGAGCCAATGGACCGCAAGAGAGGCTTTTCCCTGCCAGGATACATCTATAAAAACAGCATAAAGGTGAGAAGCTGAAAAAGAGTAAAGGGTGATTGTTTGGAAAATAAATATACAATGCTAGCAAATTATTATTTATATAATCAAAAACAAGTGAATACAAATTGTTAACGTTAGTTATATTAGGTTTCTGTAGGTGATTCTACAATTGCGAGTACATTTTGCGTCTTCCAGATAAATCTATTATTATTTTTCAAAAACAAAATCTTTAAAGAAACAGTTTTGAATAATGACACATGTTGTGTCAAGTTAACTCTAAAAATAATGTTTGAAAATATTAACTTACAAACTTCCACTGTCCCTTTAAAGCAAGTTTCACTCGGCAGCCATCATTGCAACACTTCTCGGACAGTATGCTTGGACGTTCTTACTATTTGAGTTTACGATTAAATTTCATATTAGGAATCACCAATGAAATTAAACAGCATCAGTCTCTTTACTTCTAGTTCCTAATTGTTCGAATTACACAAAATCTACAGAAACTCATGGCTGGTTCGAGCCCCTCCCCCGGAGAATCGTCAGTCTATAGCGATCAATGATTGGCTCCTGTACTAGAAGGCAGGGCTTCATTCACCATATTAGGGCTGGGCGATAAAATCGGTATCAAAATTTATTGACTGACCACCATTGTCAATATAAAAAAAGATTCGGTATGAAGTTTCAGTATGAAGGCTATAGTTTTATGAAAATGTGGCTGCCGAGCACACGCCACGTATTGCTGTTGGAAGCAACAGCAATAAGCTTGGGCTGTATTTTGTCATTTTCAATGGAGGCGCACGACTTGCAGGACGCGGGTATGGGAGCAACACGCAAATGTTGTGCAAACGGCACACAAGTGACAATGCTGCATTTTCCAGGCGCACCTATTGAAAAACATCTGAACTTTTCCGAATGCCACGAAAAACACCAAGGGAACACGAGGTCAAAGCATGGTCAAGGAAACCACGTGTTCACGCTTGTCACTTTAGGTCTGATTAACAACAAACGTGAAAACGAGTGTCGTATAGCAGCAGTGAGGAGATTGTAAATAAAAAATGATGTCTCCAGAGTAGCTTTTTTTTTGTGCATCCCAGCCACTAGCCTCCCATCTGAAAGATTTTTTTGGCATAGGGGGTAATATAGTCATTTAACTTCACTATTTGTTATGTTGCAATTTGTAATGTATTTGAATAATGATGTTGGTTCCTTTACCTGAAAGCTCAGATTTGAGTATCATAATTTGTTTTGTTTAAAGAGTTTGAGGTTTACTGTATTATTATTATTATTCACACCTTATGTTGATCTACCTTTACCATTGCACACACTTTGTAACATTTTTTTATCAAGTCTCTTTAACACTTATGGTTATTTTATTATAAAGAGATCAGATATTTTGTTTAAATATTTTAGTTTTTGACTATTAAAAATTTGGCTTTAGTAATGTTGGTAAATTAAAATAAAGTGGTTATATAAAAAATCCAAATATTCCTAAATGTATTGTTAAAATATTCAATAATTATTGATATGGAATGATATGAAACATGATACCGTAATATTTATTCTTGCAATATCGCCAGCCCTACGCCATATTGAGCATTACACTATTCCCCATTCAAATCTTTACAAGTGACACGTCTTGTATATTCTATAGTTTTTGACTATACATATACAGTCAGCTTCACCCTATTTACAGTGTTTACCTTATGACATTAAATAAACATTTGCATAAAACATCTATTTTCTGTATTATTTGCTATATCAGTAATTTAAAAAATGCATTTTATGTGTCCTTATGTTCTTGTCAACTCTGTTATCATCAGTTATAAAAAGGCATAGCAATCTTTAAAACACTGGTAAAAAAGGTATGTGACTCACTCCAAATGATGTCACTTCCTCTGGTTAGAAACTCCGGAGGACATTAAAGCATGTCAATTATACTTCTCTCATTCATTTGTACAAAATGTTTAGGATAAAACAGGGTAGTAGGATAGTAGGTAAGATGGTAGTAGATTGATTATATTTTACTCTATTATTGGGATATTTCAGTGAATTACTGAAAAGAAACTGCATACAATTCTGTTTTATAATTGCCATTGGGTATCTGGTTTAAGGTTAGCATCTCGAGTTAAATAACTTACAAAATGCTCGAAAATTCTGGTATTGTCAACTCTGTGGTTAAAAATGTTTAACATTAAATTAAACGATAATTAGTAGCAGAATCAAATGTTTCATATCACATTAACAGTTTGCTGTATATTATACATTGGTTGTGTCGTTCCAGTTTAAAGAAAATGAACGGAACATTCTTGAAATTTACCTGCAATTCTGGAATGAGAATATAGACTAAAATTGGTGTTATTCAGTACTTTGATGACAGGTTTTGATCCACTTCAAATGTTGATATACTATAAATACTATACGTATATATACTATATATACAGTTGAAGTCAGAATTATTAGCCCTCCTGTGATTTTTTTATTTTTTTTTGTGATTTTTCTCATCAAAACATCAAGAAAATTTTCACATTATTTCAGAAAAAAAAAATCTTCTGCAGAAAGTCTTATTTGATTTATTTCAGCTAGAATAAAACCAGTTTTTCATTTTTTTTTAAATGTGTCTACCACAGATCAGTTGTTTATCCATTGAGGATCACTGCCCAGAAGACCCCTGTCGGCTGGTGCTGACATCTCGTAATATAGATGGAAGTTTGCAAAGATTCATTCTCCGCGCATCCTCCTCAGAGATCAGAACGTCCTGGGCAAACGACATCATACAGATGCTGGAGACACAGCACAACTTCTTAAACGGTATCATTATCTCAGCTTCCCTGACCCTTCTGTGACCTTGCCAGACATTAGACTTCCTAATGGGCTCTACCTCTGTCTCATCCATCACAGCCCTGCAGTCTCCTATCGAATTCCAGAGGAAAGAAATCAAATCCCTCAGTCTAGGAAAGAGCATGACAGCCTCAGCCTCACTGAACTCTGGCCTGCGACCCTACAGCTCTGCTTCTATAGACCGTCAGACTCTGCCCTGCCTGCAGTCCTGGCATTCTTCACAATCCTCGACGCCTTCCTGAAAGGTCAGCAGCTCACAAGCATTAATCGCTTTAGATTGACATGCAAGAGAACCTCTCAAAAAAACATCAACATATCATCGTACATAATTTTTAAAGAGTTCAAAAAACTCTTAAGTGCCTTCTGAAATTATGTTCTAAAATGATTTTTCTCAGCCTCCTGTGTTTATGTTTAGGCAATGAAGGCAATGAAAGCAACCTACTCATTACCATAAGCATGAAGTTACTAAACCCATACTTAGGAGTCTGAGAAAAAGGCTTATTTCAGAAGTAAATTTCAGACAGCGCTTAGATTTCTTTGCATCTGAACTCTTCTTTGTTCTTAACCCTTTTCTAACGTTAGTGAATTTAGAGTCAGCTTTTAGTATAAAACATGGCCAAACCATCTCCATTTATGGGCTTGCACAAGACTCCCTTTACAGACTTTTGTTACTGTTCAACCATATTGCATTCTCAGACACCTTCTTACCAGATTCTCTTTAAAGAGTCATGGCGAGTCATTCTCTACAAAAGTTCAACACAGTAAATACTTTTATTTATCTATTTGTATATTTGTGTTGTTATTCAGAGAAAACATAGCATAGAATATTCACAAGAGCTTAACATTTTTCTTTAGCAAAATTTGGACGTTAAAGGATTAGTTATACAGTAGCAAAAAGAAAATTTATGTTATTAATTACTCATCCTCATATCTTCTGTTTATCTTCAGAACACAAATTTAGATACTTTAGATGAAATCTGAGAGTTTTCTGAGCCTCTATAGACAGCGATAGTCCAGAGACATTCAAAGTCCAGAAAAGGAACCAAAACATTGTCAAAGCCCTCCATGTGACTTCAATGCTTGAATTGTAATCATGTGAAGCTCCAAACAACTACAACAACTTTGTTCATGTATGCTTCCACAATCAGATCAGGGTAGAGCCCTGCATTTGAGCCCGAGCCCGTCGGGGCCTGACTTTTTTATGCCCCTAGGACCGGGCTTCAGGACAGTTTTCACGTCATAGACGGGCTTCATAAAACGCTAGAGGAAAGGCAAACTTCTGGTGAACTTTTCAAATTGTGACAACTTTATATGATGAGCCAACTGGTTATGCACAATGCACAACTTGTTGAGTAAACTCATTGTGGACCACATACTGCTTGGATATTGATGTTACTTAAAAAAAACTAAAACTTACATAAAAAACCACTCACATTTCTCTAAAAAAAAAACATCACTTTTATTAAATACAAATCTGGTCTATTTTAATGGTTGTAACAGTACATGCTGTTTGGCGGAAAAAAGATGGGCTTTGGGTCGGACTTGAGCCAAAAATTTAAAAAAGCTGCAGGGCTACAGCCTGTGTGTATCGGGCCAGGGCCAAGCTAGGGCTAAGGGCTTACTCACACTATGCTATACAAACCGTGCCCAGGCCCCTTTCCCGGATCGTTTGAGAAGTGTGAGCGCTCTGAATCGGGCTCAGGCACAGTTCACTTTGGCGGTCCTGGCCTGGTTGGAAGAGGTGGGCCTGAGCACGGTTCACTTGGGCTCAGGCGCGGTACGCTTACAGTGTGAGTGCAAGCGTGCCTAAGCCCGAAACTGAAAGTGAGACGTGACTTTTAAGGGACTGTTTCATATGGATTAATTAATAATTCGTTCTGTTCAATGAACACAAACTGTCGTAGATTATTAAAGACGCAAATCCCTCACTGCACGTCAGCTGCGCCTTCAGCAAACTTTCTAATTCTTGCAGCACGAGGACTTTATGATTGTTTATGAGCGTCAAAAGTGGCTGATCTGTTTTGGCGAAATATTAGACTGCGTGTCACTGCATATCAAATGACTTAAACGATATAACTAAAGAAATCTGCACAGTGCTGAGCAAGAGCGCTTACTGAGCAGCGCGTCATCGATGACGTAAGCACACCCATGCCCGAATGTAATGTGAGTGCAGCCCGTCGGGGGAGACGGGAGTTGGGACAAGCATGCTTTGGCCCGGTTCAAGGCAACTGTACACAGTGTGAGTACGGCCTAAGATTTTAGGCCCGTGCAGGGCTCTAGATCAGAGTGTGCATTTACTACCAGCATTATGTTGAAGCTTGCACTGGAAAAAAATGCTTTTACTCAAATTCTTTTTTACTTTTTTTTTACTTTTTTTTTTTAAAAATAATATGCCAAAATAAAGTGAGTTTTTCCTTAAAACATGCAAAATATTCTGTCTATGGAGTAAGTAAAATAATGTTTTTCATTTTGACAAAATTATTTTGCATACCCCATTGGCAGAATATTTTGCTTGTTTTTAGAAAAAAAATATTTTGGCATATTATTTCTTAAAACAAGACAAATTCTTTTTTGCTTGTCTAGAAAATGCTTCTTGATTGTAAGAATTTTTTAGATATCAGGACTAGAAACAAGACAAAAAATCATCAGCACTGCAGTGTGTTGTGTTGCCCTGCTGACCCTAATGGCATTACATCACACACATAACTGACCTGACAAGGGAGAAAAGACATAGGCGAATGAAGCCATAATTTGTGCTACACAGAAGTGTTCTTAGAAGGTCATATGATTACAGTTGAGCCACCGAAGTAACAGGGAATGTTTTGACAACATTTTCTGAACTTGCAGGGCCAGAGCACTCCTGGATTTCATCTAAAACAGGGGTGTCAAACTCTGCTAGAGTTGCTGGAGGGTTGCAGCTCTGCACATTTTAGTTCCAACCCTGCTCCAAAACACTTACCTGTAGCTTTCAAACAAGCCTTAAGGACTCAATAAGTTAGATCAGATGTGTTTAATTAAGATTAAACCTAAACTGTGCAGAGCTGCAGCCCTCCAAGAACTGAGTTTGACACCTGTGATCTAAAATATCTCAACATGTGTTCTCATGATTAAGGAAGGTCTTGATGAATCAAGCACTTTCTATCTATACTAAAAACGTCCAGACAGGTGTCTTGAAGGAAGTTGGAACTAAACTATTCAGGACACTGGCCCTCAAGGACCAAGTTTGGACACCCCTGGTCTTGGGGGATTTGGGATGACATGAGGATGAGTAAATAATAATAGGATTTTTGAGTGAACTTATCCTTTAAATGACCAAAAACTTTTCCAGAGATCCATTTATTTTCTTTAAAAGACTAACATACGATTTCACTCAATGTCTGTTATTTGCAGATTTCTGTTGGTCCTGCAGAGGCACTTTCTCATCTTCCTTCACCCTCAAGATAAAGCAAGACCATTTTACATTAGATGTGTCCAGTAAAAAACTGAATAGATGAGGTTAAGTTATTCATTTATAATGATATATAATGTGACAAAACACATACAATAATATGTCATGTACTGTACATTTCAGATATATGCATACTTGAATTCTTGTAAAATGAATATCAAATAATTTAATTAGTTTCTTGTTCTTTTCTTGTTCAACTCAGATGTTTTCATTAGCAGGGTATTAGGATTCTGAAATCTGAATGTGTCAATTGAAAAGATGCTCGTTATTCCAGATTCAAATTATGTGAGAAGACAGAAGACATGGCACAAAATGTTATCACCAAACTCTTTATCTCATTCCAGTCAACAACAAATGTTATGTTTTTGTTTTCTGTTTGTTTGACATTTACAAAAAAGAAAGAACATGAGAAAAACTGTTACCCCCGTTTATTCTTAAGGGCCTCCATTATGTACTTTTTTTTTTAAAACGACCAATAGGCAGCCACAATTTAGGGGGGGGGGGTGGCAGAGAATTAGCAACGTACTGGTAGAGATACAAAACAACAGAAACCAGGAGTCATGCAGACACAGTAAGAAATTGCAGTGAATTGAGGAGGAAGCAGGGAGGCTTTTCAGAAACACACAGTCAAAAAACCTGTACTTCTATTCCATTAAGTTGATCTGAAATGAACCATAAGCATCAACCGGCCCTACGCCAATGCTTTTGCATGCTCCCTTTTTGACCATGCTTTCACTTGAATATGCAGGGCAGATTAATGGTCTCCAAACAGCATCAATGCAGCTTTAAAATTAGTTTAGCAGGACTACATCCTCCACTTGTCTTTTTCTAGCCCGCAACAAGCTCAGTGACTTGCACACATCGATGAAGCACAATTTAATTTTTTTTTCAGCATTTTTGGGACTGTCACAGGGCATTTAGGCACAAAACAAGTGCGCAAGAGTTAGTTTTTAATTCCTTTATACACCGTTATATTCAATGTTTAATAAACCCTTTGTTGTTTTTACACGTTCATATCCTGCATCTCTTTTAAGGCTTTTTGGACAGCCGTGCACATATTTACTCTAGTATGGCACCATTTTTTGTTTTAGACAACAAGAAAGAAATATCACACACGCAACACTTACACGCAGAGGTCTAATCTTTGATAAGGCCATAATGTTTTTTGAAGAATTGGTGGTGCAGTGAATAATGCAGCAAACAGTCATTTGGGCCTCATGTTCATAAGCGATGGTGAAAAGTTCACTTGATGTAGTTTAATAAACTTTCTCTCTCTTTCATATACGTACATAAAACAAGCAATATGCAAACAGGCATAACTAAAATACACTTAAGGATGGAGTAAAAATAGGATTAGACAGTGATTTACATGCTTTTACTTTCATAGAAGTTGGCTGCATTCAGTCTGGGTATTTTTTTTAATTCAAAGGGCACCTACAGTTGAAGTCAGAATCATTAGCCCCCCTGAATTATTATTATTATTATTATTATTATCATTTTGTCCTTAAAAAAAATTAAAAGTGCTTTTATTCTAGCCGAAATAAAACAAATAAGACTTTCTCCAGAAGAAAAAAAATATTCAGACATACTGTGAAAATTTCCTTGCTCTGTTAAACATAATTTGGGAAATATTTAAAAAAGAAACAAAAATTCTAAGGGGGGCTAACAATTCTGACTTTTGCAAGCAGTTTGGACAGGACTGTCTGTATGTAGTGTGTCCACAGTCATATTGAAGTGATATAAACAAAATAAGTTTCTTTTTAAAAATTTCTTAACGTTAAAAAAGGACCCAAATCTCAGTGATTTTGAGGCCCACCACAACGTGGCGTAGGAGTGTGTTTTTCCCCACCCACTGATATGATTGACAGGTGCCATGTTTCTATAATAACATGTATACACATGTCCACAGACCATTGTTTTTGCAAAGAAAACTGGGATTAAAATATTTGTTCCAACTCTGTGATTTTTATGAGTTTTTTAAGCATAAAACATTTTTGAAACAGTGCATGTTTGTAATAAAACTGTAAAATGGCTATATAATTCTTAACCGTTATAATCACCACGGCTGCATGGTGTCAGTAAACGCACATATATGTTAGTGTGTGTGTGTGTGTGTGTGTGTGTGTGTGTACTGCCAACAGCATTTGTGTGTGACTCATCATTTCAGAAAGGCTTGAATAAACCACCACAAATACATCAAATAAACTTACTTGGTAATTTGACTAATGAGCTGTATTTCAGCTACATCTGTGTCCGTTTCTATCACTGATTACTGTTTATCTGTGGGCGGGGAGAAGCAGCTCATTTGTATTTAAAGCCACAGGCTGCAAAAACAGCTACAAACTCTATTCTGGAGACACCAAAGACTAATCTTACATCTTGTAAATTGGGTAAAATAGGTGCCCTTTATTATTACTTTTATTTCCTGTCAATTACACAGTTCAAACCAAAGATTTGGACACATTTGAATTGTTTCTTATTGTTATTCAATCTTTAATCTTTTATTAATGTTTGTTGAGAAATATATGTTGCTGATGAATTAAGCTATTTGGGTCAAAGACGAGGTGTCCAATTTTGTTGTTTGCATCAAATTTAATTCACACAATTCAAACTAAATTTTCAATAACATTGAAAATAAAATGTCAAAATATGGAGCAAATAATGTTCTATTGTCATTCAGCTTAACATATACATTTATATTTAAAAGTAAACCTACTAAAATTTATAACAGAATAAGATGACTAATGGAAAGGGAAAGTGGCAAAAGTATAAAAAGATAATTTGTTTAAATATCATCAAATGACTTTTTTTACACTAAATGGCATTTTAGGTGTGAATAAAAATGAGAAAAAAGGACACAATCAGAACAAGTCTTTTTTTTCCAAACCCTTCTGTCTTTAACCCATTAACAAAACACTTTTAAGAAAAAAAAAAAAAAGTTATTTTTTTTTAAAGTACAATAAAGAGCCACACTATTATAGATTTTTGAAAATGACCTTTCAGGCAGTGTGTAACACCGCTATAAGTGAATGAAAACATACAGCTGAGGTTTAAATCTGAAAGTGCATCGTGTTTAAAACTATTGACTCTTTGACAAAAGAGTCAACTCAGAGTGGAATAAATGAATCGTTTTGGGATCAGATCTTTTGCTTGAACGCATCGACATCAATACGGTACATCACCAAATATGAAGTGCTGGTTCCGGTAAAATATGAACGCGCCTTTCCCTTCAGACAAAAGCGGAGTGTGGGGGATCACAAGACTGATCATGACGCAAGATGACCATCACTGACAGAGGGAGATTTGGCTGTGGGGAATAAAGGGTATAAGTTCATTTTCACAATACCACAGTATAGCCAACAGTGTGCTGTATTTGTTCCTGTCATTTTTCTGATGTTTGATACAATAAGCTATGCTGCAACGCAGAATTCGCTGGCCGTTTAAAGGAGCAGCAGAGACTATTATGTATGGGACTTTTTCAGTAACCGTTACAGTTCATATGTCCAGTTTCTTCTTCCTCCAGATCATAACATGTAAGTGTAATTAAAATTGTTGCATTTTGTGTAGTTAGCAAAATATGTATTTAGCTGTGTGTTGTAAATTGTAGTCGCTCTGTGCGGCTTGTAATCACATATATTATAGAGCAGTGCTTGTACTGTATCTCTCAGGTTAATATTTTATGGGGCTATTCACATATTGCGTCCAAAACCACGTTAAAAACACGATGAGTGCTTCTTCCTTTAGCGATTTCAATGCGTTTCTGAACTCGCGATCCTCTGCCTCACATGCGCAGCGTGGTCAGTTTTCAAAATTGTTCAACTTTTGCCACTGTGTGGATTAATACTGAATGTGTGTTGTTACTTGGGGTTAGGGTTAGGAGTAGAGTAATATGCTGGTGTTTAACTGCACTGCTTTATTGCATTCCTGGATTGGGCTCTCACATACTCTGTGCTACTTCATAGACATGGTGGGCGTTTCTCTCTATCTCACGCTGAAAGCAGTTGACCAATCACAACAGATTAGCCTCACACAAAGGAGAGGTTTGGGAACAAATGAATCGCTGAACAAATCATATGGTAGTCGTTGGGATAATTAACACTAGAACTGCCATGGGGTAAATTTTACCAGTGGGTAAATTTCAAATGTACATACCAGGTTTTTAATAAAACATTCAAGTCTCCCAGTCATTCATTTTTTTTTAAATTGTACGATTTACAATACCCTAGTGTTTAGCTAAAACCAGATAAAAAAAATTGGCTTTTTTTTTTTTACCTATAAGCGCCAGCACGGGTCAAATTTACCCGCTATATAATAGCTGTATTTTTCGCTGTTATTTTCGTTTTTAAAACTTTGCATTTAAATAGACAACATCTTTTACTCACAGGATAAGCCATTATCAGTCTCAATCATAATCACAATAAATAATAGAAGGCGATTCATAGGTGCCGAAGAGGTATTACAAGCGCAAAATAGTGTGATAAGTGATGCATCCTGGCTGGGTCGGCTCAGCTGATGACTCCTCTGACAGCGATCCAGACCCTACAGTGTAGGGTTGGCATCTGTCCACTTTGCGTTGCACCCACATTTTCATTGGTTTGTTGTTGTTGTTGTTTTTTCCATTCATGACGGAAATGGTTTGTCATGATGTGCCACTGGACAGTGCAGATCAGCCGAGGAGAATGATGTGCATGGTGAAGGCACAATGCAAACAGAATAAAATGTTTATCAAGTGTCTGAAGTGTCGGAATGCTAAACAATTATTAGAACTAGGTGCCTGTTAGTCACACAACAAACATTCATATTTAGATGATATAGCCTGACCATGAATGTTCAAACTTTGGATAAATGATTTATTATTATTATTTTAATCAAATTATTTTGCCATTTTTGTCGTTTATCGTTCGCTACCGTGTGGCTTTTTATTCTAGTCTGCCATTTCCAGAAAATAAAAATAATAAATCTACGATGCAACGAATAAAACCATTATTTGATTACCTGAAGTTTCTTGGTGTTGTTCTCTTATTCAAATTATAAATAATAAAACTAGGCGAATTAAAAATTTGTAAGTTAACTGTGCTTGAATTTGCTATTGTAGTAATTTAAATAGCATAGTTATACAAAAATATTGATTCATGACATTAAACTAAAACATTAGCCCACCCAATAAATATACATTTACTTCCTTTTAATTCTAGTCGTCAGTGCAGGCTTGTTTTTCTTATATTGGACGTTTTGAAAAAAAAAAAGGAAAAAAAACTTATAATTATACATACATACATACATACATACACATACACATA
>CAIGQZ010007154.1:12319094-12334876 GCA_903798205.1 Danio tinwini | reverse complement strand
AGGAAGGAAGGAAGGAAGGAAGGAAGGAAGGAAGGAAGGAAGGAAGGGAAACTATAACTACCAATGACATACATTCTGAATTTAATAGAAATGTCATCGGGTAGATGTCAGATGACAAATGGTCAACATCTGACAATAGCAAAAAACATATCTTTTCAGACACATTTATATTTATTTTTGTTTCACCTTCAGGGGAGAAAATAAATATTTGTAACCCTGGTTTTCTATAGCAACAAATGAAAACGTTGTCATTTTGACCTACTGTCAGCATATGTTTGCAGAAATAACTATGAGAATTCATTATATTTGAATGTTGGAAGAAGTATATTCAGCTCATAATAACTCACCCAGATGTGCAACACGGGCTAGCCTAGGGTCAAAGCCAACCTGCTGCACTTTATCTGTCCTGGCGAGAAAGAAGTTGATCACCCCGTCGGTGACCACGCAGTGAGGAAACCCCTGAATGATGTGATGAAAGCCTCTGCGCATGTGCAGACAGTCCCCGTCCTCTTCACCAGCTTCAATGGAGATGGTCTGCCTGTAGGTGGCGGTGTAGCCTGTAGCTTCACGCACTGCTCCTCCAACCTAAACACACATGCAAAGATGAGTCTGTTATAATAATATAATTAATATTAAGCATAAAACATCCCCTTTCTCTCAATCATTGTATTAATACATTATATTTTCTTTGTAACCAGTAACGTGATTTATTTTTATCAGAAATATTTGGCTGTATGATCTCTCTCTCTCTCTCTCTCTCTCTCTCTCTCTCTCAAGTCAAGTCAAGACCAGCATTACAACCAGTAAGACCTGCATCAAAACCAGCATTGAAACCAGCAAGACCAGCATCAAAACATACCTTACCAGCATATGCTGTTTTTTCTAGCAGGGCAAGAGCGGTAATAAAGATAAATATTGTGCAAAAGAGGTATTAATATTGTGCAGGAGTTATTTAAGGTTGAAGCAAGCAGTGCACCATGATTGTGGTACATTTATAGTAGACATCGTTTTCATTATTGAATTTCTCAAAGATGGAGTTTAGATAACATGTCAGGTGCATAAGAAGAAGAGTGTTTCTACAGGTGGTTTGTCAAGCCCACTCACCTGAATGGTGCACAATTTAAAAAGCGTAATGTTTCTAAGAATGGAGTGATTAAGAAAGTGTCTATAGTGCAAATGTATGATGGCCGAGGGAGCTTAACGCTCTGCAATTTAAGAAAGAACATGCAATTACAAAAAATCCCTGCTGATATGGATGTGTTTTTATGCCATGACTGTTGCTCAGTGAAGTGATTGGTGGTCTTTAAAAGGTGAGTTGTTTTCCGTTTATTTTAATATCCTAATTACACGACATAACATCCATATCTCAGCAGAGTCCGTCATGTTTTTAGGTCCCCTTGAAACATTTCCGTTGTGTTATGTGGATATTTGCAAGTGTTGTGACCAATTTGCTGCCTGCTGTTTGTGTTGTGACCAGTTTGCAACAGGTGTGCTGTCAAATTGATGAAGATCCTTTCTTTATTTGCTGGTGTTTTTTTTGTAATGGCATGTGCTTTCTTAAATTGCAGCGCGTTAAGCTCTCGGTCACCATACAAATGTGCAACCTGGTGTAAGAGTCAGAGAGATGAGAGGGTGTCTTTTCCACAGGTGGTTTGTTAAGCCCACTCATCTGTATGGGACATACTCAGGAATGCATAGGGAGGGGAGGAGGTGGGGGGTGAGATTTCAGAGGGGGGTAAATTGACTGAAGTTGAGGCCTCTAACAGCCTGTGGGAAGAAGCTGTTGAGTAGTCTAGCCGAGCAGGCTCTAATACTTTGTAAAACCTTGTTCCTGATGGCAGCAGCTGGAAGAGACTGTGCAAGGGATGGTTGAGTCTTTTACAATGCTAGCTTTGCTGGAGCACTGTGAGACAAAAATGTCCTGAATGGAGTATCTTTGTCTCTGCTAACAAGATACTGGAAATTGTTAGATGGAGTGTTTCCTCCTCTGTTCTTGTTCTTGCTGTTGTCCGTTAAACCCAGTATTATTGTATTATATAATTTTAGCTTTTATCAATAAAATACATTTGGCATAAAAATTTTGGAAGGAAAAACTAGAAAATAAATGAATAACAAAATTATAATAATTAACATATTATCATTATTACTATTATTATTATTACTATTATTATTACTATTATTATTATCATTATCACATTAAATATTTGTTTATTTTATTTGTAAAAAATGACATGTTTTTCGCCTTTCAAATGTTTTACAGTATGTCTATTAAAAATGATTGATATTAGCTAAAATCATATAATAATACAATAATGGGCTTGTTTTGGACTTGTTTTTCGAAGCTGTGGTTGTGTATTTGTCTTGTGAATCGGCTTTCAGCTACTACGCTCCTCGCTGCTGGAATCAGCTTCCAGAAATGATCAGATGTGCTCCAACATTAGGCACAATTACATCAAGACTAATCAGCACTGTGCTACGTCCAACAGATTTATTGTGTCTTTCTTTTCTTTTTCATTCTTTTATAACCTGTTTTAACCCATTTTAATCTTTTTTTTCTGTTTTTAATCATTTTTATTCTTTGTTTTTGTTTTCTTATACCTGTCTTTTTATTCCTGTTTATGTAAAGTACTTTGAATTGCCACTGTGTATGAAATGTTTTATATAAATAAACTTGTCTTGCCTTGCCTTGTGAGAGTTGGTAACACTGCTCAGCAGCCAGACACTAAAAACACTGCAGAAAACCAACTCAAATAGTGCAAGATCTTTGCTACATTTTATCTCTTACTAATACAAATAAAAAGCGGATGTATTTGTCTCCTTCAGGGCTTTACTCCGGTCTTTACTGTGCACAGAAGACTTGTTTACTAGAAAGGCCAACAGCTGACCTCTTCCAGTGTTGTCAGCTGCCCTAAATCTGCTTCTGCCTAAAGCCCACTGTAATTCTATTTGCCCATAAATATACATTATATAATTAAAACTGCCTCCAACTATACTAAAAACCCTTATTAGTAGGCATTAAAATTCCAAAAACTGAACAAAATTCAAACAAGCACGTTTTGTTCCAAAAAAATACCATACAATATCTGACAATTATCTCATTGTTTGAAAAGAGAGTAGGAAGGTCTTGGGAAGCCTGTTTAGCTCTGGTTAATAAAAAGGATAACATCAGCAATCAACGCAGTGCTGAGATTTTACAAAATTTCAGATTCTTTTCAGAAGCAAACAGAAAACAAGACGAAAGAGTCATATTCAGCAGAATGAACAAAATAAAAAAACAGGCTGCTGTCAGAAGAACACTTGTTTAACAAAACCCCATTCACAGAGGGCAATTCCCACAAGTCAAACATTGAACTTATGCAGATTTAAGAGGACTGTAGTCACTCCTACTGATAAAGCAAAACTCCCTTATTAAATATGATAAACTGAACAGTAAATCTTTAAAAGGAACTCATGGTATTATGGCTAAAACAATGTAAGTGATGTTTATACTTAAACACATAGTAAAAAAAACATTTAATTTATTAGAAATAAATTCAATTAGCCCAATAATTTCAGACTAATGATTCATTTTCCTTCTGCTTAGTCCCATAGGTCGCCACAGTGGAATGAACCACCAACTTATCCACCATATGTTTTACACAGTGGATGCCCTTCCAGCGGCTACTATTGGGAAACACCCATACATTCTCACATGCACACACATACACTACGGCCAATTTAGTTTATTCAACTCCCCCATAGCACGTGTAAATCGGAACAAAAGATATATAGGTGCATGGTCACTTATATTTATCCATTGATATAAAACCTACAACCAAAGAACACTCCATGTAAACTAAACACAAGTTTATTCAATCACCCCTGTTTTAAGGAACAAGTTAAAAAGCAAATCAGTGCCTCTGGAATTTAATGGTAATGGTGAGGTCTCACCTCCTATTTTATGCGATAAAGTCTTATGAGGTAAACTTCAAACTTAAAGCAATATCTTCATACAAGAACAAAATGAAAAATAAAATGTTAGATGACCTACATAATAAGTTAAAGGAGTCAGAAAAAAGGCACAAAGTGAGCTTAGCTCAAGACATACTAGATGCTATTAAGAAAACTAGAGGCAAAATTAATGATTTGGCTACACAAACAGTAAAGAAGAATTTAATGTTCTGAAAACAGAGGTATTATGAAGGTTGATCTACTGCTATGAAAATATTGGCTTGAAAATTGAAGAAAACATCAGAAAAATACAATTCACAGAATTAGAGACCCAAAAACCAAAATAATAAGAAACAAACTAAATTAAATTCAGGAATTTTTTAAAGAATTCTATAAAACACAGTCTAGAGTTCCAGGGTGAGATGTGACTCAAATTGACACTTACTGGAATTCCTTAAAATTGCCTACATTAAATGAAGAACTAAATAGAAGAATGATCCTTGATATAACTGAGAAGGAATTAAAAATTGCAATTAATCAACTTAAACCAGGCATATATCCTGGATCAGATGGCTATACGACAGAATGATATAAGGAATTTGGAAAATCAACTAATACCTATCATACTTCCTAAATTTAATTGAGTTCTAAAACAGGCACAAACACCACCTAGCTGAAAAGGGGCAATAATATCAGCCATACCAAAAGAAGGCAAAGATCAAATAAAATGTGGGTCCTTCAAACCAATATCTGTTCTTAGAGTGGACTATAGAATATTTACCTCTATTATGTCAAAGTGAATGGAAGAACTTATGCCTGTGCTGTTAATGATCAGACAGGTTTTATAAGACAACGACGAACACAAGACAAAAGAAGGAGGACACTATACACATAATGAATCATATACATAAATCATATACATAAAATAACATTAAATCAATTATCATAAGTATTGATGCTGAAAAAGCATTTGACTTGGGTAATTGGATTTTACTCTACAGAGTATTACTCAGATTTGGTTTTAATGATACAACTATAAAAACAATACAGTCCCTATATAATAAACCCATAAAAAGGATCAAAATCAATAGATATTTATTGAACTCTTTCACTTTAAAACGGGGTTCATGACAAGGATGTGCATGGTCACCACTACTATTTGCATTATATTTAGAGCCATTAGCACAGTATATTAAACTGAATGAGGATATTAGAGGAATACATAAAAAAACAGAACACCTATAGCGCATGTCTTTGGACTGTGGGGGAAACTGGAGCACCCGGAAAATACCCACTCGAACATGGGGAGAACATGCAAACTCCACACAGAAATGCTAACTAACCCAGTCGGGACTCGAACCAGCGATCTTCTTGCTGTGAGGTGACAGTGCCACTGAGCCACCGTGCCGCCTCTAATTTTGAACTAAAGTAAGTTACATTTATTATAAAGAATGTTCAAAATTATTCCCGGAGGAACCTGATGATTAGTCACCGCCTGCACTCAGTAAGTGCATCATCCAGTAAGTGGTCTCCATATTTGATGGATGCAGCACTTGGGGAATATTCAAAAAAATATTTAAATCTTACAGGAGAGCTAATCATTTTGCTTTTCTCTGAACTCTTTTATCTGTATTTTTTTTGATGAATGCCACTTGGTTAAAATTTGTTGGAATACATTAATCTGCTTTGAACATGTCTAATTATTGTTTTTGTTTTTTTCTCACTGAACATAAAGGGAAAACATTATGTATAAGATTATTAATCATTTTAACTATGATGCAGAGAGTCTATTACTATCTCAAACAACCCATAACGAATAACATAACATTTAACACCTCTACTACTTGAGATGAACATGGAGTGAGTCTGTTTCTGTGGATGTTGATGCCATGAAAGGGCAGCAACAGTCCCAGAGGTGTATGTTTCTCACCACATGAAGGACCTGAAGAAACAGAGTGATGGAAAAGTCCCTCAGGGGGTTATAAGCCCTTGACATGCACCTGATCCACTTAACACATGTAAATGATATTTACTATATAGGACTGGCTGCCAGTGGCTGGTAAGTATATCACAGATTCTTATTTTTATATTAAGAATATATTTTGGTATATATTGTCTTTATCTGATTATTAATATTTACTGTGCTTAAGAAAACTCAAGCATTATCGAAAACCCTCACCAACCACTTTAATAGGTACACCTTGCTTGGTTGGGTCCTAATTTCATTTCAGTGCAGTTTTTAGTGGCATGGATTCAATGAGGTACTGGAAACATTCCTCAGAGATTTTGGTCCATATTGATATGATAGCTTCACACAGTTGCTGTAAATTGCACAGTTGCAAATGTGAGAATGAGGTGAAAACAACGTGACATCATGAGGGGAAACTCCGGTCGTGTACACACTCAGTGGCGGTTCTAGTTTGAACAGCACCCTGGGCGAACACCCCATATTCACCCCCCTCAAATATAAAATGAGACACTATGTGGTTAGAACACATGTAATTGGCTCAAACAAACAATCCAAATAGCATACAAACTGACATTGTACTAATATTTTACAACATCTGGACTTATCTTGCCTTTTTTTTCTGCAAAATCATGAATTATATTGTCATACAGCCCATTAAAGTAACCCAAAACCAGGGCATTGCTGGACAAAAAGCTCACCTCTCCCTTTTTAAATAAATATAGCACTTTATTTATATTTATTATAAAAAAAATATTATTATTATTAACTGGAAAACAATGTAAAGACACAACTGGACTGATATGCTAAGATCACTTAAGAAATTTTTTGCATGGAATTTTTTTTTATAGAATTAACTGTTGTCTTAGAACCAACACATGGGCGAGAATTAATGTTATTAAGACTTACCTCCCTGACTCATTATCCCTCCCTTCTGCTTTATAGCCATGCTTAGTTAAAATAAGATCATCATGGGCGGACTGGCCATTCTGACAAATGCCAGAAGGGCCGGACCATTTTTTAAATGTGGGCCGGTCAGTGTTACAAACTGGATTCCTGGAGGGCTGCAGCTCTGCACAGTTTTGCTCCCACCCTAATCAAACACAGCTGATCCAAATAATCAAGGTGTTCAAGACTACTAGAGACTATTAAGCAGGTGTGAGTTGGAGGTGATTGGAGCTAAAGTATGCAGAGCTGTAGCCCTCCAGGAATTTTGAGTTTGAGACCACTGGTGTAGATGTTACAGTTACGTAATTTGTTTTATTTGTTAGACCCTCACGATACAAAATATGATAGAAAACAATGTTGTGTGTATAATTTATACTTCTAGGTATTTATTGGGGACCCCCAAATTTCATGTGGCCCTAAGCATCTGCTTACTTCTCTTATTGGTTAAATCCACCCCTGACCGATACTCCATTTTTGTGTAGACAAACAGTGGAACTGCGTAAAAAAAAACATGTGGTTTGTGTGGACAGAGCCTGGATTTTAGCTGCTGCCATGTGATTAGCTATTCAGACATTAGTGTTAGCAAAAAGTTGAACAGGTGTACCCAGGGGCGTCGCTAGACCCCATTTAGTTTGTTGATTTTACCATATCTCTCTATTAGATTGATTTCTGTTATGTAAAGTAAAAGTTGTATATTAATAATAATAATAATAATAATAATAATAATAAAAATAACACTTATTTAATATATTATTCAGTGTAGATAATTATATAAGGATAAACAATATTTGGAGGGGACCGTGCCCCAGTAGAGCTGTCAAAACACATCTCTAGATGTACCTTATAAAGTGAGTGTATACATTCATTCATTCATTTATTCATTTTCCTTCAGTTTAATCTCTTTATTGTTTTATACAGTATATGCCCTTCCAGCTGCAACCCAGTACTGGGAAACATCCATACACACTTACACACATACACTACTGACATTTTAGTTTATTCAATTCACCTATAGCCCATGTCTTTGGACTGTGGGGGAAACCGGAGCACCCGGAGGAAACCCACACGAACACAGGGAGAACATGCAAACTCCACACAGAAATGCCAACTGGCCCAGCCAACACTCAACTCAGTGATCTTCTTGCTGTGAGCCGACAGTGCTGACCACTGTGCCACCGTGTTGCCCAGTGTATACATTATGCTACAAATTATATTTAAATGTTTTCTCACCAGGTCAAGAGTAGTTTTCTCCAGAACGTCCACCAGCTTCTCCAGCTTTGTGTTTGCACTGAATATAAAGTCATCATCCACCCACAGCACATATTTGGTAGTGACCTGTGACACGGCCAGATTTCGACCAGCAAACCAGCCCTGAGACACAAGCATACACATTCAGATCCCCTCTTACAACATGAGAAAAGGGTTATAAACTCAAGGAAGGAACCTACCTTTCCAAAAGGCATGATATAGTGTTCAATATATGGGCCTGACACAGTTTTTGGGTGTTCACTGTCGTCCGCTATCACTATTGTAACCGTTGGATAGTACTGTCGTATGCTGTCAATTAAATTCTGAAGCTTGTCATAGCGCAGGAAGGTTTTGGTTGCAATGGTTACAAGAGCGCTGATGTTATACTCTGAAATTAAACAAACAGAATATTTTTACATGATGTACATATAACAAATAAAACAGATAAATCATATATAAATAATAACAACATTGTTTTGCCATGAAGAAATCTGATGCCTTAAGTAAACAAACAATCTGAATTGCAGCAACATTCATTCATTCACGGAATGAACCGCCAACTTATTCAGCATATATTTTTAGCAGCGGATGCCCTTCAAGCCGCAACCCAACATTGGGAAACCGCCATACACTCCTGCATTCACACACATAAATGGCCAATTTAGCTTATTCAATTCACCCATAGCACATGTCTTTGGACTGTGGGGGAAACCAGAGCGGATACCGGAGGAAATCCACATTAACACGGGGAGAACATGCAAACTGCCCAACTGACCCAGCCAGGGCTCGAACCAGCGACCTTCTTGCTGTGAGGCGATCATACTACCAACTGTGCCACCATAACACCTTTTGCAGCAACATACAATAACTTATTTATTGTGTATATTTTAATGGATTTTTTTTTATATATTCAAAATTTTCATAAATCGTCACTCCAGTTTGACATGATCCTTTAACTATAATTATAATATGCATATTCTTATTAATCTAAATATTATAAAAGCTGTGAATAACAAAGCTTGTTAGTCATTACTTCACTTTTGATTAATTGAATGCATAATTGCTGAAAAGGTAATTAAAAGTGTTGTAATTAAATAATAATAATGAAAACTTTTAGAAAAATAAGAATAATATTCATATTTTTTTTCTATATAAATAACTTTGTCAGTTCTGATGTCCCTGAAAATGATAGTTCCCAGCAAAATAAAATGATCTTGGAGCTGTGTAACATTAAACAAATGTAAATGTTCATGTGTGATATAATAGCTGATCTAAAGTAGACCTGATTTAGCATCTCGCATCATATCTGCACAGGATGCGTGTTACCAAACTAACTAAAGCTTGATTTTCCCCATGATAATAAATGCATTAACTCTGACTGGGCAGTTCAGGAAGGTTACTTAACAACATCAGTATAACCTAATCAATATTCACAATATATCATCATGTTTTGATGTCACAAAAAGATTTACTTTAGTGCCATTTATACACTGTTATTAAATATTGTGTATTTATAGCTAGCTTTTATTTCTATGTATTCAAAATGTTTTTATTAGCTTGTGTCTCTTTAAATGCAAATGAGCTGCTGCTCCCTGCCCCCTTTCAGAAAGAGGGTGGAGTCTGTACAGCTTTTGCCTCAGTCACTTAAGCAACAAAACATCTGCATGCATTTAAGCTTTGTTTGCTTGATCTATTTTTGTGAGTCTAATGCTTTTTGAGATCAAAAAAATAAATAAAAATATTAAATTTTGTGCTTTTTCACAGCAAAACAGAAGAATTGAAGCAAATAAATGTTCACCTTTATCTGCATCAGAGCCCGTGTTGTAGAGTTTTGGTGTGACTCCATGACGGATCTTGATGGTGAAAAGAGCCTGATGTCCTTCTGTGTCTAACTGCACTGAATCACAAGCACATAAAATCCACATATGAAATAAAGATCATCCAGTCCTGTATTTACTTTAACATGTCATATACTGTACATTGGCCAGCATAAATGAGTACATACTAACAGATCTCACTTTTAAATGAATCCTTTCTATGGTGCTATACAAAGAGGTATATGGGCAAATCTGGTTTATTGTTATCACATTAGATTGGTCAAAACTGGAAAAATCAAGAAGGCCATGGAAAATATTACAATTACGGTAGTTTACAGTTTTGTAAGTTGTATAAGTTTGATATATTTTAAATAATTTTTGCAACACACCTCAGTTAAATAAATTAAATGAACATATTACTTAAATATCACGCACTTATTTTTATAAATATGACTGACTAATAAAAATGCACTAATATTTGACTCATTCTAGAGCTGCAGTACATTAAGCTGGAATGACACACAACAAATGTATTAAATTACAGTAAAAAATCCATTATTGATGTAAAATAATGCTTAATTTGTTTTTTAATTCATTCATTTTCCTTCAGCTTAGTCCCTTTATTCATCAATGTCTTGTCTTGTCATATTATTGTTTTTAAAAAGTGAATGAAAAATTCACTGATCTATCACAATAACACAGTTGACATATAATTAATCTACTATTGCTGTATCGTAAACATGTTGTACAAATGAATAAGAGAAGCATAAATAACATGACTCAATACCTTCAATGCCAGAGGAAGTGAAACTTGGTGCAAATCACATCCTTTTTCTACCAGTGCTTTAAAGATTATGCCCTTTTATAACCAATGTAACAGAATTGACCAATTTGTTTAACTGAAATTACAAATAATACAAAATTAGGTGTTTATTTAACTTAGTAGAGTAAACACATAAAAAAGATGAAAATTAGACGTAATTTTATGATAATTAAAGCTGATTGTATGATCAGGAGGCAGAGGCAGTCAAAAACATTTGACAACAGAAATGGTAAGGAGGAGGAGGAGGAATCTGTTAGGTTGTAATAACTGTTCTGAAATCCTTTTCCCAATCTTTCTGAATGAAATGCATACTTTACTACATCCAATCATCTTGTAGTAGAAAAAAGCCACGCCCACAGGTTGATCTTGAAGACACCAATGCTGTGTCTCATTTCAAAGGCTGCATCTATCGAAAGATGCATTCGGAGGGTGCTGCGGCATTGCAGTGCGACAAAAGCTGTCTCATTTTTTTAAAAAAATCAAAGCCTCCTTTAAATGCAACTGCAAAATGCAAAAATACACAACCAGTGGATCCTTTGCGGTCTCAAAATAACTAAGATGCATTGTGCGCTGATAACAGCAGGGTGTTTTTAAAAGAGAAGTCCAGATCAAATTTATGAATTAAGTTTATTTTACTTGAATATCTAAACACATGTTAATAAACAAAAAGAGTATGAAATGTCGCACTAAAAAGAAATTTTATACATGGTTTACATTTGAATGTGTACATGTATGGCTCAAAGGAAATATATTTTCTTGCTTTGCCTTCACACTGCTTAAAATAAGTTTTAAAATCACTTTGAAAAAAATAAGTACAAAAAAAATGTATTACCACTTATTAACAGCAGCTGTTATGGTTGCCTGGTGAGGAGATCTGTCCTCTCTAGGCTAGATCATCTCATTTCAAAATGTTCGGTTCGGATTGAGTGGACTTCAAAGGACTGACCTTTGAAGTCTGCATTCTTTGGAAGATGCAGCCTTTGAAATGAGACACAGCTCAAATATACCTGCAATTCTAGAATCACCAATATGTTGTCTAAAAAAAAGGTCCCGTGAAGGGCTTTAATATGTGCATTTTTTATTTGATGTTTGACAATCTCAACTGAAAAATGAAGAGAGGGTGGAACAGAGTAGCTATCCCTTTTTTAAAAAAAACATTCAATAGCATTTTGTTTTTATCACAGCTCCGTCAGTAAGAGTGATTGAAAAGCAAATGAGAAGCGTCAAGGAGGCGGGACATGTCAGACGCTGGAGAGCATTTGAATGGTCAGAAGATTTGATGAGAAACTGAAGTATGAGGTGATGTAATAAAAATCCTTGATCAATTTAGGCTGAAGTGCAAGCTTTAAATGCTTATATGATTTTAATATTTTTTAAACATGAATTTTGTCACTGTTTTGGAGAACACCTGCTAAAATATATGCTTTAAACTAAAGATCATTGCACATTGAATCCGAAAATTTTGTCCGTAATTTTCGCACGTTAAAAAATAAATTCGACCTCATGTTGTGTCAGTCGTATTGACACACTGTCTCCGAAACTTTCATCCGTCACAAAAAAATTCAAACCAGGTTTTTCGAAAAATCGTTTTAAGAGGTGTTTTGAAAGTTCAGAGCCTTCATCCAAGCAAAAAGCTAAATATAGAATGCCGTCATTTAAGCTACAGATAACTTTATAACAAACACAGTGCATAAAATAAAGACAAAATGTGGCGGGCAGTTGAGAACCCCTATATGCTGGATTCAGTGACTGGCGCACCTCTCCTCTGCTGCTGCTTGATGAATGTCCATAGTCCAAACATTTGACGCACTGCCCATAGACATTATAACAGAAAGCATGGTCCACTTTTGGTGTTGCTTGCCACGTCAACGCGGCCACCATCGATTATAATAACTATAGGTACTGCCAGTCTCTGTTCAAGATTTGTTTTACGTATGTGAATGTGTGAAGTATCACAAGCAATGTATCAAAATTCCTGAAATAAACTTTGCATAATGGGATAATCGTAGCTCAGCTCTTTGATAATGAGCTGAACTCTCCTTCCTCAATGCACTATTGTATGAACACATTGCAGCCTATTCCTCGTTCTTTTCCTACTTTAGAGAATAGCAAAGAACAAAGTGTCACTACTTGAACTGACCCCGAAATGTTTTGTGTTTTTTCGTAATGGATTAATTAATACACATCGGACTCAGTGTGCAAGGTTTGTTTACGTGCCGAATTTTTCCAAAGTGTCTAAAGACCTTAACAGACTAAAAAAATCTTTTAATTTTCCCATTACCTTTAATTTGAGCACTGTAAGATTTTATTTTTCCAGGAATTACCCAGAAGCTGCACACATACCTGTGTCCGCTGTGCTGGGGTGGAACAGTGTGTTAGTATATGTGATGAACTGGAGCTGTCGATTGAGACTGGACAAAACACTGCTGCTCAGGGTCATGTGCATCTCACCGTCACCCCTGACCTTCACCCCCTCCACCTCTGCTGCCACATTAAACGTTCCCAGAGATGCTGAAAAATTGAGCTTCAGAGGAAGATGGAAACAATGAGTGTTCAGGGAGCTTCAAACAACACACAAGCACAGGAAATAGACATAAATTATTCATAATGCCACTCACTGTATATACATCTCGGGGCAGCTCTTTTAAGGCCAAACCTGAAATACATTACAGTAATGTTACTGCTCAACCTCTATAACCAAATAAAAATCAACTCACAACTGGTCTCGGTTACAGACACAGTCCATTCAGTAATGCAATAATATGTGCTTTCAGATATTCATTTGGAGCTGTATTATTATTTGTAAATGAGTGGAAGACTTTTTTGTTCCACTCATTTACAAATAATACTACAACTGCTACAAATAATAATGTATTACTTCACATTCAGGAAAGGATGATGCAAAACTATCATTACTAAATGACTAAATTAAAAAAAGTTAATAAATTTGTAAATACATTTACTGGCCATGAATGTTTTTTTCTCCATTCGTAAACATACATTCATTAATTATTTTTAAAAATGTTAACAAAAATATAATTCTAATACTATCGACCAACTATTTAATAATGATGATAATCAATTTGATGTTTATAATCAGGGACGCCTGCAGGAATTTACTCCAAGGCATGCACAAATCCAGCACCGCTCGCCTCCTTCCCTCAATCATGTCAAGAAACACTGATGCTTACTGTCAAAGGCTACATTATTTAAGGGCATTCCCTACAACACAATTCGTTTCCTTTTTAATTTTAATATTTCGTTGAAATCAAAATGTAATAAAAGCACATCAGCACCAAGGAAAAATCAGACGCAAGACATAATCTTTAAACTTATGACATATTAAAAAATGTGCAAATATATGACAGAAGATTGTAATACAATAGTGGAGCATAAATTAAATCCTTATTTTCCACTGACTGAAAATAATCCACACTTAGGCTCAAGCTAAAATATAATTTATATATTTTTCTTGGACAAAATATCTTCTTAATATATAGCATATAATTTGTCTCTTTAAAGTAGTTTAAACTGTTAATATAATATTTTTAAAGTATGTCATAAATAAATAAATAAAAAAGCGGCATTAATTCCCGCCCTCTCATGCAGGTGCCACTGTTTATTATAATAATAATAATAATAATAATAATAAATATTATTATTATTGTTGTTGTTGTTATAACTGTCATTTTACAGCAGCTCTAGTGTCATCACAGCTTTTCAGTTGTCCAGCCAAGTTTATCTACTTTATCTATAAATGAAAGTGTGAAATACCTGGTATAAGGATGGTTTTAAGTGGCCGAACCTCCACACCCTGCGTTGGATACTGCAGGGGGTTGTTAGCTTCAGCTACAATCAGCAGATCAGCAGGGGTCTGCGACCTATAGTAAACACAAGGGGCGAAGATTTAACATGGTCAGAGGGGATGCGTCCCCACCAATATCCAACAACTCTTAAAATGTCTCCACCAATAATTTCATTCACTTAAAAAAAATGTGCGGTCAATCAATGGCGTAGATTTGCTCTTGACATTGGTGGGGACCTTTTCAGTTCATATTATTCACAGTCTATATCAGCCTGCTATAATGTGAAAGAAGGGAAAAAACACTAGCATTAATGTTACCGTTATTATGATGGACTCATTCGGTAATGAACTTGAATTTATGTTACTTCCACTTTTCTTTGAAAAATACTGCTTATATCCACCTTCTTTTTTATTTTATTTTTTGCTGCCACCATCCTTACTTGCGTGTGTTATCCACCTCACACACCTTATTCTTGCACTGGAAAATTCCTGCGGTTTTGGCTCTGTTATCTGAATATAGCTACAGTCTCTCACATGATAGCAGTGGTAGGCACAGCCAATCATAATGTTCATATGTGTGTTTGGGGGTGTTACAACTCAACTAGAGAATGTGATTTAACCCTTTGTCCATGTCTAGGTTTATACTGAATTACATGATTGGTGGGGACATTTCAATAGTCGGTGGATAGTGGTGGGGACACTTCCCCTTCATCCTTGCCTATTCTTAGCCCCTGCTGTCAATATTAACCTGGACATGCAGAAAGGGTTAAATCATGTTCTTTCCTTGAGTCCCACCTCCCCCAAACACACATGAACATTGTGATTGGCTGAGCCTTTCCCTGCTGTCATGTGAGGCTCAGATACAAACAGCGCCCAAAACTGCAAAGTGGAATTTCCGTGCAAGAAGGTGTGTGAGGTGTGTGACACAGACAAGTGGGGATGGCGGCAGCAAAAATAAAGGTGGACATAAGGAGCTTTTACAAAGTAAAGAGTAAGTCACATAAACTCAAGTTCACTACTGAATGAGTCCATCATAATAATGCCGTTAATGCTTGTGTTTTCCCCCACTTTAGAACACAGTCTAACAATATAGCAGACTGGTATAGTCTGTGAATAATATGCCCTGTTTGATTCACCAGTTTGATTCCCCACCAATGTCAAGTGCAAACCTACGACCTTGGTAAACACAATTAAACCTGAAAGCCTAACCACTTTTACTGCTTGAAATAATAAAACATGACTTGA
>CAIGQZ010007154.1:12265894-12318694 GCA_903798205.1 Danio tinwini | reverse complement strand
TATATATATATATATATAACTTGCTAATAAAATCCTATATCCGCTAGTTGTCAAGGTATTTCTTTTTTTAAGTACACTTTCTAAGATAATATTACTAAATATACTAAAAACAAAACTAACATATAAGGATAACTACAAGGATAAATAAAAACACTTATAAAAATACCTAAAAGTATTAAAACTTTAACAAAAAATTTTTCTATGAATTAAAATAAAATGAAGCATATTAACCAACACAAAAAACTGTATAACAATTACAGTAAAATACATGCATATAGAAAAGCATCTATTTGTTTATCAAAACAATAACGAATCCTGTTCTATACATTATTTATGTTTGTTTTATTTTTAGCATTCATATATTTCAATTCTAGCTTTATAATTAAAACAAGACTGAATAAAATAACATGAATTGATTAAAATAAAATACAAATTATTGCTGAATTAAAATACTTTTAAATAAAAAAAAAACTTATTTAAACGAATAATAGTAATCTAGATAATTTTTTTATTTTTATAAAACAAATATGGCATGCATTTACATGTAATTGTTCTGGCCAACTAGCAATATTGGGCCAATATTTTTATTTGAAATTTGAATTAATTTATCAATTAAAAAATTAAAACTCTGTCCTTAAAATATCTTATAATCAGACATTCTGTTATAATGTATACAGATTATTTAAAAATACATATGGGGCCACATTTACTGACAGCTTGTACCAATGCAAACCTTTTTGGAGAGTTAAATAATGGTAAGATGTTTAAACACAACATAAAAACTAGATGGTTATTTTTATGGCTAACAATCATATATTCAAAAAACAAACACTGTAAATAAAAACAGTTATCAGAGTACATTTTTCCAGAGAATACATTTACTTCAAAATTATAGCTGAGCTCAAGGTATACTGTTAAAAAATAAAGCGAAAATCATCTAGAGTCTCAGAGGTCTGCTTTTATTTAACACCCCCAAAAAGCATGACTTCATCAGTTTTGCACCTGCAGTATTAATAGAACACATCTGATTATCGGCTCCGCTTTTTGCCACCTATTATGTGCTAATATTATATAGGTCATTATGGAAATGAGCTGCTGTGTCTGCTGTGCTCTTTAATTTACATACTGTCGATAAAAAAACAGCCCAGAACTTTACACTCTCATCTGCCGGATTATGAGATCACTAAATTGTCCTGTTTAGTAAATCTGATTAATGGTTGCATTTTATGTTAATACTCCACTTTTAGGAATTGTTTTAACTATACTAACTTGAGTAATGTTGTTTGAAATAAATTTCTTACTAATTTTGGCTCTCATTTCTTTCAATAAATGTAGCTGTGTTATGCCCATGTATGTAATTTAACTGTGTCATGTTCATGTATGTATGTCAAGAGGAGCCAGGGTCTCTGGTGCAAAGACCAGATAATACAGAACGTAAAGGACCACACCCGGCCAATTCCTAGAACACCAGTTGTTTACTTGTGTGTATAAAAGTGGTTGGAGGGAAAGAGTTGTTGTTGAAGATGGCCTGAACGTACGTGAGGGACACCTCCAACACGGAGCTCTGTATCTATCGAATTATTCAATTGTATTCAATAAATGGCTAACACTTTTACTGACTCTCATTGAACACGCATGGAATTGGCTAATGCCATTCAAGAATATCAACAGCAACTATGAGTAGGCTAGGGTTAGGGGTAGTAGAATAAACTGGCATGTACTTAAGAGCAAAGTCACTTGTAAGTCACTTATACAGTAGCAAAGACTATAGAATACACTTGAGGTTAGAGCTTAGTCCAGACACATGCTCTTCATTACAGTTTCTGCAGCTCCATTGTTATTAACCCTCTCAGTGAAACACACCTCATTTGGAAGCTCTGGTACTCTTTGGCGCGGCGTTTCTTCATCTCATCGAGCTGCGAGGCCTGGAAGGCAGTGTGCAGGGGATGAGCAGAGACTCTGGGGAACAACAGCTGAGCGAAGGGCAGGTTGACCCCTCTGCTCTCTCCTTCACAAACACAGCCGTTACGAGCCAAAAGCCTTGTGGAGGAGGGGGAGAGTTAGCAAATTACATCACATCACATCATTAGTCTGACAAGTAGCTGATCACTCACAAATATCAGTTTACTGAATTAACATTGTCCAAATTTATGGGCTAACCAATAACCCAGCAATGCTAGTAAACCTCGTTTACAAGACTTTGCTAATTTGCTAATAATGACATCTCATTTTAAGTGCAATATTTAAATTATGTTGATTGTCATATTAAATAAATTATTACAATCTTATATAGTATCCTCTCATATGGCAGCATTTTGACTGTAGCACTTCTATTTCAGCGACACAAGATAAGAACACTCCATCACTCTCTTTCCTCTACACCAGAAATGCCCAAAGTAGGGCCCGCTGGCAAAAGCTGGCCCATTGTAACCTTTGATTTGGCACACCATCTCATCTGAGAGGAGAGTGAGTATGATGGAGAGGGTTGGGGTGAATGCCTTTAACACAGAGTTCGTCATTTCTAATTTGACGTTTAAACATTTAAATTTCTATTTAAAAACTTTTACATTAACTAACTGCATATTAGGAATTTGCGGTATTCGAAAGTAATCATGTACTGCTACTGTAGATGAAGACAAAAATGAGACAGTTAATGAAAAAAATATCACAAAATGTATTTAAAATAGATTAATGAATGAAAATGGATATAACAACAATGAATATTTAAAATACTGTTGTACATGATCTCGTCGCTTGTTTGAAATTTATTAAACTCAGTAGTAAATGCTAAAAATAAAGCTTTTGTACTGTCAGTGTAAAATGGAAATAAATTACAGTAAAAGTACTGTAAAAATTGTCACACAGTAAATTAAATTGTGGTAAAGGACGTTTTACCATAAAAAGAAGTTGCGGTAAGGCTATTTTACAGTAAAATGAAATACGGTAGGGTTGTGCTACTGTAAAACACATTTAGAGGTACGTTACTGTAAAGGGGCAGTTGTGCTAACCTGCTGGCAACAGTGTGGGTGGCGCGGTGGCCCAGTGGGTAGTTGAATTGGGTAAGCTAAATTGTCCGTAGTGTATGTGTGTGAATAAGAGATTATGGGTGTTTCCCAGCAATGGGTTGCAGCTGGAGGGGCATACACTGCATAAAAAATGTGCTGGATAACCTGAGAGTGCACTAAGTCATGCATGATAAAACATGCTTTTATAATTCTTTGGGTCAAGAAAGAGTCTCTTCTCTATTACAGCAAACCATTGTTCAGCCTAAATGTGCTTAAATCCATTGTATTACACAAATGAGTTATAATTAGGCCCACACGGAATCTGCGCGCGCAGAAATCCGCAGATTTTTAGCCTATCATTAATTCTGTTTATTTACTTGAGTAAATGTGTAAATCTATATTTATTCAGTATTTAAATTACAGTAATATTATTGCCTAATATGAAAATGTTCATCTGATTTATGTACAATGCAGTTTGTAGAGTAATATTTTCTTTTGTCTTTTAGTAAATATAGTATAGGAGAGACTTGCTTTGTTTACCAAATAAATTTAATCTAATTGGATTTGCATTTTAAACATTAAAATGCTTTAAATAAAAAGTAAATATTTTTTTTCACGTATTAAGGTTTTAGTTATGATACTCCCAAAATAATTCCGCAGAAATCCACAGATTTTTACCAAAATTCTCAGCAGAAATAGCAAAAAACGTCTGCAGATTCCGTCTGGCCCTAGTTATAATCAACCAAAACAGAGAGCAGATTGTCGGTGTAACATACTTACTCCTTTACTTCGATAAAGGAAAAACAGTTGATGCATTGACATGACCATGTTTATTGTCAGCTTATTTAGCAAAATCAGCTTAAGAAAGTGCATGTAACAGCTCTCAGTGAGCTTTTGACCTGAAGAAAAATGTCTGCATCTTCCTTAGATAACAATGTACACTACAGGTCAAAGGTTTGGGGTCAGTTTTTTTAAAGAAAATTATTCTGTTCTTCAAGGAGGCATTTATTAAATGTTAAAAAAATGTAATTGTTAAATTTGTATTACATTTTTAAATAACTGCTTTCTTATTGTATGTGGTTTCAAATAAAATTATTACTCCAGTTATTACTGCTTTTATTGATTACCATTAAAAATATTAATAAAAATAATAATAACAATAATAATTAATATTAGAGTGATTTCTGAAGGATCACGTGACTCTGAAGACTGGCATATTCTTGGAGAAGACTTGGAGTATATGAAGCTGAAAATTCATCATTAAAACTCCTGAATAAATGATTTGATTAAATTATAAACTTCTTTTAAACAGTTATTTTACAGTGCAATAACATTTCACTATTTTACTATTTGTACTTTATTTTTGATTAAATAAATGCAGCCTTGGTGAGCAGGAGAAGCTTATTTTAAAACATTTAAAAATTCTACTGACTCTATACTTTTGACCGGTAGTGTATGTATCTGTGTATAATTTTAAATGAATAACTTATTAAAATATTTTTGTTAATGTAACTTTTATAATTTAAATAATTGCCAAGTTAAGTCTCCCAATACAAAACATTCCAAATATCTTGATGGTTTAATTCAAACTTATTATCAGTGTTCTTAAATATAACACCATCCGGACATTTTTGGCCACTAAACGATTCATGGGGGAAAAAATAATTTTTTTTTTGGTATTAAAAAATAAAATTAACAAAACCATAATATCCAACAGAATTTAACTGATGCTTTTTTAACTGTACTTTGCCATCACATGGATAATTAAAATGGAAAATATATTAAAATGGAAACCGGTACAAGTGCCCTTTAAACATTTTTATTTCTTATTTGATTTGGTGATTTTAACTTTTTTTTTTTTACTAATCAATTTTTTTTTGGAATGATTCCACATATCAAAATATTACATCAAAGACTGAGATAAGTGGTGGGAAAAAAACACAACCCCAATTTACACTGCTTTAACTGACGGCAACAATGTGAACCATCACCAGATTACAGTATATCAATTCTCAGACAATCTACAACTAGACAACCATTGATCCAGCATGTTCAGTCAGCATAAATGAGCTCCAACAAACAGCAATTCATTAAGCAGACACTTTTATCCAAAGTGACTTACAAATGATGATAAAATAAAGCAATTAAATCACCAAAAAGCAGCAATATATACATTGTTATAATGTATGTTTTAAAAAATATATG
Source organism: Danio tinwini (assembly GCA_903798205.1). Taxonomy (NCBI): domain Eukaryota; kingdom Metazoa; phylum Chordata; class Actinopteri; order Cypriniformes; family Danionidae; genus Danio; species Danio tinwini. The sequence goes on along the minus strand of CAIGQZ010007154.1, from coordinate 12,313,484 downwards.
TTACCATTATTAAGTCCTTGTAACAAAGTGTTTTAGGAAAGTGTCTGGTGCAGATGAAGAGGAAAAAAGTAAGTCTCCTACAATTGGTTTTTCATGAAGCACACTCAGAAATGCACAACATTTTTCCAGAGTGTTTATAAGTAGGTGTCTGGTGCATATGGAGAGAGAAATAATCTACAACAAAAAATAGTCTACAAACTAAGTGCATATTGGCGTCTGTTGGTGTACAGTGAAATGGCCGTTAATTGCAGACATTAAAGGCTTTACATGCCTCCTCAGTCTGCTCTGCTTGAACTAATGTAACAGAAAAAAAAAAAAAAAAAACAGCTCATGAAGACTCACTGACCGGGCCACACTCTCCCTGACGCGGTACGGGATGGTGCTGGCGCTGGGGTCCAGTTCGGGAAGTCTCTCCTCCAGCAGCCGCTCAGCTCCAGGACCTGGTCTATACCGGACATCCACGGTACTGTAGACCCGTGTGGGCCACGAGTGTAGCACTGCCAAAACCAGCACCACTGATGCTACCAGAGCTAACAGCACTGTCTTTCGTAGGGAACGCATGCTATAAACTGAAACACACACAAATACATAGCGTTAAAACATCATTCAGTGAAATTAAATTACAGTGCACTGAAACTGTAGAGGTTCTTTATGTGAAACTTCATACTATCTAAATTAACTAATGAATTAAACTGATCAATTAATGATATTATTGGAATATTTGCCAATTCCATGCGTGTTCAATGAAAAGTCAGGAGAGGATTTTCTTCAATGCAAAAGTATTATTACATAAAAATGAATAATTTAATATAGGCCCTGTTTACACTGATGCGTTTTAGTAATAGAATGAAAACGATCCACATGCACACTAAAAATATCTCCGTCCACACTATACTGCAGAAAACGCACATAACGTGACCACACACACACTCTGGCAAGTGCTGCAGCGTATGTGGATGTCTGAGGTCCAGGCAGTAAGCGGGTGCTTTGAGCACACCTCCCCAGGTGAGAGCAGCGCTCATTGGACAGTTCATCAAGGATATACCGTTGAATCTCATCTCACTTTAGTTGTTAAACGTGATTATTTAATTCATCTTGTCTCTATCTAACGACTCTTTTTTTAAGCTATTACTTGTTCTTAGGTAACGTGTTTTGGCTGAGCACAAAGATAAGTTGATATTAATGTAACCACGTACACTGATTGTGCACATTTGACTGATTGCTTGCCTTTATTTCCTATATTGTGTAAACGTATTGTATGTTACACTTTTATAATGGTCATTATTAATTATTAAAACTGATATTTAGCAAAAGAGACAGGGTATGTTTCATAATTTTGAAGAAAATGAAAGGAGGCAGTTATGTTATAGGCTTTGTTTTGATATAACTATGCATACAGTCAAGGTGACGGTCATATAAATATGTAACTACATGGCACCTTAACATTCTTGGTGTCTGTTAAGTTGTTAATATCAAAATGTAAATAGGCAGTTTCTTATATCATGTTTTTATTTTATTGTTAAGATAATGAAACAATGTAGCCAGGTTGAAGGGAATGACATTATAAAGTACACTGTTCCCTTTGAATATTTACCCGATGTGTCCTCTGAAGTTTGTTTTCCATATCAAACTTGTAAAGTCTGAACTTAGAAGGAAAGGATGCATATCCAAACTTTGTGTATATTGAGGAAAAAGGCCCAAAGAGATGGGTGAATGTGTGCAGCCATGCCTTAGATCTCTCTGTTTTCCCCCATCCCACACACTGACAGGGAGCAGCAGCATTTTAAAACCAAATGGCCTCTTCAGCGTTTCCAAAACTCTCTGTTTTTGGGTCTTGAAAACTCAGGGGTAGTGTAGACGCAAGGCGTAACCGTAGCAAAATCTAAAACTAAAACGTATTAGTGTAAACGGGGCCATACAGAGCTCTAGGGTCCCTCAATGTTATGCTCAGGCAATCTGCAGCAATAACTCTCTCCCTCTACCATTATTTATACGCACAAGTAAACAACTGCTGTTCCAGAAATTGGCCAGGTGTGGTCCATTACTTATCAAACTGTATTATCTGGTCTTTGCTCCACAGACCCTGGCCTACCCTGACCCTACATTTATTTATTAGAACGTAAAAGAGAGCCAAAAGTAATAAAAAATAAATACCTTTTTTCCAAACAGTGTACAAAAATGTACAAACAGGTGTTAATGTAACTGCATTTGTGAATTGAAGTTTTTAGAAATTAGTATTAGTGACTACGTTTACATGGACAGCAGTAATCAAATTATTTGCCTTAATCTGAATAAGAAAATATTACAATATGATTAAGGGGTTTACATGAGTTGCTTTTTAAATGTCCCTTTCATGCTCCCGCACATTACTGGATTAACGCCATTGCGTCACCACGCTTTCCACGTTTTCTCCAAAGTTTCATGTAATTTCAGGTGTTTCATTTATAATTTGTCAACTTTAACTGCAGTTTGGCACTTTCACTTTCATTCAGGAACATTTCATGCATGCCCCCGCGACAAACGAGATATTGGATGCGAGTATGAACTGCCGGAAGAGTGTTGTTTTAATAGAATTTTTGATACCGCACGCCGTATAGGGGGAAAAAACCTCCGCATTTCATGATGCAGGTGTCTGTAGTCCTTTACTGACTCGATAGGTGCACAGAATAGTGTCAAAAAGCTGTGTGTGTGTATAGACTGTCCTGTCGCAAAATGTGGCGAAAATCCTACACAACGATAATGATTTGATAGCAGTGTTTACATGTCTGTACTGCTCTTCAATAATGCGACTAAAATCGGCACACTCCACATGTCTTAATCCAATTTCTGTTTAGTTTGATTATGACCTTAATCGGATTAAATTAATCAAATTTATTTACATGGTAGACTCTTAATCAGAGTATTGTCTTAATCATATTAAAATCAGATTATTGGTGTCCATGTAAACATACTCAGTGTGCTAGTCTTAAGGATATCTTTATGTTAAGATATAAACATCCAAATCTTGCTGTTTGTCACTTCTGCCTAAATGGATCACCACATATCTCAGTTTCTCCTCAAATCATCTGACCAATCAAATGCTCTCTAGTATCTGACAGGTCCCGCCCCACTTAAGGTACTATTGCTATATGTGTTTAAGCTCAACCACTCTCACTAGCAGAGCTGTGATAAAAATAAAACGCTAGTGGCTGTTTTTTTAAAAGGGGAGGAGCTACTCTGTCTCACCCTTCTTCAGCTTAAATGACCTCACTCATGAAACAAAAATGAGAACTTCAAAGCACTTCACGAGACCTTTAAATGTGTACTCTGAAAATAGAAATTTTACCTGTCAATATGACCCTTAACTGTAAATATTTAATAAATTGTTATTATATAAAGCACTAAATGGGCATTCTATATAATAAGTATTCAAACATAAACAATATGACAGACTGTACTATTTTGGCGTATGCAGTGTAGACAGATTTATTGATTATAATGAGTTTTACTGTTTTTAGATGCATTGTGCGATTTACATTCATTGTAGACACGTGTGTTTTATTAATTACTAATATACTCACTCGGTCCAGTCAGAGCGAGAGGTGCTGTAAGTTGCCATTCCTGCTCCTAAAGGTCCATGGTACTGACTGACTCAATCCTGATGTGACTGACAGTAGCTGATAAAGCTGATGGAGGGCTTTCTCCATCTGCTGAGATACAGGAAAAACCTTGGTCATGTCAGCTGCACTGCATTCCTTTACAAGTTTATTACTGTACATAAAAGCAGTACAATCTGTTCATTCACTATATTCAAAGTCTTATAAAGGCAATACACTTCGTACAGGCTACGTTATTGGGAAAGTCACGTATACTGACACAATATTGTACCTTTTCATTTTGCACATGAGCTAATGTCAATTAATAATTTGAATACAGCAAAACAATGCAACATTAACATGTTTTCATAGAAATTTAGTGTCATCCTATTACAGTTATAAAACAAAATGGTCTACTAACAATTTTTTTGGCATGTTTTACATTGAGTGTCCAATGTTGTTAGGCTTGACACTAAAAATAAAATAAACATTGGGATTTGTGGTTGGTTGAGTGTTGAAGAGCAGACATGAAGGTAAAGTTCATACTGAATTTGCATAAGCAATGACTTATTAGTTCCAGAGACACAGCTTAATTCTTTTTTGTTTGTTTATGTATTGATTTATTTTAAGTAATTAGTTTAAAACGGTGTTATTTTAAATGACTAATTAAGTTTGTTGGTTAATTATCCTGGTTTTACAAAGTTAAGTTTAAACTGTGTGGTGTGTGAATGATATCTAATTCATAAGTTTTGGATTTAGTGGCTAATTTGTTTATATGTGTATGTTTAGGGGTGGGGTTTGGTGCCATGCCTCCTTTTGAAAATGTAATATTTATGTACAACTGAACTTGTATGCATTCATACAAATTCGCTAATAAACTGCCAAAATGTGAAATGGGGTAATCATGTGATCAGCTGGCCAACACCTCCAGGTACAAGATGATTTACCTGTGGGATCCCACTTCTGACACCAGCTATAATTCCAAATTATTTTCTTTCTTTTCACAAGTCCTTGTGAACTTGTACGAATTTGTACGAATTAGCCACTAAACTGAAAAAATGTAAAATAGCTACGCTTCCTCATGAGATCAGGCTGGAGAACTATCCCTTTAACATACACTGTAGTGATAAATGAAACACTTGTTGATAAAATGTACAATGTTGAAAAAACAAGCACACCTCCAAATGTTTTTAAATGTGACGTGTAATCATTCAAAGCCAACTTTCTGAATTGATACAAACATTAATAATTAGGAGAAGAATCAGTAAACCGTAAAAAGGCTGGCTTTGTGTGAATAAGGTGTAATTTAATCATGCGATCTCTTAAAACTAACTGTAATCTGATGATTAAAATTAAAAAAAAAATACAATCTGGTGACAAGTACTTAATCTGTAATCTGATCACATAATCCATATTGCATTTCTTCATTTACCAGTCAGCACTGCTGGGCTAGCACCATTGCTAAAGGCTTTTCTCTGGTAATACCACTAACTGACCCAAAGCTTTCCCATCTCACTCCTGAGATTCTGGTCCATTACTTCACCATATGGTACATTACCAGCAAGCACATTTAAAAGGAAGCAGATGTGGTTTTATTTGTTTATTTACTTTCAATATTAATCTTTTCAATGTGGGATTTCCAATAGCATCACTTTTATCCAATTATGTTAATACCATTATATTTGTCATTTTTGGGATCATTTAACTGTATTTTTTTACACGTCAGTTCCTAATGACATTGCTCTAAGTGACCAATGATATAATTTGTGCATTTTTGGAAGGACATTAGTTATGAGAGTATAAAATATAAGAAGAACGTCAAATGTGTTCATGTAAAAATGCAAGGAATGTACCTTGACACAATGAAAAACTAAAATTATTTAATCAAACAGCAAACAGAATTAGGCCACTGCATGATGGCATTGACATACTGATGCAATTTCTGCATGCTGAATTGTTGACAAAAAGTCAAAACTACCAATAAAATAACAATCAAGAATAATGTTTTGTTGAAAAAAAATTATAATAAAATAATCACAATTACAAGCATTGCCTTTGATGCTTTCTAAATCTTCTAGGACTTATGAAGAAATTCAAACTAACTACTTCATTAAAAAACATTAAAGCTATTGTTTAAAAAAATATATGTTGTTCAGGAGTTTATATAAGCGATATTATTAATCATCTCATATAAAAATTATTTATTGATTTTATTTTTTGGATTTTTGACTGATTTCTTTCTTCAAAGATGCATTTTCACTATCATGTCTGAACTCTTTAGTATCACCTGATCCTACAGAAACCATTTAAGCAGATTTTTAATAATGAATTGTTGTCATTATTATGGTATCAGGTTTAAAACTTCTGCTTAATATTTTTGGAAAATAGAAACTGTGATACATATTACTTAAAAAGATCAAGATACCAGTATATTTTAAATAAAATGTTACTTTTATAAGGAAATGTATCACAGTTGCAAAAACATGCAACAGTACAGTTCAGGTTTTTCCTAAAGGCCGATTATTACGAAAACTGGAATAATAGGTGATGAAAAGTTCATTATTATTATATTGTGACATAAGAAACAGTGAAATTGGCTATAATCACATACCAATCCATTTTAAAATGAAGTTTCATATCAAAAGTGTATTAATTGTATTTCTGATCAAATAAATGCAGCATTTACTCTTAAAGGGCACCTACCCAATTTACCCAATTTTCAAGATTTAGGATACTGTAAGTCTTGTGTCTTCATACCTTTCATACCTTTCAGAATGTTAGATTTTCTGCTCTGAACACAATCTGTTTTTGTTGCCTGTGCCTTTAATGCTAGTTCTTCCAGCCCATCGTTCCCATGTGCCTGTCAGAGTGTGCCTCAATCTCCACCTCGGCTGTGTCATATAAACAGCACAGTGACAGACATGAAGGAAGCAGATCTCACATAACGTTTGTAAAAAATATTACAGTAAGAACTTTCCCAATGACTATTTGATGTATTTGTTGTGGAGTTGCAATGATGAGTCACACACATGATGAGTTAAAAAGTTCACACACACAGCGCATGCGTTTAACTTTGCACTGTTTTTGCAATGCAAATGTGACAGGATACATGTTATTATTAGGCATGGGCTGGTTTAAGATTCTGACGATATGATACCGGTTGCATGGTTTGAAGGTATTCTGATTACTGCTTTAAAATATGTTCTTTTTAAATGTCTGGGTAAAAATCTAAAACTTTTTCCCCTTTGAACACAATATATTTTTATTTCAGAAACAATTAAAATATTTTGGAGCAGTAAACATGTCAGGCTGAAAAATTCAAATGAATCATAAACTTCTGCTGTCTTCATTTCAAAAACACTGATTTCTTTACAATTTACAACGGCATCTATGGATATCTTTTATGCTGGAGATACTGTTGTCCTGAAAAAAAAAACGTAAATAAAAAATCATACACATACCTTGGGAACAGTATAGCAGAAAATATTGGTGGTTTTAAAACCTTTACTTTTCCAAACCGCGGTATACCTTGAAAACGGTTATCATCCCATGCCTAGTTAATATCCACTGCTGTATGGACATCCGTTATGTTAATGTACAAAATAAACCTGATTTAACATCCACAAACCGGGATTGAAGCGTCTTCTTTTATAATTGTACTGACACGCGGCTGTGGTGATAATGTAAAGACGGTAAAATTGCTGTAATTCATTACAAACATTCACTTTTTAAATGTTTTAAAAATGTTTTAAACTTGTAAAACTCATTCTTGATCACATTTGATGATTGATTGATGATCACAAAGAGCTGAACAGATCTTTTAATCCTGGTTGCTTTGCGCACGTCCTGTCTTACGGAGACATGTTAATATGCGGCTGTCAATCAATTCGGTGGGTAGGGAAACCGCACTCCTACGTCACGTTGCGGTGGGCCTAAAAATGGGAGGGATTTGGATCCTATTTTAAAATTAAATAAATCTTCTCTTTATATAACCCCAATACGACTGTGGACACACTATACCTGCACACAGTTCTGTCCAAACAGCGTACAGAAGATGATTTTCATCATAGGTGCCCTTTAAAATAAAGTTTTAAAAATAAAGTTTCACCATGTGCTACATAAGATCGATTTTGGGCTCCTCAAAGAACATTTCTGTTTTTTAAAGAACTGCTTTTACAACAGTTTAATAATCTAAAGAACTCTAAAGTACCCTTTGTTGGATGTTGGTTCTTTTGATGTGAAATATTCTTCAAGGAACCAACTTTTCCAATAAACAACCTTTTTTTTTTACCAACCAAGTGTTGGTAAGTAGAAAAGACGTCTTACTAAATCATTATCTCTGAAAACTGGACCGACAGTTTCAATTTACTACTTCCATGTTAAGCTGCTGACACAATTTGCTTGTAAAAGCACTATAGAAATAAATATGAATTGAATTAAATTAAAACTCTTAACGTTTTCTAACTTTCGACCACAACAGCTTTGAGCTTGTTTAGATTTTTTGGGTGACAAAACTTTAGAAAAAAACTCCAAAAAAGAAAACAAAAGTTCTAATATTATAAATATTCTGTAATCATCTATAGAGACAAACAAACCAACTTATTAAACAGGCCAAAATATTCTATTTAAAAAATTGAAAGAAAAAAACAGCAGTGCGCAACAAAAAGGCTTATTTTTCCTTCATTTGCACCTACACATCACTCCATCCACCGCTATAGAGATAAACCCAAGGGCAGCCCCGTTGAGTGTGCTTATTAGCCAAACGGATGCGGCTTCCCTTATGATACACTAATGAGGTGTATAGGCTTCAGCAGGCCAGTGCGGTGATTCCCATCCCGATGTAAACTATCATACACAGGCCACGCCGCTGTCTGAGACACAATATAGCCATTTAGAGTGGATCATAACAAGCAAATTCCGCAGTTTAAAGCCCACCCTGCCGTCTGTACAGCAATTCACAGAGCTACCGATAGCCCTTCGGCCTGTTGTCGCCATATGTCACATCATACACAGCAAAATTCCGTTAGGCAATCCAGAACCGCAATCCTGTTACAAATATAGCCTATAATGGAATCTGAATCAGGTCCACTGCAAACACCAGAAGCTGAGAGACGATCAAGTTACTAAGCGGTGCTTATTTCAGGGCATGCACTCAATCGTGCAGCAGAAACAAACAAATGTGCATGAGAAAATGATATCGGTGCTAATCACATCAGGGCGGATGAGCGAGCGAACGCGTTCAAATAAATCTTACCTGTAATGTCACCACCAAGAGGGATCTCCTACCCTTTAAACACCCCGGGCGCGCTTGTCATGTGAACGCAAACAGCTGATAAATGAAGAAAATCCGATGGCATGGTATCCACCTCTGAGATGGAATGGAGGAGATGGGAGAGGATTCGGGCAACCCCCTCTGTGAATAACGATGAAGGGCTGCAGCGCGGAGAAATGCGCGCATATGAGAGAGAGACGGAGAGGAGGAGTGAATGATCACATGCGCTCGCGCTCACGCCTTGACGCTCCAAGAAGCGGCTTTGAATCACAAACGCCTAATAAACAAATCTGAGTTTAATTCTGTAAAAAATTAAAACAAACATACCTTGTCTTTAAAAATGTTGCATTTTATTTTTTCCTTCACCCATTATGTCACTGACAGTATCCTATTACTGAGAACAACGCATTTAATGTTTTGGGTCTACTTGATAAGTTACTTATTAAAAATGAAACTCTGATATTTCCCAATAGTCGAATGCAATTATACATTTGGCCTGAAACGACATGAAATCTTTAAAATAAAGCTTATTTAATGGTAGGCCAGTGGTTCTCCGAAGACCCTTTAACATCCATAAGATTGTTTAGATTATAAAAATTGCTACCAAACAAATAGTTATTACAAGAGTAAATCACTAAAACATTCTTTGAGGAAGCACAAAATGTCTATATAGCATTGCTGTAAAAACTCCATTAGAACTATTTTTAATGGTGCACTTTACCATGGACATTAATAATAGATCATACACCCTTTTACAACACATAATTAAGCTAAGGAATGATTTTTGGGATGATGGGATGATCTGGTCATGTGACACCTGCCGCAAAAAGATCCATTTCTAAACCACTTATTTTGTGTCTGCAGAGATGCTTTGTGACCTGAACTGAAAATATGCATGGAAACAGCCTGGACAAAAGGTCAGTGACAGCCACTGACAAAATTTGACATAGCATTGACAGTCTGCACTTTTTTTGAACAAACTTACTTGACTTACCTTAACAATTATGTTAATTTGAAAAGAACTTTTACAAAAACATTTTAAAAAACCTTATGTGACAGTGGTGGCACAGACCCACCCATTCTGAAAGCACTGTCTACCCAATCAAATAAAGAATTCTGCATGAATTAATTATGCATAAAGAGAAAGACTTTTCTACAGATCTTTATCTGACTTGCCTGATCAAGATCTCTGCATTTGGGTGCTCACCTCATTCCGCTAAAACCCTGACAAAACCAATCAGTCAGCTCAAGCCACCCAAGCCATACACTGATTGCTCTATTCAAGTCTCTCAACTCTGCTGGCTCTATTCAAGCATCAAGACTCAGTTGCTTCCTGCTAAGGTCATTGCTCTGCTGGCTCTGCCAATTTGGCCTGCTATGCCAGGTACACTTAGACATCTTGGTCTGTCACTTTCACCCAAATTCCCTTCATTGCCAACTCCAGTCAGGCTTCTTTCAGATGTTGCATCCTGATGTCCTCCACCAGTCCAGCTGCTGTTATTTTTGGGGGTTTCTATTTCTTCAGAACCTCCCTGGTTGATTCCTCTAATCCTGCACAGACTGCCCTTCTGATCCTCCCATCCTCCTCGAAATTGCTTTAGATGGCACTTCTGTCCTTACTCTCCCTGTTACTCTTGTCATGTTAATGTGAGTGAATTTTGCTGTGTCTCACTGCGTTCTTGAAGTTTCCTTTGTTTAATGTCCTTCGTAGGGGGCATCTAAATCATTATAATTCATTATAATCATCTAAATCATTATAATCAATTACACTGTCCACAGTGGACACCCTATACATATACACATTCGGTTTCTGAAGTTCACGTACACTTGAGCAAACATGCAAAAAAATTTTTTAACATGAATCAGGAAAAATATATGTTTTTAATCATAAAGTGATCATCACGCTTAAAGAATCTGTGAGGTTTCCTTTAGTTATTCTCAATGCACCGTTTCCATTTCATATTTTTTTTCCATGATTCTGATGTCATTTATTCATTGATGATGTATTCACAAAATAATTTTTGTTTGTTTCAAATAAAGTTTAACATTTTGAAGTTTTCTTGCTGCTAAATCAGTGATTAGGACTCTTAATCTTCTGTCACTTATGACTTTAAGTGGTTTTAAATGATTTTGAATTTAAAGCTGTCAGTCAAGTACAACCACCACCACCCTCAATTTTGCCCCAATGGGCTATATGCACACAGCTAGGGTTTTTTCAGCCAATGATGAACTTCCGGTAAAAGGTTTATGTGACTATTTTTAATTTTACAAGGTTCCTTTTACAGCACCGATGTTGTAATGCAATTCATATAATCAGTTAAATAGACTTAAGCATCCATTTGGTTGTTAAAGCATAAAAAGAGACGAATGAACGCCGGCATTAGCAACAGGTCAGTGCAAAAACTCCATTGAAAATACTGTGGTAAAATTAATTTCCCTGTTTTAAAGACATGCCATGGAAAAAAATGCAGTGCTTCCTGTTTGGTCTGATACCCACTTTCTCACTTTATATAAAATATCTCAGCCAGGCAGTGAAGACAGTTGATTTTTAAAGAAATCAGGTCTTAAACGCAGCAATTTTGTATGGCAAGACAATCAACCAGAAGCCCTGGGGCTGGCTGACTGAAACTAAAGTCTGTGTGCGGATACCCCATTGTGGGCTGTGAGAGTAACTTATTTTCCTCAGATTTCTTTACATAGTGAATAAAACCGTAATATTCAAAAGTGCTCCCTGCTGCAAACACTAGACTGTGGAAACTTTGTCTCTGCATGTCTCAATCATTCAGTTAAATTATTCACTTTAAAAAGAACTACTAATAAAGAACATAAACATAGCCAACAAATCAGAATGTAATAACTTAAATTGATCATATTCAAGTCAATGATGTTTGCTACTCCTTTAACAATGTCATCGTGATATGTGGTTTGCTTATTGCTAAAATCTACATTACATTTAACTTTATCTTTATCGCAATGTATTTCTCACTTACTAGAGTGTATTTCTCACATTTAACTTTTAGTGTGTTCTCATCATTTTGACAGTCTGAGGTTCTCATGTGCTCCACAGCGACCTCATGAGTGCAAAACGTAACACTACATTGATTATCATGTACTCAGCGGGTCCAATAGAAATCATTTTCGTGGATGATGGGTGGTAATTACAACACGCAATCCAATAAGCGCACGTTCTGAACATGACTGAAGTTTAGAACATCCAATAAGATGTCAGCTTTTAACAACGTTGTCCAATCCACGTTCCCTGGAGCGCTCAGACATGCACCACATAAGAAATCATTTGACAACGCTAGTTTGCGATATGAGAGAACTATGGCTTCCTCCTTGATTAAGTGGTTAAGAGGATTATATGTGTTTTTCTTAACATGTCTCCTGTCTGTCTTTGCTTTTTTGAATTTAGAAGAATTAAACGAAATGAAATATGGAATACAGATTCTCCCCGATCCTGTTATCATGGGACAGGTAGGATTGTTATGGGATGCAGCTAGCTGGGGATGTTTATTTGCTACAAACAAACAGCTGTTAGCTTTAAGCACAGCATGGCTTATTAGCCATTACAAACTACGTGTCTCAGTGTCTAACAGTCGAATATAGTATAGTAAAACTGATTAAATAGCGAATGCTGAATTAGCTGTGACAGGAGGTTATTAGCATAACGTTAGTTGGATTGTGCCTCCACAGGTATGCTACAGATTGTGCCTGATTGTAAATACATTATGACTTTAATATATATGGTGAAAATGAGCATGGTAAAGTTACATTTCTGAATGTGTCGTAAACTATGTTACACCTCTCCCTAGTTCTGCTTTTCTAATTTTGACTTTCTATTCCTGTTTTCAGGTGGAAGATGTGATGTTGGTCTCTAACAAATACAAGCAGCTGTATGAGTGTCGTTTACCAGCTCAGGCAGTGCGTTTCCATCAGGACCCGGTGTCAGAGCCTGATGTGCAGGGTTACAGTGGCCCCGGGGTCCCTGAGCTCCTCAAGCCAATGCAGACGGCAGCATGTCTGATTAAGGTTGACGTTCAGTTTTCTTTCACAGTCACTCACACACTAAATATACACGAGCTCTGAATATACTCATCCACTGTCACAGATTCAGATAGATATTAGAAGCTGCGTAGTCTACAGTGTTGGACGAAGCACACAAATGAAAAATAATAATACAATGTTACTCCAATAAAAGTGTGAAAGTACTTGTCATGTAGATTAGTCTTAAAAGTATTATTAATAGTAAATAGTAAACTTATTTTGCAAGAAACATTTAATTTGATTACTAAAATTCTTTTTATTGTATATTGTGGTGGCTGAAAGAGCTTTACATGCTGCAATTTAAGAAAACACCTGTAATTACAAAAATGCCAGTAAATTAAGAAAAGATCTTCATCTGTTTGACAGCACACGTGGTGCAAATTCTCACAACACATACACAGTAAAAAGCGAGCTGCATTTTCACACAATCCAAACAAATCCATAAAATGTGCTGCATTTTCTCATTTCTGCATTTTGTTTGTTTATTTTAACATCCTGATTTCCTTTTCTTTAGTAGTTATTGGCCTAAATAACCATAACCTAAATAGCCGGGTCCATTATGTTTCAGGATCCAATGCGTTTCGAGTTATTGGAAAGTATTTAGACTGAATCTTTTTCTTGATTTATGCATTTTTCAAACACTGATTTGGACGCAGCGATTGGAAGGATTAATAAGCAAATCACCTCATTTATAATTTATCAGTCATTTGCTCTGGGCGGGGGAAATCAAATAATATATATTTAATATCGCAGCCTCTTGCGATTAGCTAATTGCAACATTTCAAATCGCGATTACGATTCGATTAATTGCACGGCCCAAGTCTGCACTCTTAAATTATGATTATCAAATAGTTTTTTTAAGAACAATATACTACGGTGGCCGAGAGAGCTTTACATGCTGCAATTTAAGAAAGCACATTTTTTGCAATTACAAAAAAACGCCAGTAAATTAAGAAAAGATCTTCCTCCGTTTGACAGCACATGTGCCGCAAATTCTCACAACACATACACATTATTAAAAAACGCTCTGCATTTTCACACAACACAAACAATTTAATAATTAAATAATTCAGGAGTACTGGGAGTACAGTTTATAGTTTAGATAAAACCACTCATGTTTATGGTAAAGGTTAAAATCACTGTCATATGCTCAAAAATGAAAGTTGTAGGCGGGAATTACATTATTTAACCAAAAGGTGGCGGCAACCAGCCATCAAATATATGCCACTGAATAATTCTTCACCATTCTAGAGAAAAACAAGTGTTTAATTTCTGAATACTTAAAAATTAATTTGAATAAATGTTGGAATAAGTCAATATCTTTCAGTTTATTTTTAACTAACACTTACTAACTTATAATTTAGTAATCTAAGCTATGATACAGATTATTGACCTGAAGTTTGTTTAAAAAATTCTATCGCAAATCGCAATCGCAATATCTGTCAAAAATCGCAATTAAATATTTTCCCCAAATTGCACTGTCCTAGTGCAGACAATAATAAAATACAACATATATTCCTGCATATTAAAACAACTGTACAAAAATGAACTAAATTCCCATTAATACCAACAACGATAACTACTGTATAATCATAAGATATAGTTTCATAAAAACAGTTCTAAATATATATGATTGGCACTTGACTTTAAACGCAGAAGCTGACAAAAACTGAAGTTCATGCTTAGAGTAAACTGCATAACTAGAATAATGTATATATTAATTTACAGTTGAGTCAGTCCCACTCAATCAGTCTTACAGGATCTCCCATTTTTGACTTAATTTGAGTCAGACTTGAGAATTGTCCAGTTCAATTAAAAATAAATGATTCAGGGCGATTTGCAAGTTAAATATATATAAACATAACATATTTTATCAAATATAAGGGTGTTAAAAGTATAATAAAATATAATAAATATAATGTATAATATTATTATAGTTTAGTTAAGTTAAAGTTTCCCAAAATAAAATACCCCAATAAAATGCAGGTGCTTAAAGAGATAGTAAACGAAAACGTACAGTACTTACCCTCATGTGGTTTAAAACCTTTATACGTTTCTTTAGTTTGGTAAACACAAATGAAGATATTTTGAAGAAAGTTGGCAACCTGTATGTTTCCATAGTAGAAAATACAAATGGAAAATGGTCAAACAAGCACATTTTGGGTGGTCATGTACAGTATGTGTATATAAGGACTAAATGAATGTTGTACGTTGTAGTCATTTTATATCATGTTCAAATGAGGAACTGCATGTCACTGTGATCTGAAGCTTGTTTATGTTGTTTTGTTTGCAGACCAAAGACTGGTGGACCTATGAGTTCTGCTACGGCCAGCACATCAGACAGTACCACTTAGAAGGCAGGTTAAATCTTTTATCTAATGTATCGTTGATCAATTAAGTTTTACATGGTCTAAAAAGTATATGTGCGCTGCCTGGTATAAACATTTTCTTTTTAGTAGTTGGAAAGGAATTTAGGGAATTTAGGACAGAAGCCTTTCAGGAAAATGTGCTGCCTATAAATATATACTATTAAATATTTCAAGATGTTTGAAATGTGTTCCATATCTGTGATCACAGATTCAGAGATCAAGGGAGATGTACTGTTTTTGGGATATTATGGTTCGGAGTTTGACTGGACGAACGAAACTGCAAAGGTAAGGTCAGGTTTGTTAATCTTGATTTGCTTGTCTCAATGCTATCTAAATGTTGTCAATTCAAATTAGGAATTCTGATACAAGCAGTAATTATTTTTCATTAACTGCTTTCATGTTAACATGTCTGTAGTTTTCTTCTATATATTTTATAGTTGACATGCACAAAATTACAAAATTAAAATCTTGATTTTGATTGATTTTTATTTTTTTTTTCAGGCATCTAAGCAGCATAAGCTGAAGAGGTATCACAGTCAATCATATGTCAATGGCTCAAAATGTGACTTAAACGGCAGTCCCAGAGAGACAGAAGTCAGAGTAAGATACTAACACTCTCACAAAGTGCCATATTCCAGACTATAAATAAGTAATGATGAAGAGAGGGTACTATTGAAGTCAGTCTGAAAACACAGTTAATAACTAAACAACAGAATGGAGGAACTATGACGTCAATTTGTATGCAAAAACCCGGAAGCGTGTTAGTATTTTAGCAGTTCCGGTTCCCTCATCCCAAAGTCAATGGGGATTTCAGTTAAATCGCTTAAATAAGGTTTGAGGCAAAAACAAACTCAAGATACTTTCACGTTTTATTCTACAACATAAAACACATCAGTTACACCACACTCTTGATTTTTTAAATCGGTTACTCTTCTTTAAAAAGACTGTTACTATCAAGTTGCTAAACGGGACTACAGGCGGTGTCTGAGACATTTTACGTGAGCGATCTGGTCTGGTACACAGCTCACTCGCATTGGGCATTTGGATTTGTCTGTGATTTAAGTATTTTCCTGAATAGTATTTATAGTTTGTAGTATTTTTCTAATTGGGAATTCGTATTGTGTGCAGATAATGACTTCACTTGTAAAGACAGATTAGTCTGTTGATCATTTATTTTAATTAAACGATATTATGGGGAAACTGCTTACCAGTGCAGCCTGTCTCTTTCCTGCTCTCAGTAATGCAAACATGTGAATAAATGTGTAAAAAAAAACATACATGTTAACTGTCATTTTAACGTGATCAAAGGATTTTTCGTCGTTTTTTTTTGTTTATATGAACACATTTAACTCTGTCATAATGCACTCCTCCTGTATAGCCCATGTGACTGTATTGGCTGCTTTTCGCTGTACTTCGTGACAAAAAAAAAGAATATTGAATGTTGTTCTGTGTCCATGATGGCTTGGATGCATTTGATAGCTGTCCCTCGCGCCTCATTTCTGTCGTCTGTTACTAAAGTAAGCGGGCTGTATGCACGCGAGCGATACACTTATTTAAACATGTTTATGATAATACTATGTAGGCACATTTATACATACAGTTTTAGAACTTTTACAACAACCATAAAGCAAAACAAAATGTATTTCTTATGTAAAAACTATCCAAAAGGCACGTAGGTCTATGTGCTTTTGCATATTTATTTGTTTATACTATTATAGCGTGGATTATAATATTATAAACTGAGAGAGTAAACCTTTGTCATGGATCATATTTCTAAAAGTAAGCTTAAAGAGTTGTCTGTAGCAGGGTGGTGCTGACATCACAGGCGAGCACCCTGAGGGCACTGTAGTCCGTTTATAGCCTAATGTTAGCTTTTCAGTTCTTGCGTTTGTATTGAAGATCCAAAAGTGCTAAAAGTTGTGTGTCACAAAACGTGTAAGTGTAATGAACTGTGTTTGAACACAGAGCTTATTATTTGCAATCTTCGAAAAGCTTATAGGAAAATCCTATAGGGAATTCATCAAGGGAACCAGTTTTATGCTAGCAGCCGATTGGCCTACAAGGTGACATCATAGTTCCTCCACTCTATAGGGACAGTAGTTAAGTGGTTTATCTAGTCTTCTCAATTCTGCTGCTGTATGCTCACGTACCATAGAATACCAATAGTATACAGATTTTGAGGTCATTAGATAAATTAGCTTGTTTATTATTATTATTATGTATTTATTTAATCATTTAAATGCAGTCTTAAAAAGCTTATGCAGCGTCCGTGAAAAACGGAAAAAAACAAGTTCAATTTACTTTACTTTTGCACTCAAATATAAGTACATTTCACACATGCATTTGTGAAATCTACTTACAATAGCTAAGTAATGTAAATTTAACAAAGAGAATCAGGCTGGTTAAAATCTTTGTCATTTCTTCTTTAAGTCATTTGAAGTTTACTTTGCAATATTTGAATGAAATAATTAACAAATAAGTAAAATCTACTTAGGAATTCAACTTAATTTCTTTTATCTTAAATCAAGTGCTGACATAGAATAAACTTTTTTAGTTCTTACCAGAGCTAACTTTCGCATTGTGGTAAAGTAAATATATTTTAAAAAGAATAATCTTATAGACCCCAACGTTTTGAACAGGGGTCTGCAGATTACTCATTTAGCTGGATTTGGTTATTTACATTTTGAGTAAAATAGTAAAAAAATAATAATTGTTGCTATTACAGCTTTATTACAATTTCTGAGAGTGTATGATAGATATAGACATGGCCAATATTCGTATATTTTTTAAAGGAAAAATACATTATTGGAGTCCTGCATACATTTTGACAGCTAATATGTCAGTGATTTGATGCTTTACAAAAGTTTCAGACACCTTTCCGATATTGAAATGCTTTTTTGATGCAAAACTTATTTAAACAGCCACTTATACCTTATGCCACAGGATTAAGAAACTTGAATGCTATACTACAGAAAATCCAGTCTAAAAGTAAAAATAAATTACTAGATACTCTTGACAAAGTGTAAAGCCTGAAACCCACAACAAATGTGGAAAGTTATTGTGTATCATATTTAACAAACCATTTACTATGACTTTTATGTATTTTTTCTCACAAGGATAATTGATTATTAATCAAATGATGTCATAACTCTGCTGTGTCTTCAGCCAATCATTGCATTGCTGATCATAATTTTGAGGATTGATGGATCTGTCCTTCACAACAAGAACATGCAGTGATCTCAGATCAGTTCATCCAGACATTTTAATATGATTTGCAAACTAGTTTGAAGAATCAGATTAGCCAAAGATAAAGATCCAGGATCTGCCAAATCATCTTAAATTGTTTAAGTGAGGTATGAAGAACGTATTCCAGTAGTGTACAATAACAATATAGAATAGTATTTAAATAGTATTAATAGTACTTAATAGTGTTAAGTCATTGCATTAGCGCAGTGGTTAGTGCTCTGACATATAGCGCAACAGTGCTCTGGGCCTACTGAGCTCAAATCCTGGCTTGTGGACATTTGCTGATCCAATCCACCTCTCTCTCCCACTTCACTTGCTGTCATTGTACTGTCCTGTCAAATAAAGGCAAAATGCCAAAAATAAATCTTTAACAGTTGTATTTTAATCTAATGGCAGTGACAATCTATATAAATATTTTGTTTTTAACAGTTTGTGTGTGAGGAAGGTTCTACTGACTTCATTTCACGGGTGGATGAACCCCAGTCTTGTCGCTACGTTTTGACAGTCCACACCTCTCGCACATGCCAGCATCCCCTTCTGCAACCACCTTCCACTGCCAAACCGCAAGGCATTGTGTGCCAACCTGCTCTTAGTGCCCAGCAGTACATGGACTACGTCAAGGCTCAAGTCTGTAAGTAGGAGAGGTGATGATTTGTTTTACCTTCCATCAAGGCACTGTAATTTAGTAATTGATGAGGGAAAATATCCAATGTTACCAATGATTTGGCAGTGATTCTGTCAACATCACATTAATTAACTTCACTTAATTTGCTGTTTATTTGGTTGTCAAGAGTCTACAAAGGATCCTTCACTTTGCTGCATGACTGTGAGATGTTGAGGCAGATACATTTTTGTAAATTTTATATTTAAAAGTGGAATTAGTGCATTTAATAAATTATTCCATATATATTTTTTATTATTTTATTATTTACATTTTTTATTAATAATATATTAATTTAAATAATTAATTGTGCCTTTTGTATTTGTATACCATTTATCTACATTTGTTGTATTTTTGTTGATATTTTAAAGCTAAAAATGATTTATATATTTTATATTTTTGTTTTATGTTTTTGTCTTTTGTCTGAATTTTTTTTATTAATTGTCTTTATATTTTGTGTCTTTTTATAAAAAAAAAAAATTACGTCAACCACAAAAAATGTGAAAATTTTAACATAGAAAATTATCTGAAATAAGTGTACAGCGGTCCCTCGTTAATCGCGGGAGTTACGTTAAAAAATAGCCCGTAATAGGTGAAATCCGCTAAGTAGTCCGCTAATTATGTTTTAAGGCTGTAAAACCCCACACTACGCTATTTTTTTAGATAGGCATTAACATTTTCACATTTTTCTCTCTTTAAACACTCGTGTAACTTCTACCTTCCTTTAGCATGTCCAGAAGACCAACTTTTGTGCGATGGTCAGCATCTTCCTCTGCTTATTACATGCTACAGTGGGTGCTTTTGTCGGTGCAGATTGTTTCGTTAACATTATGGGGTTTGTTGGGAGAAAGCGTGCAAACATACAGTATAGCAGTGTTTTTCAACCACATTCCTAGAGGATCACCAACACTGCATGTTTGGATGCCTCCTTTGTCTGTCACACCCATTACAGGTCTTTCAGCCTCTGCTAATGAGCTGATGACCTAAATTAGGTGTTTGGCTAAGGAGACATGGAAATTGTGCAGAGCAGGTGTTCCTCCAGGAACATGGTTCAGAAACACTGCAGTACAGCACTTCAGAGCCACACTGCTAGCGATCAAAGATTTATGTCAACTTGGCAAGCTGAACGCATTCTGTACTGTACAGGAGACATGGCACGGATAAGATTGATTGTCATTGGTTTGCAGCCAATCAGGACACAGAACAGAATATGCTAATCAGGATGCAGAACACAATGCACCGTTAAAGAAAATCTAATTGCACTAAAAAAAATCTGCGAAACTGAAGACCACGAAAGGTGAACCACGTTATGGCAAGGGACCACTGTAATTTTCATAAGTATGTTATTGTTTTGGTATGGGTGTTTCCCAGTGTTGGTTTGTGGCTGGAAGGGCATCCGCTGCATTAAACATATGCTGAATAAGTTGCCTGTTCATTCCGCTGTGGCGACCCCTGATTAAGAAAGGGACTAAGCCGGAAATAAAATGAATGAATAAATGAATGTTTTTGTTTTCAGTTAATGTTATTTAATCAAGTAAAATTTATTCATTTTAGATTTGTGGTTTTAGTTTGCTATAACTCTGCTCACCCGGGAGAGATGACCTATATACTGTCAAATGTTAATTACAGCATGATTACAATAACAGGATATAGATTGCTATGACAGCGCATGAAGCCCAGTCTATTGTGACTCAGTTCATTATTCAACAGTTGCTGCTTTCACCTTTTACACATACAGTGCTGTACACTTGCTTGCATAGAAACCTTCAGAATCATAATCAGACTTTTTATTCACAATTTATTTTCTTATCACTCATTATGCTATTCATAAAAATGTCTCCGCTGCCAAGTTCTGTCCTATTAGATTAGATCTAAGGAGATGCAATCAGCCTACATTTAATTGTACTCCGTTTTCTAATTGATTATTTATTTTTAGCGCCTAGACATCTGTCATTGCCTCTCTCTCTGTCTCAGCTGACACCAAACGTAAAGTGGAGCAGATCTCGGAGGAGCTCAGAAACCTGGATGAAATTCTGTCTAAGGATGACAAGCACAAAGGTGTGCAGGATGACAGAACAGATGAGGAACCTGCAGTGAGCTCAGATGAGCCTCCAGTTTCAGAGGCCCACATCAAAGGTCAGCATTCAGAATTTGACTTGATTTGTTGATACTTATATGAATGGGTTAGTTTTAAGACCATCTACATCACCCTCAAAATCAGTCTGAGTTTTTCAACCTAAATCCTGCAGTTATAGTTCAATGCACTGGGTGGCGCTGTGTACAGGAAATATGAAACTGAGTTGGTGAGAGAAGTGTTTTATGCAGGGGCACCGCTGGCCGGTACTGACCCTATGACAACTTTGTAGAATTGTACAACTTTGTACATAGTTACTAACAGTAACTCTGGGAGTTCCAAAACGGCGTGGGTCCTTGGAATTGTCCTAACACCCCCTGCCCTAGCAGGGCCCGTGGTTACAGTAAATGTTTTATGTTTTCTTGGCCAGTTTTTACACTGAGAGAGACACTGTTGATGAATAGTGTAAAAAATATATAGGTATCGCCACACTTTTTTTAGTTAATTGGTTAAATATGTTTAAACGAGGCATATACGTTAAATATGTTCAAATGAGGCATAGTTTAAACAAATATGCACTATTTTGCATAGATTTCTACCACAAAAATCAGAACATTGAAGGAAATCAGCTTCAGAATTCTTCTTCTTCTCTCTATTTTTTTTTTTTTTTTAGTTTAGAGTAATAGATTTTTACCAAGGCTATTTTAGGCATGTCTTTCAATCAGATATTACTGTGAACAGACAGAAAAAAAAATCTTTCATTGTTTTTTTTGTTTGTTTGTTTTTTAGATTAGAGCACAGAGTGTCTGCAGAGTGTTAAAAAGTTGTAAAATTTCTTACATTTCAAAAACAAAATGTTTGGCCTTAGAAAGTCTTAAATTCACTGAAATATTGTGTTGTTGGCCTTAAATCCTTTTAAACAGCTTTTAATTTTCCTATGTGCAAGTAAAGCTACCCAATCAGGCCAATTACCAATAATCCATCTCAAAACTTTTGTTTTATTGCAAAGAGATACAATTCACAACAGCAGTTAGACATTTTACAGCAAATTCTCCTAATTAAATTCTCTAATCAGGGAAAGAAAAGTAAAGCAACCCATCCATTTACATGATCTTTTATTAATAGAAATTTTTTTACAGAATTAACTGGGCCATTAGAAAAAATCTTTAGTGTTTAGCCCTGTATAAGTATAACATCTAAATCGTCTTAAAAATTCTTAATTTTGACTCGATGAAACGTGCAAAAACCCTGAGAGAAATAGAATAGAAGGGAAATTTGAGTATGTCTTTTCATCAGAAATTACTGTAAACAAAAAAACAAATCTCTTTTTTTTACATTAGAGTAATAGATTTCACCAAGGGGATTTTGGGTATGTCTTTCAGATTTTGCTGTAAACAGACAGAAAAAAAATTCTTCTGTGAAGAGCCTTAAAAGACACATATTAATCAAATGTGACAAAATGAGCACTTTAAAGTGTATTTTTTCATGTTATTTTCCATTAGACTGGAAAAAAAAACACTTTATATCTTTGCAATGATGACAGTCATTAAAATATTTGACATAATATTTTACTAGTTATTTTTCAAGATACCAATATTCAGCTTAACATGTAGGGTAATTAGCCAAGTTAGGGTAATTAGGCAAATCATTGTCTGTAGACAATTGAAAAAATACATTGTGTAAGGGGGCTAATAATATTGACCTTAAAAGGGTTTTTAAAAAATTTAAAACTGCTTTTATTCTAGCTAAAATAAAACAAATAAGACTTTATTGAGAAGTCAAGAAATATAGGAAATACTGAGAAAAATACCCTGCTCTATTAAACACCATTTGGGAAATATTTGAATAAGAAAAAAAAATTCACTGGAGTGATCATTTTGAATTCGACTGTATATGTTTATCGTGTTTGATTTTGACCTACTAACTACAAAATTAATTAAAACGTCAATCTCTGATATTGTATTACTGTGTTTATTTTCACATTTTCATATTTTATTAAAGCATTGCAGATATGTCTTTTTTTACATGTATAATGTGTAGCTATCATTTTAGTTTATTATTTCAGTCTTGCTTTTACATTCTTGTTCTTTTCTTTAAGTTGTCTCTTTAGCAGCTTCTGTGCAGCATTCAAACAATTATCTGTGTATGTGTGTTATAACAGAGGCTGAAGTAGCTGAGGAGGAGTCGATGAGTAAAGAGCCAGAGGACAAAGACTTCTGGGAAGGAGTTACCAAACCAGCAAACACAGAGCCAAGCACACCTGATACAGAGGTACAACCTCTCTGGAAACAATCCTGTTGTAAACCATACAATTTTATAGTGAGATTTGATAATTTACCTAATTTTACAACTGTCTTACAGAGCCCTCAGGAGCCACAGGACAACCCATCACATGAAAATGATTGTAAGACAATTATTTTAATAAAAAAATGAATTAACTATATTGCATAAGAAGTATTTCTTTCTTGAATCAAAAATGTAGCATTAGTTTTATTTAGTTCATTGATGGGTACCATGCACAACCAGAATTACAGTAGCTATAAAGCTAAAATTGGTGATGATTTATAGATGTCACATAGTAAGCACAGCTGTGCAGTACAATCAAATATTTAAAAATTTAATTACTTTTTAACAATTTGTGAAATTTCTGCCATGAAACTCTATGCACGCGCAGGCTGATAGGTTACCTAAAGATTGGTTGGAAGATTGGTTGCTGTCTCCTTGGCAGCCAATGAGCTTGCTCTCCATTAGTTTAAATGTTTCGCGTCATTTTACTCTGCCGAGCTGCGGCACGTTTTTAAAGATCCTCCTCCACCCCAGCTCCACCTGTGTTTAGATCTGCTACGGAGGTTTCATGTATTTTGTGTTTGCAGTTGCAGCCTGTTAAATGCTCAGACATGTTTGTGTATATAATAACGGCAGCCAGTCTCAGTAGTTGATGCCATAATAATCAAAGCAGCAGCAACGTAGCAAAGCCCAAATATATCAACATTGCCATATACATGATCATTACCATACTAAATCCTTTGAGTGTTCATGACAGAAATATATTCAGTGCCTAAATGATTTTGCCATACTTGGCAACTATTATCCTAGATAGTTTGTTTTACTTTAAGCATTATTTAATCAAAAAACATATATAATTACTTTTTAATTTAGTTTGTTCTGTATTAAATCTAAGTGTAATCATTTAATCAATAATAAAGAAATAATAGTATTGATCTGTAAAGTATTTTTATAATATTTATGCTGTAAAATTACAGATTGTGATTTTTCTCTTGTTTGGTGCTTAGTGAGTGTTTAGACCCTAAATATCTCACATATTATATTTAATATAAATGTCCAGATCAGTGATCACATAAGTGAAATGTCTAAAAAGACTAGATGTTGTCCTTAATTCCCTTTCTCTGTGCTCATTTATTTTCCTGTTTAGTATTTGGAGAGGAAAAGTTCAACTTTAAAATCATCACAGACCCTGCAGACCTCATGAAGTTTGTACAACACCTCAGAGAGAGCAACGAAAAGGTTTGTATGTTCAACAAAGCCTAATTTAATAGCCAACATCTCCTCTAGCTCTTGTAATTGCAAGATATTTTTTAAATGTTTCCTCCAAAAAGTATTTTTAAGACACCGTGTCAAGTTTAAGCCACTCACCTATTAAAAAACATGTAATGATCAAACATTATTTTCTGTACTGTATGTCCAGAACCGGAAAGCTGAGCTGGAAAAAGAGAACCAGCAGGCGTCTCAGAAGAGAAAGGAGGAGGAGAAGGAAAAAATAGAGGAGAAAACAGCAGAGGTGGAAGTTGAGGATGAAAATGAAGATGAAACATTGCTTCAGGAGTTTGAGGATGAGATGGCAGATTTGTCAGTTCCCTCGTCCAAGATAGAAGAGATAAAAGAAGAGATGCAGAAAGAGTTTGACAACATCATAGAAGAAGTATGAGTTATTACTGTTCATATATATTGCACATTCAGTTAAAAGAGTTGTCAGTGAACATTTTCTTATTGTGTTTTGCTCTTTCAGGCTAAGCAGGAGTTGGAAAATGAAGGCCTTAAGGGTGAGTTTGATCGTTCTCAGGCTACGCAAACTCTAGAAAATACATTAGGGAAACTTCTGGACCGTCTTGAAGACAAGACTGAACATGAGAATCAAGCAGAAACAGAACAAAATGCAGAAATGGATAAAAGCACACGTTCACCGCATAAAACAGAGGGAGGCTCTTCTTCTGGCAACCCAAATCTGGTTCCCAAAACACCAGGTAAATATAGAGACCTCGGAGGGGAAACAGGTGCATGAACGAACAGATGGTAGAATGGATGGCTCATTAAATTGTCTCTAACTTTCATCTGTGCACCACAGGCATTCATAGAATCTGCTTATGAGCTAATACTACTATACATATATAGTATAATGTCTGTAAGTGTGTGCATGGCTTGTGTTTTTGCATTATACAGTGGCTCAAAAAAGTAGTCATCAACCAACAAATGATGCTAGACCAATCCAATTAATGGTAAAAAATATTTTTTCTAACTGATTTTAAAAAGAAATTAAGTATTAATTAGGCCTGTCACCATATCTATTTTTTAATGTACGATTTACACTGACAAAAGTCTTGTCGCCTATCCAAGTTTTAGGAACAACAACTAATAACTTCTAATTGATCATTTAGTATCAGAAGTGGCTTATATGAAAAGCAAAGGCCTATAGATTATGCTAATTTTAGCTAAATAAAAAATGATCATGCCTTGATTTTTCATGATTTAATTAGGACAGTAAGGTCATTTGCTGAGACAAAAGTCTCAGCAAGTTCTTGCAGGACTCCCAGAGTTTATCAAGATAATTTGGATCCATCATCAATGCCTCCATCATCTTACCCCAGACATGCTCAATAATGTTCATGTCTGGTGACTGGGCTGGCCAATTTTGTAGCACCTTGACCTTCTTTGCTTTTGAGAACTTTGATGTGGAGGCTAAAGTTTGAGAAAGAGCACTATCCTGCTGAAGAATTTGCCCTCTCCTGTGGTTTGTAATGTAATGGCCAGCACAAATGTCTTGATACCTCAGGCTGTTTATGTTGCCATGCAGATCTTATGCACGCCCCCATACTGAATGTAACCCCAAACCATGATTTTTCCTTTACCAACTAACTGATTTCTGTGGGAATCTTGGGTCCATGTGGGTTCCAATAGGTCTTCTGCAGTATTTGTGATGATTGGCAACAGATGATTCATAAGAAAAAAAATCTACCTTCAACTTTTCCAATTGATTAACCAGAAATTAAGTTATTTGTTTCTCTTACAACTGGAAACGATAGCAAGACTTTTGTTATGTAGTGTATTGCACCAAAATATACTGCATATAAACTATATTGTCATTTTAAGATCATTTTATGCCACTTATTACATAATCCCAGAATGACAATATAATATCGTCACAATGCAAGCACACTCTTCCACATAATATTTTATTCTTAATAATATTTCATTTTATTATAGTCATTTGAGTGATTTTAATAACGAGACATTGCAATCAAAATGTGAAAACGTATCTCTTAAACAAAAAAAAATTAGAAAATGTTAACAAAAAAGTGCAATGTAAAAAGTAACAGAGGCTGCGATATCTGCTATCAGATCTATTTTCAGTTGTCAGACACACCCAATAATTTATAGTAAATACAAGTGTTTTTTTAACCACACTGACACCTTCAATAGAAATAGAGGTTGTGCAAACAGCTAAAATGTTGCAAGTTTTTTTTTTTTTTTTTTTGTATGGGCGATATTTAGCGCGACACCAAAAATGATTGAGGTTGATGAAAATGATTGTGTTGTGCGATAAGTTGATGTATTGATTATTGTGACAGGCCTAGTATTAATATTTTTCTGTTGTAATTTTTTATGATACACTGTTTTTGAAGGTTTGGGATTGGCTTGATTTGGGTTTTTGAAAGGATCTCTTGCTCACCAAGGCTTCGTTTATTTAATCAAATATACAAAAAAAAAACAGTACAGTCTGTTTGCTGTTTTATTATATATTTAAATAGAATTTATTTTTGTAGTTTGAACTGAATTGCCACATGGCAAATGAGAAATTGGTTGCCATTCAGTTATTAACTATTATCAGTTTTGAAAGTAGTTGTGCTGCTTTAAAGGGATAGTTTTACCTAAACTAAATTGATAGTAACTGGCTACTAGTTTCCAACATTCTTCAAAATATCTTCCTTTGTATGTTTCAGAAAAAAAATGTATACATTTTTAAACCACTTGAGAGTGGGTAAATGATGACAGATATTTTCATTTCACTCAACTTCCCCTTTAATATGAAAACCAAAATCTTTTGTAACAAATATTTAAGTATTTTGATCCATTCCTACTGACCTCAGTCTTTTCAATGGTAGTGTATATTTGTTAACTTGTTTTCAAAGATCAGCGGTCAAAATACTTTTTAGATGCCACTGTATGAATGATGTTTATTATGAAATCACTGTCTCCATTAAAACTAATCTACGCAAGTGCCATGCTGCTGTGCAATTCTGGCTTTTGATGTTGTGAAAGAAAGAGAGAGAGTGTGTAATACAAAATGGGCTGGGAAAATTTATTTGGCGTTGTACTCGCGGTAACCTCCCCTTCCCTCTGTCTCACGTCACCCAAGCGGACAGCAGCAGCAGCGGCGGCGGCGGCGAGCAGGTAAAAGTCAGGGTGACTAAGTATAAGGTGGGCAGCGGTGTGGCTGCCGGAGCGGTTACCGGGGGCAACGATGATGGTGATGATGATGAGGGGGGTGTGAAGGTGCAGGAACTGGGCGAGGGCGACCCCCAGTGGCAGCAGATTCATGAAGTGGTCAAAGAGCAGCTAGAGAGAGCCGGCATCAAGGCCGAAGGTAGGCCAGAACACACACACACATACAAATCTAAAGTATGCTTATTTCCCTGTGTGTGTGTGTTTTTTTGAGTGGAGCGAGAACTTTTCTTTTAAAACTATTCTTTTAGTGTGGGCTTTGGGATGAGTAACTTGTTTCTTTAATGACATCTTTCTGTTTTTCTTCACTTTAACTAATCAATATCAAGGCACCTCTCATGTTAAATGGACGGTTCTCCCAAATATTTATATTATGTCTCCATTTTTTTCATTCTTAAATGGTTCCAAAAGTTTCTTTCTTCAGTTGAGCACAGATGAAAATTTACTGATGTATGTAGATGACAGTGGCTATCAGTTTTGTACATTTTTCAGAGTATCTTCTTTTGTATTCAACCGTAAGTAACTGGTGATTTAAATTCCCATTTTTCTGATGAAGTATACTTTTAAGTGATCTGCTCAAATACCGGTGACTTTTGTTCCCTTGATGCTGGCTTTCAAAAGAGGACTTAAGAATAGCTTTGAAAGAAAACATCATAGGATTACCACACAAAAAATTTTGTCAGTAGGAACCCAGGTGGCTGTTCTTCCAGTTTAACTGGTTTTGGATTGGACTTGATTTTCAGGCTGACAGAACGTGAAGATTTAGGACTTGACTGCACTTCATTTGTCCTTCCTTCAGCTCTTCATTGCATGCATCATTTCTGTGACTGCTTTCTTTCTTCCTTTCTTAACTGTTTATGAGAGTATAGTTGTCTAAATGAACGTATGCAAATGAGGATTTAGGATTTCTGACATGTTTTTCAGGAAAGATTGAGGTGAAGATTTTAACCCGTAAAACAGCAGAAGAAGCAGGAGACCAGTGGCTCTCTGAGGAGGATACAAAATCATTTAGAGAGCTCCTTATCAACCTTTTGGTATGAAGTAAAACACAAATAAACAAGTCATCACCGTTAGGAAGCAAAAGAAGCCGGATTAGGAACTCATTGGGCCCTGAGGCTAAAGCAAATCTAAAGGCCCTCTTTATTTTATTGTCTAGCCAAAATTACCCCCCCCCCCCCACCCCCCCACACAAAAAAAAACATTTTTTTTTTAATTAGTTCTTTATTATTATTATTATAAATTCATTATTTTATCCTTTCTATTATTATTATTATTATTATTATTATGTAAAATAATAACTGTTGTAATCATATAATTTAATGTTTTTTTCTTAATTGGATTTATTTTTATATTATAATAAATTTGTTCATTCTTATTATTAATGTAGAAATAATACATGTAATAATAATATGTAATGATATTTTTTCTTTTTATATAATTATTATTATTATTATTGTTAAAAATTTGTTCATTATTTATTCTTGTCATTGTTATTATTATTACTATTATTAATGTAGAAATAATAAAAACTGTCGTAATATAAATAATAATAATAATAATATAATCTAATAATGTTTTTTCTTTATTTGATTTCTTTTTTATTAAAATAATATTATTTTATTATTATTATTATTGTCATTGTTTTCATTATTTTAACTCAATATTATTATTATTATTATTATTGTTATTAACCTAGAAACAAGTATTTTAATAATAATAATAATAATATAATGTAATATTTTTTATACATTTAATTTATTTTTTAATTGTTGTTATAAATTTGTTTTATTTCTTTTTCTTATAATTATTGTTATTATTATTAACATAGAAATAATAGCTGTTGTAATAATATGTATTTTTTCTTTATTAATTAAATTTTTATAATATTATAAATTTGTTCTCTTTTTTCTTATTATTTTTACTATTAGTATTATTATTAATGTAAAAATAATAAGTGTTGTAGTAGTAATAATAATAATATAACTTAATATTTTTTCTTTAAATTTATTTTGTTATTATTATTGTCAATTTGTATTTGAATATTTTATCATCTTGTTATTACTATTAGTATTATTATTATTAATATAGAAAAAATAAGTGTAGTAATAATAATTATTAAATGCTCTTCTTATTATTGTTTCTACATTAATAATAATAAGTATTGTAGTAATAATAATGTAATATGATAATGTAATGTATAATGTAATATTCTTCTTTATTAATTCAATAATTTTTATAGTATTATTATTATATTAACAAATTTATAATAGTAATTATCGAATTATTATTATTAATAATAATAATAAGTTCAATATTAATAATAATATACATATACTGAAATAATAAATATGTGCTACTATATTTATTTAGTGCAAATAGCTTCTGCCTAAATAAATTGGTGTTCTCTTTCTTTGTAGACTGGAGGAACAGAGGAAGTGTACAAAGAGCAGAAGAGACAGCAAGAGTTGGAGAACAACTACAAATTTGTCTGGGGAGAAAAGCAGGATGAGAATCAGTCCACAGGAAACAGTGATTCTGACGAAGCAGACTTTTGACCCTTTTCCTCATCCCTCAAGCACTGTTATCTTGAAGAAGGGCAGCCAGCATTCTCTGAACTATAAGCCTGGTCATCACTTCACCGCGCGCGTCGCAACCAAACTACCCTCTCAGACCATTCAAGTTCATGTTGAAAAACTTTCAAGGGGTTCAATCCACTGCCAGGAATTTCGATATTTCTGTATGAGTGTCTGTGAGTTGTTTATAGCTTGTCAGAATATTTTTTGGTTGTTTCTTTGAACAAATATACAAATGCACTTCACCTTTGAGTTGTGTTGTACGTCATGTCAGTGTATGACAAAGCCCTTCCTCCTCTTTCACCTCCAGACAAACATCAGTTAGTCTGCAGGCAATCTCTAAGCCAACATTTTCTCATCAGCGGACAAACAGTGACGTTCTTTTTGATTGCCTTTCAATGGGAGGAAAATCTGAATACAAGCAGTGCTGTTTTTAGGGATTAAGTGTGGTGATAGTCAGTATCCCTTCAAATCATTTTTTTTTTGGTCTCACATTTCAAGGAAACATCTGTGGCAAAACACCTACAACTAGCTTTTTCAACAAACCCAGAGCCTGTGAACTATAAGCAAATAATTCAGTGTATAGCTGCTGTTTGATCATAAAGTGACACTTTAGAGTTTAGGGGTAGCCTAAATAATGTGTTGGTGCTCTTTGGGTAAGGGATTCATCAGAATAAACAGCAAAAATCAGTCCAAGGCTCTCCAAAAATTTAGAAACAATATTAAAAAGCCTTTATTGACATGGCTATTCCTTAATGTTGCGCCTTTTTTGCGTTTTGGCAAACAACTGGCTTAATCAGGGTAACAGTTTTTAAGGAATAGCCATATCAATAAAGGCTTTTTTTAATATTCCTTTTCCACATTTTTCGAGTGCCTTGGACTGATTTTTAACATTTAAGAACCCTTTACACGTTGTATAAGAAAATGTTTTGAAAATTGTTGGTAAGCAAAGAAGATGATGGCCCCTACTGACTTGAGTTCCCTGCAAAGGTCATACTTAGTTTGAGCAAATAGAGGATGAGTAAATAATGACAGCATTTCATTTTTGGGTGAACTGTCCCTTTAAGACATGTTTAGGTGATTTATTTATGTTCAATCAGCCTTCAAATCAATAATGTCTTATTTAAAACACAACCATTGCCAGGCATTGTGGAATCTACTGCTTTTCGCTGCTTCTTTCTTGTCCCCAGCAGATAAGGGCTCTTTTTGTTGTAAATGGTTGGAATGATCATCATACTTTGATTGTAAAAAAAAAATTGAGCATTTGATTAATTTTTTTTTATATAAATTAAGGCAACTGCGATTGCTAATGTCTCATGCAAGCACACTTTTTTTGAGGGAATTAAATTGGTAAAAGCTGCTGTAAGAAATTACAAAAAATATTTTTCTTTTTTAACGGTGAGAAAACATTCAAATTATGTTCACAAGCACTCTGTAAAAGAGTAAAAAATATATATAAGATTGTGCCTTGGGCCAATACATTTTTGCAGGTCTTGTTTGTCTCAATAACTGGAACACTGAGGGGTGTAATCGACACATTTTAGTGACTCAGTACTTCTGAAGAAGAAACCAATCTTCATCTTGTCAAAACTGCATTATTTGGAGGGAAGATAATTGTACAATAAATTGTACAATATGCTGTGGTCTACTAAAATGACATTTAATTCACAGTTTTAAATACTTTTATAGCAGTTAAAAGTGTCATACAGTATAAAAGAATAGCATATTGTCACAAGTTTAACATCCAATTGTCTTCGGAGCACTGATACTAGATAGACTATTTTAATGTCAGTAACATAGATTGAAATATCTGATATAAATAGCAATAAAATAACACCTTAAATTAATCAATAAAAAATTTGATATGTGATTAAATTCATTTAAGAATTACACTGCGAATGAACATGCTATGCAAGCTGATTAATTAGATTAAAAGTTTTAAACATCTTTCGTATTTAAAGTTTTCTAGAATGTTATGTCTAAATATAAAAATCAGGCACTGTTTAATTGTATTTGCACTATTTCTATAAATCTGTACACTCAAGTTAATTAGCGCTTTTTACAATATTGTTTCAATACACGAAAGCAGCTTTATAAATAGTGCACATTAATGCATTACAATCAAATTAAATTAAAGTTACAACCAAATATAAATTATTATATACAGGGTATTCTAGAGTTTAGGAGCCATAAAGGAGAAGGCTCGACCTCCTTTAGTAGACTTTGCTATTCTGGGTACTACCAGAAGGCCCGAGTTTTGAGTACACTGGATAAAGTCAGGCTCGATATTCTTGTTTTTTTCTTCGACATGCACAGTTAAAGGTTTTTACAGAAGGGATTTTTTTTTATCACTCATAATTCTGGAAATATTAAAAACTCTCTACACCTCTGCAAAATCTCACTGTTTGTGTTTTCAGTGGATGTAAGCATTGTCTGATATTAATAAAACTGCTCCATAAACTGGAGATTTATGGCAGTGCAGGAGAGATAAACAGAACATGTTGAGAGCTTTGAAATGAATTCTGGATGTTTTCTTTCCACTGGATAAAAAAAGCCTGAAATCTCAAAACTGACAGGTGCATAGAAAAAAAAAACGGCAAAGTGTTATGCATTACATACAAATTAAAGGACACCTATGATAAAAAATCCTCTTTTGTAAGCTGTGTGGACAGAACTGTGTGTAGGTATAGTATGTCCACAGTCATATTTGGGTGATATAAAGACAAGTCTCTTTTTTTCCTGACGTTAAAAATAGGATCCAAATCGCTCACATTATGAGGCTCACCGCAACGTGACGTAGGAGTGCATTTATTTATTAATTGACAGCCACGTATTAACATGTCTCCATAATACATATAATCATATCAACAAGACAGGACATGCGCAAAGCAAACGAGATTAAAAGATCTGTTGAGCTCTCTTAGATCATTAATTATCATCAAATGTGACCAAGAATGAGTTTTATAAGTTTAAAACTTTTTTAAAACAGTGCATGTTCGTAAAGAATTACAGCGATTTTAGTCTTTACAATATCACCACAGCCGCATGTCAGTACAATTTTAAAAGAAGACTTTTAAGTCCATTTTGTGGACTTAAATCAGGTTTATTTTGTACATTAACATAACGAATATCCACACAGCAGTGGATATTAACCTGTATTCTGTCACATTTGCATGAAAAAACTGCAAAGTTAAACGTGTGCATGCTGTGCGTCTATGTCTGTGTGTGTGCGCATGAACTTTGTAACTACATTGTGTGTGTGACTCATCGTTTTAATCAACTCATTAACTCCACAACAAAACATCAAATAATCATTGGGAAAGTTCTTACTGTATAAGATCTGATTCCTTCATGTTTATCACTGTGCTGTTTATCGAGGTGGAGATTAAGGCACACTGTGGGAACGGTGGGCAGGGAGAACTGGCATTAAAGGCACAGGCAACAAAAACAGCTACATTGTTTTCAGAGCAGAAAATTCCAATATTCTGAAAGGTATAATAAATAATCTGGGTGTTTTGAGCTGGAAACTTTACAGACACATTCTGGAGACACAAAAGACTTAACTTAAATCTTGAAAAGGGGGGTAAAATAGGTGCCCTTTAAAATACAAACTGCTACTGTTGAATGTTTTCAAATACAATAATTGTTTTATAACACTTTTCGTGTTATCAAAATTAATTTTGTTCAATTGTGTCGTGCGCATTTGGTAGATAAATAACACGAATCGACGCGAATGTTTTAATCAACATTTTCCCAAAATCACAACCAGTTAGACTAGGCGTAGTTGATGTCAAGCACAAGAAACTTGCAAACTTCTTTTGGCGTGATTCATTTGGCTCAGTGCCTTCGCTCACTGGAATGTGCTCACAGTTGGATACATGTGGGCCAATCCGAACACCTCTGTCATGATTGACAGGCGATTCGTCCAATCGAACGCGCTTCCGTGTGTCTCGTATTAGTTGTGACGCGAGCAGTTCACAGTTCACAGTTGTGCAAGCGTTCTGGCGTTCAAGGAGGATTTTTTTTGTATTCTTTAAATAAAAGCGACTCGTCGTTGTGAGATGGGTGTGTGTCACACTCCACGAAACAAAGAGTGTCAGTGAGTACACGTTGGCTAATTATAATACGGAAATGAACCGCCCCCCCATACCGCTCGGCTTTACTTGCTGAACATTCAGATCAGTTAGGAAGATAGGAAGCACGCTGCTAGTTAGCCTTAAGTAAAGCATAATATTAAAAACAAACCCAATCTTGTATGGGTTAGAAAACAGCCAGGGTATGATTCTGGATTCCGTCAATGTGAGTAGGCTGTCAAATGTATTGGATTTAAGTTAAAAAAAAACCGTAGCTCACGATTATGCTAGCTCTCTGAATTGGACCGAAATGGCCTCGGAGCCGAATCCTGCGGTTTTTCTCACTGTTATGGAGGAAATCAACAGCCTGGTAAGATTCAGTGTTAGCGTGCATGTATGCTAAGATACAATTTCTGGTTGTTCACTTTATTCATCGTAAACATGCTTGTTGTCAAACTTTTTGTTACCGCGAGATTAATGTAAGTTGACTTTACAGAACTTGTTCAATAACGACAGAAGCAACAGTTGAAATGTTTATAATCTGTATGGCGTATTTGTTTTGTAACACTTTAAATTAAAACATACTTGAACACATGTTAACCTGACGTCTCCTTGTAAGTTTACTGAGGCCCCCTCGTTTGGCAACTAACTGCGCTTGCACATACACGTCATTTTTTTAATTACAAGCTTAATATTTGCCAGGAGTGTGACAGACAAAACGCTAACTTGGTTTTATAACGCCTGACTGTGTTGACATTTGGATTAATTTACCTAAACTCATTCATCAGAATCTGCTAGTTTAGGTGTATCGTCAAGTAATATCCTGGTATGACGACGGAACGGAAGCGGCTCTGTCGCTACGTTGTCAATTGCGAGTTTGGGCTGTCACGCGCCTAACATATGGTTCATTTTTGGCTAGTAAACGTCTGAATCTTGTATGTGTTCCCAATAGTCGCTGTGAGGTGAGGGTCTCTACATACAGAGCTCGGGATGAAGGCTCTCGGCGCGCGCTCCGCGTTCTACTTGGGCTTTCTGGTGGGCACGTGCAGCTTGTACCTGCTCCTGCGTCAGACTGGGTTTACCCAGAACGTGGGGTCTCGTGAGCCCGGGACCCACGATAAAACCCTGCTGGAAATGATTGAAGAAGAAAACAAGAACTGGAAGAAGGAGAGGTTTGCTCTTTTCAACCTCAATCATCCGCACCATACAGGTAATAACGTGGGAAAAAATTATGGAGATCCTAAACAATGCGAAGAACACACTATAATGTAAAGCAATGCACATGGTAGGAGCACATATGATTTCCCAAACAAAAGCGAGGTGTATAGTTTACCTAAAAGTGGATATTTGCTCTTAATTTAATCAACATCATGACATCCAAGATGTAGTTAACTTTTTTATTTTGTAGAACATTTAAGATTATTTTTAGCTGACGCTGTTGTCTTTAGTGATTGATACAATGGAAGTAGACTTCTATCATCACTTTAAGAGTCGAAATATTTATACAGGCAAAACAAAATTAACACCTGCGATACACTAATGTTCTATAAGGCTAAATGATCGATATGTGCTAACAGATTGAGCAATATTTACAACATTACTTTGGCAAACAGTCCTTATTATGTTGACAACAGACTGGAGTGCAACCTTTTTGCATATTGACACTGATATATCCACAGGCACAATCTCACAAACAGACTCTGTTTACTTTGTGAAATGAGGACACTTGTTAATTGGAATGATACTTGTGATTATAATGGATGCTGCAAGCTATCTAAAAAGTAAGATTGCATTTGCATGTTCAGTCTCAGGAAGATTGACTGATTCTCAACAATTGATATACATCATTTGAGAATTTAAGAACAGGAAGCTTGCATTCCAGACTGTCACAAACAAGCTGTGGATTAAAATGATCAAATAAATAATGTTCAGTTTCTTAGACAGACTGATTGTTCCACTTTATAATACTTTCATGTATTATGAGGAGGCAAAGGTATTAATTAGTTTAGTCTGTTTTATTATTATTCTCGAAGTGCTTTTGACTTGTATTTTATAAATAACCAAGTTTCAGTTAAAATATTCTTTAATGTTTTATTAAATAACTCATCTTCTTTATGGCCTGAGGTTTTAAATAAACTGTCCTTTTGCATAGATTGTTTACCCAGAAACAATCTAAACCTGTTTGACTTTTTAATGTGTAACAAGACGGCAACAAACCAAGAGACAAGAATGTCATCAGGAAACATGCAATGAACATGCAATGAACAATCAACATGCATTGATTAAGTCATACAGGTTTAAAGCAACATGAGTTAAGTTTGTGGATGAACTGTCACTTTAATACAACTACAGAATTTTTATGCCATATCCATATTTGTCTTTAAGCATGCTTGTTTTAAGGTAACTGCTTGTATTTGGCTGGAATGGCTTAAATGACTAAGCTAAACATTCACTGTGCTGTCATTTCACCTCTACTAGTTCAACTTGTTTTGCTTTGTTCTTCTGCAAACTAAAATATGGAAATGAACCCCCTAAATAGCCTGTTACAAACAGCAGTTTAATTATGATTCACAAAGAACAAGTATTTCTTGAATCCGACACTTCCTGCAATACCAGTGTAAAAGCAGAGGAGTTTTAGACTGGTAGAGTCAGTTGATGCATACCGTTCTTATATCGACAACACCCGTTTATTGAGCTGATTTATGAATACAACATCTTACACTGATGTTAGTTTGTTTTCAAAGCCCTGTGTTTGACAAACTCTTTCAGGGTATGTTTGTCTATATTTTCTGAAGAAATGGACTTTGGGCTCACATCTAATGTGTTGTCCTAATGTGAGTTTGTGACCAGTAGGTTGACACAACTATCCCAAAAGCAATAAACATTAGTCTGCCAGAAGCTGAGTTGAAATACTATAGAAGAATACACTGTAAGAAAGGCAGTGTTCCACACAATTCCTTCATGTTGTCCTAACACAAATCAATTAAGTTGACTTTAAACCTTTTTACAAATTCAAGTGGATTGAACATAAAACAATTAAGTTATCAGGCCTCAAGAATTGTGTTGGTTTAACTCGTATTAAATAATTCGTTTGAGCAAGCAGTATTTTTTTTCAGTGTAGTTGACAGAAAATACATGCTAATCTACGCTTTGTAATATTACTGTTTCTCTAGAACATTCAAGTCTCCATCCTAGTGTTTGTTTCTTTTCCAAAAATGTTTAATTTGCATGTTAAAAAATTGGTCATCAGACTTTGTTTGCATTGTGTAACTCAAGGGTGTAAATGTCACTTTTTACACACAAAGTGGATTGAACATAAAGCAATTAAGTTATCCCAAAATACCTCAATAATTGTGTTGGTTTAACTCATATTAAATTAATTAGTCTTTTTTTGAGTGAAGTTGACAAAATACACGATAATCTACACTTTGTAATATAATTTTTTTGCTACTTATTAATATTTTAGAAAAAATGTCTTGACTAGTTAATAGTTTTATAGTTTAAATAGTTCATTTCACTGTTTTCCCAGATATGAAAATTCTGTCATCATTTACTCCAAACCGTGCATGTTCATTTGAGCTGCCTTTGACCGTTTTTATCTAAATATACTGTAAGTCTCTTGAAATGAAGCTTCATTTTGACTGTTTTGCCTGACTGTCAATGTATAAACAAAATAATGAGGAAATATAAAAATTTGTATCTTCATTTCAGTATGAAAGAAAAACTGTTTAATGGCTTTGGAACATCATTGAGTCAGGAAATAATTAATTATTTAATTGTAATTATTTTATCTTTGAGGTGAATTCTCCATCATGCCCATTAAAAAGATCTTGTTTTACTGCTTTATAGATTGAGATTTTCATGTGTTTTTATGTGCGTCATGTAGGTGAGGATGGCGCACTAGCTGACTCTCTCTATAAGCGTGTACGCATTCTCTGTTGGGTTATGACTGGCCCTGATAACCTGGAGAAGAAAGCTCGGCATGTGAAGGCCACATGGAGTCGTCACTGCAACATTGTGGTCTTTATAAGCTCTGTGGACAATCCAGATTTTCCCACAGTTGGCCTGAACACTAAAGAAGGTCGGGATCAGCTGTACTGGAAAACCATCCGCGCCTTCCACTATGTCATGGAGAAGCACGGCGACGAGGCCGACTGGTTTCTCAAAGCAGACGATGACACTTATGTGATCGTTGACAACCTGCGCTGGATCCTGGCTCACCATTCTCCAGAGGACCCTGTGTACTTTGGCCGGCGTTTTAAGCCGTATGTAAAACAGGGCTACATGAGCGGTGGCGCTGGCTATGTGCTCAGCAAAGAGGCTTTGAGGAGGTTTGTGGAGGGCTTTCGCACCAAAGTGTGCACTCACACTACCTCAGTGGAGGACCTCGCTATGGGTCAGTGTATGGAGAAGATAGGCGTTAAGG
Organism: Danio tinwini; assembly: GCA_903798205.1. NCBI lineage: Eukaryota > Metazoa > Chordata > Actinopteri > Cypriniformes > Danionidae > Danio > Danio tinwini. The sequence goes on along the minus strand of CAIGQZ010007154.1, from coordinate 12,274,430 downwards.
CAGGAGACTCCAGAGACACCATGCAAAGAGAGACATTCCATCCTTTTGTACCCGAGTCCCATCTCACTGGCACATTTCCCAAAACTTTCTGGTACTGGAACTACTGTTTTTACCCCATTGTACAGGTGAGTCCGATTTTGGTGCAAACTCAAAACTACACTACCTGACAAAAGTGTTGTCGCTAATTCAAGTTTTAGCAACAATAAATAACTTTACTTCTGGTTGATCATTTGGTATCAGAAGTGGCTTATATGAAAGGCAAAGGCCTCTAGATTATGCTTATTTTACCAAAATAAACTATGATCATGCCTTGATTTTAATTATTTAATTAGGACAGTAAGGTCTGACTTTGCTTAGACAAAAGTCTTGTCACTTAACAGAAATAATGTAGAGTATAGAATATAAAGTCATGGTTCAGTGGAAAAAGAATTAATATTGTCTATGATGCCCATGAGCTTGGAGAACTGCATCCATACATCTCTGCAATGACTCGAATAACTTATCAATAAGTCATCTGAAATGACAAAGAAAGTGTTCTTGTAGAGTTCATCAAGATTTTTTGGATTCATCTTCAATGCCTCCTCCATAGTCTTACCCCAGACATGCTGAATAATGTTCATGTCTGGAGACTGTGGTTTGTGATGTAATGGGCAGCACAAATGTCTTGATACCTCAGGCTGAATATACTGAATGTAACCCCAAATCATGGTTTTTCCTTCACCAAACTTAAATGATTTATGTGAGAATCATGGGTCCATGCGGGTTCCAATAGATCTTCTGCAGTATTTTTAATGATCAGGAAAATCTACCAAATGATCAACTAGAAGTCTAGTTATTATTTGTTGCCCTTACAACTGGGATCGACCACAAGACTTTTGTCATGTAGCATAATGGGAAGATGAGCGTTTCTTCTTTTTTTTTCCTTCTTTTTTTTAAGGAATAGCTCTGCTTACGTCAATATTTGTGTGTTCTGTTATGTGTTGCAGTTATATTATTTCATTCCTCCATAAAAGTTTTTGGGTTATTTTATCTCAGGTCCTGATCTTTCATTTACCTGACACGTTCTCTCTAGTTGCAAAACTAATCAGTAGTCCCTGAAAGAGTCAAGTGTCCATTCTAGTTTTTGTTTATTTTTTCAATAATGATTAATTTGCATGTACATTACGACACAGAAGGAATGTCCTGCCGCTTCATCCATTAACTTTCCTTTAAAACTGCATAGGTATAGTAAAACAAAGTTGTAAAATCGATCATCAGGCTTGATGTTTAGGTTTTGTGTAACCCGAGGGTGTAAATATCACTCTTTACTCACATCCTGCTTCATTATATAACACACAAGGATATTTACTCTGTGCTCTTCAAGTCAAAAGCCGAAAATCCACATTTCATATATATTAAATTATAGTTCCAACAAAATAGAGAGAATTCATTTATAATTTACATCTCGAATCATATATTAAATAGTTTTCCAGATCTATATGAATATTTCTTCTGTGGAGAACAAAAATGAAATATTCGAATTATCTATGCTTTTTTTTTTTTTTTTTCGACTGAGACTTTCTAACTTCAAAAAGATGCACTGGATAGTTGATAGTAATGGAAGTAGTCCAATTAAATGGTGATAATGTAATAATGGTGAATACAGTCTTCTGAGTTGGAAACTGGCACCTGATTTTCTTTATTTACTAAAAAGTCTTCTACACTAGCAGGTTGCTGCAACTTCTATTCAGATTTGGTTTTAATAAAAGTGGCTGCTGAATTCATAAATGTAAATGTATCCTTAAGTCAAACATTTTGATTATTTTATGGTGTTTTGTGATCACCTTAAATGCTGCAGCATCCTTTCTTGAGTGTCCCCAGAATATATCTGTGAAGCATACTATAAATGGCCCTTTTTAGGTAGAAGCAAAAACAATTACTATTAATGTCTTGATTTACAGTTTTGTCAGTGCACAGGCACAAAGTTCTTTTTCCCATCAAGGCTGTCAATAACACAGTGTGAAATACTAGCTGCATCCCAAATGGCACACTATGCACTTATGCACTACTGTATGCACTTAAGCACTTACACTCTCAACAGCATAGTATATAAATGTAGTGTCGTCCCAAATGGAACATTAATGTTTTTTTTACAAAAAACTAATTCAAACCGTTTCCCTGATGAAGTTTGACGTTGCCAAATTAGTGAAAAAATCACCAAACTATCAAATAACACCTGTCATGAGTATTACCACATTCACCATCTGGAGGTGGTATAATCACTCTCGTGGGAAAAATTAGCTTTCACAATCCAAAATAAATATACCGCTCCTTTCTCTACATGAGCAAAGCAGCAGCTGCTGAGTGCGTGAAGTGTCCAACTGTCCACACTTCATTTTAAAGGTTGAACAAGTGCATCATCCGGTTTATTTAAACTGCATTCTTTTTAAAGTTTTCAGTGTGAACGCACTACTTTTTGGGAAGCACCTATGGTGACAACACACTACTAACTTAACCAGACAGTCAGCTTGTGCACGGGTTGCTTGAGAATTATTTAAATTATGTATATTGTGATGTGTGCTTTCCTGGAAGAAAACTAAAGACTACAATTGAGTAGTTTGTGGGAGTTGAGAAACGGTGCTGCTTACTGAAACAGAATAACTGCATATAAGCATGGGCCGGTATAAGATTCTGACAGTATGATAACCTTGGATAAAAATACCATGATATCACGTTATTGTGATTACTGCTCTGAAATGGGTTTTTAAATGTTTGAGTAAAAAAATATTTTTTCCCCATTGAACACAATACATTTTATTTTGCTAAACTTTTATAATATTTTGGAATAGTAAACATGTCTGGCTAAATAATTCAAATTAATCATTGACCTTTGCTGTCTTCGTTGGTTTGAAAAACAGATTTAATTACAACACATAAAAAAAACATTACATATACCTTACATGTACGGTATAACAGAAATTTTAGCAGTTTTAAAACCTTGACTTTTCCAAGCTGCGGTATACCTTGAAACCGGTTATCGTCCCATGCCTAAAGTGAAATTTTTCATGCTAGTAGCAACTTAATGGACTAAAGGAAGTTTCTAGGGGATAAATAACAAATAGATTCATACATGGTATTCCTTCTTTTTTATAATCAGTTTTTCTGTCTTTCAGGGCCCACAGTGTTGCTCAGACCTGGCTGTTTCTTTCCACTATGTGGATAAGTCACACATGTACCTGCTGGAATACTACACTTACCACTTGCGTGCCTTTGGCTACAAATACCGCTATCAACCCCCTGAACCCAATGTTAAAGCCCCAGAGAAAGTAGAAACTCGAGTCTTGGAGCAAAAGGACAAGGTTGAAGCACAGGAAGAAGAAAACCAATCCCCTGAACTTAACAAGTTATAGCAGTTTATTTTGACAAAAAAATATATATCTTTAGGTTCTTCCACACACACACACACACAAAAAACAATTTTTGGGGATGTCTTACCCCCCTTTTTTTGTTTTTGGATATCATCTCCTGTATTGTGCGACAGAAAAGTGCACGACTTATTTGTTTGATTGAATGCAAGTGGTACAGTCGGGGAGGTTTTTCCTCATGATAATGCATTTGTATGTGAATGTTTAAATATATATGACAGTGCTGAATTGTATGATATGAAAGTTGACGTCTAGTCTATGAGCCTGCCTTAATAGTACAATAACAACAAACAATAATGCCTCTGCATCAGTTACACTTGGCATTCAGTTATAACTGTTTATATATAATGTGTAATCATAAGCACATGTGCTACTTATGTAACAACAATGCCATTTGAAGAAGGTGGCTTTGGTTTCCTTATGTGATCCTTCCCTAATCAGTGCCTCTTTAATCACGCACTTCATTATGTGTTTATATTGAGTTTAGGTCATATTTAAACACTGAGCAGCTTGGATAATATGGATTTTACATCCTGCAAACCTTGAAGCTTAAGTAGGGTTTATTCCAGTTAAGTTAAACTGGTACATGTACTTAAAGGGATAGTTCACCAAAAAAAAAGAAAAATCTGCCATCTTAAACTTATGAAACCCCCTTTTTTCATACTGTGGAGGTCACTGGGTGCCACGCAATTGCATCATGTTGTCACAACATAAAGTTGATTAATTTAACCTTATCTTTTTTATGGATTAAAACAGTTAAGTTGTCCCAAAAAGCTTTAAGAATTGTGTTATTTCAGCTCATTTTAAATCAGTAGTTTAAACAAACACCAAAAGTCATTTTTGAGTACAGTTTTCATCAAAATATATTTATTTGTGTTCAACAGAAGAAACTTCATAAATGTTTAAAATAGATGAGGTAATTAACATTTTTGGGTGAACTATCCCTTCAAGCTGGTGTCAGTTAAAAAATAAACAGGATATAGTCCCTCGGCTGATTTTAGAATGAAGTTTAGAAAGTTTCTAGATTTAATACTGCTTTTAAGATCCTGTTGGCTGGCCCAATAGTTCATGTGGCACCTGTGAACGATAATAGTGAGCTTGATAAGCCGGCTTAAGTAAACACTGTTTTTCTTTCACCAAACTAATAGGAATCGTGGTCTTGCAGATGAGTGGTGTAGTGTATCACGCTGTGAAGCATGCGGCCTGTGAATTATTGGATTTTTTTTCAGACCACACAATGCTTTATTTAATTAACTGCAGTGTGACTGAAGGTTTTTGATTGTCTTGGATTGAATAAGAGGATTTGCTTTATTTCAAACCCCAGTGTGGCGACAACTCCAGCAGTCTGTGGGCGAGATTACCCGTGTTGCTTTTACAGCTGATGTAGATGCGTGTCTAAAGTGGGGAAAATGATTCAGTCTTGATTTCTCAGTTGTTAGCGTGTATTTGTGACGCATTAAGGCACAGTTCACCCATATATGATGATGTCATGTACATGTTGTCAACAACTTTCTCTTCCTTCATATTTTATTTCTGTTTCGCATACAATTTTCTTTAAAGACATAAATCTGACTTATTGATGACAGTTTAAATACTGGGTTGAAGTTTCTCTTTTTAAAAGTGCTGGTGTTGGTAAAGTTTCAGAAAGGACTTTTTAAGATTCACATTTCAGATCGACTTTCTATTCCAGTTTGGCAAGATCTGAGGTAAAGCAGGGAGATAAAGGCATAGTTCACATCATTACCCTTTACTTATTTACAAAACATTTATGGGTATCTTCTGTTAAACACAAAAGAAGATATTTTGAAGAATGTCTGAACTTTTCTTCTACTATAGATGTTTTCAACCTTTATCTTCTTTTGTGTTCAGCCAAATAATGAAACTTAATGGTTTAGGACCACTTGAGGATGAGTAAGTATTGAGCAAATGTTCATTTTGGGTTCAAGTGGGTTTCCTCCGAGTGCTCCGGTTTCCCCCACAGTCCAAAGACACGTGGTAAAGGTGAATTAAATAAACTATAATGTATAGTGTATGGGTGTGAATGAGCTTGTGTGGATGTTTCCCAGTATTGGGTTGCAGCTGGATGGGCATCCGTTGTGTAAAACATATGGTGGATAAGTTGGCGGTTCATTCCGCTGTGCCGACCCCTAATAAAAAAAGGACTAAGCAGTAGGAAAATGAATGTTTTTATCTGCACTTGAAAAGTTTTTGCCTGTCCACTTTTAGTTTTGACATTGCCACCATTATGAAGAATTTCAAATAAAGTTTATTGAATGAATAAACTTATTTGAAGCAGAGTTCTGTTCTTAATTTTTGACCACTCTGCACAATGTCACTTTTGCATTTGTGGTTGAACTGAAAGGTTTTGAAATGACTTGATCAAAGAGCAAATGCATAAAGGTGTTGCAAGATTTATATATATATATATTCTTATAAAAGTGTCTATTTTAATATCTAATGGAATTCTGTGTACATCTAAAAATGAAGGGAATGTGTAAGGGTTTTGATTAAACATGAATTGGTTTGTTTAATAAAAGCTATAATAATATGTGGATAGTAAGAATTCAGTTGGTTAAGTCTCTCTGAAGGCCTCAGAATAATGTAACTGTTTGCCATATTGTTTGATCTTTTGTTGATTCACAGAAGAAACCCCTGAGGGCAAGTATAACCTAGTAGATTTAGTACATTCCCATTATTTAGTTTTTGCATGTAGTCTAACTTCAGTAGAATCATGAAAGAAAAATTCTGTTGTAAACATTCCATTATTCTGCTAGTTTATGCTCCTTATTGGCTCAGGTCCTAAACAAAGCAAGAAAATTATTTTCTAAAGCTGTAGATCTCTGATTACATCGCTTTGGGCCAAGTATTTCGAGGAATTACACTTAAAGGCACATTGAAACTTTGTGTTCTTGATTAAGAAGTAAAACCGGTCAAATTGTGAACACCAAAATCACCAGGAAGATGTGAATGACCTTTTTAACCCTTTTAAAGCAAATCTACATTTCACTCCCTTGTCTTTATTCCAAAGGTTTGTTCTCAATAGGGTGTTATGTGTACAAAAGGAGGCAGTTCATTTCGCTGTGGCAACCCCTGATAAATCTGGGACTAAGCCAAAAGATAGTGAGAGTGATGTACAAAAAAATCCTGCACAGTAAATCCACAGCAATCTTTTATTTAAAAAAGAGTGTGTGAGGAAAAATGTGTTACTGAGAAAGGATAACCAGCATCTTAAAATAAAGACTTATTTCACAGAAAACGGTGTGGTATTATCTATGAGTAAATCAAATATTTTACAGCATTTTAAATAAGAATGTTTTTTAAATTGAAAAGTTACAAGCAAATAATAACACAAATTGTGGCCAACATGCTTCAAACTTCCTTCATCTGTCTACAAAAGGATTATTATTATTACTTAAGAAACTCTTAAAAAAAAAGATTTATTTGATACAAGTTTGTTTCATTCTGTATCAAAGGCCTTTAGTCTTTATTCTGTACTCAGTGGTTAGACAAAAGAATACTAAAATGGATGAGTGTGTGTGTGTGTGTGTGTGTGTGTGTGTGTGTGTGTTCGATTAGTCCTTAGATCAGGCTTCATACACCACAGCAAAACCTTAATAAAAAAACAAAGAAAAATAAATTATTACTACCATTCACCAAATACATCAACTTACCACAATAATTATTCAATAATCAAACTCACCTCAGTCTTCCATCCTTGAAGAAAATGTTCCCTCTCCTCTCTTTTCTCATAGCTGATAAGAAAAACGCAAATAATGTAAGGCTTGGTGTTTTTGAAGGATTTTCATTTCCTACCCTTCCCCATAGTGACCACTAGAGGTCAGTGCATTCACTTTTGTGTTAAAGTGATTATTTCTCTCCAAAAATTACAATTCTGACATGACTTATTCTGAAGAAATCTGGAAGCCTGTAACCACTTTGCTTTTCATAGTCTCATAAAACTCCTAAAAGTTTGAAGCCACACAAAGGTAAGTAAATGCTAACTATCCCTTTAATGTTCTGATCTAAACAATAGTTAAATGTAAAAATGTCTGTTGTTAAAAACGTGGTTTACAACGTTTGTGTGATATAGTGACATGAACAAAGACAATTTATGATAAATCAATTCAGGTAATCTCCAGTTACTTACAAGACAAAGTGTTTCTCCGTCCTAACAGTCCGACAAAGATGTCATTCATATTAGCTTCAGAAAGACCAAACAAAGCTCTCGTCAGTCTCTGATATGTCACTTTATAAAGCATGATGATCGATGAGGGAACTTACGTCTAAATGGCAAATGCGCCTCACGGTTTATTCCTGTGGGGAAATGAATAAAAATAAAGTTAAACGCTTTTCTGGGACAAAAAAAAAAACTTGTATTGTTTTTCTATGCGACCGCGTGAAGCTGTGTGATATACTGTAGCTTAATTTCATGTTTGCCTAAACTCTGCTTAATGTCGTAAACTTGTAATTGTATTAAAAGTACATTTGGTGTCGTCGTGTCTGACCTGTGCTCCTCCTGCCCATCAGGCCGACGAAACTGTCGTAATCAATATCATCATATCGTTTGTCGTGGCGCTGAGGCTGGGCGTCGCTGTTGTCCTGTACATAAACACAATGCATGTGTGACTCACTAATATCAATGACTCAATAGCACACACCACGAGATATATCCAGCTGCAGGCCCGCAGAACCACACACGTTTCAGGCACACACAATCTAGCGCACACAATCTAGGCAAACCATATATGCTAACTAACTAACTCCTTAGGAGCATTGTCGCCACCTACTGTATTTCACAAATATTGCGATCGAGACTGTCCGTGCTACGATTGCCATTCATTAGACGGTGAACAGTTTATGGTTTCCCATTTCAGTCATTATTTCATTATTTTATCATAACGATCACTTTAACATCTCTGCAGTTTCTGAACTTAAATTATGTAAATAAAAATAATTGGTTAAACACTTATGACTTAATTCACATACCCAAAGAAAACATAACAGACCGTCTAATTGTAGAATTAAGTGTATAATTCAGGATCTTAATGTTGTCATACTTGGTTAAAATAGTTTTGCTGTAAAATATTAAAAACAAGTAATAATGTGTCACATTAAAATGAATTATTATAGAT
>CAIGQZ010007154.1:12226285-12244255 GCA_903798205.1 Danio tinwini | reverse complement strand
ACACACACACACACACACACACACACACACACACACACACACACACAGTCTTCCCACACAAGCATTAAACAAGTGTGCTGCAATTTATCTGGGTCAAACACAAAGCCCCCGCAGCCCTCTGTGGTCTTCAAGAGAGAAAGCAGAGAGAGAATGAGAGGAAGAGAGGGGACATGAGGGTAAATAAACAAAACACCCAAAGAACACACTGATCCTCTCCACGTGATGCACATTAAGTACTGGGCAATCCAGAGAAAGAGAGAGAGAGATGGGGCAAAACCACACAGAGGCAGATGTGGATGTTTTTGAGAAGGCTGGATTCTAACACAGAGAAACTGTCCTGATTTCTAGAAGGTAAGACACTTATTAAATAATTTGAGTATCAGTCAGTTTGTTTTATTTGTGCATTTAAATCAAATCCAAACTAAGTCTGACAGACTGCATTTTTAAGACATTTATTTAAAATTGTATTTATATTGGAAACTACAAAAAAAGTCATTTTTTTAAGTTGTAAATGAAATAAAGATTATTGCAGTGTGCAATGAGTGAAAAACTGTTGAATTCTTTCTACTTCAAAATTCCAAGTATAATTCAATATTTCTTGCTGATTCTTTAGTAATTATTTGTGTAATTTAAGAATTTACTAGCAGTGTTTAAGTGAAAAGTCATATAAAACTTTTCAGCATTCCCTATTCCCATTCCCATAGTAACATAGAACTTGATTATACATTTTTTAAATCCCTCAAAATGCCTGTAAAGTGCATATTTACAATCTTTACAGTCACACAAAAGTCATATGTTATGCTGCTATATATCTTTATAAAATTCATTCATTTTCTTTACGGCTTAGTCCCTTTATTAATCAGGGGTCACCACAGCGGAATGAACCGCCAACTTATTCAGCATCTGATTGGCTGATAGCCGTGCGATATTCTGCAAATAACAGCAATCATACAGCCTCTTAACCTTTCACCCTTGTGTATTACTACGCCCACATACAGCGACAAGCAGAAGACACTCTACATGTTGACAAATACGGCTGCTGTTAGACAACATAATAAACTTTTGAGGCTTTTTTAGTTGAGATTGTAGTTTTTTAGATTGCAACTATGCAGTTTATTTATAAGGATAGTGCCTATAAAATGTTTATCATTTCTGAGAGGCAGCGTGTCGGCGGCCATTAGCCTGTCTTAGAGCAAAGATGGTTGAAGATGTTCATCCACAATATGGCGACAGAGACCACACAATAAGCCCTAAGAGAAAAACAGCATAATTTCAAACTACAGCGAATCAAATTATTATTAAACTGGTAAATGACTTTATATGTCAACCCCTCTCTTTTGTATGTTGTAGTGATGTATTTTTACCAATATATATATATAGAGGGCGACGCAGTGGCGCAGTAGGTAGTGCTGTCGCCTCACAGCAAGGAGTTCGCTGGTTCGAGCCTCGGCTTGGTCAGTTGGCGTTTCTGTGTGGAGTTTGCATGTTCTCCCTGCGTTCGCGTGGGTTTCCTCCAGGTGCTCCGGTTTCCCCCACAGTCCAAAGACATGCAGTACAGGTGAATTGGGGCTGAATGAGTGAGTGTGGATGTTTCCCAGAGATGGGTTGCGGCTGGAAGGGCATCTGCTGCATAAAAATGTGCTGAATAAGTTGGCGGTTCATTCCACTGTGGCGACCCCAGACTAAGCCAAAAAAAAAAAAGAATATATATATATATTTATTTATTAATTTTTTAAATTTATTTATTCATTTATTTATTTTAGTAATATCATTCTTGCTAGTTAACATTAATTAACACACTGTTAACATGCTAAAAACAATGAACAAATTAATAGATTATTAAATATTGCAATCAATGTAGTTTTCATTGTTTATGCAAGTAATAAAACATAAATAATAATAGACTAAATGATAAATAACATTAACTAATACAACTTAACAAGTGTTACCTATTTATCTTATATAAGATGCATCTTTGTAAATATACTTATTTGAGTATATATAGACCATTAGAGAGAAGTCTTATAAAACTAGCTCACCCCCTTCTTTCTTTCGTTTTTTCTTTCTTTTTTCCTTAGTTTTTGTCTTTCTTTCTTTCTTTCTTTCTTTCTTTCTTTCTTTCTTTCTTTCGTTTTTCTTTTTCTTTCTTTCTTTCTTCCTTCTGTTCTTCCTACATTTTGTGCAGTTGCACCATGAAAAAAGGAAAACACATGAAAGCACACACATGTTACGTTCTCTCCCCCATAGTGTAGCTACAGCTGCAGATATTTGTGTAGATATAACATAAACAGATTCCTGAACACCACACACACATTTAACATTTACCGTCCCTTCTGTTTTTATTATTTCTACCCAGAGCCAGTGAGTGCTGCATGTCTCCACAGTTCAACATGGCTAAGTGGGACTCAAAACTCAAACTGTTCCTTCTCATCCATCTTATACTATCTGACTTGGCATTTGGCAAAGCTCCACTCCCTCAAAGCAACCCGAATCCTTCAATCGCCACAAACACCTCTCAAACTGCGCAAGTAGAATCCCAAGAGGTCGAAGATGCTCTCTCAGCCGCCCACAAGTTGGTCTCAAACCTCTCAACGTCTTTGCAAGGTCATCTGGATCTTCAAAGCAATGCAAGCTGTGCCGAGCTCGCTAATGGAGGCTGGAGAGGAAGCATGTTCTCTCAGGAGCTTTTAGGCTTGACAATGGTACCAGTGTTGGTGTCAGCAGGATGTCTGTTTGAGGCCCAGGATTTAGTAATGCAACTTTACGCAGATCTGGGCCAAAATGATACGCATGATTTTTTGGATGACATAGTGATGCTTATCAAAAGAGGTGAAAAGAGAGAATCTGCAAATGCCAATGGCTTTCAAACCCCTATCATACGCAAATCACAGCACCACCTACAGGCTGTTTTATTCAACATCAATCAGCTTGCTGGGGAGGATGAGACAGCTGCTGTTTATAATGGTAAAGTGTGGCAGTGCAAGCGGTGGTTAATGGTAAAAGCCTCCAACTTACAGGGTCAAGGTGCAGAACAGAGTAAGCCACTGAGCCTTGAGGAAGCAAAACAGGCTTGTAGAAAAATGGGAATCCAATGTGCGGGAGTGAGCCGTGATTCGGCCTCTTATCGCATTATCTTAAGACCTGGAAGTCGCATCGTGCCTTCATCGAACTCCGATAGCTGGATTCAGGATTGCAAGTTTGGGTCTGTACGTTGGCGCCGAAATGGGGTCCCTCGGCATCACTGCGTAAATGAAAAAGAAAAGCGAGTGTATACGGTCGTGGAGTGGATTCCTGCAGTCTCTACGCTTTATAATCTGGGAACGGCTGTTTACTATGCTTCGGTCAACTGTTATGGGACTGCAAAAGAGAGAGCCATCTATAGCACTGTGGATCTGGGCACGGACGCCCTCATGGCCGTGACTGGGGGAACCGCAGGGGTTGCTGGTTATGCGCTGGGGGCTGGTTTAAAAACAGGTGTGAAGGCCGGGATTAAATATCTGCTGAACAACATGAAGGAGGAAGAGGACCTGCTACTGAACCAGAACAGCTGGGAGGATGGAAGTCTCACTGTTCAATAGAGTGCATTAGTGTCTGTTTCCGAAAATATTTCTCCAAATCATTTTCCCCACAGTGATTTAAAAAAAAAGAGTCTTCATAAAAGCATTATGATACATAAACAAGCCAACTAGCTATGGTGAGAATCACAACATTACTCTGAAGCAGAGACATACACTCATCTGCCACTTTATTAGGTAAACCTTACTAGTACTGGGTTGGACCCACTTTTGCTTTCAGAACTGCCTGAATCCTTTGTGGCATAGATTCAACAATATACTGGAAATATTCCTCAGAGATTTTAGGCCATATTAACATGATAGCATTACGCAGTTGCTGCAGATTTGTCAGCTGCACATCCATGATGTGAATCTCCCGTTCCACCACATTCCGAAGGTGCTCAATTGGATTGAATTCTGGTGACTGTGGAGGCCATTTGAGTACAGTGAACTCATTGTCATGTTCAGCAAACGAGTCTGAGATGATTCACGCTTTGTGACATGGTGCATTATCCTGCTGGAAGTAGCCATCAGAAGATGGGTACACTGTGGTCATAAAGCAATGGACATGGTCAGCAACAATGCTCAGATAGGCTGTGGCATTGACACAATGCTCCGTTGGTACTAATGGGCCCAATGTATGCCTAGAAAATATCCCCCACACCCTTAAACCCCCACCACCAGCCTGAACCGTTGATACCATTTATGCTTTCATGTTGTTGACACCACATTCTGACCATCCAAATGTTGCAGCAGAAATCAAGACTCATCAGACCAGGCAACATTTTTCCAATCTTCTATTGTCCAATTTTGGTAAGCCTGTGTAAATTGTAGTCTCAGTTTCCTGTTCTTAGCTGACAGGAGTGGCACCCAGTGTGGTCTTCTGTTGCTGTAGCCCATCCGCCTTAAGGTTTGTGTTGTGGTTTCAGAGATGCTCTTCTGAATACCTCAGTTGTAATGAGTGGTTATTTGAGTTACTGTTGCCTTTCTATCAGCTTGAACCAGTCTGGCCATTCTCCTCTGACTTCTGGCATCAAAAAGGCATTTGTGCCCACAGAACTCTTTTTTCGGACCATTCTCTGTAAACCCTAAGATGGTTGTGCATGAAAATCCCAGTAGATCAGCGATTTCTTAAATACTTAGACCAGCCCATCTGGCACCAACAACCATGCCACATTCAAAGTCACTTAAATCACCTTTCTTCCCCATTCTGATGCTTAGTTTGAACTGCAGCTGGGCTGATTAGAAATTTCCGTTAACGAGCAGTTGGACAGGTGTACCTAATAAAGTGGCCAGTGAGTGTATATGAAAATAACACAAAAAGACAATATTTGGTGCAATCCAAAAGGGACATATCATCCAAACAAAAATGGCCAATTGAAATGCAGGATTTCGTAAGGTATAACTGATGCCCACTTCAGGCCCCCATGTTCTTTTCCTTAGAGAAGTTGTTTAATGTCAAGTAGTGTTTCCCATTAGGGAGGGCTCACCCCTATGCCCTAATCCCTTTGAAACTGTAAATCTACAGGGTAAATCCTTCGAAGGAACTAATGCATAGGGATAAGGACTTCTGCATGGGACACAGTGACTGTGTGAGAAATGATATTACTTCTGAAACCCAACTGCTGCTCTTTATAAAAGGCTAAAGAGAAAAAGATGAGGAGACTCAAGAACAAACTGAAAAATATAGAATTACATACCTCAAGAGTAACAAGGATTTTTCCACTTTTGATTTTGAACATTTCCCAAAATGGTCAATCATATATTTGAGCCTTTTCGTTTGAATGAAGTCCTTTAAATAATTCTATTGACATACTTTTTAAAAAAACTTGTAATCATTTTATAGGGTGTTCCTGTGCTGTATATGTCACTTTCTATCTTGTTAATGTTTCACAATATCCTTCAAATCTAAAAGGTATTTAACCCTTGCATGCATTCGAAGTCTGTACACTATTTGCAGTTTGTTTGTTTGTAGCTAAACAATTGTTATATTATAAAAATAAATGTATTTTATCCTACTAAAAATAAACTGTATCTGATCTGCAGCTTATTATTATATGTATGTTTTGCCATGGTATTAACACATTTTTTCAATAAAATAATAAAATTAAACAGTCTTTATAATGTGTTTTATTGTTGTGTCTATGACAGAGTTATACGTTATGGGTATAGACCATTTTGAGGGATGTAAAAAATAACAGTGGTCCTAACCATAGGGTCCTAATATATTTCCTATTTTACATTTTTAATTTCCATAACTTCAGAGAATCCAAAAAGATCCACATATTGATAAAAAATGTTATGACAGCTGTTTTATTGTCAAGTTATGATTTAATTGCTTCTTGTTACAGTTAGGAAATAGTTTGATAACAAGCAGGAAATGTGCATGGGCTAATGACATCACCACATTGAAATGGTCTATATCTATGAATATGTAAAAACTGTAATTTTATCGAGTATATTTCATATTATCAAATAAATTACCCATTCAATTGCATTTTGACTACCCCAACCCTAAACCCAACCGCCACATTAAAATAAAAAGAGTAGTTATTGTTTATTGTTGTAGAGTTATTATTGTAAAATTATGCTAACGTTATATTGATGCGTGTATCCATAGCTGTATCCCTTCTAGACTTTACCAAATAAGCGGGAGACACCCGTAGCTTCCGGGAGAGGTGGGATGTGATGATGAGTTCGTACCAATGACTGTATAAAGGTTCGTACGGCCTTTTAAATTTCCGCGGGACATCCCTTCGGAACACGACGTAATTTTCTTAACTTGTAAAAGCAGAGCTTGTGGTGAGTTTCGTTTCTATCTCTGCTCGCTGTTCCATTAAACCCCCTCTGCTGTGAAGAATTTGATTGACGGGTGCTTCGACCAATTGTGGCGGTCACTGCATCGTCTCTGCCAATGAATGAACTTTGAACGTCTCTAAAAGGAGGTGCTTAATCATTGAGTAGGCGGGCAGAAGTGCATCGAGTTGAAGCAATGAAGTCCCTCCTACTCTATCGGGCTTCTTACAGAAGAAAACAGCAGAGGGAGGATCAGTAAAGAGCCGATTTCCTGAGAAGTGCTGGACTTGTTTATTTACTCTCCAGCTGATGTTCAGTTCGGCGCTGTATTCTTGTCTTTTCTGTATGCCTGCGAAAGGCGTATAGCAAACCGAGATTGGAGGATCAATTCCTTAAAAGGTACAGACGATTGTTTCAGGTGAGTAATTTATAATTGTTTATATGCTAACATGGCAGTTATTTACTATGAGCCTATGATACTGTTACTGTATAAACTTTATAAAACATGTAATGATTATAAAAGGTTATGAGTGTTTGTGTCACGCGTTGCACGCAAGGTTACTGTAGTTTTCGACTCAGATTTTCCATTGCCTGATGAGTGCTGTATGTGTGCAGGTGTGGAGGATATTTATCACTGCCTGAGCGCATGCAAGTTATTTTTCAGCTTTCGACACCTTTGGCTCTACCAAAATTAAAATCACTGGCAGCAAGTTACATTTTTAATAAAAAAAGGGCAACTGAAGTTTTAAAATCATCTTGGACAAAAATGGTTCAAGCCAAGAATAGAAATGATTGATTTTTGATGGAACTTTATTTGGGGAGAATTATTAAGAAGATTAACGTAAAATAAGAACTGTTGAACAATTGTATTTTTTCAGTTTAATGTACACTTTTAAATGTTTGTGTTGGTAAGAAATTCTATGTTTAATGTATGAAAGAAATCTTCGGCGATTGCATTTGTTGGGTAAAAAATGCAGTGAAATATTACTATTCAACAACACTGTTTTAATCAAACTTATACTGTAATTTATACAACACAATGAGGGGACATTGTTTGCATTCATTTTAAAGTGTATCCCCAAATTCAGACCAAAACTAAACAAATATTAGAGGACCACCCTAATACTAACTCCACTAGGGTAGAAATGTCAAGAAACCACAATATGTTAATAATTAATGTGATGCAAAAGCTAAATTGAAAGCAGCCATGCTCCAGTCTTCAGTTTCACATGATCTTTTAGAGGAATCTTTCTAATATGTTGATTTAGTGGTGTTGAAATATGTCCTATTGTAATTATTAAGGTTGGAAACAGTTGTGCAGCTTAAGTGATTATTATTTAAGATATGATATATATTTTCAGGATTCTTTAATGAATAAACATAATTTATTTGACAATAATCTTTTGGAATATTATAATAACATTGTTATACATGTTGTTGCTGTAAGTAAATTTCACCCTGTTAAAAACTGGGATTGTTTGAGCTTATTATTGTTGAGGATAGGTTCACCACAGAGTTGCGTAACTGCTACAAAAAAAAAACCTTGATGTATTACATTGTTTTCCAACTTCCAAACAGCTCAGAACTAGGAATGTTTTTTTTAATAAGCAGTGGAACAGCATTTAGTTTTAACATCTGACTTGCAAAGGAGTGCAGGTCACTTTTAATCCTGACTAAAAGCCTTATTTGACTGTGCACCAGACATGACATTTTATTTCTTTCTGTAGAATGACACAGTGGGAGCAATTGCAGCAGCTGGATACAGTGTATTCACAGAGAGCTTTTGATCTATACAATGGAGATGAATTCCCAATGGAGGTCAGACATTATTTGGCGCAATGGATTGAGAGCCAGGACTGGTGAGTATTGAATCTATCTGAGTGAGCAACAAGTAAAACCTGCTAAGTGTTTTTTTTTTATATAGCTTTCTATGCCAGACTATATTAATAGTCTGGTTTACAATATAATAAAGAAATGTAAGATGTACATTGTCTCTATTGGTGTGTTACAGGGAGCGAGCTTCTCGAGACTCTTCCCAAGCCGCTTTCTTGTTCCAGGTGCTTCTGGAGAATCTGGACAACCAGTTCAGTCGTTTTGCTCAAGAGAAAGATTGTTTCTTACTGCAGCGTAATTTCAGACGCTACAAACAAAACTTCCATGTAAGTGTTCTTCTGCTGCCAAAAGAATCTGTCCTCATGCTCCTGATTTTCCACAGAATGTTTTGGATTTTTGTGGCCTATTAAAGTGCTGAACAGAAACTATAGAAACTAGACTAAGGGCACTTGTTTAATTGAAGTATAATTTGTTCATTCGTTTTTTTTCGGCTTAGTACCTTTATTAATCAGGGGTCACCACAGCGGACCGCCAATTTATCCAGCATGTGTTTTACGCAGCGGATGCCCTTTCAGCCACAACCCAACACTGGGGAAACACCCATACACTCTTACATTCACATACATAATGCATCTTTGGCCAATTTAGCTTATTGAATTCACCTATACCACATGTCTTTAGGCTGGGGGGAAAACTGGAGCACCCATAGGAAACCCACACCAACACGGGGAGAACAAGCAAACTCCACACATAAACGCCAAGTGGCCCAGCCGGGGCTCGAACCAGCGACCTTCTTGCTGTAAAGCGATCGTACTACCCACTGCACCATTGTGTTGCCCTAATTCAAGTATAATTTAATGTGTAATTTGTGTGACTTTATTTCAAACAAAATCATGCCAAACCAAGTTTGTTTCAGGACTTAAAATCAGCTTGCCAAAGCAAACATCATGAAAACACAGAAAACTTTCAATATATTACAAATTAATGCACGTTTTTTCATGTTTGATAAAAGTATACTGCGGTTCAGTTATTTCAGATTATTTTTACCTCTAAACAAACAATGAGAAAGTGTGCACCAATGTCCAGTTGTCAGTCAAAGTCAGGTTAAGCTCTGACATTATGCACCACACTTATGGGGCATGGGACGATAACCATTTTCAAGGCATACCGCGGTTTGGAAAAGTAAAGGTTTTAACACCATCAAAATGTTCTGCTATACCATTCCTAAGGTATGTGTAAGATTTTTTTATTTATATTTTTTAGGACAACAGTATCTCCAGCAGAAAAAAATATCCAAAGATGCAGTTTTAAATGGTAAAGAAATCAGTGTTTTTGAAACTAGTGAAGACAGCAGAAGTCAATGATTGATTTTAATTATTAAGCCTGACATGTTTACTGCTCCAAATTATTTTAAATGTTTCTCAAGATAAAATATATTTTGTTTTCAAAGGGTAGAAAGTTTTCGTTTTTAACCCAGACATTTAAATGTAATATATTTTAAAGCAGTAAACACAATACTGTCAAACCGTGATATTTCTTTCCAAGGTTATCATACCATCAGAATCTTATACCAGCCCATGCCTACTACACATCACTATTTACATCAGTTATAATTGTTGTAGCCATTTTACGTTTAAACGTACATTTTTGCTGTTTTGTTTGTTTGTTTATTTAATTTGAATCTGAACGGCATAAATGGGAGTGGAAGTGGGTCAGACGCACAATTTTTTTTGGCCACTTCTTAAAATGTTTGTTGATAAATTATTGTTATATAATGATTTTATATAATTACGTTTATAATGAATTTAGTTTATAGTGAATTTGACTTAAAGATTAGTTTGTCTTTTAGTTACGCTTTCCATTGCTTTTTCTCTGCAGAATATTTTTGAAATTTGGATCATTTGTAGTTGACATACTACGTTTGAGTTGATTATAAATGTAACTAAACACCAAAGCAATATTTATTTTTCCTTTTTACTTAACAATGCAATATTACAGCAGCTTGACTTCATGAGTGACTTATTTTCCAGGAAATACAGTAACTGAAATTAAATCAAAATTGCATTGAAGAATGGAAGTGGGACAGGCGCACACTTTTTTGGACCACTTCATATATTGTTTGTTGATAGATTTTCTTTGTTTACAAATTTAGTTTGATATAATTTTTATCCTAATTTTGATGCAGTTTTTGTTAGTAAATTACTTTTTTAATAAACAAGAGAATCGAATGAAAGCAAAGGGAGTGAAGTGCATTTGAAAACAAAGCCTGAATGAAAGTAAAAAAGACCTTTGTTGTGAGTATATCTCAACCATAAAGTCACATGTTCACACTGAGAACGATAACTGTAATCTCAAACATGTTACCGTCCACACCAAATTGCAATAATGTTCTTTTTAATCTACTGTAAGTGCTTTTGACATATTTGCAGCCCTTACTTTGGTGTCACTGTTGTTTATGTTCAGCTGGACTCTAAATATAACTTTATGGCTATAGTTAAGTACTCAAATCTGCTCACTTAATCATTGACTGTGAGATGATGGATCATATTGTTTGTTTGCAGAAGTATCAAGAGGAGCCTTGTACTCTGGCTGCTATTATTAACTGGTTTTTGCTGAAGGAGAAAGAAATCTTGAATGATGCAGAGCTTGCCCTGCAAGTCAGTATACCTTAAAGTATCATCGACGTCACTTTAATTATCGTCATCAGCATCTTCTGAGTGTCTCTTTTACTGTTTCAGGTGCAGATGTTGCAGGTTCAGTCGGTTGCAATGGAGCTGGAGAGCCACAGGCAAATTGAAAAGAAATTAAAAGATTTTAAAACCAGAATAGAGGTGTGTTTGTGTACATAATCAAGCGTGTATGTATAAATGTGTGTGTTTGTTTGAAAGCAGGATTTCTATTTTCTTTTTACAGGTGATGGAGCACAGCATACGGTGTTTGGAGGAGCAGCAGGATGAGTTTGATTTTAAATATCAGACATTCCATATGGACTGTGAGGCTGCACACTTTATTTAAGCACGCTGTGCTTGATTTGTAGGATTGTGCTAATGTGTGGGTGTTTGTGTATGTATTAATATGTTTTAGCTTGCACAGAAGAAGAGAAGAATCGACAGCTTGAAGGCCTTCAGAAAATGCTCAATGCACTTGATAAGTGCAGAAAGGTATTAAGATTTCCTGCAGATTTTTTTCTATGTTCAACTCAAGGTTGCTCTTAACTAAAACTGTGATATTTTATGGGCGATGCGGTGGCTTAGTAGTTAGTAATGTCGCATCACAACAAGAAGGTCGCAGGTTCAAGTCCCGGCTGGGTCAGTTGGCATTTCTGTGTGGAGTTTGCATGTTCTCCCCAAGGAGGAAGGAAGCCGAAGGAAAATGAATGAATAAATTATATTTTATTTTAAATTAAGCTATAATTAAATGGGTTCAAGTGAATTTTTTAATGACTTGATATGTCTGCAGCATTTCTGAATTAATTATAAAAGGTAACTAAACACCAAAGCAATGTTTATAGATTTTTTTTTGTTTGCTTGTTTTTAATTAACAATGCAATATTATAGTATCATGACTTCATGATAGACTTATTTTCGAGAAAATAAAGTAGCTAAAGTAAAATAAAATGTAAAAAATGAAAAGCAAATTAAAAAGTACAAGTAAAATTTAATTTAACAAAGACAGTTTAAATTTTAAATTAAAAAATGCCTTTTTTCTTTGTTTCTTGACTATGCCCTTCTTGTCTCAGGACTTCCTCTCTGAAATCTCGGCTATGCTTGACGCTGCTGATACTGTAGGATCGTCGCTCATAGAAGAGGAACTGGTGGACTGGAAGCGGAGACAGCAGAAGTCCTGCATTGGTGCACCTGATGATACAAGTCTGGAGCATTTAGAGAAATGGTAACCGCACAGTAATTTCTCTAGTTTGTATTAACACAATTCGGATCTGGTATTTAGACATTGATGGTCTTCGGCAGGTTCACTCAGATTATAGACAGCATGTTCCAGCTCCAGAAGTTCTTACAGAAACTTGAAGAGCTTTTAGGGAAAATGAGCTACGAAAACGACCCAATCCCCATCCAAAAACCTTCTTTACAGAGCAGAGTGGACACACTGCTGACTCGCCTGATAAAGAGGTACACACAAACACATACACAACATTCATTCACTACTCTTGCTTCATGAACGTATGTTTTATTAATTGTGTCTGTGTCTGTGTGTGTGTCTGTGTGTGTGTCTGTGTCTGTGTGTGTGTGTGTGTCTGTGTGTGTGTCTGTGTGTGTGTCTGTGTGTGTGTGTGTGTGTGTGTGTGTGTGTGTGTGTGTGTTTAGTGCATTTGTCGTAGAGACTCAGCCATCAATGCCACAAGGACGAGGCCCTCTTGTGTTGCGCACTAATGTTCAGTTTTCAGTCAAAGTCAGGTCAGGCTCTGACATTATACACCACACTACACATTCTTTGTTGTAGCCATTCTTTGCATTTCATTTAGTTAAAATGAAAATTTTTGATGATTTGTTTTTTGGTTCTTTAATTTGAATGTGAAGAAATGTTTTTATATTATTAAATAATTGCTGATCTTTTTTTTAATTAAAGTTTTACTTATATTTAAGTTGAAATTTTTATTTAATTTCAGTTACTGTATTTTCTAGAAAATAAGTCACTCATGAAGTAATGCTGCTGTACTATTGTAATAAAAAGTGCAAATATAAATATTGTTTTGCTGTTTAGTTACATTCATACATTCATTTGCTTTTCAGCTTAGTCCCTTTATTAATGTGGGGTCGCCACGGCGGAATGAACCGCCAACTTATCTAACATATGTTTTACGCATCGAATGCCCTTCCAGTCCCAACCCATCACTGGGAAACACCCATACACTCTCATTCACACACATACATTATGGACAATTTAGCTTACCCAATTCACCTATACTGCATGTCTTTGGACTTGTGGGGGAAACCGCAACTGGACTTGCAACATTTCTGAATTAATTATAAAATGTAACTAAACTGGGTGGTGCAGTGGGTAGCGCTCTCGCCTCACAGCAAAAAGGTCGCTGGTTCGAGCCTCGGCTGGGTCAGTTGGCATTTCTGTGTGGAGTTTGCATGTTCTCCTTGTGTTCGTATGGGTTTCCTCCAAGTGCTCCGATTTTCCCCACAATTCCAAAGGCATGCGGTATAGGTGAATTAGGTAAGCTAAAATTGTCCGTAGTGTATGTGTGTGAATGAGAATGTATGGATGTTTCCCAGAGATGGATTGCAGCTGGAAGGGCATCCCCTGTGTAAATCATATGCTGGATAAGTTAGCGGGTCATTCCGCTGTGGCGACCCCAGATTAATAAAAGGATTAAGCTGAAAGAAAATAAATGAATAAATGAATAATCTAGAGAGAAAAAGCAATGAAAAATGTAATTAAAAGACAAACAGAAATTTGTTTGTCTAATTCACTGTAAACAACATTTATTATAAACTTAATTTAAGTTCAATTAAATGTAACATGTTATTTGCAACATTTAAACCAAAGCTTTAGGAAGCATTTACATTTTATAATAGTTTAATTTAAAATAAAATATAATAGTTTTAGTTAACAGCAACCACAGAAGAGAAATCTGCAGAAAATCATCATACCTTTCTGCAATTATCGAGGGCTTTGAACATTTTCTGATATTTAACTGATATAAAAAAATATATATATTAAAATATATATATATATATATATATATATATATATATATATATATATAATATTTAGAATATATGGCAGAAACTTGAATAAAGTGAATTACGTGTTAATATGATTGATTTGTTTATTAAAAATTGTGCTCTAATGTGGATCATTTTAGTATTTTGTCCCTTATATTATACTTGGAAGTATTTGTGGAAGTGACCTACTTTTGCAAAAGTCGGTCCTGTTTTTAAATGTTTTCATTATACTTGCACATACCTGTTGATTCAACCAAATGTTTGTTCCATTAATTTGCATGTCCTAGGGTTATATGACTTAGACACAAAGGAGATGTTTCATAACCGAGTCGAAGATCATTTTATATTTCAAATGATCACACACAACAACATAAAGAACTTTGTGGCCTAAAAAGTGGTGATAAACAAAAATCTACTTTAAAATAGGTCATTGAAGTGTTAGTTCACCCCAGAAGGAAAATTCTGTTATCATTTACTCGTTCATCTCATGACAAACTATCAAGAAAATGGGTATTAAGCAAACTAAATCTGAGCAGTTACTTTCCCTCCTTTAAAAATCAGTTTGGACTCTGATGATTGCAAACATTCATAAAGAGATCAAAAATAAATTTAGCAGTTTAATCCGTCTTCGGAAAATACCAAATTAAATTTAAATGGAGGGAAAGGAAATGCTCAAATTTTATCCAAAAAAAAGTACAGTTAAATGTACCCATAAATATTGGGACATTGACACAATTCTAACATTTTTATCTCTATACACCAACACAATTTATTTGAAGAGAAACTAACAAGATGTGCTTTAACTGCAGACTGTCAGCTTTAATTTGATAGTATTAAATAGTATTTACATCCAAATCAGGTGAACGCTGTAGGAATTACAACAGTTTGCATATGTGCCTCCCACTTGTTAAGGGACCAAAAATAATTAGACAGTTGGCTTCTAAGTTATTCCATGGCTGGGTGTATGTGTGTTATTCCCTCATTATCCCAATTACAATGAGCAGATAAAAGGTCCAGAGTTTATTTCAAGTGTGTTATTTGCATTTGAAATCTGTTACTATTAACTCTTAAGATGAGATCCAAAGACCAAAAAATGTTAGAATTGTGTCAATGTTTTAATATTTATGGACCCAACTGTACATGCCAAAGATGAACTGAAGTACTGTGGGTCTGAATAATGTGAAAGTAAGAAAATGATGACAGAAGTGTTTTACTATACATTACTAACAACCTTTTTAATTATCCCAATGTGTTCATCATGTTATATTTATATTTTTTCAACTGATCTTTTAATTAAATGTGCTTTGTTGAAGCTAAGATCGAATTGCAGGTAAAAAAAAAAAAAAGACTAAATAGGACAATCCATCTTCTCTCTACAGATTCTTGTATAAAGTTCCTGAGCTCAACCATTTGCTGAAAGTGACGGTCTCTGTTGACAAGTAAGATTATTGTGTCTCTTTCTTTCCTCATTACTATGATTTTTAAGACTGTAAAATCTGAAAGTGACATATAAGAATGAGTTGTCTAGTTGGTGTGGATTTAAATTAGTCAACCCATGCATAGAATTCTTACCTAAATCTTCCCTTCTTTCATCTTTTGTTTCAGCACTGTGAAAGGGTGAGTAATTCCATACACACTTTCTAAACACACTTCTCTCGCTGAACCACCCACCAGAAACTCAGGAATGTGTGTATGCTAGGTTTCGGAGGTTTAATGTGCTGGGTACCTTGATTAAATCCCTTAACATGGCGGAGAGTATGAATGGGGGAATGGTTGCTGATTTCAGGCATTTGGTGAGTCATTTCAGGAACTTGGTAAAGTGCTAAAAAACATTTTTTCGTAGTTTTGTAGCTGAAATTAACATCTATTTACTGTTGTATTGGCTCATGTTCAGTTTTGTAAGCAAGGTTTTAAATACAAAAAAACAAAAATATAATAAAAAGCATTGTGTTTGGTTACAGACCTTTAAAGACCAGAAAGTTGGTGGTGGAGGAAAGGGGATCAATGATGTAAGTTTTCTAAGGATTTTTGATTAATTCTACTATTTACATCAATGTATCTTGTGTCCATCTATCCACACAGCAAAAAAAATGATTATAATAGATTTTTTGAGAAGCATTTTCTAGACTATCTATCCATCCATCCGTCCGCCCATCCATCCGTCCGTCTGTTTATCTATCTATCCGTCTATCTATCCATCTGTCTGTCTGTTTATCTATCCATCTATCTGTCTGTCTGTCTGTCTATCCATTCGTCTATCATCCATCTATCCGTCCGTCCGTCCGTCTGTCTATCTATCCATTCGTCTATCCATCCATCCACACTGCAAAACATTTTTATAATAGATTTTTTTTTGTCATTTCTAGTTCAATTATCAAAAAAATCTTAAATTGAGAAGCCTTTTCTAGACAAGCAAAAATATTGTCTTGTTTTAAAAAAAATTATGTCAAAATGATTTCAGTTTTTCCTTTAAAAGAAGCAAAACAATCTTTTGTCAAAGAGAAAACAAGATTATTTTGCTTGCGCTATTGACAGATTATTTAGCTTGTTTTAAGGAAAAACTCACTATTTTATCTGTCTATCCATCCATTCATCCACAATGTACAGTATGGAGCTCATGTTAGTCCACAGTAGTTTTATTTGCACAAATTATTGCAACCTGCATCATCAACCATTGTTAGGTGACTGTGAAACTGCAGACATTTCCTGCTTGTCCTTGTCCGATCACATGCCTGAAATCAAAAACAGAAAGATTTCTTGGCACAATACATATTAGAAATGTTTCCACGTCTTGAGTTTGTCACCGTAAGTGAACAGAAATCATAGATGCCGAAATGAACCAAATAAGTGAGAGAATAGATTAAAGGAAAACAAACCATTAAAATAAATTATTGTTATTTCAAGAATGTTGCACATATGAAAACTCAAGTCAAGTAGGCTTTTGTTGTCATTTCAGCCATGTACAGTTAGTACATAGTGTTTAACAATTGATTACACACAATAGATTAATGTGCTGAAGAAAAGATAATTTTACCAAATCCAAACCAATCAGTATGCTTTTATGCATTGACATTATGTAAACCCTCTTGTGTGTTTTGTGCAGCTCTCATTAAGTGTGACAGAAGAACTGCACAGTGTAAACTTTCAGACACAGTTTGATTATCAGGGACTGTCAGTCACTCTGGAGGTGAGACATCTTTTTCTCATTCAGTAAAGTTTGAACATTCCAGAGATTTGGCACTTTATAACCATGCCTCTTTCCTCATGTCAGACCTCTTCTCTTCCTTTTGTGGTGATTTCGAACTCCAGTCAGCAGCAGAGTGCCTGGGCTTCTGTTCTGTGGTTCAACATGCTATGCTCTGATGCAAAGGTTAGGAGTTGTGCTTGCATTGTTGATGATGGTTAGCTTAAATTGCCTTTTAATCACACAATACAGTGCTCAGTGTACATGTTTCTATGATATTCATTCATTCATTCATTCATTTTCTTTTCGGCTTAATCCCTTTATTAATATGGGGTCGCCACAGCGGAATGAACCGCCAACTTATCCAGCATATGTTTTACACAGGGGATGCCCTTCCAGCTGCAACCCATTACCGGGAAACACCAATACACTCTCATTCACACACATACACTATGGACAATTTAGCTTACCCAATTCACCTATAACGCATGTCTTTGGACTTGTGGGGGAAATCGGAGCACTTGGAGGAAACTCACGCTAACGTGCTGCCCTACTTCTATGATATATTAATAAATATTAGGGCTGTCAATTGAAAAAAAATTAACTAATTAATCACACCTTTTTTTGTGATTAATCATGATTAATCACGAATAACAAAAATCCAAAATGCAGGCATTGCAAATATAGAAATTGGAAATTAATAATAATAATAAAGTATTAATTACAAACAATTGTATTCATTGTAAAGTGTTGTATTGCGAGTTGAGAACATTAATTATAAAGTAGAAACAATTTTGCTCAGTCCTCCTTAACATTTAGCCAGTTGCTAAGACAGTCCAGTCTATTGACATTATTAGGGCACAACACACACACACACACACACACACACACACACACACACACACACACA
>CAIGQZ010007154.1:12212694-12226275 GCA_903798205.1 Danio tinwini | reverse complement strand
ACACACACACACACACACACACACACACACACACACACACACACACAGAGAGAGAGAGAGAGAGAGACTTTCCTTCTAAAAGCGCTTCCTTGGTTTTATCCATATTTCTTTGCACATTAAACACACGCAGAGCTGGAGCAAGCTAAACTGGCTCTCTAGGCGAACGGCAATCATGCCGCCCGCCCTCAACTCGAAAGTGAAATAGAAAGTGACCGGTTCGCGGATGAAAGGAAGGACCGGGAGGGAGGGGGTGGGTGTCGCGGATGAAAGTGAGAACCGGGGGGGTTCGCTCACTATTCTACGGCCGCCTAGGTCGCCTCTACGGACGCGCCGGCCCTGAACACACGTTGGCCACAACAGGAAATACAAAAAAAACTGCAATACATACAATTAAGATTAATATTAATTTGAAATTTTAAACGCGTTAAAAAAATAAACGCATTTAACATACAATTTTAAATGGTATTTCAATATCTGAAGCATACAAACGTCAGACAACCACTAGGCTATTCAGAGCTGACCTCATACCTGTAATACAGATCCAAAAATGAATAGAATACATGCACAGAAAGCACAATCTGTTTCTTACTTAAGGTTACTTAAGCTGGATTTATACTTTCGCCTAGTGCTGCATCGCTCATCGCTTTATTAATTAGCTTTGTAACTAATAAATAGTTTTAAATTCTAAATTGTAATATATACATCAGTGTAAAACCTGACTGACTGGTGGAAAAACATATTCTGTAATTGTGTACCTGGGCTTTAACAAACTTATTCCTCAGGTTTTTTCAAACTTTTTAACAAAAATTTTTGGAAAAACCTCCTATCTCATGGCTGTTGCAATTTGTTTTTTAGCCAACAATTATTGGTCAGGCGATGCAGTGGCGCAGTAGGTAGTGCTGTCGCCTAACAGCAAGAATGTCGCTGGGTCGCAGGTTCGAACCTCTGAGTCAGTTGGCGTTTCTGTGTGGAGTTTGCATGTTCTCCCTACGTTCGCGTGGGTTTCCTCCGGGTGCTCCGGTTTCCGATTACAGGTGAATTGGGTAAGCTAAATTGTCCGTAGTGTATGAGTGTTTGGATGTTTCCCAGAGATGGGTTGCGGCTGGAAAGGCATCCGCTGCATAAAATTGTACTGGATAAGTTGGTGGTTCATTCCGCTGTGGTGACCCCGGATTAATAACGGGACTAAGCCAACAAGAAAATGAATGAATGAATGAATTATTGGTCATCTGGTTATCTCTATGATCACGGATCATAAAGATGTCAGTACAGTCGTACCTGTTTCAGACAAAATTCAGTTTCAACTCAAATCAAACGCTGCGCTATGTGAACTGTTCGCTCGAGTCTAAAAAAAAAACTCATGCACTCCGCCAGCCGAAATCATGTCGCAAGAAACCCGAAGCGAACCTCTGCAAACACAGCAATGATGTCACATTCGCCGCACACTCTAAAGCGAACTAGTGGACGCGTTGAGTATAAAACAGGCTTGAGTAGTGTACTCTCAGTCATCTTATCAAGCTGGTTAAAAACTGACATTATCAACATCCAAACTGGCAGCTTACATACAATGTACTTATAAAATGTACTTACATACAATGTACTTATAAAATGAGAGAAAATAAGAGAATTAACACATAAAATGGCAAATAACTCAGGAAACAGTTGTCCTTCTAATCCTTCAAGAGTCCAGGTCCACTCAAAAGGTCTCCATGACCTCTGGCCTAGCTGGGTAGATCCTGAGAAAACAAATCATTTGGCAAACAGAAAAAGCAATGCCACACATATTGTTCCAGTTTTACTCTGAAGAGGGATGACACTGAAGTCACAATATAATCTTAAACATCTTAAACATTCAACTTCATTAATAATCATAAAGACATGAGAAATTATGTGTTATTCCGTCCTGGAGCGGACATCCATAGTGTTTCTCAACCACGTTCCTGGAGGCCCACCAACACTGCATGTTTTGGATGTCTCCTTTGCCTGTCACACCCATTACAGGTCTTTCAGTCTCTGCTAATGAGCTGATGATCTAAATCAGGTGTGTTTGGTTAAGGGGACATGGAAAATGTGCAGAGCTGGTGGGCCTCCAGGAACGTGGTTGAGAAACACTATTCTATAGGATGCTTTACAACAATACATTTGTGCAAATTACGCATTAGATTTGTCAGATTAAAACTAATCTCAGATCACAGTTCAAAATAATAGTACACCCAAATTAAGATGTCAGGGATAAAAGATTAAATAAAAATGTAGTTGAACTTTTGTTCATTTGAATTTAAATGTATTATAATTCTATTCCTAAAAATGTGAGGTGACCAAACTTTTGTTTAAATGCACAAAAAATATTTCCTATATTCAGAGAGAAATTGACAAAAATAAAAACTTTTAAAAGGGCATGTATTAATTACGCTGATCACTGATAAACAGTTTAATTAATAATAATATCAATTTTATTTTATTTATTTTTGTTTATCATTACAATTGACTTGTTTTGTTTGCAGAACAAAAAGTTTTTTGAAAGCTCTTCTGCAGCCTCCTGGCCTCAGTTTGGGGAGATGCTAAGTTGGCAGTTTCTGTCCTGTGGTAAACGCGGTCTAAACAATCAACAGTTGCAAACCCTTGCCTTCAAGCTGTTTGGTATATGTCACACTTTTCATTCGATAATAGATAATATTATAAAACGTAATATAAAGGTCATAAAGTCATCTGGTGATTGTTAAAGTTGTGCATTTCTTATTAGGTAAAGAACAGAACTATGAGAATTGTAAGATTCCATGGACTAGATTCAGTAAGGTAAGAACAGATGTGTACACACTGTGTAGGTCTTTTGCAGCAAGCATTTTTTTTAAAGATAATAATAGATGTCCAATAGATGTCTAAACATAGTCGTCTTGGCTTAAACAAGGCTAAGTTTGTGCTGTCAGTGAAAATCTAATAGAGACCTAAGAACAGGCCAAAACTAGACTAGTCATCAAATAAACAGAAATGAATGACTACACATATAAAGTCTGTCTAATCTGTGTATTTGACGACTAGTCTAGTTTTGGGCTATTCTTAGATGCCTCTTACATTTTCACTGACAACCCAAGTTTAGCCTTGTTTTAGCCAAGCTGTCTACATTTAGATGTCTATTAGATGTATATTAAACACAAAATTGTTTGCTGGATTGTATTGATATGATATTGACGTATGAGTTTTTTGTTTGCTCATTGTTTGTCTGTGTGTTTTAGGAGAACCTCCCTGATACAAACTTCACCCTGTGGGTGTGGTTGGATGGCATTCTAAACCTGGTTAAAGTCTACTTGTCAGACCTGTGGAGTGATGGGTGAGCAATACATTACCAGTACTTTCAACACTGCAGATTACGCATGTCTCTTATAATCAAACACACCTGATTCAATCCATCAGTTTATTCATGGCAAAAGCTATGGAATGCAAACTTGCAACCTTTAGAAACGAAAACAATTGAGAAGACGTTCCATTACACTGAATAAAGTGCTTTTGTGCTTCTTTTTTTATTTGTTTTATACATTTTCTCAAATATATGCATGCCTGTGTGTATGTCTATATACATAATAAATATACACAGCACACACAATTAAATTATGTCAAAACAACCTTTATTTTAGATGTGATTAATTGCCCAGAACTAATTTACACATGTACAATAGAAAAAAATTCCCTAAACTTCTAAATAAAGTGAGAAATAAGATCACATATGAATCAGTTTCTGAGTATATACTTTGAAATGTGAAAATGAAGTAGACCTTTACATCTGGTGAGTATATACAAACTATTATAATAGTTAATATATTTAAACTGTTGATTGATCAAATTTGCAGAAATGCTACTATATCATGATATAAATCCTCATCAGGATATGAAATTAGAGGTGTACTGTTTTCCCTCCTTGTAAATCTCACATTTGATGATGGACCACAGGTTCTCTATGGGGTTCAGATCAGGTGAACAAGGAGGCCATGTCATTAGTTTTTCTTCTTTTAGACCCTTTTCTTGCCAGCCCGCTGTGGAGTACTTGGACGCGTGTGATGGAGCATTGTCCTGCATGAAAATCATGACTTCTTCCTGTACCACTGCTTGAAGAAGGTGTTTTCCAGAAACTGGCAGTAGGACTGGGAGTTGAGCTTAACTCCATCCTCAACCTGAAAAGGCCCCACAAGCTCATCTTTGATGATACCAGCCCAGACCAGTACTCCACCTTGCTGGCATCTGAGTCGGACTGGAGCTCTCTGCCCTTTACCAATCCAGCCACGGGCCCATCCATCTGGCCTATCAAGACTCACTCTCATTTCATCAGTCCAAAAAACCTTAGAAAAATCAGTCTTGAGATATTTCTTGGCCCAGTCTTGACGTTTCAGCTTGTGTGTCTTGTTCAATGGTGGTCGTTTTACAGCCTTTCTTACCTTGGCCATGTCTCTGAGTATTGCACACCTTGTGCTTTTGGGCACTCCAGTGATGTTGCAGCTCTGAAATATGGCAAAACTGGTGGCAAGTGGCATCTTTGCAGCTGCATGCTTGACTTTTCTCCGTTCATGGGCAGTTATTTTGCGCCTTGGTTTTTCCACACGCTTCTTGCGACCCTGTTGACTATTTTGAATGAAACGCTTGATTGTTCAATGATCATGCTTCAGAAGCTTGGCAATTTTAAGAGTGCTTTTTTGGAGCCTGTCAAGTCCTTCTTTTGACCCATTTTGCCGAAGGAAAGGAAGTTGCTTAATAATTATGCACACCTGATATAGGGTGTTGATGTCATTAGACCACACCCCTTCTCATAACAGAGATGCACATCACCTAATATGCTAATTGGTAGTAGGCTTTCGAGCCTATTCAGCTTGGAGTAAGACAACATGCATAAAGAGAATGATGTGGTCAAAATACTCATTTGCCTAATAATTCTGCACTCCTTGTATGTACAGTTGCCTTGAACCAGGCCAAAGCACGCTTGTCCCCCCTCCCGTCTTCCCCGACGGCCCGCACTCACATTACATTCGGGCCTGGGTGCGCTTACGTCATCGATGACGCATTGCTCAGTAAGCGCTCTTGCTCAGCACTGTGCAGATTTCTTTAGTTATATCGTTTAAGTCATTTGATATGCAGTGACACGCAGTCAAATATTTTGCCGAACAGATCAGCCACTTTTGACGCTCATAAACAATCATAAAGTCCTCGTGCTGCAGGAATTAGGAAGTTTGCTGAAGGCGCAGCTGACGTGCAGTGAGGGATTTGCGTCTTTAATAATCTACGACAGTTTGCGTTCATTAAACAGAACGAATGATTAATTAATCCATATGAAACAGCCCCTTAAAAGTCACGTCTTGCTTTCAGTTTCGGGCTTAGGCAAGCTTGCACTCACACTGTAAGCGTACCGCGCCTGAGCCCAAGTGAACCGTGCTCAGGCCCACCTCTTCCAACCGGACCAGGGCCGCTCAAGTGAACTGTGCCTGAGCCCGATTCAGAGCGCTCACACTTCTCAAACGGTCCGGGAAAGGGGCCTGGGCACGGTTCAGAAAGCATAGTGTAAGTAAGCCCTAATACTATTAGACTGCTCTTGCAGCATTTTGATTGCATGCACGCTAATGGGATTGCATGCAAAGTTTTATAAATTAACATATGGATACAGATCCATAAAAATGCTTAAATTTAATTACTTAGATTTTTCTATTGACAAAATTAGTATTATTCACTCAGGTCTGATGATGAGTTTTTTGCCAACACTTTGTGGCCTATGTATACTAGCTTGCTTGGTTTATGCTAGTTGCATGCATTTTGACTAAGGTATGTCTTTAAAAGCTGAAATGCTGACGATACTAACTAACTTTGCCATCTCAATAAACATAAACAAAAAACACTGATCACACACTTACCAAATCTGTAGAGACAGGACAATCAACACCAACTGGAACCATGACTTCTTTTTAAAGAAGACTAATGGCAAATTCAGATTTCACCATTTCCAGATTCGGAAAAGCTCTCGGGTAAAAAATGTTTCTTACAAACTTATTTTGGTTGCGTGTTAGCAGAACACTGTAATCCACACATGTGGATATACACACAAGCTATGCTCTTATCGTGGGGAAATGGAAACAAAACCTTTGTTGCGGCACATTTATAAACTCAACACTAACGAACAATTCTTCTACTACTACTTGTTTGAATAACGGTTGGCAACACGTCTTGGCTTCTCTCTGAGCACCATAACCGGTAAAAGGAGTCTTCAAAGCTTTATCATACTTATTAATGAAGTTGCATCTCATTCACAATAGAGCACGCTGATTGTTTTGAACCAAGTCTTTCTCGTGAATTAATAAACAGATGTGCTGAAAACTCAAAGACATCACGTTGTACCGGCCGGTACAGACAGCCAATCTCCACTCTGGAATTTATACAATGACCTCATCGCCATGACGTTGCTTCAAAATTTATTTTTAAACAGGAAGAACAAATTTGCTCTAAACAACGCAAAAACAACCAATTTTCACTTGTTAGCTAAATATATGTGTCCTAATAGTGTTTTTAGCAATGTGGGACATATATATGACTGTCAACATCTCAAAATGTGTTTTGGTGTTTTGTGACTCTTTAAGTGTTTCCTACATGAGGTACTTTGTGCTGTGCATTGCCATGATATTTAAACGCACAAAACGATTACCAAACCACCTCAATATTTCCCAAACACACCATGAGTCAAAAAAACAGTTTGAAACTGCTAAAAGGTGATGCCTAAAATATATAAGTTTAAAGATATTCAACTTAAATGTATTCTTGCTCTTGTAAACTCTATAGTACGCCCTTGATTTTGAAAGTTTTAGAGTAAGTTTTTTGAATTCGTAGTTAACTAAGTTGACTACACACTGTAGACAGATTAGTGAATGATAGAATCTTGGATAATGAAGATATATGAATAGGATGGATGGAAAGAAAATGTAGATGGATGTATGGATGGATATAGATCCTGTACTAAATGGCAAGCTTCTACTCTAATGAAACACCCTGAACCAGGTTATCAAGAACTTACTAGGCATATTACAAACTTCCAGACAGGTATATTAAGGCAAGTTGGAGCTAAACTCTGCATTCCGGGTTTGGACAAAACTGCCATAGATAGATGGATGGATAAATACTGTAGTTAAATCATAGGTGAAATGTGTGTTTTTCTTAATGCACATATGTTTGTTTCTGTAGGTCTATAATGGGTTTCATCAACAAGGGGAAGGAGAGAGTTTTATTGAAGAAGAAGCAGCATGGTACTTTCCTGCTACGGTTTAGCGAAAGCATCAAAGATGGAGGAATCACGTTCAGCTGGGTGCAGTACTCTAACAATGGTAAAAACATCACCAGCGATAGACCTCTCTCAGACATTGCTCAGGGTCTGACCATACGTGTGAATGTGTGCTTTCTTCTTTTGTTAGGTGATCCGAGTGTGCAAACAGTGAAGCCGTTCACCAGTAATGACCTGAAGCAGATTGCTTTACCTGATATCCTCTGCAACTTTCGGATCATGGTAGCAGAAAATGTTCCAGTTAACCCACTGTGTTACCTTTACCCAAATATTCAGAAAGACCAGGCCTTCGGCAAATACTACAGTGAAAAAACTGGAGGTGAATTGTTTGCTGAATATGTTGTGTATTTTTTTGCAATCTCACACACTCAAAAGTAAAAGTACACGTTTGCACATAAAGTATCACTTCATCACTTTTATATTAATACAGAACTGTATTAATATAAAAACTAAAATTACTTTTCTTTTTTTTTGTGATGTTTTTTTTTTTTCAGAGAATCCTTACCTGAAGTACCTCAAGACCAAACTGGTTTTTGTCTCTAAAGAGTAAGTCTGTGTTTTGTGCATTTACTGGCTTATATTTGTGTGTATACATAAGGTTCTGTACTAGCTAACACTAAGGTCTTTAGTACCTTAGTATCATAGTGTATGTAGTAAATCAACCTATCTTAAAAGATCGATTAGGGAATTTAATTAGCTCATATCAATGACTCTGATCTTGAAGATTCGAATCATTGATTCGACTCAATTGAGTCAGATTGAATCAGATCAAAAGATTCACACTTTATCTGAAATTTGTCCCGCAAATAGAGACATCGCATTTTACCAGTTTAGTTTATATCATTTTCGTGGCCAACGATAATAACATAAAACAGAATAGGGTTAACTTTTAGCAAGGTAACAGATATACAGCTTGAGGCAATGACTTAGAAGCACATAAAACAAGAACACAGTTCTTACAAAGGAGAACAAAGATTTATTGAGCTACGCTACGATACATGAGGCTAACTACGTAATAAGCAAACAACAAACAAACACACACATTCACACACACATACACACAGGAAGTTCAGAGGATGCAAAATGAGTTAACAACCGTCCCAAATAATTTCTAGTCTTTCGTACTAAATCTTAGAATCACCTGAGAAACCACAAAAGCAGAGATTTAGCTTATCTTCAACTGCACCAGATCAGAAAAAGGTTGCACTGAGGTTTAAGGGACCTGATCTGATCCGTCCTTCTTACACTGTCCTCCAATGAGCAGTTGCCATGAAGGGCGGGGCCACGCCCCATACCCATGTAGCCCGGTCGAACATTACCCAGCTGCAAGAGACTTCACGTGGTAAAATCTATAGTAAGATTGTAACTATCTGACATCAAATGTTACAAGACGAATACTTTTTGTACTAATAAGTTCTCATTTACACCAATGTATTGCTAATAAAAAGAGGTTTTGTTTAAATCCAAACATAAAGCATTTCAGACACATACAGATCATTTTAACCTGTTAAGGGTAATACAACACATTATTAACCTGGTTGGTTGGAATAAACATGGCACATAAGGAAACCTATGGCTATTATTCAAAATACCAAATTTTGCCTTGGCTATAACATTTTAAGAGATTGTCTTTTTTTTAAGTCTTTCCTTAATTGCCAGAGATCTCTTTGTCTCTGAATTCCCTCCATCTGGCTGCAATTAGAATTGCCAGAGGGCGAACAGATGGCCACAAGATCACATGATCGGTTATTCAAAGGTCTCGTGATTCAAGAGTCTCGTGACGGGAGAAATCCCGCCAAACCTGATAAAACCTCATTGTTTAGAAAAACGTCTGAAAGCATCTCTGTCCATTTGCGGCCGAGTATTGGGGGAAGAGAGTCAAATGAATTGGCGCCCCTGTTATCCTGATGGTATAAGACCTGGAGCGGATGAAGCAATTTGTGCTGAAAATTCCAAGCCTGATTCGAACTGGTTTGGTCAGTCCCTTCAGTGTATATATATGATAAGGAGTAACAGTGCTTTTGTACACTCACCGACTACTTTTTTAGGTGCTCGTTTATGCAAAGGTCTAATCAGCCAATCACATGGCAGCAACTCAATGCATTTAGGTATGTAGACATGGTCAAGATGATCTGCTGCAGTTCAAACCGAGCATCAGAATGGGGAAGAAAGGTGATTTAAGTGACTTTGAACATGGCATGGTTGTTGGTGCCAGACGGGCTGGTTTGAGTATTTCAGAAACTGCTGATCTACTGGGATTTTCACGCACAACCATCTCTAGGGTTTTCAGAGAATGGTCTGGTAAAAAATTTTCCAGTGAGTGGAAGTTCTGTGGGCGCCTTGTTGATGCCAGAGGTCAGAGGAGAATGGCCAGACTGGTTCAAGCTGATAGAAAGGCAAAAGTAACTTAAATAACCACTTGTTACAATCGAGGTATGCAGAAGAGCATCTCTGAATGCGCAACACGTCCAACCTTAAAGCGGATGGGCTACAGCAACAGAAGACCACATTGGGTGCCACTCCTGTCAACTAAGAACAGGAAACTGAGGCTACAATTCGCACAGGCTCACTAAAATTGTACAATAGAAGATTGGAAAAACGTCACCTGGTCTGATGAGTCTCAATTTCTGCTGACATTCAGATGGTAGGGTTCGGGTTGGTGGTGGTAGTGTAATGGGGGTAATGGTGGTGTAATGATGTCAATCCAATAAGGCACCTTTGGCATGCTGTGGAATGGGAAATTCACATCATGGATGTGCAGCTGACAAATCTGCAGCAACTGTGATGCTATCATGTCAACATGGACCAAATCTCAGAGACGTATTTCCAGTACCTTGTTGAATCTATGCCATGAAGGATTAGGGCAGTTCTAAAGGCAAAAGCGAGTCCAACCCAGTACTAATAAGGTGTACCTAATAAAGTGGCCAGTGAGTGTAGGTCTGGATGGTGTAGCAGGGAATAAAAAAACTCCTTTTCAGTTTTCAGTGGTATTTGCTTTTGTATTACTATTTTCAAGAAAAAGTATTTTTCAAGTCTCATTTTGATTAATCTGAAATATGCTTTCATTAAGCTACTGTAAGCTTGCAGCAAACACAAATTTGGATTTGTGCATTTTTCTATTTTCTGTTGCTGGTAAAGGAATATTTTAGAGATGCATTTTCAGTTTTCGGCCAAAAAAGAAAAACAACTGAAAGGATTAGACACAAAAAGCTGTGCTGTGTGTTCAGCATGCTGGTTTCACTCTCCCTCCAGCCGTAGTTACAGAAACAAAAAAGCGATGCGCTATGAAACCCATTTATTTCAATGGCTTGTGCCACACAAAGGCAGTTTGCTGCTGTGCCCACCAAAGCAGTGGAGCACACTATAGACTAGCTTGCACCTGTGTTCAAAGTTCAAAAAAGTTCTGTATACATATGTGTCAACCAAATTTAACTGTCCATAAAATGTGGTTATTTTATTGGTTTGTGTTTATTAAAATTATCATAATTTAAGCATATACAAGCATATAACTATAAAAATTAAATTTAAAAAGCTTTACAAAATTACTTGAATAATATTTCATCAAATAATAAATAATTATTACAAAGCATTTTCAGTTTTGGTTTTCAGTAAAGTGCATCCAGAAACTTTGACCCAGAATGTTTATTTCAGTGCATCCCTATAATATTTATAAGTATGTAGTTTTTTTTTTTGGGACTACTGGTTTTCTACAGTATCTTTCATTGTTTGTTTAAATTCAATTCTAAAATGAGACTTTTGCAATATAATGCAATGCAATGAAACAATGCAATATAAAATTGACATAGTAACTTTTTACTCAAACCCATACCTAATAAACTCAGAAATCAGAAATGATTCATTGGAAGTTTAACTTGACTCATGTTTGAAACACAATTATCAGAAGTACAAATTATATGTATTTATGTCCCCATACTTTCAGCAACATTGTATCACCAGGTAAAGTCATTAGAATTTATTTTGAATGGTAAATAAGTCCCCCAGCGCAAGTTTAGTTCAGGCACAAGCTTTCAACATTCAGCCTCTAGAGGTATAATGCATGATGATGCATCACCAGCATAAACAGAGCCTTATAAACAAAACATACTCTTCCATACTTTTAGTTGAGGAATATAAAAGTTATCACTGCATCAAATTTATGTGATGACTTAAGGGTTATGTTACGACATACTGTAACGGCCCTAAAGAAGTTACAACAGTGTCATGTGAGTAAAAGGAAATGTGATGTTGTAAAGTTTTGGAGAGAGCGCTGGTTTTACAGGACTGCTCTGTGCTGCAGGAACGGATGTGCAGATGTCAGAGAGGGGCCAGTGTCTGACCTGTCCACACTGGACAAAGGTGAGTCCCGTCTCTACGGCCCCTCCAAACCCAGTCAGCTTAAACCTCTGTGATGAAGGCTTTCTGATGAATGCAGATGCTGCTCTTTCAGTCAGATTTCCAGCATCTTGATTAGATTCTCTTTTTCTTACTCTTCTCTCTCTAAGTGCATTTCATTAACAGTGCACAAAGAGACCTTCTGTTTGTGTGATGTGATGTGACTGTGGTGTTGAAAATTGAAAATGTGCATGGAAGCTTGAGGTTGCATGCTGCATGCCAAATGCAAGATGCACCAATATGATTGCTTTATGTATTCAGTTATTACTTTAAATTGAATTATAGCAAATATTAAAGGTGTGGTCCACTACGATATCATATTTTAAACTTTAGTTGATGTGTAATGTAGCTGTGTGAACATAAACAACATCAGACATTGGCTTTTACAGAGTTAGCTTAGCAAAGCCTACAGCGAACAAAGTTTGGGTACTACAAAAAAATTAAATCGGGCTAATGAAACCCTTCACGTTACGTGCATTCACCACACGCACACACCCTGCGCAGCAAAGAGGTGTTGCCAGAGGTGCTGTAATGTAGCCGCGAAAGCTAAAATGGCGTCCAAATGCTGTTGTTTCCACAGAGCTTCTTCTGTCTCTGTATTTGGGCTTTTAAAGGACACGACACAAAGAGAGAAGTGCTTACAATTTAGTTTTAATTATGTTCCAGAGAATCATAAGAAATATGTAGCTAGCATTTGACAAAGGAGAACTTCCAGAACCTCTCCCAGTTCAGTGCTGGATTTGGCTAAAAACTCCTCGAAGTAGGAGCAGCTCCAACCATAATAGCAGAAGCTGATTGTGAGCCACAACCTGTAAGTATTATTTGTTAAAATTGATTTATTACATGCATAGTGCCTAGTGTTAACGGTATGTTGTAGCAAGGATGTATACCATAGGAAATGCTGTTGGGCACCATTAACAGTTTAGCTACAAATTTATATTTATCAGTCAAACTGTTGTAAACATACACAATCTTTATCAATGTTGCAGTGTCTCTCTATGCGGCCACTTTCCGTGCGTTTTACATCTTAAATAACAAACTCGTAAAAGATATGTAAACGTTTCATATAACTTACACATGCTTATAACTTGAATTTATATGAAAGACACTTGTCAGATGTTATTTTACAGAGCAGGCATGAGGTTCAGCTGTGTCCTCTTCATTTTCTGTCAGATTCAGGTACAAACTGATAAAGCTTCTCTGACTGACAGTGTTTTCTAAGGGCAAAAATGCATGCTAGTGACTGGACGTGGCACTTTTCTTGGTGACGTGGAGCCAATCCACGAAGCACAGAAGCACGAAGCCTCTTGAGGGCAGACATTTCAGAGGAACTAGGAAATATGACAGTCGTTTTCATGTTAGCAGAGTAGGATCAAAGTAGGATATGTGAAAAAATAACATGATTTTCTACAAGGGAAGCATGAGCACACATTGTTTTGCATCTTATAAACACAACCAAGCATTAAAAATACACTTGGTACCACCCCTTTAAAATTCTTATGTCATTATTTTGTGTCCTTATTTCCTGTTTCCTTTTTCTCTTCATTAAAAGTAGCCTTTAGCATATCTAGATACTGATTGTATGATCTCTGATAACTGATAAATGGCTGGCATTTAAATAATACCTTTTAAAATAAAACAAAAACACTCTTGTGTTTCTGTTTTTAATGTATGTATGAACAAATTTAACAGAAGAAGTAAATCATAAGTTTGATATTCAATAAAATTAGTTAATATTTAATAAATAAAATTACATTTGAACTGTTATTTGTTGTTAAACTGATCAACTGTTTATTCTGTTTATTTTCCATTACATGAAAGGTTATTTACATTATTATTATCTCTAATATTGGCCTGATATGAAATCTATTGTGCATTCTTAATCC
>CAIGQZ010007154.1:12145189-12212684 GCA_903798205.1 Danio tinwini | reverse complement strand
AGGTTATTTACATTATTAAAATGTTCTCCACACAAAAACAGTGGTGAGGATCTCGATAATTTATTTATGAAAACAATGCAATAAAATAATAATAAAACATTTTTTTATTCTTCATTTTCAAGAGGGATGTTAAATGAAGTCATGGACTTGGAATTATTATTGTAATGCAGTTAATGAGTTTATAACATCTCTCACTTTTTCTTTTATCTTCAAAAGACCCTCCATCTTCTGTTTCTGAGGTGGACGATGAGGACGGTGTCTTGCTCCATAGCCCTGAGACTTCCCCAATGTTCTCCACCATCGATGCTTCTTTCCTCAACAGCATTTTGGATAATGATGGCGAGTGCCTTGTTCCAAATGATCCCAGATCTCCCCAGATCTCACCACCACCAGAAAACGACATGGACCTCCTTAAAGAACCACTCTGTCCAGACATTGATCTTGATAGGGTATTGCAAGATTTAGACAGTTCAAACATCCTGAATGGCCAAATCTTTTCAGTGTTGTCAGATGATCCAGGTAACATCAACCTTGGTTTTCATGATATTGCCTACAACATGCCGCTAACCCCATAAATGTAATCCGTGACCCACGATGAGGTTAGTTAAAACTTCCATAGCTCTGATTTATTTTGTAAATAAGTAGAATCTTAGAAACATTATTAGAACTGATTTTAATTCTTTTGCAGTACTGATTTCATTTACTTTATCTATGTAGTGTGTAAATCTGTGTGTCTGCTCATCCACTCATCTGATTAAATAGGGCAGCCCATTTCATAACCAACATAGGCTCATTCTGAAAACGTAGCCCTGCTGTATATACGTTTCTGGAGATTGCGAATTATGTAACCAGAGCAGAGCTGACTGCTTACCTGCATGTGAACGGCTTTCCCGCTGTGTCCGGTAGCTTGAAACGTACGTAGGCGGACTTAAAATGCAGATCGGAGTTGACCACGGTGATGGGGTTTGAGTTCGGTGAAGAATGGTTCCAGAAAGCAGGTAATACAAAATCCAGAAGACAAAAAATAAAACAAACAAGTAAATAACAGTGTGAGATTGTGGTAAAATCTGAAAACGTGGTAAAAATCAGGTGGCTTTTCTTTTTCTGGATTGCTTTTTAAAACACTGCGATTAGGTTTAGGGAAGGGGGTGGGCGGGTCAATAGGTGCTGTTCAAAATACTATTTGTTGGGTTAAGGGAAGGAGGTGGTGAAGTGATCGGTCGGTTGGTCAGTCAGTCAGTGAGTTAGTCAACATTGGCTTCTGATAGATTTACGTGAGAAGAGCAGGCGTGAATAGCACTCGCAAGAGAAATTTGAGATCTTAAAAAGCATACACAACGGCCTCTGGCGGATTCGCGAAAAACAAAGACTGCAAAAACATGTAGCTCCTGGGACTTATTTTGCTCTCTCTCCAGAGGCACGTATTCAGAATGAGCCTGTGTTGTTCATAACAGTAGTAAAGGTAATTGAAACCTTTTTATATCATAATTCTGACTCCTTTTGGAGTTTTTATTTCTCAACTCATACACTGTAGGAAATGCTGCATTCCACACAATCGATTTGTGTTGGGAAAACATGATTAAATTAAGTTAACCTACTAGTTTTTAAAAATTTAAGTGGATTGGACATAAAACAATTAAGTTGTCCCCCAAAACACTGTGTTGTTTCAGCTCAATTTAAATAAGTTATTTTTTGAGTGTAGGAAGAAAGGCTTAATATAAAAAGTCAGAATTGTCAAAGTTTACTTGCAGTTCTTTGAAGGTGAAAAGAAACATCTGAATTGTGACATGAAAACTTGAAATTGGTAGAAAATATGTCAGAATTGTGATTTTTTTTTTTTTTTTTTTCTGGCTGAAACAAGCTCCCATACTTGGTCCATCTAAGGCATAGGTCTCAAACTCAATTCCTGGAGGGCCGCAGCTCCGCACAGTTTTGCTCCAACCCTAATCAAACACTGCTAATCCAAATAATCAAGGTGTTCAAAAGAGTCATGAACACCTTCATTTGTTGGATCAGCTGTGTTTGATCAGGGTTGGAGCTAAACTGCAGAACTGCGGCCCTCCGGGAGTTGAGTTTGAGACCTATGATCAAAGGCAGGGGGGTCCAAACTCGGTCCTTGAGGGCCGGTGTCCTGCATATTTTAGTTCCAACCCCAATTAAACACACCTTAACCAGCTAATCAAGCTCTTAGGTATACTAGAAACTTCCAGGCGGCCTCCGGTGTGCTGAAGAAAGTTGGAGCTAAACGATGCAGGACACCAGCCCTCCAGGACCAAGTTTGGACACCCCTGGCCCTGATCTAAGGGGATGTTTGCAAAACAACAAAACAAATGGCCATTTACTGTTCTGGCTTGCTAAATACAGTGTTT
The DNA here is from genome assembly GCA_903798205.1 of Danio tinwini. NCBI lineage: Eukaryota > Metazoa > Chordata > Actinopteri > Cypriniformes > Danionidae > Danio > Danio tinwini. Next base: position 12,210,315 of record CAIGQZ010007154.1, on the reverse strand, counting down.
ATAGTCATTTTTGTGGATTCTATTCATATTCATAATACCTTTTCTTTTCTCTTTCTTTTTAAGAATTATTTTCCTTTCAGTTTTATTATATTATATTATTATTGTAGAAACCTACCATAAATTGAACAAATATATAAAACTCGCCTGACCTGGCCCTGCCATTCATAAGCTGCTAGCATATATTTGCCCCAATAAAATGTTCTGGAGCAAAAAAAAGCACTTTTGTTTTTGGTAAGAACATTGAAATTACAGGATGAATATATGCAAAAATAATGTTTCCCCTATTTGATCAACTTTTATGTTGGTTGAAGGAATCGTTTGTTTTGCTTATTCAAATGAACTGGGATTTACTAGACAACTTATTGTAAAGTGAATGCGGTAAACTTTATTATTTGAGCTACGATTTCAAACATCTTATTAACACCTAACCCTAACAGCAGAATTTCTCTGAATATGTTTTTACGACAAAAAAAAAATTATCTTCGAATAGACAGTAAAACTGTCTAGTTTAAAAGTGTAAAACACGGTCAAATGATCACAATATTATTATTATTTTTAAGTAGTAAAGTTATTCCTGCTGCGTCTAGCAAATATCTGCCAATTTAAAAAGTTGAAAATCCACTAAATTCTACCTTAAGTTTTATTTTTGACTTGAATGTTGATTTACTAGGATCTGAGCCACTTTGCATAACCACTATTTTGATGTAGAAAAGCATTTGGATGCTTTGCTTTTAATTGTTTAAAGAGAGGTTTCATAGCTTTCAATTTTGTTTTAAACTTCCATGGGGGATGATTGTCTCATCAAAGTACCAATATGTGCTTAATTGGATACCATAAAACTTCCAGAAAGCTTTAAAGTAATGTTGGTACTTACGTTTACAGTTTGTTGACAATTAAATATTCTGTTACCCTAGTTGAAGGAAGTTACTATTGAGCTTCTTTTTTAATTGTGGACTTTTGGTTCTTGAAATGTTTTGATCAAAATTTATTTCAGACTGATTGTGTGAGTTATTTTTTGCACTGTGCTTTTTGATGACAGAAAAATGCACTTGAACGTAAGAACAGAATACTTCTGATTTCTTGTTGCACTAAATTACATATTTGTGTAACCCAAGTAAATTGGACTGTTTCTTTTTCTTTTAAATTGAAATGACATACCAAGTCACTGTGATTTAATCACTCTATTGTTGAATTTTGTTACCCCACGAGCACTTATGTTGTGAATTTGTAGACTTTGTTTCAGATGCATTGAACCAAGTTTTATGCTGTAAACGCTGTCAGTTTTCAAGAAAAAAAAATGATATAGTTAGTTTATACTGTATGTGTCTTTTGTAAGTTCAAACTGGAGTGTATTAACAATGTTCTCCAATAAAACATGACAGATAAAAGATCAAGCTGTCAACATGTCTTATTAAAAATCAAGTATTATCTGATCAGGCGGGCTGTTTTATTTAATGCAGTGGTGAGATGTTGTGTTAGTAATTTACCACACACTTTCTGTACCTTTAAACAGGGCAAAATAAGATTTGTCACATTTCACTTTTGACATGATTTAAACACTGGATTTAGCATGTTAAACGTCAATGCCATGGATAGTATAATAACCAACCCTGATTGGCCATTCTGAGATGATACATGCGTATAAATTTTTTGACATCAAAGTTCTAAATCCAACTTAATCTGGGCATTGACGTCACTCATCATAAATCTTTTTTTTTTTTTTTTTTTTTTTTTGCAATGTTGGGAATTTGAGCTGATTATGCAGTCAGGAACCTGTGGAACTTCTGGTTTTGCACATGTAAGTTTCTCAAATTAGATAATAAAAGTTTAAGACCAACTGGACCACAATGTCATGAAAACATTTGTTTAATTTTACGCAGAATGCTTGAAAACCCATTAATACATTCACCAGTAGTGTTACATGTATATTTGCATATTATTTTTGACTAGTAGGCGGCACTGCTCCAAATTTCAGTTTCATGGGATTGACGATGACAAAAACAAAGCTCGTCATCAACAAGTGTTTAGAAGTATAGACTATCAGATAATTTTTGGTCCAAAAAAAAACAGCAAATACCATTGGATTGTGTACCACCCAGGGATTAAGAGCTGATTTTCATGACTAGATAAAATTCATAAATGCTCGACTCATGGTAACACTTTACAATAAGGTTGTATTAGTTAATGTTAATTAATGCATTTACTAACATGAACAAACAATGAACAATACATTTATCACAGTATTTTGTCATGTTAGATAACTTTAGTTAATGACAATACAGTTGTTCATTGTTAATTCATGTCAACTCACGGTGCATTAACTAATAGTAACAAGCAGGTAATTGCATTTTAATAAAGAATTCTACAAGTATCGTTCATACATAGTTCATGTTAGTAAATACATTAACTAATGAAACCTTATTGTAAAGTGTGAACGAAAAGGGAAGACCGGGTCGTAACAAACATATACAGTTGATTGAGACTGATCTCAGAACTAATTTTAGGACAGTTATTTCTCACTGAGCAAAGCAACAAACTGCATTTTAGCTAATTAAGCTGCCAACACCCAAAGCATGGGGGCTTCTACAAAAGTGCAAATATCAGAACATGAAAACTCTTCTAAATCTTTAAACTAAAATGAAGATTAAACTCTAACAAGTCTTTCTATTAACTGTAAACACCTAAGATTAATTTTAGTCAACATTTCCCTCTTAATTCAATGCTATGCAAAGCATGCTTTATCCCTAACCATGTAGCTGGACCAACACAATTCCTTCATGTTGTCTCAACAAAAAACGTTTAAGTTAACTTAATGGTTTACAATTTTTAGTGTACTGAACATAAAACAAATAATAATACTAATTACAAGAATTGTGTTGTTCCAGCTCATTTTCACAGGTAGTTTGTACAAGCAGCAGTAATCTTTTTTTTTGAGTGTAAGCAAATCTGATAATGTTATGACTTAACTGACACAGGCCTTGGTAACGTTATAACTTTAAAGACATGTCAAGCTTGATAACAATACAACAAAACATATCGGCAAAACAGGACGACTGAATATCACCAAGGGAACCCTTAACAAATGACATTTTAAGTGCAAAAATTGTTATGATGAAAAATGACAGACAATTCAGCATGACACAGAAATAGGGGGAATTGTTCAATAGTTATTAAAACAAATAAGCTTTTTTTAATGCTGGATTATTTAATTTAAATTTGAGTAACATATTGTTCCTACTATAGATGTCAATGGCTGCTTTTTTCCAACAATCTTCAGAAATCAGAATATCTTTTTTTTTTTTGTGCTCAACATCAAGAAATTCATAAATGTTTAGAATTCAGTGTGGATATATGGAGTTGAGGGAACTATTCCTTTAAGCATTTGCAGCAAACAAATCAATGAATCTCTAACATTGTATCTGTGCCTCAATGTAAATTTACAGGGTTCTCACCAGTTTCTGAGCCTGATGGACAAACGTTATTACCGCTAATATATAGGGAATTAAAGTTATAACAACTCAAAATGTACCACAAATAAGCCAAATCTAATACTGGAAATATAAACGCTTGCCACTGAGTTTCTGGTTGATCAATTCAGCGTTTCCTCACTGCATGGACGTGAAATGAACTAAATTATTTAATGTTCATATCTTTCACTGTGTACAATCAGTCAATGTACAGTAATGGAGCTGAAATTTATGGTAATGGGATTGTGTTAAAGTGCTCTAAGTAGGCCAATCACAACAGACCCATCAGACCAATTTAGAAAGTAATTTGATTTCCAAACTCTCAGAGAATTTAGCTGAACTGAAACTGCTTTAACAAAAATTGGAATCTTTACAGTAGCAAAATAGAGCCCCTGAGCAAGATCAGCTTAAAAACAGTAGCTTTCAGTCATATCCAGATTGAAATGACTTTATTAATGTATATAATATATATAGATAATTCCTCAATTGTAAGTTGCTTTGGACAAAAGCATCTACTAAATGTAAATGTAATAAGCCTACATTAAAAGCTACATTCAAAAAGTGTTTGTGTGTGTGTGTGTCTGTATTTACAGAACCATAACCACACCGCAAAATGAGGAGAACATAAATGGAACCGCATGGGGCAAATTCTAAATAAATGTGTACCTTCAGTTCAACAGACAACAAAAACATTTTGCTGACTATTTTATTTGAACAATTTAGAAAGAAATTACAATATTTTAGTTACATTGCTTAAATTGTATCTGAAATTGTGCAACACAAACAAAAAGCATACCCTGCTAAATATTCATATTAACAAATCCAGCTTCTTATTTCAAACAACTTGAACAGTAGAAACAGCACATAAGTGTAAAAGAGGAAATTCTTGTAGTTACACATGTGAGGTAATAAACGCAGCAGTAACACGTGTCTGTGCTTGTTTTCTCCATCACCCCACTTTAAACTTCCATGTTCATTTGTGCTTGAGGTTACAAATATGCTTCATGTCATTATGAGTCACTGCTGTGGCAGCACACAAATGCCTTTCCTTTGTGCAATCAGAAAAAAAGGAAATGAAAGAGTGAAAGTATGTGTGTTTTCCGATATTTAACAGACTTGGAAAATCCCACAGCTTAAAAAAGACATGCTTACAGACCATGACAGACATTGTCTAAAACAAGCTAAATGTAATAGTGCATGCTTACTGACAATATAAATAAGTTGAATGTATAACAAAATATAACATACTTCATATGTTGCTGTAATTGCAAATAATATACAAACCGTTCCCCACAGAATAGATAGAGTGCATCTTCATAATTCGTTCTTAATTTTAAGGTTAAAGCTTTTAAATCTTTATGAAAATGACCTTTTGTGCATCGTAACTGCTTTTAAGTGTAAAGGAAACACATAAAGATCAAGAGTGAAAGAGAGAGTTTAAAGTTCAATGTGCTCAACAAACAAGGCTTTTGCCTCCTAAAAAAAAGATTCTGACCTGCAGAAATGAGTAGTCAACATTTTCACTTCCATAACTGTTTTCAAATTATAAATTCATAACAGGCATAATGCCAGCTTAGGGTCTTCATTGGCTGCCCATTACCTACTTTGACCCACCATCAAACTATTTTGCTGGTTTGTGTTGTAAACATTATGTCAATAAGAATAACTTATTGTCAAGACAAAACATTGATTTAAAGGGACAGTTCATTCTCTCATCATTCATTCATCCACTACTTGTTTCAAACTTGTTTGAGTTTCTTTCTTCTGTTGAACACAAAGAAAATATATTGATCAATGTTTGGGGGAAAAAACTGCCTTTAAGGGGCACCTGTGATGAAAATCAACTTTTGTTGTGTAGGTTTAGTGTGTCCACTGTGATATTGGAGTGATAGAAACACAACAAGTCTCTTTTTTAAAATTTCCTGACATTAAAATAGGTGATTTTGAGGCCCACCTCAATGTGATGGAGTGCGGTTTTCTCCACACATTGAATGTATTGACAGGTGCCGTGTTTCTATAATAACATGTATACACATCTCCCCAGAACATTTTTTGCAAACAAACTGGGATTAACATTTATTACAACTCTCTGTGATTTTTATAAGTTTTAAAAGTTTCTAAATGTTTTTAAAACAGCATGTTTGTAATAAAGACTGTAAAATTCATATGTAATTCTTAATCGCTATAATCACTACGGAAGCATGGTCAGTAAACACGCATATATATATATGTGTGCATGCGTGTGTTTGTGTGTACTTCGAACGGCATCTGTGTGTGACTCATCATTTCAGAAAGGCTTGAATAAACTCTACCACAAATACATCAAATAAACTTGCTTGTTATTTCTGACTAATGAGCTGTATTTCAGCTTCATTCATGTCTGTTTCTATTCCTGACTGCTGTAACGCATGAGAAGCAGACACGCATGTGGGAGCGGTGGGCGGGGAGAAGCAGCTCATTTGGAAGCCACGGTCTACAAAAACAGCTACAGTATAATAAATAACCAAAATGGGCAGATTCTGGAGGTCATAATACATTATCTGATGTGTATTTTGTGCTGAAACTTTACAGACACATTCTGGAGACACCAAAGGCTTATCTTACATCTTGTAAAAGGGGTAAAACAGGTGCCCGTTAACTTCCAGAGTATTTTTTTTTATCTTACCATGGATGTCAATGGCTGCTTTTTATCTAATATACTTCAGAATATCCTCCTGTGTATTTAACAGAAGAAAGAAACTCAAGCAAGTTTAGAACCACTTGAGTGTGATATATGGTTTGAACTTTTCAGACATCATAATATCTGTGTCCTAATGTAATGTCCTAACTCTCACCAATTTCTGACCCTGATGGACAAACATTATTAATGTTAATAATAATTAATAATCACTTACATTTATATAGCACTTTTCTGGACACTCAAAGCACTTTACACATTGGGGGGAATCTCCTCATCCACCACCAGTGTGCAGCATTCAACTGGATGACACAACACCAGCCATCTTGCACCAGACCAGCTGATTGGTGGAGAGGAGACAGAGTGATGAAGCCAATTATGATATTGGGATGGTTAGGAGACCATGATGGACAGAGGCCAGTGGGCAAATTTGGCCAGGATGCCAAGGTTAAATCTCTATTCTTTTTCGAAGGACATACTAGGATTTTTAACAACCACAGAGAGTCAGGACCTTGGTTTATTGTCTCATACGAAAGACGGCACTCACTGGGGCATTAGGACCCACACAGACTGCAGGTTGAGCACCCCCTGCTGGCCTCACTAACACCACTTCCGCCAGCAACCTAGTTTTTTACAGCCCTGCTTAGTTTTTCGTGGGCGACCATGTGAAAGTTGCAGAGAGCTAGCTGCCGGCATATATCAATAAAGTCTAGAGCTAATATTTTGATATGTTCATGGAAGTAATCAATCAATTTGGAATCTTTACAATAGGGACACTTTAAATCAATGATCACTTTAAAGTCCCCATGAACTGGAAGCTGCGACCTTTATTGTGACGCAGTTCCTGGAGAAACGAAATATTAAACGACACAACAGTGGGCGTGTCTTGTTTTTGCTACTGCGAGCTGATCGGATGTAGTAAAGTATGCATTTCATTCAGAAAGATTGAGAAAGGGTTTGAGGAGAGTTATTACAAGCTAACAGACACCTCCTCCTCAACATTGCTGTTTGTTCTCAAAGCTAACAATTTAAGCAGCGTGATTAAATACGTTAGCCATGCCTATTTGCCAAGATATATGTAATCTGACAATTTAACTGAAAACAAACAGGAGGTGCATTTTCAGATTTCAATTAAAGATTAGAAGGGCAAGCTATTATTTTTTCTTAATGACATGCACAGATGAAATGTTCACCACACAACTAGCAATGTGAGCTAACAAATCATATGGTTAGTTTTGATGTCTTGGGGACTTTAAAAACGGTAGCCTTCAGTCATATCCAGTTTGAATGGACTTATAAGAGTACCATACTTTAATTATCTTGATGTAAACCAATGGGTTCTTCCAATCCACCTTAGTGGATGTGCAGCTTTGCTTAGTAGGTCTTTGTAGGCCTGATTAAACTGCCGGTTCATTGCTGCATACAACAAAGGGTTAATGCAACTATTTAACCAAGTGAGGTTTGCACATATCATATGAATGACCTGTGGTGCACGATTTTTCTTATCAGCAACATTCAGCAGCAGAAATGGTGCAAAACATCCAACGAAACACAAGAAGACCGTGAAACACATTCTTGTCACACGCTTAAATTCATTGTCCTCTCCTGAGCTGGCCGCTGCCGGAGTGTTTTGGATTACTACAGGAGATGGCTTACTTGTTGTTTCACTTGAGGCATTTTGAATGGCATTTTGAATGGTTGCTTCCTGTGCTCGTTTCCCATGCTGCTCTGCTACTGCTTCATCACTGCTGATCTCACAGCTCTGAGTTGTTGAGGCTCCAGCGCTGATGCCACTGTCATCCGTTGTCCCTTCGGCTTCAGCCTGCTTGCGTTTTGATGAACGGCGACTGGGCCTGTACTTGAGAAAAGCCTTGGCGGCTACACTCACTTTGCGGTAGATTAGAAAGTAGAAAAGACCCACAAAGCCCAGGCCTAAGAAGAAGTACAGGAAAAGCAGTACAGTGGTGTAAGGCCGCCCTTTAGTGCGATGAAAACTGCAGGTGCACACTTGTGGGGCAAACACGTAGACGGGCCAAAGTGGGGCAAAACTAGCCAAACCCAGCACCCAGGAGGAGATGAGGAGCGCTGCCACTCCTCTCTGGGACAGAAGTAGACGGGCACAACTAGAAGTGCGATGCGCAACCACCAGGTAACGGCTCATAGCAATAAGGCACAATGTTATAATGGACACGCTGTTGGACAGGAACAAGAGGAGTCCAAACATACGACACCACGTGGCTCCACCCCTCCAGTGCAGGTGTAGATATGAGTCAACGCTGACTGGTTGGAGTATCGTGCAGTATAGGAGATCGGCAAAGGCAAGGTTTACGATGAGAACGTTGAAACGTGTCCTCAGGTTGGCATCAGTCACGAAGGCGAGAACTGTCAGAATATTCCCTATAGTTCCGACTATAGTCACTGCTGATCCCAAGAGCACACCAAAGTAACGGTAGCCCTCAACAGAGGGGGACGCACAAGAAAATGAATCATTTCTCAGAAGGTCTGTGTCATTCCACATCCTGAAAAATAAACAACAAAAATATGTTTAGCTCATCAAAATCAGTGAACATCCTTTTAATCAAATAATGGGCTAAACATGTATGCACAGCTAGTGTTTTTCAGCCAGTGATGAACTTCCGGTGAAAGGTTTATGTGACTATTTTCAATTTCATACAGTTCCTTTTACAGCACCGATGTTGTAATGTAATTAAAATATAATCAGTTAAATAGAATTAAGCATTCACTTGGTTGTTGAAGCGTAAAAAAAGACAAAAGAATGCATTAAACGCATGCATTGTCATTAGCAACAGGCTTGTACAAAAACCATTGAAAATTGGAAATACTGGGGTAAAATTAATTCACCAATTTTAAAGACATGGAGCGGGAAAATATAATTTAATGCAGTGCTTCTTGTTTGTATCTACTTTCTATCTGATTTTAGCCAGGCAGTGAAGATCACTAAACATGGTGATTTTGTATGGGATGACAATTCACCGGAAGGCTGGGGCTGTCTGGCTGACATTAAAAGCCCGTGTGCATATACTCCATTGGCACATTTGATTGGTACTCTTGTGAGAACAAACAACCTCTGCAGTCATGTGTATTACTCACTTAATTGTTACTAATTTCATTTTTCCTATGAACCTGTGCCTATTTTGACAATTTGAGGGCACTACATACCACATACTGTTTCCTAGCACCTCTGAAAGTAAGCTGATATATGGTATAATGCTTATACTGCCCACTTAAAAACTCTCAATTCAACATTTCAAAACAATGCAACAGTTTCTGGAACTAATTTATTTTATCCACAATTACAAACATTTATTTTTAAACAAGGGGCTATGCGGTGGAGCAGTAGGTAGTGCTGTCACCTTACAGCAAGAAGGTCACTGGTTCCAGCCTCGGCTGGGCCAGTTGGCGTTTCTGTGTGAAGTTTGCATGTTCTTCTCGTTTTCACATGGGTTTTCTCCGGGTGCTCCGGTTTCTCCCACAGTCCAAAGACATGCGTACAGGTGAATTGCGTAGGCTAAATTGTCTGAATTTTTAAATGAATTGTTTGAATGAGTGTGTATGGATGTTTCCCAGAGATGGGTTGCAGCTGGAAGGGTATCCGCTGCGTAAAACATGTGCTGGAAAAGTTGGCGGTTCATTTTGCTGTGTCGACTCCGGATTAATAAAAAGTAATACATTTTTAAACAAGAACTGATGAAACTTTAAAGACATGTTATGAGCTCTGAGGTTAATCGGTTGTATGGTATGATTTTGTTAAATCAATTTGCACACATTAAATCAACTTATTCTTAATTTCTGCTAAAAAGACAACATTGTCCATGATGCTATACATTGTATAAAATAACTAATAAAATGCTTTTTAAAAGATACATTTTTTATGAATAAATCCTAAATAAAGGTTTACTGATTTAAATTTTTTATTGTATTTTGAAAAGAGGAAAGTTGTCCAGCTTTTGAATTTCGCGCTCTGGCTGTTTGAGTGTGTTTTAAATTTGAAAACATCTCTCGTCTTTTGACCGTTACCACCTGTAGACGCATTCATGCAACAACGACAAAACGACTTTTTGTCTAAAACGTAAGTAACAGTAACGTTAACTTATTATTTACTTTACTAAATTGTTGTTGTTTGAAGCAATTAACTTGCTTCCACGACGGTCCAAATATCGCCACAGGATTTCTCATTTTTGGATCATTTTTGCTATGTGATATTACGTTAGGCTAACTTTACAATGAAAAGGCTTTAAAGCTGAAAACCACGTAGAATGCAGACAAAACCATTACAAAGTGGTAAGATGTTAGTTTATGAGAGTATTTATATTGAACTATAGTTCACCTAAAAGGAAAATTACCTCATCATTTGCTCTTCATTAAATGTAGTTTTAAACTAATGAGATTCTTTCTTATGTTGAACACAAAAAATGTATATTATATTTATTTATGAAGTAAGAATGCTGGTTGCTATCACTCATTGACTAGAGGATAATACTTTTGGAATACTATGGAAGTCAATGTTTCACAGCAACCAGCATTTTCCAAAATATCTTTGTGTTTAACAAAAGAAAGAAATTCAAATAGGTTTTGAACAAGTGAATGGTGGGTAAATGATGACAGAATAAAATTTTTTGGGTGAACTACCTTTAATTTGGTTTTATTAATTCATGGGACATGTCAAAGCATCATATGCTCCCTTTCAGGTTGTTTCAATTTCAAACTCCTGTGACTTTGTTTTAGAACACAGATTAAAATATTTTGATAAACCAAAAACTTTACTTCTCAATATATATATATTAGATTTTAGGCTATATTTTTTCTTCTGAGGTGAACCTTTCCTTTAAACTGTTGATCAAAGCGTTTTATTAATAGACCATTTTGAGGGATGTAAACAAAAACAATGGTCTCAACGTATGTCCTGTTGTACATTTTTATTTTCTATATAGCCTCCGAGAATCCAAAAAGAGCTACATAATATTGATAAATAATGTTATGATAGCTATTTTTAACATTAAGTTATGATTGAATTGCCTCTTGTTGCAGTTGTGAAATAGTTTGACAACAAGCAGGAAATGTTCATGGATTAATGATATGACCACATAGAAATGGTCGATAGCATCAGAATATATATATATATATATATATATATATATATATATATGTATATATATATATATATATATATATATATGAGTGTTTGTCAGACATCAATTTCAAATTAAAATACATTTTCCGCTTTATCTGTTCACTGAAGTAAAGTATAAAGAGGACAACACAACCAACAACACGGTTGAACTCTCAAAGTAGAGAAAGGTTCATTAATCAAACAAAGAAATACATTTTTGGGGCTGTCAATGGCTTACCTTGTGACAGCTGTGGTATCCATCCCACTGTTTCTTCTTTCTTATCCTCTGTTCCCTTTTTCAGTTAGCACAATTTGTGTGTGTGTACATTTGTGTCTCTTTTCTCAGTTTTATTAAATAGACTCTCCAGCCACGCCTCCACCACTTCATAGCTGTTACTTTGACAAGGTATGTGGGCACATGTTTGAGACATCCATTATTAGATGTGAGGTCATTGTGGGCAAACTCTGTTGCTCAATCCTGGAAGAAATTTTCGCAGTACCGGTGTTTTGCCAATAGATATGAAGAAAGAAAGAAATGTCAGGCAACATTTTGCTGTTTTTATTACTTTTCTGATTCAGTTCTTGTGGTAAATGTTTGCCAGTTGCTTAGCTAAGCAAATTAGAGGACTGGAACTACTGTAGTAAGTTGAATTTCTGCCCTTTAAAGCACTAATTGTTCTGCGTTTTCATTCATTATTTTATATAACAACTCATACAAGTTAAAACTGTTCAAACAATTATAATAGCCACCATCTACAATGAAACGTAATAGTCAAACAAAGGTTTATTGCACCAGTACATTATCCTTGACATAAAAAACAAGTTTTTACACAAAGCACAACAAAATATTAATGTTTCACATGATTCTATATTTGCTTGTTAATAAATAAAGCAAATCAGTAACAGGGTCCTGATCTACTGAATTTAGAATAAGTTTAAAAGTGTTTGCAGAAATTAAATCTGTGCAGCAATAAATCATGATGGCACAGCTGTATTTGCTTAAGATAAGCTCCTGATAAGGATGCTTTACTAAATCTCCGTAAATTAAACCGACATTTACAGATTTAGTACATTTTATCCAAAGAAAAACAGAAAAAGTCAGTTAGTCAGAGCCATAGATATTTTAAGATACTGTTATGTGAGATATTATTTAAAAGATGGATGGATGGATGGATGGATGGATGGATGCATCATGTGCAAGTCTGCAGCCAGATCTCGCATAGCCAGACCTCGGATTGACGGATCGTGGACTTTAGCTGCTTTAAATGGTCAAGGACCACCCACAGTTCTATATGACTGACAGGTTGACCAACCAATCACATTTTGTTTTTTTTATGCCATGTCATGTTTAGGTGCTTGGCATTACTCAAGGTCTAAGACTCGCAGCCAGACACTATTGAAGAAAATTGAAGGAAATGTAAGCGAGTGCTCACATTGCCCTCTGTTGGAAAGATTTATTACTGCAAAATACATCAAAAGACAGACAGTTGCTAAATCTGAAATCTCCAAATATACCATCAAACTTGGGTCTCAAACTCGATCCCTGGAGGGCCGCAGTTTTGCTCTAACCCTAATCAAACACTGCTGATCTCACTAATCAAGGTGTTCAAGACTACTAGAGACTATTAAGCAGGTGAGAGTTAGAGCTGGTTGGTTCTATACCAACATTCACTATTTCCTAGTCCACTAATATAGTCCACTTAAGGAAGTGAATAAAACGAGTGAGTAAATTCAAGCACTCGTTTTGTTTGTGCTTTGCTGGTTGATAAATCCCTCAGAAGGGTTATATTATACACTTTCTGGCCCTGTCATAATAATTTAACACTTAGCCGGCTGTGTAATAGTAATGAAACAAGGTCAAATTTATTGTCTCCCTCAAGACAGATTTGTTGTTAGATAAAAGGTCTGCTGTACAAACACCCACAAGACAACATAAAACATACACAAAAATACAAATACAATTCCATTAAAACAATAATTTAAAAAATACAATGCGCACCATGACCCTCTGTTATGCCAACCAGTGCAGTTGTCTTATTCTTTTAACCATCATACCATAATTGCTCATAAATAAAGACTTTTAATCAAGACAGACTTTTTATTTCTGTCATGTATACAAATGTTACCTTAAACAATATTTTATTTTAAAACTTACACTGATCGGATTGTGATTGCAATTAGATGACATCTTGTGGTCAGATGTGGAAATTCATTCGGTGCAAATACAGTGCATTATAAGGATTTTCTGTGTACATGGTTTGTAGACTCATTTATAGACCATTTTGAGGGATGAAAACAACCACTATATAACAATGGTCCTAACGTATTTCCTGTTTTACATATTTAATTTCCATAGCTTACGAAAATACGAAAGGTCCAAATATTGATAGTCATGACAGCTGTTTTATTGTCAAGTTAGGATTGAATTGCCTCTTGTTACAGTTTAACAATAGTTTAACAACAAGCAGGAAATATTCATGGGCCAATGACATCACCGCATTGAAATGGACTATTGCTGTGCATTGTGGGATTAATCCAGCGCACATCATAACAGCATAACGTTTCGGACACTACCAGAAATGGCTGCTTCCTCAAATATTGCACTATTTTAGGGTATAGGGGGTGATTTCGGATAGAGGCCGTGTTTAATGTATAGTCATTAAAGTATTTAATGATTTTGATAAAGGCCACTTATTTGGAAGTGTAAATGTATTGTTAAAGAAATTTCTATTTTAAATTTTTAGGTTTAATTTGATTATATCTAGAAATCTGTAAATGCTAAACCAAGGAACAATAAACAAGAAAGAGAGAGAAAGAGAGTCTGAACTAAAAGAGTTAATCATAATCAGTACGCATTTACACCCCTGAGTGAAGTGAGTGAAGCAGCTCATTAAAAGGCTGTTTTCACTGATATTCTGACTGTGCAACATTTCAAAAGCAGCACTGAAGTCTTCTGGACAAACACTTATTCACAAGTGATGTGATTACAAGCCTGTTTTGAATACATGGAGTTATCTCAACCTGCAGAGACACACACAACAAAACATAATACTTCATTAAAAATGAATAACAACAACAGTAACATGAAACATTTTATTTTCTTGTTATTGAAATAGGTGTGTTTGGACTTACTGGCACAACGCTGTTTGTAATCTGTGCAGCATTTTATAGCGCAGTTAGCATTGCAGTTGCAGCGATTGAGTATGCTGTACATCTCATTGCATCTCCTGCTACAGGAAGTTGAGACTGCAAATAAAAACAAGGATAAAACAAACTTTTTAAATGGGTAAAAACTGTGTAGGTGTCTGAGAATGAGATTTACTTCGGCTGGCAGAGGAGCATGAGCTTGGTGGGGTGAAGAGAATGAATCCTGGCTTGTTCAGACTAATTATGCTTGTGATCCAACTCTGATACTGTGACACACGGGTGTAAACCCCAAGACTGTTAGGGTCAGCACAGCCATAACCCCAGCTGGTGATACCAGCCTGAACCCACACTGTACACAGCCGAGTCACCATTTTACCACCAGAATCCCCCTACAAACAGAAAGGAGACATGAAATAAACTTAATTTACCTTAAATATAAATTTGTTACTTTTTTGTTTGGATTTTAGGTTTTAGGATCTTATTTTTACCTGTAAATGAAGGCCATAAAGTTACTTTTGCTTTAAGTGTATTGTTGCAATGTGTATTAATGATCTGCTTTTTTATTACCTGGCAGGTGTCTTTGCCTCCCTGTGTTAAACCAGCACAGATCATGTTGTTGGTGACAGTTCCAGGACCCAGTAGAGCATTACATCGATCATTAGCCACAACTGGAACCATAGTCTCCTGCAGAATTCCAGGAGCAGGTAGATTCACTGAACATTCACAAACACACGTTATACTTAACTAGTGGTGTTATGTGTAGATTTACATGTGGATTTAGTTGTTTGTATAGGTTTGTACCTCCAACCTGAATATCTCCCCAGCCTGTGATCCAGCTGCTGGTACCAGCACTATAGACACTGTTCTGGGCCGCCAGACATACAGGTCTGATATAGTCATTAAAGGTTACAGCAGAGGACAGGCGCAGCAAAGCAATGTCATTGTCATTTGTGTTGCTGTTGTAGGAGGAGTGAACAATCATTGTAACAACATTTCTACTGGTTTCATAAATATTGATTCCCTGCTGTGTTCCCCTTCCTAAGTACACAACCAGAGTGGATGCAGAGACACTGAAAACAGTCAAGAATAAGGAAGAAAAAAGCAAAACAATTATCCAGCTTAGTACATTAGCAATCAAAACAACAGATGGATGGTAAACAGTGAGCTGCAGTCAGAACCCATTCACTGTTGATTAGGGAGCCTCCGCAAAAATGACCTCCATACTTAGGGCTGTGCAAACTGACCTGCCAAGGCCATGAACCCGGAGATGCATTTACACCCCCGACTATACGAGTGTTCAGAGGGGCTTGTCCACAAATTGTGAAAGAGAATTTTTATGTTAGCATTTTTCCGTTTTGTTACTATTTGGCTTGATATCAACATATGAGAGTGAAAAGAACTCGTACCATTCAACTGAGAAAGTGAACCTGGAAGGGCAGAAATAACGAGCAGATTAGAAGAGTTTCATCTTAATTTGATGAACTCCCTCATCTTCAATGCACTGCTCAATTTAATCTGTGAGACTGAACATGCGGAAAACATTTCTGGACAAACCGGTTGTATTACACGTAATACATGTTAGCTTTCAACGAATAACAAATAACAACAAATAAGCCCCATGTTCTAAATGTACACTCCACATGCCCACTGGATGTGGTCCATAATGTAAAACATTAATAGGCTTTTGTTAAATTAAAATAACTTATTTTCTTGGATGTGGTGAGAATGTTATATGAATATCATTGAGGGAATCAGTGGCAAATTAGTCTAAATGTTGTTGTCATGAGTGAAGTGCTCTATTCCAATTCAGAAACCCTAAGCTTTTATGTAAAATGTAAGAATAGTCTGTTTAAAATCTGGATGTACACAGTTGTCAGGTTGTCCTTTATCAGTGAATGTGTGTGTGAGAATTGTGGACTGCTCATATCAAAAATGAGAAACATGAAAAATATATATATTCTCAAATTCAGTTATTCGTTTTTTTGTGGGGGCATATACTAGGGCTGGGCGATTAATCGAAAAATAATCTGAATCATCATTCAGAACCTATAATCGATCAAATTTTTCCAAGTCAAGTTTCTCGTCAAGGAAGTTTCATGCGGTCGAATACCTGCGCACCTTTCAAAAAATGTAACTTTGCCCTTTGTAATTTTGTAAACACATTGCACATTTGCACTACATTGACGATGATTAAAAGCTGTGCCAGAAAAGCCTTGAGATGGCATATTTTCCATTACAATAAAATTATTATTTACTTTAAAATATTTTTTTACAGAAGATTTAAGAAATGCACTGTTAGATATTATTTACAGGATATACAAGTTATTTTATTTAGAAGATCCTGCTTATTTCTACTTTTAATTTGAAAGACACAATAACACTATTTAATTTTGTTTCCAAAAGTGCAAGTTATTTATTTTCACTTTTTTTTATAAGAGTGACTGTTTGTTTTAGGCAATGTTTGTTTTAATTTCAGTTGTTCAACGTTAAAGTAAATAATCATAGATAGTAGATAGTGTGTGTTTTAAAATCTTTTACTTGATTTTAAAATCAAGTAATGCACGTTTCATTTAAAAATCTCTCACTTGTAAAATGTGATCATATTTACCGTAAAAAATCTGTCAGTGAACTATGAGGGCAAAAAATAAAATAAATAAATAAAATAATTGTTCATTAATCATAATCGAGCAAAGTCCCTTTAAGGCAAGTCTTTTCACTCGGCGACCGTCTTTGAAACGCCTCTCGAGCAGTATGCTCAGGCATTCTGTTTGAATGGGGAAGCATCAAATTCTCCAAAACTACTTGCAAAGCTAAAATTACATTTCATATTACGAATAACCAATAAAATTATACAACAATTGTCTATTTAGTTTCATTTCTAAATGTTCGTATTACACAAAATCTGCAGAAACTTATGTCTGGTCTGAGCCCCTCCCTCTGAGAATTGTCATTCTATAGCGATCGCTGATTGGCTACTGTACTAGAAGGCGGGCTTTATTCACAATATTAACAGTTACACTTTTCCCCATTCAAAAGTATACGAGTGACATGTCTTGTGTATTCTAAGGTCTTTGAATCGAGTTCAAATGTTCGATTAATTGAGATTTTGATTTTAGGCCAAATCGCCCAGCCCTAGCATACTTGCATTGGTGCAAATGTTTCTTGCTTTTTACAAAAACGACAACAACAACTACAATTGTCTCGTAAGAGTCAATTGTGTATTACTCAGATTACAAAACAGCATAGTTAAAATTCCAAACTAATGGTTCTAAATCAGTTCTTTCATTAAACCTTCAAAATGACCCACTAACTGTGGAGTTACTGGTCAGAATGAATGAGACATGATTTAAATATGGTTCCCTTACTGAACTGGAGGTTTCATGTTAATGAGTTGTAATTTTATCACACCCTTTAGGCTGCTCTTATGCTCTATGCCACCAAAACAAAACAGAAGTAAATTCTCTCGCCATCTGTATTATGTCAACGTTCACTGCTACGCTCAGGTTAAAAGTTGTATAATGATGACAGATCTTACCTTTGACACATATGAGTAGGGTCAACGTGGCACAAGTCAATCTCCACATCTTCAAACAGTCCCTCTGTTTGCTATCAGAATGGCTACTGGTGGCAGACTCAACTACTGTGTCTCATACAATCACATTTATACAGTTGCTTTTCTCAAATCACTACTTACAGTATGTCACCGTCTCACATGACTATTTTATTTTCAGAATACTCCTCGTTTTTTTGTATTCTTCTTTCATTCTTTACATTCTTTATTCCGTATGCCAATCTGTCAACCAGTTCCCCAGTTTCAATTTGCAATTATTTTTTAAGATGATCTTGACTAATTGCCGAAACATTTCGACAGGTACTTTAAAAGCAAATATTTATGAGGTCAATGTTAGAGACTGCTTTTTTTAACAAATTGTATCTATTCTTTATATATAAAGATTAGTGTTGTCAAAAATCTCACTATTTAAAAACATATCGATTACTGAAGTATTTAAAATAATTCAGTTTTGGGTGGACTATCCCTTCAAGGACTTCTGCCATACCTGGTATAATATTTAATCTTACTTAAAAATGTAAAGGGGGCCGCGTGGTGACACAGTTGGTAGCGATGTCGCCTCATAGCAAGAAGGTCGCTGGTTCGAGCCTCGGCTGGGTCAGTTGGCGTTTCTGTGTGGAGTTTGCATGTTCTCCCCGTGTTGGCATGGGTTTCCTCTGGGTGCTCCAGTTCCCCCCACAAGATCAAATGTGCTACAGGTGAATTGGGTAAGCTAAATTGTTCATAGTGTATGTGTGTGAATGAGAGTGTATGTGTGTGTCCCGACTCCCAGTGATGGGTTGCAGCTGGAAGGGTATCCGCTGTGTAAAACATGTGCTCCTAATTAATAAAGAGACTAAGCCGAAAAGAAAATGAATAAATGGAAAATGCAAAGGTTTATTTTTTCCCTGCATTTCCTATTTCATTTGTATACTCTTAATGTTGTGGAATTTTTTCCTCAGAGTATTGAAAATGGTATTGAATATTTATATATTATAATGTATAATTGATATTTTTAAGGTATTGTATAGATATTTATTGTATATTTTATCTACTAGTTATCACCCACAAAACACTCAGAACGATGAGTACATTTATTTGTTTGTTTATTCATGCATGTATGTAAATATGTTTGTATGTATTTATAATTTTATTTTATTTTTATAAATGTATAAAGATTTTTTTATTTATAATAACTTTATAAATATTACAGTTGCCTATAGAAAGTACTATACATATATTTATAGGCAAAGCTAAACTCTGAGCATCCAGTTGTCAATTCCATCAAAGTTCCCTGCACAAAGCTTCTTGGGTGCCTGAAGTGTCCATCAGTTGTATCCAGGGCCTAGAAATTAACACTTGCCAAGCACCAAATTTGAGTAAATAAAAGGACTGGTGAATATTTATAGCAGCGTCAGTCACCAGTTGGCGGGTAAGTGCCCTGCTGACAATTTAGGTTTGATTCGCCCCTTTCTACTTGTGCTTTTTATTTTGCATTTGCATTCATCATGTGCACGCATGGAACTCTGATTAAACACAAGTGTATGAAGTGGTATGTATACAACTTTTTTTAAAGGACTTGGGGCAATGAGAACAGATCGTAATTGGAAAGTAAATTGGCTACTTGAATTTGTTAATTCAGTTCACTTTCACTGTGTATCGCTGACAAATCCACGGTTGTAAGTTAAAATGTCCCTGTTGGTGTTTATTCTCATAAATACTGTTTTGTCTAAAATGACAGTTTGAGATGGATTCTCTGTTTATGTCTTTATAGACCATTTCAGCGAGGTGATGTCATTGGCCCATGAACATTTCCTGCTTGTTATCAAACTGTTTCATAACTGTAACAAGAGGCGATTCAGTCATAACTTGATGTTAAAACAGCTCTCAGAACATTATTTATCAATATGTGGCTCTTTTCGTATTTGCGGAAGCTGTAGATATTCAAAATGTAAAACAGGAAATACGCTGGGACCATTGTTTTTGTTTACATCCCTCAAAATGGTCTATAATGAGAGCAGCAGAAAACCCTTGCTTTTTAGGAGAGTGTTTAATAGAGAAATAGATTACACAATAGTAAAATAAGATTTTTTAAAATGCAGACATGGCAACCAGTATTTCTATAAACAATTCCAATAAATAAATAATATAGTAACCCATGTCTGGTTGAACTTTTTTTTTTTAAATTACACTTATAATAGTTTTTTTAGTAATTGTACAACCTTGAGTCAAGAGCCCTGTCTGGAATGAGTTGTAATTAGAGTGTGTGTGAAAATGAGAGATTGCTGGATTGAATTTCTGGCTTTGAGTCAATAAAATGAATTATTTACTATTAATTGAAACTGGAGAGAATTAATTAGGTTAACAATTCCAGTAATATTTTAGTTTTTATTCATTTCTTTTGTTTAATGTTCAGCCATGATGAAATAAAAACATTGTAAATATGACTAGTTACTGTAGTAGTATAAACTGCCTGTTTTTGCAAAAAGACCTAACCGGTTAGCATAATATGTTTGAAACTTAATCCCTTCCCTGCCGTCCAAAGCCACGACTCGTGAAATCATGAACGCGCACATTAAAGATGACAGAGACCCACTAGATCATGTCCTTTGACAGTTAGAAAACTTTATAGTACTTTGTAATACTACAATTCTGAACGAAAAACTTTATTATGTCTAGCACATTTTCAGTTGTGTAGCAAGCAAACTTGTCATAATGTGCAATATTTTACGCATGCAAGGATGGCTGGTCTCACTCTCTCACATGCTTTGTCCTAAAACGACTACTGTATGCTTAGTGGTTGGCTGACAGGATGCAGGAATTACACTTATTACTAAGCCATACTTAAATGATATTTCAGACCGAATATTGACAGTAGCATGGTAAACATATAGGGAGCGTGTCACAGATTGTCATTGTTCAAAAATGAACCAATGTGAATCTAAAAACAACTTCACCTCAGTAAATCAGGCTAGGCGGAATAGCGCTATTTACTTATGTTTTGTTGTTAAACTAAATAAAAATCTACATTATCAATGCTGTAATTGAAAATAGTCACATTAATCTTTCACCAGAGGATTTCAGTGGCTGAACAACAATTCTGTGCATATAACTCATTCGTAACAACATACATAATCTTTGCATGACTAAAATAGTTTTAAAACATAACATTACCTGTCTAAAAGAAATACTTTAGCCATGATGTCATCCATCCTTCCAGAGTGCAAAAGTAACTCCAATATTGATTCAGGATTTTAAAAAGATTTGATTTAGCATTTGTTTTTACCTCTGTCACTTGTCACTGTGGTGCTCGTGCACATGCAGACGGCAGATCTGCATGAACAGAGGTGCGCAGTTGTACAAATCTACTTTTTTTGACAGACAGTTTGGGCTACTTATCAGAATTATGGTAATTGTCGGTCCAACAATTTTTTATTGAATGAACATTTTTTTGTTTTATGCCTCACCCAGAATATAAAAATACATATGAATACATTTAGATCATTTACTTTAATCATTACTATTGGAATGTAAAGAGACTTTCAGCCAGCACAACAAAAAATGTTTCTGAAGACAATCACCTACTGCACCTTTAATGGGTACATTTTTTAACATCACCGGCCATTGGCAGGTTTGGCAAAAAGTTAATTTTAGACCCTGGTTGTACTCTTCAGAAATGCACTTCAATGTGGTGGTCCTATTTGTTTTCACTTTGAGGTGTCCTATGTCCCGTTTGGAAAACACAGACAGTCTCAATGACATTAAAGTGTGCAGTTTGTGCTTTGGATGCAGAACATGTTTCATTCGCATGTACTCACATTGCCCACTTTTGGAAAGATTTATTACTGCAAAATGCATGAAAAGACAGAGTGTTTGGAAGTATTTAATGATTATGATAAAGCCATTATTAAATCATTATACTTATTGCACAGAATGAATGAATTTGTGAGAAGCATTTATTTAAATTTAGAGAAACTGCCACTTATTTGGCAGCGGGAATGCATTGTGAAAGAAATTTGTTAAAAAAAAATCAAGTATCATTTTATTATACTAGAAATCTGTTAATGCTAAATAAAAAAAACATTAACATAAAATTGAGAGAGAGAAAGAGAAATCAGTGTCAATTAATAGAGAGGGGAAAGTGTTCAAATTATTTTAAACATAAAAAATATGCATTTACACCCCTGAGTGAAGTGAGTGAAGCAGCTCTTTAATAGGCTGTTTCCACTGAAATTCTGACTGTGCAACATTTCAAAAGCAGCACTGAAGTCTTCTAGACAAACAGGCATGTAAAGGTCTTATTCACAAGTGATGCGATTACAAGCCTGTTTTGAATCTGTGGAGTTATCTCAACCTGCAGAGACACACACACAACAACAAAAATGAATACTTCATTAAAAATTAAATACAACAACAGTAACATGCAACAATGTGAATTAAGTATCTATTTTTTTCTTTGTTACTGAAATAGACCCTGGAAACATACTTTGGTGGGTCCCATGGTGGCTTTTTGTGGCTGTCCACACTAAATATAAACATGTGAAGTGTGGGCCCACAGCTGCAGGCTTATTACGCATTCTGTGTGAGTAGTGGACACTAGTGGGCCGCCCAAATTAATCCCATAAAGTCAAAATGTTTGTCTCTTAGTGCTGTCACTGCATGGGCAGCCATCTCCTAGCACTCAGGAGCACTCACTAGACCCACAAAGTTTGCTTTCAACAGACTGCATTTCATGTTTTATTTTGTTTCTTTAAAGCCCAGTGAATGTTTGTGAATACCGCTTTCCTACCACAGTTATTTTTGTGTCATTTTTTAATTCACCTCTTACAAACCTTTGATACAACTAAAATGCAACCTATTTTAAACTGTGTTACCTGCTGTTGATGCTGAACATTATATATGGATTAACTGGTCTATGGCATGAATAAAGCTACAGAGGCTGGAATCACAATAAAAAAGGCATGTATAATGACTGAACTAGAAAGTATTTATACTGTAACAGATTTATTGTTATAGTACAGTGAGGGCACCTGGTGGTTAAGTGAGGGCTGCCCATGCAAGGCCAGCGACTGCAGGGCCAATGGTTTGCAAATGAGCAAACTCTCAATGGCCCTGCAGTCACAGCCTACTAGGGGCTCAATTTTGGGCTCATTATGGACCAGCACAGGCTTTTTAGCAGGGAGTGTGTTTGGACTTACTAGCACAACGCTGTTTGTAATCCGAGCAGCATTTTATATTGCAGTTAGCATTGCAGTTGCAGCGATTGAGTGTGTTGTACACCTCATTGCATCTCCCGCTACAGGAAGATGAGGCTGCACATAAAAACAAGGACAAAACAAACAAACAAACATACTTTTTAAATGAGTAAAAACTGGGTAACACTTTACAACAAATTTACTAATATGAACAAACAATGAACAGAACTTGTATTACAGTATTTATTTGTCAACGTTAGGTAATAAAAATAAAGTTGTTCATAGTCAGTTTACTTTAACTCACAGTGCATTAACTAATGTTAACCAGCATGAATTCGGATTTTAATGATACGATAATAAATATTGATCTATAATTAAGTAATTTTGATATTGAACTATAATTAACTTATGTAAGCTTAGTGTAAAGTGTGCCCAAAAAGATTTACTTAGGCTGCTGGAGGAGCATGAGCTTGGTGGGTTGAAGAGAATGAATCCCGGCTGGTTCTGACTGATTTTGCTTGTTATCCAACTCTGATACTGTGACACACGGGTGTAAACCCCAGGACTGTTGGGGTCAGCACAGCCATAACCCCAGCTGGTGATACCAGCCTGAACCCACACTGTACACAGCCGAGTCACCATTGGACCACCAGAATCCCCCTACAAACAGAAAGAAGACAAAAATTTTACATGTTTTTTTTGTTGTTTGTTTTGTTATTTTTTATATTATCATTGTTATAATTATTTTTAATATTATATTTATTTGGTACTTTTTATCAAGACGAAACAGTTCTGGATGACAGTGACTGTGTAGCTTTTATCTTATTTTTACACGTAAATGAAGGCCATAAAATTATTTTTTCATTACGACATTGTTGCAATGTGTATTAATGATCTGCTTTTTTATTACCTGGCAGGTGTCTTTGCCTCCCTGTGTTAAACCAGCACAGATCATGTTGTTGGTGACAGTTCCAGGACCCAGTAGAGCATTACATCGATCATTAGCCACAACTGGAACCATAGTCTCCTGCAGAATCCCAGGAGCAGGTAGATTCACTGAACATTCACAAACACACGTTATACTTAACTAGTGGTGTTATGTGTAGATGTACATGTGGATTTAGTTGTTTGTATATGTTTGTACCTCCAACCTGAATATCTCCCCAGCCTGTGATCCAGCTGCTGGTACCAGCACTATAGACACTGTTCTGGGCCGCCAGACACACAGGTCTGATATAGTCATTAAAGGTAACAGCAGAGGACAGGCGCAGCAGAGCAATGTCATTGTCATTTGTGTTGCTGTTGTAGGAGGAGTGAACAATCATTGTAACAACATTTCTACTGATTTCATGAGTATTGACTCCCTGCTGTGTTCTCCTTCCCAAGTACACAACCAGACTGGATGCAGAGACACTGAAACAGTAATGAGAAAGTGAGGAAAAAGTAAAACAATTATCCAGCTTAGTACATATAGCAAAAACAGATGGATGTGTGTTGATGTGAGTCTTACCCTGGTAAACAGTGAGCTGCTGTCAGCACCCATTCACTGTTAATCAGGGAGCCTCCGCAAAAATGACCTCCATACCTAGGGCTCTGTAGACTAACCTGCCAAGGCCATGAACCCTCAGGTGCATTTACACCCCCTACAATACGGGAGTTCAGAGGGGCTTGTCCACAAACTGTAAAGGAGAATTTTACAATTAGCATTATTGCATTTTGCTGCTTTTTCAACATATGAAAAGTGAGAAGAACTCTTACCATTCAACTGAGAAAGTGAACCTGGAAGAGCAGAAATAAAGTGCAGATTAGAAGAGTTTCATCTTAATTTGATGAACTCCCTCATCTTGCCAGAGTTCATTGCACTGCTAAATTTAATCTGTGTAACTGAACATGCAGAAAACATTTCTGGACAAACCGGTTGTGTTACACATAATACGTGCTACTAGCAGCTT
This sequence comes from Danio tinwini, assembly GCA_903798205.1. Classification (NCBI taxonomy): domain Eukaryota; kingdom Metazoa; phylum Chordata; class Actinopteri; order Cypriniformes; family Danionidae; genus Danio; species Danio tinwini. The sequence continues at coordinate 12,185,196 of CAIGQZ010007154.1, read as the reverse complement.
TCTTTTCCTCAACCAGTCAACACATAACCCCCCCATATCCTGAATGTACACTCTCCATGACCATTAGGTGTGGTTCATAATGTAAAACATTAATAGGCTTCTGTTAATTTAAAATAACTTATCTTCTTGGAGAATGTGGTCCAGGAAGAGAATGTTAATATATATTCTTACAATATCATAAACTAATTTGCAACTGGTTCCCTTGAGATTTTTAAAGGGTTTTTAAATAGAAGCTTTTCAAGTCATGAGGAAGAAAAGTCTGTGGTGAATGTAATTTGATGCTACTTGGACCTTTTGTTGTACATCACAAACTGGACACACTCACTTGCCTTTAAAATTAGTAATTTCAGCATGAATGTATTTTATTCACGCAGATATGTAAAATGTTTTAGTGTCTAAAACGTTGTTTAATCCCATTTAAACAAAAACATATTAAGGGAATCAGTGGCAAATTGGACTTTTATTTTGTTGCCACGAGCCAAGTGCACTTTTGTAATTGAGGAACCCTATGTTTTTTTGTTTGTTTAGTATCCAATGTACAGTCTATATAATATTAGGATGTACATAGTGTTCAGGTTGTTTCAATCGGAGTGTTCCTATCATAAATAGGAAATATTATATTCTCAAATTCAGTAAAAAAAAAATTATTTTATTTTTTTGTGGGGGCAAAACTTACATTCATTCGATTGTTTCTTGAACCAGTGCAAATAGCCAACAACAGTGGACTCATAAGAGTCTTTTTTTATCCAATGCCAAACAGTTCAAATTTCAAACTAAAGCTTCTGAATCAGTTCTTACATTAAACCTTCAAAATGACCCACTAACTCTGAAGTTACTGGTCAGAATGACCAGTCATTATTTTTCATTATTTAAATATGCCTCCCTTACTGAACTGGAAGTTTCATGTTAGTTGTAATTTTATTACAAACTTTAGGCTGCTCTTATTCTCTCTTCATCTGTATCAGGTCGATGTACACTGCTACCCTCAGGTTAAATGGTATAATAATGACAGTTCTTACCTCTGACACATATGAGTAGGGTCAAAGTGGCACAAGTCAATCTCCACATCTTTACACAGTCCCTCTGTTTGCTTTCAGAATGTCTACTGCTGGCAGTCTCTCAACCTCTGTGTCTTCTACAATCCCATTTATACAGTTGTGCTTGTCAAATCACTCCTCTTGTCCCCGTTTCACCTGCCCACTTCTTTTTTTTCCCAACGCCCCTCCTAGTTTTTCATTCTTCACGTTTTTTCCCCATAATAATATATCTCATCCAGATTCCCAGTGACAATTGCAGGTTACTTTTTAAGCATTCTTGATTAATTGCAGGTATATTTCATCAGGCATGCTAAATACAAATTTCTATAAGGTCATTATTGGAGGCATTGCTTTTTTTTCATTTCATTTTTGTAATATAATTAATTAATAATTTTCTACTTGATCATTTGTTATTAGGTGTTTTTTCTAAAGGAATGTCAAACCGGTTCAACAATTTAATAAAAAACTAAATGTAATGAAAAAAAGTAAATTTAATTTTTAAATAATTTTCATTATAATTTTGGATGTCAAGTACTACAAAAAATATTATCATAAACATCATAAACACTTTCTAATTTAGCCTGTCTTTCTGTCCTGCTCTTCATTTTTTCTTTCGAAGAAAAAACAATACATAAAAGTCATGACGACAGTAATACCCTTTAGACACGTAATACCCTTTAGACACAGACACAAACAATGGGCTGTAGAGCTAGTGATTACAGATGACATCTGTCAACAGAACACCCATACACATGTAAGTCAGTGTATGTTGAAATTTATTTTATTTTTTTTTGCTATTTTCACTGAAGGCATGAGCATGAAATTCTACTTTCATTTACTCAATCAAATTCAGATTAAATTTTCAGATTAAAATTAATTGAACAACTACATCAACTGTGTGCTTTAGAATGTTCACATTAGATTTATATAGCTGAAAGGTTTGGGCTTGTGTCTGTGCAGATGTAATTAGTCAGTCTGCTCTATGTTCTCACCTCTAACACAACTGTGACGTTGAGACATTACAATCTCAAGATCCGGCAAAATAATGAATATAGAATCCTGAAAGTTGACCTTATAGTAAGCCTTATGTCAGCCTGACATCAGATTGACTTTACATTTTCTCATTAATCAGAGATCAAAAGATTTCAGACGAGACTGAACACAAACTGTAGAACGTGTCAACTCAAACAGAACTACTCTTGTTATTTGCAAATCAGATCAACTATTATATGTTATTAATTCAAGGGCACTGGGATGACAAAACATGATGACTTTCTTTTTTTTTTTTTTTTGGTCTGCTATTATTAGTTACTTATAATATTTAATGACTCCAAATGTTGAGTAAATATCTAAGTCTTTTGCTGAGACATGATGGTTATATGATGACAGACTTATAATGCACATACTGTAATAAACAGACATTCAGATGAGTGTATAACTCGCAAGAGCAACAGAACAGTGAGTAAATGCATGAACTAACCATTGAAATTAATAATTTTAAAATGAATTTTAGTCAACTTCAATCAAAGCTATTTCCAATAAAACAAATAAACTTTTAAAAGCCAAAAAGCAGAAATGTTAATGTCAAGCCCATTGAAACATTTACATTTATTACAACTGGAAATCAGAAAAAGTAAGGACAGTATGGAAAACAAAAAATGAAAGTAGTGATTTCTAAATTTACTTTGACTTGTATTTCGTTGCAGACAATACAAAAAAATATTATTTAATGTGTTCCTCTGGATTTTTATTGTTCTTTTTTTTTTTTTTTAAACATGTATTTAAATTTTGGTTCTTGACACACATTCTAAAAAAGTTGGGACAGGAGCAATTTAGGGCTAGTAATCAGGTAAATTGGTTAAATAAGTATGTGATTTGAAACAGGTGATGTCAACAGATGATTTTAATTATGATTTGGTACAAGAGCAGGATCCAAGAAAGGTCTAGTCCTTTAGTACCAAATATGGGCCGAGGATCCCCAGTTTGCCAACAAACTTTCTTTGGGATCTGTAGAGCTGCGCATCGATGGAATTGCTCCTCAGTGTTTGGACTCTCAGTAGTGATTATTAAACCACACTGAACTGAGCTAAACTAAACTGAACTTAAACACTGAAAACTGAACTGACACTGTTTCAATTCACTATAAACTTCCATGTGAAGCTGCTTTGACACAATCTACATTGTATAAGCGCTATACAAATAAACATGAATTGAATTGAATTGAAATGGACGCCATGTGCTCCGGACCAAAGAAGAAATAAGTGGTCCAGACTGTTACCAGCAACAAGTTCAAAAGCTAGGGTCTGTCATGGTATTGGGTTGTGTCAGTGCCCTTGGCAAATGTACTGTAACTTGCACTTCTGTGATGGAACCATTAGTGCTGAAAAGTACATAGAGATTTTGGAGCACAATATTCTGTCTTCTTTTCCAGAGATGCCCATGCATGTTTCAACAAGACAATGCAAAACCACTTTCTGCACATATTACAAAGTCCTGGCTGCAGAGGAAGAGGATACATGTACCTGACTGGCCTGCCTGCAGTCCCGACCTGTCTCCAATAAAGAATGTGTGACACATTTTGAAGCACAAATTGTGACAACAAAGAACCCATATTGTTGCCCACCTTAAGACTTGTTTGCTGGTAGAAAGGCACAAAATTACACCCGAAACACTTCATCACTTGGTGTCTTTAGTCCATGAGCGTCTTTTAAGTGTTGTGAAAAGGAATGGCAACCTTACAAAGTGATAATTGCTTTACTGTTTCAACTTTTGTAAAAATGTCTTGCAAGAACCAAAATTGGAATACATGTTTGTTTTAATAAAAATCATGAGGAACACATTCAGTAATGTTTGTTGTACTGTCTGCAATGAAATACAAGTCAAAGTAAATTTATGTTGCATTTTAATAAATGTTTGCATTTTCCATACTGTCTCAGCTTTGTCTGATTTGGGGTTGTATTTCAGCAGATACTACCTGTATAACTAAGGCCATTTATAAGGATGTTTTATTACTTAAATCAGTAATGAACACTTTATTATTGGTGTAATTACTTACTTCGGCAGTGTTCATTTAAACTAGGCCATAATACATTTTTGATCAAAAAATGTATTCCAACATATCACATCTACAGCGCAACAGGTTTTCGCTCTTAAAAACAACTTAATAAAACAGCATTTCAAAGTATCTTGAATTGGATTACATATTACAATAAATTTTTAAAATAGGGTAGGCGTAACAAAGGCTAAAGCTGTTGTTGGCTGGTAGTCAAAAGGCTGACGACAATCACTATTGTAGCCGTGAGAAGACTCGTGAGCTCAGGTTGCTCTGAAGGGACTTTTCCGTAATAAGAAAACGGTACTTATTGTAATTTTAGTTACCAACAATAAACCAATGGTAGTCAAAATTCTCTGCAGTTATTAAAAATACTGAATGTACTTAAACATAAGATTGTATTTTACTATTAATAAAAAGAGCCACAGGCAAAAATCCAAAGTCTGGTTGAACAGTAAATATTCTGGTCAAACCATTGTCAATGTGGTACATTTGTGATGACACAAGCAGTTAGAAAGAAAAGAATTTCAAAGGAACTGTAAAATAGCAAGTCATTGTGTAAAAAGCTGCTGGAACAAGTATTACGGGAACAACAAGAGAACAGACTGCATAAAGATGTTAAAATAAAGTTAATGAGACAGTACAAACATATCAAGAAGATATGTGTTTAATGTAGGAACAAATGCACCAGATAATTATGTAGTCAAAAGTGTTTAAAGATTTGTTGAGTGAAATGTGTGTTTTGCCATAAGTTAAGTTGGGGTTGATATTTTATTGAAGGTTGTATATTCCTGGAAATGGTGTGTTGTGCATATAGTGTTAGCGTGAAATTAACACACCTTTATCTTTGGTGATAAAAAAGTAATTGTACCATAACAATTTAACTTTCTAATGCCAAGGCAGCATTTTCATGAATTTTAATTTGATGTGGTAAAATATTTCAAACTAAAATAAAATGGTGTGGAGAGGTAAGCGTGATCGAACACCCAATGAGGGGGGAGAGCATGCTCGGAGCCCGGCAGCTAATCAGCAGGCCAATCAGAAATAATAAATAACACCTGTTTATTCTAGTGATTGGGCCGGAGAGACACCCTTCTTAAGGAGAAGGAGCAGCCGGGAGAGAGGGAGGAGAGCCAAGCCTGCACACACACACATACACACCCAGACTGCAGCACAAGCTCAAGAAAAATAAATAATTGTGCTTACCTGATATCGCCGACCCTGTCTTCTTCTTCCTACACAACGAACTTTACTACAGTGGTGCCGAAACCCGGGAAGAAGAAGAAACTTTGCTGCCAGAATGACCACTCCGTCAAGACTGCCATTTGCGGAAGCCATCCAGGCCCTCGCGTTCCTCCGCCAACAACAACAGGATGCGCTGGTGGAGCTGAAGAACACCCAGGAACAACGTTTCCAAGTCCTCATGGAGGCCCAGCGGGAGGACCGCGAGCAACTCCGGAGTCTGCTGTCCCAGGAGATCCGGCCCGCTCCGACATCTGCCGCCCACCCTCCCATCGCCTTACAGAAAATGGCGTCAGAGGACGACCCGGAAGTTTTCCTCGATCTCTTCGAGAAGATGGCAGAGGCGTGTGGCTGGCCGCGGGCCGAGTGGCCGGTTCGAGTCATCCCGCTGCTCTCGGGCGAAGCCCAAATCGCAGCCCAGCAGCTACCGGCCCGAAATCTCCTGGAGTACCATCACCTAAAAAGAGCTATTCTCCAGCGGGCCGGCCGCAACCCGGAGGAGCAGCGTCAGCGCTTCCGGTCGCTGGTTTTGACTGAAAGCGGCCGGCCCTTTGCGTTCGCCCAGCAGCTCCGTGATGCCTGCCGCAGATGGCTACTACAGGATGGCCGGACCGTCGCCCAGATAATGGATGCCGTGGTGCTGGAGCAGTTCATCACCCGCCTCCCCTCCCGAACATCGGAGTGGGTCCAGTGCCACCGGCCCAAGGATCTGGAGACGGCTATCCAGCTGGCGGAGGATCACCTGGTGGCGAAGTCCAGGGTCGGCGAAATAACCTCTCTCTTCTCTCCCCCTCTTTCTCTCTCTCTCTCTCTCTCTCGTCCTGTTCCCAGGCCCAGAATGCGGAGGCCGCCCACGCCAGCACCCAGACGGCGGTGCAATGAGGCGGATCCGCAGCCAGCCCCGCTGGAAGGGGAAACCTATCAGGACGGAGGGGCGGAGTTTCCACCCCTGGCTGCTTCCCAGACAGCGCCAGGTCTCTCTCCGGTTCAATCGGTTGGTCTTGCTGGCCCCGGGGGTGTAGTGAAAAGGTCTGGGCCGATGCATTGGCGCCGCGGGGGCGAGGATAGCGCACCAAAAGTCAGCTCCGTGAAGGAGGTGAGTGCGTTGATTCGCGTCCCCGCCACGCCAATCGTCGCCCCCGGTCGCGACGGGCTATACCGGATACCAGTGAGTATAAAAGGGGGTACATATCAAGCTTTGGTGGATTCGGGGTGTAACCAGACCTCCATCCACCAAAGCCTGCTTCAAGACCCGGCATTGGATACAAGCCGCACTGTAAGGGTAAGGTGTGTGCACGGGGATGTAATTCACTACCCGCTAACGGCTATAGATATTCAATTCAGGGGGAAAAAGCATAAAGTGGAGGTGGCGGTTAACCCGCACCTCAAACACCCGCTAATTCTGGGAACCAATTGGCCTGGATTTAATAGATTATTAGGGGTCTTATGTGCGGGTGTTTCTTGGAAAAAGAAATCGCCGGAGAGGGGGCGGGTCGCTCAGCTGGGGGAATCCCAAGCCGTGACGTCACGCGCTGACTCAGGGGAAGGGCTGGGAATTTCCCGGTGTAAAGACTTCCCCTGGAGCAGTCGCGTGATGACACGTTGAGACATGCACTCGAAAGAGTGCAGGTTATTGATGGGAAAATCCTCCAGCCTGATCGACCCCTCTCCTATCCTTATTTTGCGATTATTAATGATAGGGTGTATCGAGTGATCCAAGACGCTCAGACAAAGGAAGATACAACCCAATTATTAGTACCAAAGAGCCGTCGGGAAATGCTTTTCCAGGCGGCTCATTCTAATCCTATGGCCGGACATTTAGGTCAGGCGGCCACACTAAATCGCCTCATGGCCCGATTCTTTTGGCCGGGCATTCACGGTGACGTCAGCAGATGGTGCGCGGCGTGTCGTGAATGTCAGCTGGTAAATCCACCGGCCACCCCAAAAGCGCCATTGCGCCCATTGCCAGTTATGGAGATCCCCTTCGAGAGAATTGGGATGGATCTCATCGGGCCATTAGAGCGATCCGCACGCGGGCACCGGTTTGCATTAGTTCTAGTAGATTATGCAACCCGATACCCGGAAGCAGTAGCGCTCCGTAACATCTCAGCAAAGAGCGTTGCGGAGGCTCTGTTTCGCATAATCTCCCGAGTGGGAATCCCCAAGGAGATTCTCACTGATCAAGGCACCGCGTTCATGTCACGCACCATGCGCGAGCTTTACGGATTATTGGGCGTTAAATCAATTCGCACTAGCGTCTATCACCCACAAACAGACGGGCTGGTGGAACGATTTAATCGCACACTTAAATCCATGATCCGTAAATTTGTTCACGAGGACGCGAAAAATTGGGATAAGTGGTTAGAACCCTTGTTATTCGCTGTGCGGGAGGTTCCCCAAGCCTCCACGGGGTTTTCCCCCTTCGAGCTTCTCTATGGCAGACAGCCCCGTGGGGTTTTAGATGTCGTTAGAGAGGCTTGGGAGGACGAGCCTTCAAACAGTAAAAATGAAATTCAATATATTCTGGACCTTAGAGCAAAACTCCACACACTGGGGCGGCTCTCTACGGAGCATTTGCTTAAGGCCCAGGATGACCAACGCCGGCGTTATGACAGAGGCACTAAACTACGCAAATTTTTACAGGGAGATAAAGTCCTTGTACTGCTACCCACTTCCAGCTCTAAATTACTCGCCAAGTGGCAAGGGCCGTTTGTGGTCACACGACGAGTCAGCGATCTCGATTATGAGGTAATGCGTTCGGACAGGGCTGATTCTCGTCAGATATACCACATTAATCTGCTGAAGCAGTGGAGGGAGCCGGAGGAGGTGATGCTGGCTACGCTTATTAACAACGAGGATGACCTGGGACCAGAGAGCACGGGCCGACAGCGGCCGGGCACTCTGGTCACCGGGGGTGACCATCTCTCAGCGAGCCAGCTCATCGATATCCGGCACCTTCAACGTGAGTATTCTGACGTGTTCTCACCCCTGCCCGGTCGTACTAACTTGATCCAGCACCATATCGAGACCGAACCAGGCGTGGTCGTTAGGACCCGGCCGTATCGCCTACCTGAACACAAGAAAAAAGTGATTCAGGAAGAATTGAGTAATATGTTGAAAATGGGTGTAGTAGAAGAATCCCACAGTGACTGGGCCAGCCCAATCGTCTTGGTACCCAAGACTGATGGTTCGGTCCGGTTCTGTGTGGATTATAGAAAAGTCAACGCTGTGTCGAAATTCGACGCATATCCAATGCCGCGTATTGACGAGTTGCTCGACCGGTTAGGTGCTGCTCGATATTACTCGACGTTGGATTTGACAAAGGGTTATTGGCAGATCCCCTTATCTCCAATATCCCGTGAAAAAACAGCCTTCACAACGCCGTTTGGATTACACCAATTTGTGACACTTCCGTTCGGGCTGTTCGGGGCACCGGCTACGTTTCAGCGGCTGATGGACAAAATACTTGGCCCTCATTCCGCATATGCCGCTGCTTATTTAGATGACATCATCATTTTCAGTAATGATTGGCAGCGGCATATGCAACATCTGAGGGCGGTATTATCAGCGCTGAGACGGGCTGGGCTTACGGCCAACCCAAAGAAGTGCGCAATTGGGCGAGTGGAGGTAAGGTATTTGGGCTTCCACTTAGGTCACGGGCAGGTGCAGCCCCAAATTGATAAGACTGCAGCTATTGCAACCTGTCCGAGACCTAAGACCAAAAAGGAGGTGAGACAGTTTTTGGGACTGGCAGGATATTATAGGCGTTTTGTTCCTAATTATTCGGCCCTCGTCAGCTCATTGACTGATCTCACTAAAAAGGAGGGACCAGATACCGTCCAATGGTCGGAGCAGTGCCAACAGGCCTTCTCAAAGGTAAAATCTATACTTTGCGGGGGGCCGCTATTGCACGCTCCTGATTTTGCTCTCCCCTTTCTGTTACAGACGGATGCGTCCGATCGGGGTCTGGGGGCGGTTCTCTCCCAGGAGGTGGCAGGAGTGGAACGGCCGGTGCTGTACATTAGCCGAAAACTCAGTAAGAGTGAGGCTAAGTACAGCACCATTGAAAAGGAGTGCCTGGCGATAAGGTGGGCCGTTCTCACTCTTCGCTATTATCTCCTGGGCAGGGAATTTGTCCTCTGTTCAGATCATGCTCCTCTCCGGTGGCTCCGGCCTGAGGCGGGCGGTGGGGGTATGTGGAGAGGTAAGCGTGATCGAACACCCAATGAGGGGGGAGAGCATGCTCGGAGCCCGGCAGCTAATCAGCAGGCCAATCAGAAATAATAAATAACACCTGTTTATTCTAGTGATTGGGCCGGAGAGACACCCTTCTTAAGGAGAAGGAGCAGCCGGGAGAGAGGGAGGAGAGCCAAGCCTGCACACACACACATACACAACCAGACTGCAGCACAAGCTCAAGAAAAATAAATAATTGTGCTTACCTGATATCGCCGACCCTGTCTTCTTCTTCCTACACAACGAACTTTACTACAAATGGTAACACTTAGTTAACATTATAAAATAAATTAATTGACATGAACACAGAGCAGTACATTTTTTAAATTGGTCATTTTTGTTAAGATTGGTTATTAAAGACAAATGTTCATCATGTTAGCTCAGTTTGTTTAAATATGTACTAATCTATTTATTAAAATCAAAAAGTAAAAATAAGCACATATTCCAATTTTGGTTCTTGCAACACATTCCAAAAAAAGTTGGGACAGGAGCAACTTAGGGCTAGTAATCAGGTAAATTGGTTAAATAACAGTCTAGTACAAAAGCAGCATTCAAGAAAGGTCTAGTCCTTTACGAGCAAAGATGTGCAGAGGATCGCCAGTTTGCCAACAAATACATGAGAAAATCATTTAAATGTTTAAAAACAATGTTCCTTAAAGAAACATAGATAGACATTTGGATATTTCACCTGTATATATATGTACACAGTTGAAGTCAGAACACATTTCTAAACATAATAGTTTTAATAACTCATTTCTAGTAACTGATTTATTTTATTTTTGACATGATTACATTAAATAATATTTTACTAGATATTTTTCCAGACGCTTCTATACAGTTTAATGTGACATTAATGCTTAACAAGGTAACTAGGTTAACTAGGCAGGTTAGGGTAATTAAACGAGTTATTGTATAACAGTGGTTTGTTCTGTAGACACAAATATATCGAAAAAATATAGCTTAAAGGGGCTAATAATTTTAACCTTAAAATGTTTTTTTTTTTATTAAAAACTGCTTTTATTCTAGCCGAAATAAAACAAATTACTAAAAAGTTATTTCTCAGCTTTAATTTACATTGGAACAAATACTTTAAGTCTAGAACAAATACTTTAAATTTGCCAGGTTTATAAATAATTTGGGCTTGACTGCATATTTGTCTTGACTGCATATTTATCACTTTAGTGTGTTTTTGATCATGTATTGTGATTAATAAGCTTATAAATTAGTTACTGTTAGTACTTTACTGTACTGTAGTATTGTAATTATAACTGACATTAGTATTAATAGAAAGTTATTTTAGTACCATATTTATTTATCAGATTTAACTGGCCTGGAGTGAGACCTGCATCCAGTATTCTTACTTTTTCAGAGAGGAAAAGCAGAAAAATATAACTGTAAATATGAACATATAACATATTCAAACTAATTTCCTAAAAGTGGATGTTATCACCTTTAATTTAGTAACACTATAAGTCCTGGTTTTGAGTCAATAGCATCACATGGCAAAATCAGCAGCCCTTGCTCATTTCTTACGTTACTACTTCCTTATAGACAATGACTGAATGACTCTTCAAACAGCTCCCCTCCCCATTCATTTTTTTTTTCGAAACTTTAGAGAAACAGCTATTGTAGTGAAAAATCCTCTTAGTCATCGTTTGTTTCAGGCCTGTTATTGTTAATGTTACGGACATTACAAGCTGTAATATGATTTATTAGATCCTTGTTCCTAGTTACTTTGTAATTTTAATACAACAGCCAATATTTACTGATGTAAAGCCACAAATTGCTAAATGTTAGTGAGCTTTAACTCAAGTTTCATGAATTTGTTTAATAAAGAATTCACAGGAGGATTAAATGTCTTTCTGGGGGAAAAAAAGCACTAGAACAAAATGATTTTATTAACATTTTTAATAGTTTAAAGTGATATACTCTCTGGGTTGGTGATCTGTATTATGGTACAAAAGCCTTGTAATAAACTGCCAGTATGTTTTCTGTTATTTTACAGACTTATTTCTCTATATATAATTTTTTATATTATTTTAAACTACTAAAATGTCAAAAAAAGTCACTTTGCTAAACTGAAGAGTTGAATTTGCAACATCAAAAGTAAACCATAAAAATGGTTTTACAACTGTAAAACAAACGGAAAACAACTTAATTACAAAATACGGAGGCTGTTAATTAACAGATATTTTTACAGTGCCTAGTCCCTGCACAATCCCAGGAGGACTTTCAGTTTTATTGATATTCTATTGATATTCAAACTACTTATTTAAAATAAGCTGAAACAAAACAATTCTTGAGATTTCATTGGGACAACTTAATTTTTTTATGTTCAAGCCACATAAATTTGTTAAGTGTTAAGTTAACTTAATCAATTTGTGATGGGACAACATGAATGAATTGTGTGGAACCCTGCTTTTTTACAGTGTAGGTAAAAATATATATTTTTATTTGCAAGAAATATATTCAAAAAAAGCTATATCTGGAAATCATGGCATTGATTGGCATGCATTGATGGATAGTCAGTAAGAATAGCCTCACAACAAATAATTGGTTATGTTAGGAGTAGATACATGTGTGAATAAATGGTTCTGTATTTCCAGCCAAACAGCCTGTAATCCAGCTGCTGGTGCCAGTAATGCAGATAATTCTCTTGGCCACCAGACACACAGATCTGATATATTTCATTACTATAGTGAAGGGAATAGCACAGCATTGCAGCAGAGTGATTGTTCTGGTTCATTTGATATGATGGCCATTGGGTCCCTCTTGTGCATTTTATTCCCCAAAGCAAACACACACAAATTAACAAACATGCACGTGCGCGCACACACACACACACACACACTTTCTGTTATAATAATAAAACATGGATGTGAGAAAAGAAATACACTTTATTAGGTAAACCTTACTAGTACATAGTTGGACCTGCTAGAAATATTCCTCAGAGATTTTGCTCCATATTGACGTGATAGTATCCCGGAGTTGCTGCAGATTTTTGGGCTGCACAACCATGATGTGAATCTCCTGTTCCACCATATCCCAAAGGTGCTCTATTGGATTGAGATCTGGTATAAGTACAGTGAACTCATTGTCATGACAGAAACAACTCCCACAGAACTGCTGCTCACTGAATATTTTCTCTTTTTCAGACCATTCTCTCTAAACCCTAGAGATGGTTGTGCGTGAAAATCCCAGTGGATCAGCAGCTTCTGAAATACTCAGACCAGCCCGTCTGGCACCAACAAACATGCCACGTTCAAAGTCACTTAAATCACCTTTCTTCCCATTCTGATGCTCAGTTTGAACTGCAGTCTTCATTGTCTACATGCCTAAATGCATTAAGTTGCTGCCATGTGATTGGCTAATTATTAATAATTTTAATGGCATTTGATGAAAGTGCAGACATTGAATAAGGATGAATCATTTCAATTCATCTTTCTATAGCACTTTTACCTTGTAGATTGTGTCAAAGCAGCTTAACAGAAGTTCTAGTAAACTTCAGAGTTGAAGTTCAGTTTAGTTCAGTGTGGTTTAATTTTCACTGCTGAAAGTCCAAACACTGAAGAGCAAATCATTGATGCACAGCTCCACAAGTCTCAAACCAAGCAAGCCAGTGGTGAGAAACAAAACTTTACTAACTGACGAAAGTAAAGAAAAAAACAAACTTGAGAGAAACCAGGCTGTTATAGGCATGACTATTTCTCTAAACTTTTTGTGCAGAGCTGCAGTCAATTTAGAGTGCATTTTTCATATAATAACCAAAAAGAAATTAGTTTTTAATTTTTTATTTACTTGCAATTTATTTACTTGCAATTTTATTTACTTACACTGTTAGCAAAATTTCACATTTATAAATTGAGCATCACTAAAACGAATACTAATTTTATGATTTAGTTGATTTAAATATTTTTATATATTACCAGTATCAGAGACTCTCTAAAAAGAAGAGAGTATTTTTCATGTTTGTATTTTGGATACAATTATCTCTCTGACATTTACTGTATATTTTATTATAAAACGTTTATATGTTGTTGTTCTTTAAATAAAAATTGACAACCTAAATGTAAAAATAAATCAAAAATCTCTATGCACACATTATGAAATGATGAAATAACATTGCAAACAACATTGCAGATTTTTTAATTCCTTAGAAAGATGAAAACATTTTGTGGTATACACCTAATGGAACTGTTTTGCTTGAACCAAATGTTTATTTCATCAAAGCTGTCATCTAAACAGCCTCCATTAACCAAATTATTAGTAATTGATTAAGTAAATGAAGTCTTTAAATTCTTTATTATTTGTACATGACTGCCCTTATTATTTATCAAATGCAAACAAATACCCCCTGTTGGTGTAATTTAGTACAGCAAGACACTTAAGACAAATGATGGAAAGTATTTATTTAATCATGACAGATAACAGATAAATAGAAAACAAGACTGAAATTACATTATTATTTATGTTATACAAGAATTTGTAAATTAAATCTTTAGTCAAAAGAAAAAAATATTATAAATGCTGTGCTGATTTTAAGACATATATATATATGAAAAGACACAGACGTAGAGAGAAGCAGAGTCATGGAGAAGCTTGTGTTGACCAAGAGTTTACCCTCTTTGATCCACTGCAGAGACACAAAAACAAACAAATGAAGGACGTCTTGTATTTTCTACACTCTCAAAAATAAAGGTAAGCAAGCTGTCACTGGGGTGGTACCTTTTGAAAAGGTACACATTTGTACTTGAAGGGTTCATATTGGTTCCTCAAAAGTATATATTAGTACCCTAAAATTTTAAGAGGAACACTTTTGTACTTTTTAGGTACTAATATGTCCCCCTGCGGTATAAATATTGACCTTTTAGGTACAAATTTGTACCTTTTCAAAAGGTACCACCCCAGTGACAGCTTGCTTACCTTTATTTCTATTACTGTTGTAACTCACATAATCAGTAATTTCAGTCTTACACCACTATAAACACCATAAAGAACCGCAGAATTACTTGAACTTACTGCATTTCTTTTCATAATCCCAGCAGCAGTTTTTGCGGCAGCGATTATTGCAGTTGCAGCGGTTGCGGATGTCGTATTTTTCACCACATCTCTTGCGACAAGAGATTGAGGCTAAAACAAACAAGCAAAAAATATATAAACAAGCGTCATTAAAAAGACAGTTAGTGTTAAATAGGTACAATTTTGTATATGAAAATATGCAAGAGAGTTACTCTGATTGGGTGGAGGTCTTAAATTGGTAGTAGTTGTAGAAGTTTGTGAGGTAGTAGAAGTAGGTGATTTAGTAGATGCAGATGAGATTGTGGAAGTTTTCGCGGTAGTAGTAGTAGTAGTTGGTGATGCAGTTGAAATAGTAGAAGTAGGTAATGCAGTTGAATTAGGTAAAGTCATAGAAACACTTGAGCATGTGCTTGAAGAGTTGTAAAAGACAAATCCTGGAAGGTTCTGGATGATGATGCTGTTGATCCAGCTTTGATATTGTGACACGCGGGTGTAAACTCCAGGTGAATAGGGATCAGCACAGCCATAACCCCAGCTAGTGATGCCAGACTGAACCCACACTAAACACTGCTTGCTCACCATTGGACCGCCAGAGTCCCCCTAAAGAAAGAGGACGAGTTATATTAGTAGTAGACTTTCAGACGTGCATGTTTTAATGTGTCATTTGGTGGATGATTGTTGTACCTGGCAGGTGTCTCTCCCTCCCTGTATTAAACCAGCACAGATCATGTTGTTGGTGACAGATCCAGAACCCAGTAGAGTATTACATTGATCATTAGGCACTATTGGAACCATAGTCTCCTGCAGAATCCCAGGAGCAGGTAGATTCACTGAACATGAAACACACACAATAGAGTGATGATTTCCTAATGGCTCTTTATGTTAGTGCCATTTCTGGTTAAGAAATGAAGCCAAATGTAACAATGATTTGACCGATGATTGGCATGTTTGCACAATTCATCCTGTTATTGAGTGTAATTATAACTTGAACATTATAATTTCAATAATATCACCATTTTACATTATGTTTAGTAGCAAAATGTTAATTAAATCATATGGAAACATCATACTGTTTAGTCCAAGATGAAAAGGGTCTTTCGTACATTTATTAAACTATAAATGTTAACCCCGCTAATTAAAGGTTTTGTTTGGTATTTGTGATTCGTGTTTGTTTTCGGTTTTCTTATTGCATACAGTTTGCATTAATGGAGTTTGATCTGTGCTCCAACAAAGCCTGATGTTAAAAAAAGTTAAACAAAGCAGCCTTTTTTCTTTTAGTAATTTGAAATTATATTGTCTGGGTTGGTCTTGTAAATGACAGTATTAAAATCAGTAATGAGCTGCCA
Source organism: Danio tinwini (assembly GCA_903798205.1). NCBI lineage: Eukaryota > Metazoa > Chordata > Actinopteri > Cypriniformes > Danionidae > Danio > Danio tinwini. Next base: position 12,169,264 of record CAIGQZ010007154.1, on the reverse strand, counting down.
ACACTATTTTGCAGACTCAAATTACTTTTTGTATTATTAAACAAGTAATTTTGGTAAACTATGAAGTAAATTTTCAACATCAAACGCTAACAGAGGAGAGATCAAGGTCCTATCTAAGCCAAAGCATAAATAAATGTAAAACATATATGAATGCGGCCCCTGCCAGGTTTGTCATTGTTGAAGTTATATAGGGTACATGCACAGCTACTGTTTTTTTCCCCCAAAGATAAACTTCTAATGTGACTATTTTCAATTTTATATGATTTTTTACAGCATCGACGTTGTAATGTAATTTAAATATAATCAGTTAAATAGACTGAAGCATTCATTTAGCGTAAAAGTAGATGAAAGGCCGTTTACAAGCACACACCGTCGGGATCAGCAGGCTGCTGCAAAAACTCCATTGAAAATACTGGAGTAAAAAAAAAATTCATATTTTAAAGACATGGCGGGAAAAATGGTATTTAATGCAGTGCTTCTTGTACATTCTGAGACCTACTTTATGTTGTATATCAATCAGGCAGTGTAGAGAAAACAGACCTTAAAAGTGGCGATTTTGTAATGGCATACAGTTCAGTGGAAGCACTTGACCTATGTTTCTAAAAATTAAAAGTTCTTTTGCATACCGTATACCATATTACTTGCAGAGTATGATAATAACTATCTTAATTCATTATAATTAATTTTATAAAAAAACATAGGCTATATCTAGTCAAAATTAATCAAAGTGAAACTGAAATGTACTAACGCAATGAATGTTTTTTTCCTTAACAGCAAAATTAAATTTAGAATAGACTACTATGTTAATTTTTAGACATACTAATGAGAATATTATTTTATTAAGCTGCAAATATTTTACTATTAACAAAATAAACATTATGCATTTGATAAACAGAGAAACAGTGACAAAAATGGCCTGAGTTTTGTTGTGCTGTTTTTCTTTTTTGTTAATGTATTATTTACTTGAATGAAATCTACTTTGTGTATGTTTATTTATTTTAATAAGTTTATACATGGGGAAGCACAGTGGTGAAGTGGGTAGCACAATCACCTCATAGCAAGAAGGTTGCTGGTTCGAGCCCTGGCTGGGCCAGTTGGCATTTCTGTGTGGAGTTTGCATGTTCTCCCCATGTTTGCTTGGGTTTCCTCCAGGTGCTCTGGTTTCCCCCACAAGTCCAAAAACGTAGTGTAGGTGAATTGGGTGTTAAATTGTCCATAGTGTATGTGTGTGAATGAGTGTGTATAGATGTTTCCCAGTGATGGGTTGCAGCTGAAAGAGCAATTATGTGGTGACCCCAGATAAATATTAATTAATGAATTTTTACATGCAAATTTATTCTGGTGGTATTTTTGAACAATTTATATTTTTCGGTTAATGATAAATTAATGACCGTCAGTTTTCATTTAAAAATATAACTAATATGAACAACCCTAACTTTTTTTAAGAAAAAAAAAGACTACTTAGCCACTACACTCGCATCGTCAACACATTTCTTTTCCATGGCATTTCCATGACTCTTTTGCACCAGGGGTCCAGCTATGATTTCTGGACCCCATTGGACAGTATATTGACAATAAATCTATTCGAGATTTTAGGAAAATATATATAAATGAATGTGTTTGTACCTCCCAACTGAATGTTTCCCCAGCCTGTGATCCAGCTGCTGGTTCCATTCGGGAAGACACTGTTCTGGGCCGCCAGACACACAGGTCTGATATAGTCACTGAAGGTAACAGCAGAGGACAGGTGCAGCAGAGCGATGTCATTGTCATTGGTTAGATTGTTGTAGGAAGGATGAACGGTGATTGTGCTGACATTTCGATTGATTTGATAGGCGTTAACTCCCTGCTGTGTCGTCTTTCCCAAGTACACAAGCAGATTGGATGTAGTAATACTGAAAACAGGTGAAAATTATGAAAATTAATTGTCTGGATTAGCAGGGTCTGGATGCAGACCAGGTGCAGCTGCAAGCTGAGCTGCACACAATGCTACTGATGCGCATACCTAACCCTACCCCTCACAGTGACGTCACTAGCTCCAATGAGTGCATTGTGCCTGACATTGCATGTCTGCGACATACAGTCTCAGCTTGCAAATGCTAGTCTGCAGCCAGATACTATTGGTCTGGATGAATAGTTTATGTCACAGGTGTCAACTCCAGTTCCTCGAGGGCAGCAGCTCTGCACAGCTTAGTTTAACTCTGATTCAACACAATTACCTGTAGATTTCAAAGAAGCCTGAAGTCCTCAATTAGTTTGATCAGGTCTGTTTAATTAGGGTAACATAGGTAATAATATGAATCTTACCCAGGTAAACAGTGAGCTGCTGTCAGCACCCATTCACTGTTGATCAGGGAGCCTCCACAAAAATGACCTTCATATCTAGGGCTGTGCAGACTAACCTGCCATGGCCATGAACCATCGAAAGCATTCACACCCCCTACAATACGGTTGTTTAAAGGGGCTAGTCCACAAACTGTGAGAAAAAAAGAACATACAAAGATGCAAGTTAAGCATATGCAATAAAATAAAACAATATTGCATAAAACATTTGCAAATAAAGCACTATTTTTATACAACAAGTCAAAGAGAACAAGACATTAAAAACTGGTGCCAAATATCAAAAAGTAAAATAGAATTTTGTTGCTGTAGGAGAAGCCACTGAGGGCCTTTTATCTTATATTGAATCACTTGCTCCTCAGAAGACAAAGACGAAACAATGAACGCATGGTGGGTTTTGGAGGTGTGGGAACACTCTTTGAGAGCGCAGGCAATGGAGACAGTTCTGGGAGATAAAAATACTGATCCACTGTAATGACAGACTTTGGCTAAAGGATTTTAGAATAACCAAATCAACATTTTAGATATTTTACATATTGCTTTTCCATTAAGCCTTTTTTATGTAATATTACAAAATGCAAAAATAGGTGAATATAAACATAGTTATTGTTGACATGAGAATTTCTGTTTATTTCCAAAGTGACAATCAATGAATGAGAAAAGTTCTTACCATTTAACTGAGAAAGGGAACCTGGAGTGGAAAAAACAATAAAAATAATCTTAATTACACTGTAAAAAATGCAGGGTTCCACACAAATTAAGTTAACTTAACACTTTTAACAAATTTATGTTGATTGAACATAAGAAAATTAAGTTGTCCCAATAAAATCTCAAGAATTGTGTTCATTCATTCATTTTCTTTTCAGCTTAGTCCCTTTATTAATCCAGGGTCGCCACAGCGGAATGAACCGCCAACTTATCCAGCACAATTTTACGCAGCGGATGCCCTTCCAGCCGCAACCCATCTCTGGGAAAAATCCACACACACTCATTCACACTCATACACTGTGGACAATTTAGCCTACCCAATTCACCTGTACCGCATGTCTTTGGACTGTAGGGGAAACCGGAGCACCCGGAGGAAACCCACGCGAACACAGGGAGAACATGCAAACTCCACACAGAAACGCCAACTGACCCAGCCGAGGCTTGAACCAGCGACCTTCTTGCTGTGAGGCGACAGCACTACTTACTGCGTAAACATTTACTACTTAAGTAAAAACATATTTTTTGAGTGTACCTCATAAGAAACTAAAATATTGCAGAAATGTTTATTACACTGTAAAAAGTCATTAGTTTACTTTACTTAAAAAAAATTGAGTAAACTCGTCGCCTTATAAGTATTAACAAACCATGTGCATAATGGACCCTTTCACATATTCAGGTTTCTCAGTAGCAGAAGTTGTCATAGTTGGGTGAACTCGCAGTAAATGGGAGAGCACAACAAATATTTTTTACAATCCTATTTGCTGAAATGATAAAAGAAAAACTTGACATTGGTGTTACCAAGACTTTCAGAAAAAGGAAAAAAAAAATAGAAGACCGTCAAATTTACTGTGCAATACACGCTGCGTTTCATAAGCCTCGCACAAGTGGGAATTTTTTGTAATTTGATGCAAAGATGATTTAATACATACATAAATACATATAAATGTGTTAAAACACATAAGTTTTTTTTTAATCTAAATATTACAAACATTTAAGTATTTAAGATGCTGATTACTGCTAAACGTGTCATAACAGTCTTGTGAAAAGATTCCATTATAAAACTTAAGTTAAATTAATGGGTTTACTCACTTTTTTATAGTAAAATCAACTTGTTGTTTATAAAGCAACAGGTTTACTCATGTTTTTAAAGTAACTAATCGCTTTTACATTGTAATGATAAAAGTCTTTTTTCAATTAGAATTCCTTACCTTGAACACACAAGAGCATCACTAAACTGACACATGTGAACCTCCACATCTTCAACAGCTGTCTCTTCTCTTGCAGGATGAATGCAGATGGTGGATTTGTTTCTCTCTGCTTTCACAAACCCCTTTTATATTCACCTCTCCAGTCTCTGCTCGTCACTCGTCTAATTACTTTAATGGCGATTTAATCTTTTTTTTTTCTCACCCTGTTTTTACAACTCAGACCTGTTAGACATGTATTCTGGAAGTTAATTCTCTGAACACAGATTTTAAATGCAGGTTTTGTTTTCAAAGATTAAGAGTTTTGTTCAACAGGGTGTTAATGCTAAGTTTCCAAGGGGTAGTTCACCCAAAACTACAGCAATTACACATTTTATTCCAAAACCAGTTTCAAAACTTGTTCCTGACTTTCAGAGGCTGAACTGGTCAAGAATGACACCTCTGCTAGTAGATATTTTGTCATTCACTGCATTAATAAAAAGAATGAAAAAGCTGTCTCTGAAAGGTGAACTGTCTCTTTAAGAACAGGGAAATGTATTTTTTATTTTAAGAATTACAATTATTTTATAATCAAGTAAAAGATAAAGAAAACGGCAATATATCATACATAAGACAGTCACTTCTACTGTATTTTCTATATATTTTATAGTTTAAAATAGTTACAGAACTAAATCGGTAAGATAGATGAAAAAGTATTTGCAGTTGATAACTTGTTTTTTTTAACTGTAATTTACTTGGCCAACCCTGACAATATATTGTTTCAAACTACTGAAATAATGTCAATAAATATCACAAACATCACACTCATGTGACTCTTAATTAATGGATTTTTCCCCAAACTTTACATTACTATTATTAACAATAGAAATGTTATAATGCATTTGTACATGTGGAGTTAAACATTAGCTCAATAAATGATGTAGAAGTATTGTTCGTTCTTAACTCATGATAGTAAATTACATTATTACTAACAGGTTTTGCTGCATATTCTTAAACCTTGCATATGTTATGTAATGCTTAGCTAATCCCAATTTGGTAGACAGTCTTTCGGATATTAAAAGACAGTTGATTTATTAAAGACATCTGTCATTAAACAGCAATTAAGCTAAGCTCCTTTTATCAGAATTTGTGACAAGCAGATATAAAAAAGGTGTTGGCAAAATGCACCCACAACAGTGAGGGACAGTATATCTGACACTAATTGTGACCAAAACTGAAGCATGTGACAGTAACACATTTTGCATTGTCATTTCAAATTTGTTATAGAGGGCAGATTCAGTGCTGCACTGTACAACAAAGGTTCAAATTAGTTAATACTAGTTAATGCATTTGTTATTAAAAATGAGCTATACATGTACAGCATTTATTAATCATAGTTCAGCATTTACTAATGCATCATTAAAATCCAAATGCATGGTTTTTAACATTAGTTAATGCACTATCCGTTGTTTTAAACAACATTAAACATTAATGTTAATGTTTTTAACATTAAAAAAGATTAATACATATTGTAGTAAATGTATAGTTTAATGTCTATTCATGTTAGTAAATGTATTAAATAACATTAACTAATACAACCTCATTGTAAAGTCTTACCCTGCTTTGTAGTATTTTAAGCCATTCCAACATTTTAGAATTGTATTTTTTCATTCTTTTAATTTATTCAAGAAAGTCATCATGCAGAAACCTCAAAAGAAATTCTGGATAAATAAAATAATAGTAAATTTATAACAATACACCCTAAAACAAACAAAATAAACCAATTACTATTTGTAGAGGTAATTTCAGAAAGTGGAACAAAAAACTTTCTCAATATTTTAAAATATAAAAGTCAAATGTTCTGTAAAAACAGTTACCACATCTAGACATTGTTTAAATGTTGCATTTCAAGATTTGCCAAGTTTGTTCCTCAAACTTCTCTTGTAAGATTCTTATGCATGGCATCCAAAGCCTGCACACCTTAGAATGTCCACAAGTCAAGATTTCAATAGCCTGTAGTATTAACTGATGATATAATTATTAATCTTACTATAGTTGCTTGGATATGCACTATAACTAATCTTTAGATTATTTGTTTTCTTAGAAAAACATGAATCAGCAATGAACTATTATATAACATTAACACCTAAATAAGTAATTTAGTAATTAAGCATAAATCACACTTTTAAAAATGTAAATAGTACAGTAAATGTACTGTCTCTCGAAGATAGAGGACAATACATAAGACATTGGCAAGCAAATCAAGGCAAATGCAGGTTCAGCTTGACTCGTGTATTTATTATGGAACACCATTGTATTATACATGTGTTTTTTTATGTTTTTATTGTAAGAAGTACATTATAAAATGTAAAAAAAACCTAATTATTAATATGATTAAAGTATATATTTTTTCTATTTATATTTTAATATTAATGAATTAGGATATTACCATGGCAGCTTTAATGTAATAGTTTGGTAATTTACCTTCGTCTCACCCCTCAATCAAGTTTGGTTTTTGGCCCTTCATAAGAAAAAGTTTGGGCACCCCTGGTATATGGTAAGACTAAATAAATGTACATCATTTGGCTTATAAAGGCTTTTGTTATAAATCACACCAACGGGGTGGATGAGCTAATAATATTACTCAGTAGCTACTCTTCTAAAAGGTGGTATTGTCCTCTTAACACCAATAACGCAAGGAGCATGTGGCAGGGACTTAATTACATCACGGACTTTAAAAGTAACAAATCCAACACTGTGAACATTGCCGCGTCTCTCCCGGACGAGCTCAACTCGTTCTATGCTCGCTTTGAAGCCCAGGACAGCGCGCACACACAGCGCGCTCCCGCGGCCGATACAGAAACCGCCAGCACACTCACTGTTTCTGTAGCGGATGTAACGAGATCTTTCCGTCGCGTGAACATCCGAAAAGCTACGGGCCCAGATGGCATCCCTGGACGTGTACTTAAAGCATGCGCACACCAGCTAGCGGGGGTTTTCACGGACATCTTTAACCTCTCGCTCTCTCGGTCTGTGGTTCCCACATGCTTTAAGACAGCTACTATTGTGCCAATACCGAAATCAGCTAAAACCACATGCTTGAATGACTGGCGTCCGGTTGCACTGACACCCATCTTCAGCAAGTGCCTTGAGAAGCTGATTAAAAATCACATCTGCTCTGTACTGCCCGCTAACACTGACCCTCTGCAATTTGCATACAGAAACAACCGCTCCACTGATGATGCAATTGCTTTCACCTTGCACACTGCTCTGTCTCACCTGGAAAACAAAAACACATATGTAAGAATGCTGTTTGTGGACTACAGCTCAGCATTCAACACCATAGTGCCTGCCAAGCTGGTGGTGAAGCTCCAGGCTCTGGGCCTACACAGCTCTCTGTGCAACTGGATCCTGGACTTCCTGTCAAGCAGACGCCAGGTGGTCAGAATGAACAACATCACCTCATCCACACTGATCCTCAACACTGGTGCTCCACAGGGCTGTGTTCTCAGCCCACTCCTGTACTCCCTGTACACACATGACTGTACATCCAAACACAGCTCCAACGTCATCGTTAAATTTGCTGATGACACAACGGTGGTGGGCCTAATCACAGATAATGATGAGACGGCCTACAGAGAGGAGGTGCACACTCTGACGCAGTGGTGTCAGGAAAACCACCTCTCACTCAACATCAGCAAAACCAAGGAGCTGGTGGTGGATTTCAGGAGAGAGAAGAATGAACACACTCCCATAACCATCAACGGGACACCAGTGGAGAGAGTCAGCACTTTCAAGTTTCTTGGAGTACACATCGCTGAGGATCTGACATGGACTGCTCACACAGACGCAGTGTTAAGAAAGGCACAACAACGCCTCTTCTTCCTCAGGCGCCTCAGGAGGTTTGGAATGAGCCCCCACATCCTCCGCTCGTTTTACACCTGCACTGTGGAGAGCATCCTCACTGGCTGCATCACCACCTGGTACGGGAACAGCACCAGCAGCAATCGCAAAGGTCTACATAGGATTGTGCGAACTGCTGGACGTGTAGTAGGAGGTGAGCTTCCCTCCCTCCAGGACATCTACACCAGGAGGTGCATGAGGAAAGCCAAGAGAATCATCAGCGACTCCAGCCACCCAAGCCATAGACTTTTCTCTCTGCTACCCTCAGGCAGACGGTTCCGCAGCATTCGGTCACGCACCAGTCGACTGAAGGAAAGTTTCTTCCCTCAGACTATCAGGTTGATGAACACTTAACACACCCCACACAAACTCTCCCATACCCCACACTGCACACCATAAAGATGTAGCATGCACTGCACTTTAACCAATCCATACTTAAACACTACTGCCTACAACTATGTGTACACCTATCCATCGTACGCATCACTGTCAACATTGCCAAATTTACACTGTTTTGTTTCTTTTTTGTGAGTATGTTGTTGTATTTTGCACTGTCTGTATTTTACACTGTCGCTGTATTTGCACTGTCTGTATTTTGCACTGTTGTTGTATTTGCACTGTCTGTTTTTTTTTTTTGTTTTTTTTTGCACTGTTGTATTTGCACTATCTGTATTTTCCACTGTCTGGAGCCAGCACTTAAGCTTTTCACTCATCATAGCACACGTGCTGCTGATGATGTGACAATAAAAGTGATTTGAGGTGGACAGATTGTTGAATAAATTATATTATCACACTCTTAATGACTTTATTAAAAGAAAGAGGTCATTTGCAAACTTCTAATGACCAACAATGGCCCATTTACTAATTACCCACATGAGAAAATATGTAATTCATAGTAAATATAGCGTTTTTGATCTACAGTAGGCTACTTGATTAATCTGTTGTGGAATTTTTATAATAATACAACCACTATAGTAAACTAATTACCTAATACTGTAATTGTCTGCAACTAAGGTATATCATACTAATAAAAACACTACTGTACTGTAAATAAATGAAGTATATTTTCATGAAGAAAGCAGAAGAAAACCAAAATATGCACTGATATGTGTAAAATGTGTGTACATAAATGAATTTGCTTTTAAAAAGGCATTTGTGAAAGCATTACTAGAGATTTAACATTTCCTAGTAATGTTAATGCTACTACAGTAGCTTAATTGAAGAAAATCAGCTTGTTCTATATATGCATGCCTCTGGGTTTCCTGCTGTCCATTGTGGCTTTTGCTCTCTCTGTTTCCAGAAATGATTATTAGCAGCTTTCACATCCTCCAACAACTTCTCGGTCATGTTCTCGTGTGTGTGAGATGCCTGTCTGTCCGCCCCCGTGACAAACCCCTGACGCCTTCATCCGGGACTTTTCCGCCAGAACACTCTCCAACATGGCGGCGTCAGGTGAGAATAATGCGCTCTGCCTTCGTTTGTTGGCTTCTTTGCAAAACAGATCTAAACAAATTTATATAACACTCTTGGGCTCAATCATAACGATTACGGCATTTAGCATATGCAATTTATTCTACCACGACTCTTCCAAATATACTAGGGGAAACGCAAAGCATGAAGGATTAGTTGTATTGGGAAGCCTTATGCTCAAATGAATTAGCCAATATGCTAGCGGCCAAAGCATGCGCCTCCCCTATCTTGTTCTTATTTGGAGTTTTAGGACTGGACAAGACTTCGCTAACGGATGTTCGGGTGATTTAATATGCTTAATAGTTAACAGGGTTAACACACGTAAAGTTTGTATATTATGGTAAGTGCACGAAGTTCTGGATGGTGCTAATAACCCGTGCTTAGCGCGCATGCGCAGAATGTTGCATAGGAGGGACGAGGTCACCACGTGCGTGGCGGAGACGCGGATATATAGAGCTGAAATGGACGTTCTCCAATGATTTTAAAACAGCGATGTTATAATGATAGGGGTTAAGTCACCTGCGTGCATCTGTTAGCCCACGTGTTCCCCATAAATATTTGTTCTTGTGCAGTTACGATTTTCATTCTCTGTGTTTGTCAAAGGATCATTCATTAACTTATTTGATTTGTCGTAGCCAATTCATTCATGAACAAATATAGTTTATCCTCTGTTCAGACTTGTGTGTCAAGACTATATATAGCTTATTAATATTGTTCAAAGTGATTGTTTGCTCAATGAGAATTTCATTTTAATTTACTCCAGGCCATGTGAGATGTTGGTGACCCCCCTGTTATTTTGTTTGAGCTGACACTGATACTTAAATCCATAAAATGCCAGCCAAAAAAAGAGGATCCAAGGGTCTTGCCAATACCTCGAGGTCTTAATAAATAATGTTTTGATGGGGTGTACATCATGAATGCGGCCTTTTTGTTAACAGTGTATGCTCACGTTATTATTGCTTTCCAGGCTGTCATGAACGTTTGTTGTGCAGTGTTAAAATGTAACAATGTTTCCTCTTGTTCAAACCTTGCTTTGCTTTATAAGACATCAGTGAATTGCCAGTAATGGGCATTACATTTGTTGTGCAAATAACATTTTTTTACTGCACATAGCATTTGACTGACATTTGAACACAGAGAACAACAGTTGCAGGATGAGTAAATTAATTAGTTTACAAACCAATAGCATCCTTTGACACCATTGGCATTATAAATTGCTTTAAAGTGTTTTTTAGGCAAGTCCATCCAATACAGTAAACATCTAATTAGGCATGGGTTGGTGACTGACAGTATGATAACCTTGGATAAAAATATCTCTGTTTTATGGTATTGTGTTTACTGTGCTAATATATATATGTTTTTTTAAATGTCTGGATAAAAAAACGAAAACTTTTTCCTATTTGAACACAAAATATTTTATTTTAAGAAACGTTTAAAATATTTTGGAGCAGTAAACATGTCCGACTAAATAATTCAAATGACTCATTGACTTATGCTGTTTTCATTAGTATCAAAAACACTGATTTCTTTACAATTTAAAACGGTATCTTTTGATATTTTTTTAACTGGAGGTACTGTTCTCTAAAAAAACGTAAATATAAATATTGCATGTACTGTAGGAACGGTATAGCAAATTTTGGCAGTTTTAAAACCCTGACTTTTCCAAACCGCATTATACCTTGAAAATGGTTATCGTCCCATGCCTGTACCTAAGACAGGAACAGTATGAGTGTGCATTATTTTACCTCTTCAGTATCAGTGTCGTTAGTACTTCTTTGCACTAGGTGTGACATTGCTTAACGGTTAGTGAGAGGTGTTAAAACAATTAGCATCTGTTATGGATTTTGCATTTTCATGAAGGGCGTTGAGAGGTTCCTACAATTCCAGGTATTTACAAGTAAAACATTGCACTTATAAAGATTGTGAAAATGTCTTTTGAATAAGCTTATTCATTTTGGCATAGTCATGCTTCGTCTGTTATCTCTGACACCATGTTCTAGCTAGGGTGGGGACCTTCAAATCATAATCTTATTCTGAATGTTACAGTTAGCGTGAAATGAACATTGTCCAACTCTTCACACTTTTGTTTTTTGAATGCATGTTATAGATTTTGTGAACTATTTATTTATGGGACAAGTTCGCGCTGCTGGAAAATGTACTAGCAGTAAATTTTTTTTGGTTGTCTGTACATTTTGTTTTATATATTTTGTTATTTTCATTTGTTTATGACTGTCAACTACGTGGGATATGATGTTTTTGGATTAGGGGTCCTAAATCTGATACAGGTCAGATGTTTTGCAATGTGACCTCAGTCTGAACCACTATTCTGAGTTTACAGGACTTTTACATCACTGTAGATTGACTTTTGCCATATTTCTCGGCTGACAGGAGGCTTTCTTAATATGTAGAAGCACAGTGAAGTGTTGAACTCATAAGTGTTTGAATACACGGGTATACATAATGAATTAAGTTTAAGGGAATATTCTATAATGAAAACTTTCTTTCTTTACACTTTGCCCTCCTCATCTTGTGATTACATTATTATTTTATTGAAAAAACATCAAACTAACTTCAGTTGCCTCAGTGTTAACTTCCATATGATGGTGTGATCTGAAGATCTTGCTTTTGCACATACGGGTCAGTTCAGGACTGTAATCAGTTCATGCCAAATCTGATACTAGCCAAACTAAACAAAACAAATCTGATCTGTACAATAAATCAAAATTAAGCACGGCAAAAAGAGCGTTTTAAATCTTCACCACTTGTTAAAGATCAACTGCAAGCTCATTCACACATGAATGTCACAATATGAAAGAATAAAATCTGTGACTGCTGTCATTTCCCTCTGACAATATGCATACGTTTATCTAGCATGTTTTTTTTTCTTTAGCTAAGAAGAATAAGAAGAAGGGAAAGACCCTGACCCTCAATGATTTTCTTGCTGATGAAAGCGGTGGCAATGCACCTCCCAGTTTCCCTACCCCAAAGACCACCAGCTGGGCAGATGAAACTGATGATTTGGAAGGAGATGGTGAGTAAAGGCTGGAATGTAACTTTTAAAATCCTAACAGCCTAGATTTGTTGTTGCATGACAAAATAAAACAATTTGTGGAAATATTAAACATGCTTTATATTTTCCAACGAGATAAAAACATTGGCACTGTTTCCACCTGGTTTTAACATGCATTTTCAGTGATTTGCTCACATATTGTCTGACTCTTTTTTTGTTTACATCTGGTAATGTGTTGAAAAGCATTTCTTCTTACCACTTTATATTTTATTAAGAACCTTCCTTATTTCATCACACTCTACACTCTATTTTGCTGGTGCAGTTAGTGGCAAACAAGTTCTGTTAAATAAATGAGCCTGTTACTTGGCTTGTGCAAAAGCATGCAAATAAAAAGTGACAACTACAATTTTGATCCTAATTTGTGGGTGCTTCTGAATTCTTATTTGTGCATCCTCGTTTTCTCTCCTCGCTTGGTTTCCTCGTCTCTTAGCTCCACCCCCTTAGGATTTGAGGGACGGATGCAAGGAAAGGATGTGAGGATAGAGGAATCGAATCAAGTGAAATTATATGTCCTCGCTTCTTTAGCGCGACTTCAGTGTCATCATTTGAACACAACTGATTTGGCTTGCTTGTCAGGATTATTGAATATTAGAGATAAATATTTATTTTCTGATGGTTTCAATCATCCACAAAACACATTTGTATGTATTTTTAACTTGTTAATATTTACAATAATTTGTTCATGTATTACTGCATTTTATTTTTGCTTAATAGTACATTACATAAAAATGACAAGAAACCACATTTACAATAACTTGATGCTTATTCGCATTAACGTGTTTGAGTTTTCTGCTGTAGTTAGTATTTATTGGTGCAAATGTAAAAGGGTAGGGGATTTACACTGTGCATCACAATTAGTCAATAAACATTTCTGCAAAGGATCCAACTGTGTATCCTTGCTCATCAAGCCTCCTTGGTCCTCGTTCAGAACTGGCCTTTTTAGAACTGTTTCCTTTTTCATGGGCAAGAGGGCCACCGTAAAGCCATGTCAGACGTCACTGAATACGTCTCATCTTTCCCAGCAAGTCATTTGCAGTCTTCTAATGACTTCGGAGGGACCAACAATGGCCCACTTACTAACAACACACATGGAAAAAAATAGTAATTTATAGAAAATACTTTTTAGTTTTTTTGTATAAATACTTTTATGGTATTTTTGAACCATAATACTTAAATTAATCTGTAGTTTTTTTTACACCATTAATGTTGTGTTGCTATTATGTTAATGATTTTTGTAAATTTACATTGGCATCCAAACAGAGCAAATACAAATGTGTTTGAGCAGCATGCTGTAGTTTTTTTATAGACGTAAATAATAATAAGCAATAGCAAGTTAAATATTCAAATATGGTGCTCAAAACAGTTTCTGTTTGTTTTGTTATCCACATTAACTCCATGCTTAGCTCCGGAGGCTAAATGTAACTTTAAACAGGATCTGGTGCATTTTGAGATCTTCTCAAAGAAATCCTATTTTGTGGTGTCCCATTGTCTTCCTCTGTAGTTTCAACTTCCTGGCATACTGTGGAGGACACGTATCGAGCTCCTCCCATTGATCGCTCCATCCTGCCAACTGCACCCCGTGCAGCACGAGAGCCAAATGTCGACCGCTCTCGACTGCCCCGCAGCCCACCTTACACCGCCTTCCTTGGTAACCTGCCCTACGACGTGAGTGAAGAATCCATCCGGGACTTCTTCAGAGGCCTTGCGGTCAGTAAGATCATCTGCATCTTTACAAACAAGATGTTTAGATAACATGCATACATTTTCACAATTGTATTGAAGGGAGTGTTTGCTTTAGCACTTGACTGATGCAGATTATGTGTTACTGTATGCGTTTTATGTGTGTTTTTGTTTTCAGATCAGTGCAGTACGCTTGCCACGGGAGCCAAATAACCCAGAGAGACTTAAGGGTTTTGGTTATGCTGAATTTGATGATATTGAATCACTTTTGCGTGCTCTCAGTCTGAACGAAGAGGTGTTTATTTAATCATATTTGAGCTCAATACATTGATTTTTTTGCTGCTTCTTTTTAAACTTAACTGTTCATTAAATGTGTGTAGAATCTTGGCAACAGACGTATCCGAGTGGATATCGCAGATCAGTCCAATGACAAAGGTGAAATGATAATATACAAACTTTGTCTGATTGTATTTAGTTTTATGAGTATTTTACTTGACTAAAGTTATTGTCATGTTTCTTCAGAGAGGGACAGTGGGATGATGTCAGGGCGAGACAGGGATAGAGATCGTGGCCGTGGGATGGACAGTGGTCCTGATAAAACTGATTCTGATTGGAGGGCACGGCCAAGCTCAGACCAGGATGATGGCCCACGCAGAGACGACGGATATGGGGACAGTAAGTCAGACAGATGCACAGTGCATGTCATGCTCTTAAAACAGGTTAATTTTTCATAGATTGTAGAATGACTAATATTAAAATTAAATTCACCTAATCCAATTTGACTCATGTAAAAATAAGTTGACTATAAAACATTTTAACAGTGTGTACATTTTTAAACAACAAACAATATAAGATAAAATAAAGAATCTATTTTTTGCGTCATCTTAGGTCTTTTGGACCATTTAAAAAATTCTTGAATACTTTTTCATGTCTGTACTTGTATGAGTGTTCTGCAGTATTGTAATTCTGTATGGTATATGAGTCTGTCTGTGAGTCTAAAAACAATGTTGATGAACCAGATTAAAATCTCTTCAAAGATAGTAGCAAAGCCTCTTAAGAAAAGATATGACCGTTCGTATTACAAGAATCGCACAAGGCTGGCAAAGAACATAATTTTAAATTCACGTTATGTGTTGAATCATGAATTTATACCATTAAAGTCTAATCGTCGATTTGGAGTCCCAAGTTTTAATAAAGTGAAATTAAAGTCATTTGTACATCAGGCTATCCTGGATATGAATAAAGCCAATCTAAATTTGCATTCTTGTTTGAATTAACATTTTTGGGTAGGTATTTAGACTATTTATCATGCTGTTATGCAAGAAAAATTTCAGATGCAAGTCTGACAATGAAGTATTTTATTGTATTATTAGAGAATTTTTTTTATTAAGAAAATATTTTATGGGAATTGTTTGAAAAGGTGTTTTATGGAGGACCTTTTGACCTCTAATATGACTTTTTTATCAATATTGTTGTCATCTGTGTGTTTTTCCATGCCTTTTTATTAAGAAACTTATGTTTGAAAATTATGAATTGTGTTATTTATTACCAATGTTGCCATAAATATAGCCAATGCTGCTGATTTGGCATTAATACATGCATACAAACGTACAAACATACGTACGTACATGCATGCATACGTTAAAATAATTTCACTGAAGTGTACATGTCAAAACCCACTGTCCATTAAACATTTTATTAAACTAATTTGTCTGCCCAGTTTGTCAAAGCAGACTTGCATCATATCAATTTGTTTTTTAATTTAGCTTGAAGTATATCAGGGTCTTAATCATGCTGATTTTGGCAGTAAGTGTTTATTATTGGTGACATGCTGTTATCACTTTGCAGAGTCAGACCGGTTCAGAGATGGTCCACGGCGTGATGATCGGTATGACAGTGGCCGAGATCGCTTCAGTGGTAGAGATCGCTACGATGACAGGGATCGAAAAGATCGTTATGATGACCGAGACCGAAGGGATCGCTACGATGACAGAGGCAGCAGAGACTACGATCGTGGAGGTTGGCTGACACACAATTCACTATTTTATCATGTAAAGTCTACCATGAATGCTAGTTACATTTTTGGTGTACATGCATATTGCAGTTTGCTTTGTAACAAATTCTTTGTTCATGTGATTGTGTTAGGTTTTGATTCACGCGGTGGAGGACGTCGGGGATTCAGCAGTGGCTTCAGACGGGACTATGAGGACCGGCGAGATGGAGATCGCTTTGGAGATCGAGAGGACAGGAGGGATGAAGGCCGAGAAGAGAGGGGTACATTGAGACACGGAAGACACAACTTTATCAAAAGTATGGCACCTCTCTATTCTGATTGGCTAATTGTTTTTTTTTAGGTCCTCCACAGAGGCCCAAATTAAATCTGAAGCCACGGAGCGTCCCGAAAGAAGAGGAGCAGAGTGGAAGCGTGTCCCCCCAGAGCAACACGACAAATACCAGCAGGGCCTCCTCTATATTTGGAGCAGCCAAGCCTGTGGACACAGCTGCTAAAGAGAGAGAGGTGGAGGAGAGGCTGAAGAAAGAACAAGAACGTCTCCAGAGACAACTGGAGGAAGACAAGAACCGGCCCTCAGAGAGACGGCCACGAGACAGGTGAGATGGGCCTAGTAAAATGGCTGCTTCATGTCTAGTCCATCATCTTGGAAACTGCTTATCAGAACAATTAATCAAACCAGCCAACATGCAAATGTTTACTTCAAGAATAAACAAAGTGGCTTAGTTATATTCGTTTGAACTTTGGATGTTTAAAAAAAAACAAGGCACAGAAAAAAGCATATATTATTATAGATCTCATACAAAACATGCAGACATTATTTAAGCCACAAAAGGAGAGGGATAGAATGTAATAAAGTTATGGATCTTTTGGAGTCTCTAAAAGTAACTTGTAAATTATGATATAATGGTAACTGAAAGATTTCAATGGTTGACTTTTTACAATTTTTTTCAGAGACCCGAGTTGGAGAAGTGAAGAGCCACCTAAAGAACGCCAACAGACAGGAAGTGAATCCTCACATCCTAAAGGTAATACATATTACATAGTTTTATTTTTATCGCTAAATTAATAAATTACTTTTTTTTATCTAGTTTAAAATTTGTATAAAAACATTGGATGCAGTTAGGGCTGCACGATTAATCAAAAAAAGATCGCCATCTCGATTCGACCCTACACGATCTTAATTCAGCTTTTCTACGATTCAGCTAATTATATTTTCAAGGTCAGGAGAGAAGCGTAAAGGCAGTTGCACAAGTCTTCACAGCAACATGGACACCTCCAAAGGGCGTTAAAAGTGTCACATGCTGTATTTATAAGAAATAATTAACCCAAAAATGCTATTTCTGTCTTAATGTAATGATGTATTTGTGGCCGCAAAATCACACGTGAGCTTACCGCAAGCTGTTTGTTTGTTTAATTCCGAGAGGACGCGCGCGTGCACGCCAATAATGCCTACTTTAATGAACAGAACCTGTATAGGCTGTGAATAACATCTAATAAAGTTGTAAATAACATTCAGTTTGTTGCACAGAGTGATCGTTTGGGAGCCGCGCGGGAAGTATGATTTGTATGTATGTATGTATGTATGTATGTGTGTGTGTGTGTGTGTGTGTGTGTGTGTGTTTTGTTTTTTTGTTTTTTTCCTCTCACAGTGACTGCAGCCATGAGCACTCGGAAGTGAAAGTGAAACCGGCACGAACTTCATTTAAAATATCATATGGCATTTTAAAGTTATTATTACTACAAGCATTTGATATGCTTTTTTTTCTTTAATAGCGAACACAGTGTTGTGCATGCAAAAAATGTTTTATCATATGTTTGAGAAATAACAATAATCATAGCATACTCATTAACCTTTATTTTACATTTACAGAATCACGATTTTCTCACGATCTTGATTTTTAGCAAAAAAAATAGTTTCTCTCATTTTAGCCACAATCGTGCAGCCCTAGATGCAGTTATAAATCAACCCTTTAATAGAGTGCAACAACTGGGTTTCAAACTTTTCGACAGCAAGCTATTTAAAAAAAAAAAAATTATATTATTTATATTATATCATATTATTTACATGGCTACATCAGAAACTTTTAAAGATATTTAAATTAATGTAGAAAAACTACTTCACCCATAATGTTGTACAGAAATATTCCACTGTTTTTATGTAAATCACAAAGGCTTGAAACAGAATTACTGAATCTTTAAGAAATTGAAATAAAAATTGAAAAATTCACTGTATATGTTAAAGGGTAGCTTACTTAACTAAAAATTTCTGCCGTTTTTTTTTTTTTTTATCTTTTGTTACACACAGTCATTTACTTTGAAATATCCCAGAAATCTGTAACCATTGACTCCCATAGTATTTGTTTTTCCTGCTATGGAAGTAAATGGTTACAGGTTTCCAACATTTTTTGTCAAAATATTTGTTTGTGTTCAACAAAATGTGTAAATATTTGTGTTCAACAAAGTAAAGAAACTCAAATGTTTAAATCAACTTAAGGGAGAGTAAATGGTAAGTAAATGTAAAAACTATCTTTTTTCTAATAGTGATATTTGAAGGTGACTATAATGATCACTGGATTACATGCCCATTTAAAACCTCTTTCAATTTCAATTGTTGACAAAATAATCCCACAGTGTCTTCTTTATTTGAAAATTCCTACCAGTAGTGAACAAAATGTAGTAAAAGCCATGTTTTTGTTGTTCAGGATCTAGGTGTCGAGATGATGAACATTCAGAGAATGAAGTCTTCAGTGGACAGGAGAGCGAGCCAATCTCTCCCACATCTCCATCACCCACTTCCAATCAGGGAAGTCTCCCACTGAAGGTAATGCCAGCTCCTCCACCTAAAGAAAACGCCTGGGCCAAACGCAGCTTAGGGGGTGGAGCTAATGAGAAGGAAGCGCCACCCTTGGCAAATGCCCCCGTCAACAAAAGTGCTCCCAGACCTAACAGGTGGGATTTTTCTCACAGAGTTATGGAAATACAATTATACAGTTAAAGTCAAAATTATTAAACAATTAACTATTAAATATAAAAGTTATTAAAACACAGTTATTAGAAATTAGTTTTTTTAATTATTATGTTTAGAAATGTGTTGAAACAAATCTTTCCGTTAAACAGAAATTGTGGGGACAAAATATACGGGGGTACTGATAATTCAGGAGGGCTAATAATTCTGACTTCAACTGTAAATGTAAACATACATTGACATGGCCAAGTCACAGTCTCTGTTATTGTTTACATAGGTCAGTGGATGAGAGAGAATCAGGCAAGGGTAAAAGTCTTCACATTAACAATTTAACATAAGTGACAAGGACTTATCTGTGCAGTTTATTCACTTGTCCTTTGTTCTGTTTGCTAGATGAAAACCGGGTTGATGGTGTTAGAAGGGATAAAGTTTTGCCTGCAGGAAGAGGAGGGGGTGGAGGAGTTGGGAGAGGAGGAGGAAGCGTAGTAGGAGGAGGAGTAGGCAAAGGACCAGGAGTTGACTGTCCAAATAAAGAGAAACGAAAAGAACCTGCAGACAGGCGAGGATGCTTTTACTAAACTGAATTTGTCTTCAACTTATTGAATTCACATGACTGCATTGACAGCACACTGAATGAGGATCAGTATCAAAATCTGTTACATGTTGTAGGTCAAAACCTTTTCTAGTGCTTTTTACTATGTAGATTGATCAAATCAACTTAACATAGAAAAAATAATAAAGTCAGTTGTGAGTATATTTATAAGTAGGGCTGCACGATTCTGGCAAAAAAATTTTTTTCACATTTTTTTCACGATTCTGTAGATGTAAAATAAAGGTTAATATGCGTAGGCTATTGTTCTCAAACATGGTATAATAATAAAATTAGGGCTAAGTGTAGGTCCACTGTTGGTTAAAATGCTAAATTTTGTATAGACTTTGAATTAGGGTTGGGCCGATAGACGATGCCATAGTCCATCGACGATGCTGAGCCGGCATCGCGATCCATCGCCCCACATTTATATTGATATATAACTTATTATTTGCATGTCATCTTAATAGCAATAACGGTCTTTTCATGAGCTGTGTTAAATTTTACATATAGTTGCACGGCTGACAGCATCTTGAGGAATAAATGAAGAATTACACAGAACCTCTCGGGCTTAAAATGTGTAGATTTAGTGGCAAACGCTGTTACCTGCGAATCCCGTTCTACAGACTTTTCAGTGAATGGCTTTAGTTATTTTCATAGCGGACTTGAAGCCACTGGAAGTCTTTTATCCACTCTTGGAAAAGTGTAAATGGTGGATTAACATTCAGCACATGATCACTAATAAGATGTGCCATTATTAGTAACTTTAGGTGCTTTCTAAAACAAAATCTGTCAGTGTTATTTTTATTCTCTCATCTTCAGCGCTTTACTTTTTTATTATATAGGCTAGAGTAGTTGCTGACACTGTTACATGTTTATTTTCATGCACAACACTGTTCGCTATGAAAGAAAATGCATATTAAATGCTTGTTGTAATCATAACTAAAATGCGATCTGATCATGTAAATGATGTGCTCTCTTTTGGTTTCACTTTCACTGCTGAGTGCAGCTCATGTGCTGCCGTCACTTTGAGGAAAAAAACATTCATGCTAATCGTACTTCCCATGCGGCTCCCAAATGATTGCTCTGTGCAACAAACTGAACGTTATTTACAACTTTACTACCCGTTATTCACAGTCTATGCAGGTTCTGTTCACTAAAGTAGACATTATTCACCGGCACACATGCAGCCACTCAGCAGTAAACTAAGTGCATCAGCTCACGTGTCATTTCGCGGCCACGAATACATCATTACATTAAGACAGAACTTAATTTTTTAGGTAAATTATACCTTATTAATACAGTATGTGACTCTTTTAACATCATAAGGAGGTGTCCACATTGCCGAGCAAGGTATATAAACCAATGTGAAGACTTGTGCGACTGCTGAATCATAGAAATGCTGGATTAAGATTGTGTGGGGTCTAATTGAGATTGTGATCTTTCGATTAATCGTGCAGCCCTATTTATAAGCTTGTTTTTAGATTTTGAAGGATGTTGTTGACTAGATAATTTATGGTGTCCAATGCATTCCGTTTTTTTTTCCAACATGGAACTGAATAGTTACCATCAACTTTTTTTTGAAAGCAGTTTTAAAATATATTATGATGTTCAACCAAGGAAAGAAACAAATTGAGGGTGATTAAATAGTGAGTGTACTTATTTTTAGTTTTGGCTGAATTCTCATTTTACTGAGTTCCAAAATGATTCATTCAACTTTATCAATAGAAGGTTTTGCAGTTGTTATTATTTGATAAGTTCACCAATAGAGCAAAAGAACAAACTGAATTTTGTGTTCTTTGATAGCAACAGAAAACATTTTCGAGGCATTTATAAGTGTTTTTTTAAAGGAACTATTTTTAAACCCTTTCATGTTTTAATTGACAGGAAGGAGGTCAAGCGGGACAAAGATCCCAAAATAGCCTCTGAACCAAAGAAGTATGAAGAGAGCGCTCCTCCTGTGAGTACTTCACCTGGTCTTGACCCCTCAATAAGAATTTCTTAAAGAAATTTCAATGTAGTCCAAGTTAAAAAATACTTGACCCTGCAAAAAACTGAAATTGTTGGAAACTTGTTGTTTATCTTACTATAAGTTATTCAAAAGCAAATACTGTAAACATGGCACTCAGACTTAGGCATGGGACGATAACCGTTTTCAAGGTATACTTTGAAAATGTCAAGGTTTTCATACCGCCAACATTTTCTCTAATACCGTTCCTAAGGTATGTGTAAGATTTTTTTTTTATTTACATTTTTTTAACAACAGCATCTTCAGCAGAAAAGATATCCATTTTTAAATTGTAAATAAATCTGTGTTTTTGAAGCTAATGAAGACAGCAGTCGTCAATGATTCATTTTCATTATTTAGCCTGACACATTTACTGCTACAAAATGTTATAAATGTTTCTCAAAATAAAAATATATTGTGTTCAAAGGGGAAAAAACTTTTAGTTTAAAAAGAATATATTTTAGAGCAGTAATCACAATACCGTGAAACCGTGATATTTTTATCCAAGGTTATCATACCGTCAGAATCTTATACCGACCCATGCCTACTCAGACTTGCTCATCACCTCTTTTTTTTTTTTTCTTCTTCTTCTTCCTCCTCTCCTCCTTTACAGAAGTTCAGCTCTGCAAGCAAGTACGCTGCCCTGCTAATGGACGGAGACCAGGGAGAAGAAGGTGATGGAGAGGAATGAACAATTAGGAAGGATCAACTACTACAGAAACGCATAACAGGAGAAAATGAGCATGATCAAATTAGAGTTCCCTCATGCTTAGCAAATGGCCACAATGCTGTTTCTGTCACATTTATGAATATTTATAAAGGTGTTCCTGAAACTGGCCCATTTTATTAAAAAATAAATAAAAATAAAAACAAATCAGTGCAGTGAGTAGATGAATGCATTCACACGTGTAGACATTTAAAAATCATTGTTAATTTGAAAGTCATTGTTATAAATAAACAAGTATGTAAGATACTGTAACTTGTCTCTGTATTCCTTCTTTTCTTTGTTATATCAGTTAGCATTTGCAAAATATGAAGCCAGATCAGTCTGAAACAATACATTTACAAAGTATAATTCATCCAACACAATTCACATTTACAAAATCCAATTTGTAAGATTAAAACAAGATTCATAAACAATTAGAAAATTCAAAACACGATTCAAAAATACACAAATCCTATTCATTAATTAAAAATTACTATTATTAAATTACTAAAAATTAAATTACTATTTGTTAATTCAGAGCACGATTTAATAGACAAATCCAATTTACAAATTCAAAACACAATAAAAATACACAAATCCAATTCAAAAATACACGCATCAAATTCAAAACACGATTCAAAAATAGACTAATCCAATTCACAAATTCAAAACACAATAAAAAAATACATGAATCCAATTCAAAACATGATTTAAAAAGACAAATCCAGTTCACAAATTTAAAACACGATTAAAAAATACACATATCCAATTCGTTAATTCAAAACACGATTTAAAAATGGACAAATCCCATTCGTTCATTCAAAACACGATTCAAAAATAGACTAATCCAATTCACAAATTCAAAATACAAATTCAAAAATCTAATTCACAAATTTAAAACACGATTCAAAAATACACATCCTATTTGTTAATTCAAAACATTTAAAAATACATATCCAAGTAATTAATTCAAAACATGATTCAAAATTACACATACAATTCACATATTCAAAACACGATTCAAAAATGTACAAATCCAATTTGTTGATTCAAAACATGATTCAAAAATGGGGAAATCTCATTCGTTAATTCAAAACAGTTTTAAAATAGACAAATCAAATTCACAAATTCAAAACGTGATATAAAAGTAGACAAATCCAATTCACAAATACAAAACACGATTCAAAAATTGACATCTGATTTGAAAGTTTAAAACACGATTCAAAACTACACATCCAATTCGTACATTTAAAGCGCGATTCAAAAATACACATCCTATTTGTTAATTCAAAACACAATTTAAAAAGACAAATCGAATTCACAAATTCAAAACATGATTCAAAAATAGACAAATCCAATTAGTTAATTCAAAACACGATTCAAAATTACAAACAGCCAATTCACAAATTCAAAAATAGACTAATCCAATTAGTTAATT
>CAIGQZ010007154.1:12079328-12141293 GCA_903798205.1 Danio tinwini | reverse complement strand
TTCCCTCTGACAATCTCTTGCCCCTCACATGCATATTAATGTAACGCGCAAATATATGTATATATATATATATATATATATATATATATATATTCCACCGAATGGGTAACATTTATGTCCCTAGCATAATAAATGTATAAAAATGCATGAAAATTAACTCTAAATTACATTTTAGCATTTATAAAAAATTTTGTAGAACACAAAAAAATAGCAGTTGTTGCGTGTCCCCACTCCCTGCTTCTATAATTTGCTGGAACGTATTGTATTTAAAATCCTTCCTAAATTTATATATTTTTTGCATTTAAGTGTGATTTTTATATCCAATCAATGATTTCCTTTCTTTTTTAAAATAAAAAAAAATTCATAAAATTTTTTATAAAATACATATTTTAGTCGTGTCGCCAGGTTTTACTCATTACTGTTACCCTAACACCTTTACCTCTCTGATTAACTCGGAACATTCCATAAGGCATATTTTCAACAGGAAGTTGCATCATCCAGATCTTTTAAGGGCAATGGGGAGACCAAAGGGAAGTCTTCTCATTTTCGTTTCAATATATTTGATGATATTTCAACTGTGTGAGAGATGGTTAGTCTCAACATACTGTCCTGTTACTTACATTACTTTTTGAAAGTTATTCATTCATTTTAAAAATACATGTGTTTGATAAATCACAAAAACTTGCTCCATATCCCCATGCTATTAGCATGTGTATCATGTGGCTATTTAGCATGTATTTGATAAATATATGCTAAAAACTTAGTCCTGTTACCCTCAGTTCTGTAAGCCATAACAGGACTAAATTGCATTCTCTGGTGCATATATAATAATGCAAATGTTTTAATGTAACATGATTTCTTAATCTTTTTAGGTTTCACAGTTACCATTACTTATATTGTAAATATACACTCACCGGTCACTTTATTAGGTACACCTGTCCAACTGCTCGTCAACGCAAATTTCTAATCAGCCAATCACATGGCAGCAAATCAATTAATTTTCAGAGGTCAGAGGAGAATGGCCAGACTGGTTCCAGTTGATAGAAAGGCAACAGTAAATAGCCACTTGTTACAACCGAGGTATGCAGAAGAGGATCTCTGAACGCACAACATGTCCAACCTTGAGGCGGAGGGGCTACAGCAGCAGAAGACCACAACGGGTGCCACTCCTGTCAGCTAAAAACAGGAAACTGAGGCTACAATTGGCAAAGTCTCACCAAAATTGGACAATAGAAGATTGGAAAAACATCACCTGGTCTGATGAGTCTCAATTTCTGCTGCTACATTTGAATGGTAGGGTCAGAATTTTGCGTCAACAGCATGAAAGCATGGATCCATCCTTGTATCCTGCCTTGTATCAACGGTTCAGGCTGGTGGGGGTGGTGTAAAGGGACAAAGCCGAAAGGAAAACGATTGAATGAATCTAAAAGATACAGGAAAGGACCTAGAGTTAGGCAGAAAGAAACTGATCAATGACCTCAGAGAGAAAAGTGCAGACGGCACAAAAAGTGGAGAGAGACGTACCATAGCATCAAAGACAGAAAAGAAGCCCTCAAACACCTTGTTACCCCTCCACCCAACCCACAGTTATCACCAGAGCAAGTTATCATTCCTGTTATTAATTATTTTTTTTTTAATTAGCTTAAACAACTTTTTTTTGTCTGTGTTATGTTCATCATTTATCCAATAGTTGACTTAATTACATGACTTAAAAAAATTTAATCTTGCACTTTGGGTCTCCTGTAAAATAACAAAATGGCTTTGCATTTTTTTTAAATACACCTTGTGTACATATTTAGTGATTTTTTAGTAACAAATATAACCTATTTAACCATTTTACCAACTATTTCTTAAAGATAAACACTTTTGTGAGTGGAAGACAAAATAATTAGTTGACTTTTATTTTTTAAAACATCCTTTTAAAAAGTAAATTGATTTTTAGTAACAGGACTGAGAAAAATGGATCCTTCCCCAACTTTGAAACCTTGTAAAAAAATAAAACAAAGGTGCCTGAGATTGCCCAATATTCATTTCAAACTGTTAAATATGTGGGTTGCTAGATACAGTGTTGAAAAAATAAAAAAATAAAATAATAATTTTTTGAAATTACAGAAGCAAATGTTTCTGATTCATTCATTCCACAGATCTTTAATGAAACATTTGCCTATAGCTTTCTTAGAACTTTCTTTATAACTTGCTGGTCCTTCCCATCCAGCTTTCCCCTTGTTCCTTATGAACTTCATTATGAATGGAATATTATTCATGGACAATTTTTTTGTGGTTTTATGTGCTCCACAGTAACTTATTGAGTACACCCACACATGCAGATTCGAGGCGAGTGCTGCACGGACCGAGCGGATGTGAAGAAGCAAGAACAGATGCTTTGTTGTCTTATTCTGCCAATGAAAGATGGAGATAAGGAGGAACAGAGGGCCAAACGCTGCTGTCCTAGGAATTTAAGGTGTTTGTGTGTGTGTGAGAGAGAAGGCTCCCAGTGGGTGTGCAGGGCTGGAGTGCCAGAGAAGAGGAAGGGTCTGACGTAACCCTGCCAAAAACAGCTGCGAGTCGGAGGAGGGCGTTACATTAGTGTGCATGTGAGGGGCAAAAGACTGTCAGAGGGAGGACACCCGAGAGACGCCGAGAGGGACACTTTGGAAGTGGGAGAGAATGTGTGGAAAAGAAGGTGGGAGAGATATGATTTTGTATAGGAACCGGACACTGAGACGTTGAAGAACAAGGATCAATCTGAACTGGAGGTTAAGGAAAGCAGGGGCTAAGAAAGTTTGAGAAGAGAAGAAAAGGAGATCTCAGGAAGAATAAAGCAGGAGAAGAATAATGGGGTGTATCTTCAGCAAGCAGCAGTGGGATAAAGAGACAATTTCTCAACCCTCAGACCCCCCAAAAACACGAGACCTTGCAGAGGATGCAGAGATTCTCAGTTTGACAGAGGTACGAGTGTGTGTGTTTGGTGTGTGTGTGTGTATGTGTGTGTGTGCATGTGCACTTGGGGTCATGTATAGGTGAGAGGACCTCTAGGGAATGATTATCCAGGATCTCCTTCACTGTTTATATTTTTATACTGTAAATAAATTTATATTTGCCATATTTAGAGTCAGGTGTGTTCAAATAGGAGTCTGTTGATGTTTGTTGTTCATGAAGAACATGCATAATAGCATTTGTTTTGTATTTTGTATTAATTTGTGAGTGAGTTATATGTTGTAATTATTTTTATATTTCATAGAAGTATGTAAAAGAGGTTAGAAAGTGAGGTTTGGATTGGGTTGTGTCACAAACTAACAAACTATTGTAGTTTAATATAAACTAAATGTACATGTTTATGGGAAATACATGTATATTTAATTTAGCAATTAATGGGAACTTAAGTGTTCATTGTTACTTTGATCATTTATTACAATGTAATATTGGTTTTATGAAAAAAACACAAAAAAATATAAAATTATCATAATTTTATACAGCTTGAAATTATGCCAAAATTATTATTTATAGATTTATAAATGATGTATTTAAAATGTCTTTTGCACACACATCTATTTTAAGAGGCCACTTGAAAATTCTCAGTTTGTTTATGCTGTATGTTTTTGTAGAATAGTTATTTTCACTATATTTATTTTTTGTTAGTTATGATATCTATTATTATGAAGTGTTTTGCATTTACATCTGTTTTCTAGGTTGGCTGGGTCTGTTAGAGAATGTTTCTGATATGAAAGTATATTAAGAGTTTAGATGCAAAAACCTTTAAATGCCATCTGAAATGTTCCTCTAAAATGAGCATTTTTATCAGGCTTTAATAATATCACTTTTATGGCAAAGAATAAGTTCTTTTCCTGGTCTTTAAATATGAAATACCTCAACATAAACAAAGGAGGCTGAGAAAAATGCCCATTTTCAATGGCACTTAGAGGTTTTTGCATCTGAACTCTTCATATGTTGTTGTTACTGCTTGAGATGCAGTTTAATATATCCTTTGGCCACTTGTAAATTGAACATGTCTGGCTTCCGGTGTCATCGGCTTCCAGTTATTTTTAGCTCTACAAAGCAGCATGCTACATGGCTTGATATTATACACCAGTATTTCCTCTTACATACTATTATCATGTAATGTTTTGATTATAATCACACTGGTTTATAGCACAAACTCTTGTTGTTTATTCTCTTGTTTGCTTCCTAAAAACAAATGAATGTAAATCTCACACGATCACAGAAAAAAAACGTATTTCTGCTTTAAACAAAACAGTCTTATACTGTAAATGAAATATGAAGTGCACATAAATCTATTTTTTAGTCTGGATGAATATAATCTAAAGGGATATTTCTGTCAGTGAGCATTCCTCCACACACAAACACTCGCTTACAATCACACTTCCATGTCCATCACTGGGCGACAGCTTGACTCTTTGGGGTCAGACAGCTTTAGTATGTTATGTGGCTTTAAAAAACTAGCCCATAGAATGGAAGATGAACCTCCTCAGAGATCTAAATGCACCTAAATAGAATATTTCCACTCCACATAACGTTTTTAGCAAGTGGCAAACACTTGCAGAGCTCTTGACATAAAAAAAGACAAAAATATTTTCCATATCCACTGGCAAATCACTGCCATGCAAGCATAGACACAAACACGTACGTTTCCTAGGGATCCTGTGGTCAGAAAGACTGGTTAAAAATAGACAGAGGAATTCTGGGACGGTGGAGGCAATACCTCAGCCTTCCCGTCCCACCTGCTCCTGTGTATAACTGACTGTAAGAGAATTATTATTGGCACCAAAACTCTATTTCAAAGCAGATACAATTTTTATTTCCCTCTTTCTTCCTGTCATACAGCCTGTATGCTTGACATTGGAAGGATTGTCTTAATCTAAACAGAGAGTTCATTTTGCACTCTTCAACACAGCAGTATTGAGAAGACATAAGGAGAAAGCTGTCTGTGTGTGTTGGAAATGTGGAGGGAAATGCTTGATCCATGAGCCAAACTTTGGCTGCTGAAAGCGAGAGAAAAAGAATGAAGGGTGGAGAGCTGAAAAAGTGCTTATCAGGAGCCATGTTTACAAAGAAATGAACCGTAGTTTATGCTTTATGAACGTTTTACATGTGACACCTGGCTGTGAGAGGCTCGTGCTGCATGTAAACAAACTCTAGAAACGGTACTTTTGGAGTAGTTGATGAGTGAACAGTTGTAAATATGATTTATAAAACATTATATGTGTCTATGGAACAGATGTATTTTGCTTAAACATTAGATATGTTTTTTAAAGATGTTATGCAATACACTGGAATTAGTGTCCTATTATCATAGCGATTGTTTACTTGCCATTTGCAGCCTGTAGGTGGCAGCATTATCTAGTAGATAAACCTACAGTCAATGAGATAAGCCTAACCACGTGTAATGAAGGCCCACATATTACAGTATCTTTCACACATTTTGAGTTCGTTCGGTTTTTTATTAAAAGCTTGTTTTTTTCACATTAATTTGATCAAAAGTGGTGGTGAATACTTTTAACCATGTTTTAAAACTATGTAAAAAAAGTTTAACAAAGTAAATTACTTTTAACTTCACACAAAACTTTGTTTTGTTGAAACATTTGTACACTTTTAAAGCAGTGAAATCAACCAAATATACTTTAGGAATATTAAAAATCACAACAATTTCTAAAAGTCTACATTTATTTTTTTCTTTAAAATTTTGTGAAATACTCCTCACAACTAATGATTTATAAAAGTAATAATTAGGGATGCTCCAACTGACCGGTCGGAGATCAGTATCGGCCGATAATCACATTTAATGACTCGACTGGCACTCGCTGATCTCATGAACTGATTGCAAGTGTTTGTGTTAGTTGGAGATTTAAATATATTTGAATGACCTTGCATGTATTTAGGCCTTTTTACATATAAGAACTAAAAGTTCTGTGTTTTTGACAATATCGCAAGTTCACTAAAACCTGGCTGAAAATATTAGATACATTTAAAAAAACGTTCATGGGCGGGTTTAACCAAGAAGCAAGATAAGCAGCCGCTTAGGGCCCCAGGAAATCTAAGGGCCACAAATAAATACATAGAAGTATAAATTATACCTACAAATTATATAACATCATTTTATATCATATTTTGTATGAGGAGTGTCTACAAAAATAAAAGTTTAATGTTTATTATATCTGCGCGAATGTATCCCCCACCCTCAATCATCAGCAGTCCAGCAGTCAAATTAGGTAAAGATTTAGTTTTTAAAATGAAGTAGTTTATATATAATTTTTTGTTGTGAATTGATTTTAAGAAAACAAGTCATTTAAAAAGTTTTACAAGATGCTTTACATGTTGTTATTATTATTTTGCATTAAGACCAACTGTAGAAAAGGAGTGATTTAAGAAAAAAACGCTAAATTAATCAATTAAAAATAAACTAAATGTTGCATTTAAGAACTTTTGGGCCCCATGGCTGGAATTGCTTAAGGCCCCAAAATGACTAAATCCGCCCCTGCTTATTGTAGTTTACTTATTGCAATAAGCATCAGTTTATATGCATATTTCCTTTTAGTGAAGAAGTAATTGATTTATAGGTTTGCATTTTAGCTTCTCATGCATTACATATGCGCTCCAAACCTTTTCTTGATTGAGACATGTTGAATTCTTCCTCCGTCATTTGCAATGTTTTCAAATATCATTGTTAGTCATTTTTTCCCCAAATTGTTTTAAATCTGCGCTATCTATTATTTTCTGTAAAGCTGCTTCTGACCATGACATGTTCACACCTAAAAGGTTATAAGTGATGTGTTTAAGAGATAATATAAAGCATCCTTAATTTAGTCTTAGGTAAGGCAGATCTCCACTTAAGTATCATACTTAGAGGGAAAATGTGCTTTAAGCATTATAAAGCATGAAGCATCAGATTCGGTACTCTGCATCAGATGATCACCATGACAAGAAACCGGTACTCGGTATCGGCTGCAAAAATCCTGATCAGAGCATCCCTACTAATAATAATATAATATATTATAATATAATCACCAATGAATCCAGAAAAAAACGCAAAAAGTATTGATCATGACCATCACATTTCAACAATAACTTCAACATAATAATCTGCATAAAAATTCAGCTTTAACACCAAAGATATAATTTAGAGCCATTTTGCCCCACATAAATGCAGCTTAATGGCTAAAAAGAAAAAGTATTATTTCAACTCTTTTGAACTACATATTCAAATCTTTTGCACATTTTTTTATCATCTATCCATCACAACCATTTTTTCAACGATCAAAATGCTATAATTTACAACAAAGTTTACAGTCTATTATTTAGTAATAGTGTTTTATTATATAACAGATAAGTACAATAGATTTTCATTTGTGAGCTACATTAGTTGCATTAACAATGAACAACACTTTCAAGCATTTTCTTTATTTTTATTTTAGTTAAATCTCTTAATCTCAGCATTTACGAATATGTCACGAACATGAACATGAACATTTGTGACAACAAAATTTAATTTATTAAATCTTCAGAAAATAAATTGTTAGTTGATTAACTGTGTTAGCAAACAAGACCTTTAACTCACTTTGTTTAAGGCAAGTTCAAGTTTTCATGGGGGGGGAAGTGTCAGTTTTTGTAGTAGAGAGATCTCATTCGACCATCTTACATAATATCTGCACATTGCGCCATAAACAGTTCCATCATCACAATACTATTCATCAATACAAACATGCATGGCCTGCAGTGTGTGAGTGATTGATTGATGATCTTCATCTGGGAGTGTGTGGACATGTGTGCTCAGTGCGCTTTAATATCAGGCTCATCGCTAGCAGATGTGTTTGGCTTTTGTTCTTGCCAAATGTACATGCAAGAATCTCACAATATAAATGCCTTTGTGAATATATATAAATTTATATATACTACTGATTAATTTTGATGTTGTTTTTGTGTTTGTGTGCATATGTAGTTAGAGAAAATGGGTTCACACTGCTTTAAGGAGAGGAACTTCAAGAAGAAACACCACTGTGCTGTTTGCAGACAAACACTCGACAGTCTCGGCATGTACTGCAGAGGTAAAGCAGTCTTTTATTTTGACTTTATTTTCTTTGTTTTATTTAATATTTTTTAATCATCTCCTAACTCTGACAGGTAGTAACTGATCACTTTTAATATAGATTACATAATCGGTTTACACATTTTATATGCTTGTAACTGGATTACATTTTCAGATTACAGTTGCTTTTGCATGGATTACCTGATTACATAGTCACACGATGAACAAACAATAATTGATTCTTCCTTATTCCTTTTTCTCCTTTATCATTTCCATTTGGGGAAAAATCCCCAAATAATAATCCTATTATATTTCACACCATTTAGTTGTGACTATTAAAAATATTTTTTTATGAATTGTTTTTCAAAAAGTGTTGATTTGATAGGGTTTCTCAGAAGCTGTCATGCTTCTAATTTTGGTTCTAAAAAATCATCTCAGTGTTTTTTTAATTGTAATTCTTCAGTCACACAACTTTTAAAATGTCAGTCAATACTCTGACAAATTAAGTGAAATGTAACCTAAAAGTAATCCAGAAGTAATCAGAATACATTTCTTTAAAGGAGTAATCACGACTACGCTTCTAACTAGGGCTGCACGATATTGGAAAATTTTGACTTTGCAATGTTTTGTTTTGCCACGGTATACACTACCTGACAAAAGTCTTGTTGTCGATCCCAGTTGTGAAAGCAACAAATAATTACTTGACTTCTAGTTGATCATTTGGAAAAGTGAAGAAAGGTAGATTTTTCTGATGAATCGTCTGTTGAACTAGTGGAACCCGCATGGACCCAAGTTTTTTTATAGAAATCAGTCAAGTTTGGTAAAGGAAAAATCATGGTTTGGTGTTACTTTCAGAATGGGGGCAAGCAAGCTTATGGGAATCATACACAATATAAATTCTTTTTCCACTGGACTGTGACTTTATATTCTATACTGTGCCTTATTTCTGTTAAGTGACAAGACTTTTGTCTCAGCAAGGTAAGACCTTACTGCCCTAATTAAATACTTAAAAAATTAAGGCTTGATCATATTTTATTTTGGTTAAATACGTGTAATCTAGAGGCCTTTGCCTTTCATAAAATCCCATTCTGATACTAAATGATCAACTAGAAGTCAAGTTATTACTTGTTGTTCTTAAAACTTGGATAGGCGACAAGACTATTGTCAGGTAGTGTAAATTGCGATATGAAAATAATTTCACCAGATGATTTGAATATCACTATTTGGAAAGATCGACTGGGATGTCTTTTTATTTGCAGTGCACTAGCAAAAATAAATAAATAAACACTGCTTTATGGTTTTCTGGGGAGTCTAACAGTATTCAAATACAGAAATTGAACAATCAAATGTAAAATAGCATGGTCATCGTTGTATAAATAATAAAAAAAACAATAATATCTTTATTTTAGTTTAACCTTTAATTAATCATATAATCCTGCGATGTGACTATTTTGGGTACACACATTGTGAAATCGACGTTTAAACGATATATTGTTCAGCCCTACTTCTAACTAGATTTCATCATGTTTTTTTATTTTTATTATTAATTAAATTATGTTTATTAATTATTTTTCTTATGGGCATGATTGATAATGCTCATTTCCACTTTTACTATCCTACTAGGAAATTCTGTTTTTACACTGCATCAAAATATGATACACATACATAATGTACATGTAAAATGTTTATTAATGTAGTCACATTTTTCCCTTGCAGAATGTAAAACTGCAGTGCATAAGAAATGTGAGGAAAAGGTAAGATTTTTCTCTTGTTATTAAGTATGGTATATATGTATAAACTTTGGCTTAAAGGAACCGTTTAAAACTGAAAAAAGAAACTCATAAAGGCTCTGTAAATGGTAAGTTTTTATTTTGGGGTAAACTATTCCTTTAATTCTGATTAGCTGTTGATTTGAATATGACCAATAACTCTGTGACCTTGTAGCAAGTTCTTATCTTTGACCTCAGTGGCTATTGGTCTTGTGACGTGTGTCGCTCTCAAATATACTTCAAATAGTACTAATTCAGATGAGTTATGAACTTATCTCTGGTATTAATAGAAATTGCGATCAGTCACCGGATGCCTTCAGTACATTACACAGATCTACACTAGTAAATCCACACGCTCCACCACAGCTGTTCCTCTCTTTCTCTTTTTATCTGTCTCAATCTGACTCAGTATCTCCTGCACTTTTTTATTGTTTTCTTAAAGAGCAAAAATGATTATGTAATAGTTTTCAGGCATCTCTTGAGTTAAATGTATTTACTTAATAAGTATGTAAATGCCTTTCCTAAACTTAAAATACCAAATGTCAAAACAGTACAGCCATAATTATTCATTTCCAAATGCATGCTGGAGATAAAGGTAATTCAAACTGAAATACTAAAACATTTGTGGTTTTTAAAAAAAAAATCTATATTCGATTCACTAGTTTAGCTTTACTAATTGGTATCCAAATCAATAATAAAGATTACCTTAAGCAAAGTTTTCAGTCTTATGCTTGAGTTTAATATCTGAAATTTAAAATGTCAAAACAATGCAACTTTAATTATTTATTCCTAAATGCATGGTGGAAAAAAGGCAAATGGTACTGTAACAAAACAATTTTTAGTGTTTGGAAAACTATTTAAATAAAGAGCATCATGCATTTTTGCAAATGGTTTAACTTAAACAAATAGTACATACGTCTTGTAGCACTTTACAGTAAGGTTTGGTTTGTTCTTCAGTAAAGTTTTCTTTAAAAAGCTGTTTATCAAGCTGCTGAAAGTACCTTTTACTAAGGATTATAAGCATACAAAATAAATCAAATAAAAGCAAATCTATATTTTTTTACATATTTTTAAATGTATATAAAAATGGCCAAATTGCATTTAAGGAACAAAAATTTATTTCTGAAAACCCATTTTTTATCCATAAACCAAAGTAAAACTATATGTGAAAACACATTTCTTACCATGTGGTAATACCTCTAAGATTAAGGCGATTACTTGTTAAAGGCTCATTGTTTTGTGAATATGGGGGAGTGCTGTAAATAAATAATTATCTTTGAATTGTTTTGACAATTAAAATTAAGGCAAATTTTTTTAAAAAAGGTCAATGATCTGAACACCAGTCATATCTGGAGCCCAAGACTGGTCGCACACTGAAGCTAAGCAGGGTTG
The DNA here is from genome assembly GCA_903798205.1 of Danio tinwini. Lineage (NCBI taxonomy): Eukaryota > Metazoa > Chordata > Actinopteri > Cypriniformes > Danionidae > Danio > Danio tinwini. Next base: position 12,130,091 of record CAIGQZ010007154.1, on the reverse strand, counting down.
AGCCTGCTCAGTACCTGGATGGGAGACCACCTGGGAAAACTAGCTTGGAAGTGATGTTATTGAGGACAGCAGGGGATGCTCACCCTGCGGTATATGTGGGTCCTAATACCCCAGTATATTGACGGGTACTATACTGTAAAGTTTGTGACTCAGTCATTAGAAATCCCATAGCACTTAGGGGTTTATGTAGCTATACACATTAAAAGCACTATAAAATGCATCCATTCAAACTCAAAATATAATCTGAAATATGTCTACTAAAACTTTCAGATAATCGTTATTGGTCAAATAAAATGTTATGTAAATCCCCTAGGCAAAAACGTTTAGTCTGTTGTTTCACTATTTACATAAAAACATTAAATATAGTACAATGTATACAAAACATCAATAAATAGTGGTTTGAATTCAAACTAAATTTGGTAAAATATGGACAAGTCCAGCCAATGGATTACATTTTGAAATAAAAATTTCAAGGATTGTGGTTATCCAGGTTTTACCCAATTTTTTTATAGTTTTTAGATTATAAACAAACTAAATTTTCTATTCCCTATTGTACAAACAAAAAAAGCAAGTCCTCAAGATCTGTATATTTTTATTCATTCATTCATTCATTTTTTTTTCGGCTTAGTCCTTTTATTAATCTGGGGTCGCCACAGCGGAATGAACTACCAACTTATCCAGCACATGTTTTACGCAAACGATGCATTTCCAGTTGCAACCCATCTCTGGGAAACATCCATACACACTTACTTACACTCATACACCGCGGACAATTTAGCTTACCTAATTCACCTGTACTGCATGTCATTGGACTGTGGGGGAAACCGGAGCACCCGGAGGAAACCCACGCGAACGCAGGGAGAACATGCAAACTCCACACAGAAGCGCCAACTGACCCAGCCGAGGCTCGAACCAGCGACCTTCTTGCTGTGAGGCAACAGCACTACCTACTGCGCCACTGCGTCACCTTGTGTATTTTTATATTGACAAAAAATATAATGCAATACAGGTTGGAAGAACATGAGTAAATGATGACTGAAAATTCTCTTAGTATTAACTAATGGGTACTGAGTTCAGTTAATTATTTTAGGAACCATGACATAGAAATGAAAATCTACAATAATCCAGAAAATCTTTCACACTTTAAGCAATCTAAGAATACTTTTTAGTGCATGCCGCCTGGTTTGAGAGAGTGAGAGAGAAAGCATTGGGTGTAAGAGAGAGAGAGAGAGAGAGAGAGAGAGAGAGAGAGAGAGAAAGAGAGAGAGAGAGAGCGAGTGTGTGTGTGTTTGTGTGCTATTGAAACTCTAGAAACCTGGACTCATCTGATAAAGGTACAGTCACTTTTGCTTTTTAAACAGAGGGATATTATTTCACTTTCAAAATGATACACATAGTGTACATTTCAATATAAATTATGGGATTAGGTTGTGAGTTAATGATCTGCTTGACACAAGGAAAAATACTATAGATAATAGTGAATCATCAGTGAAATCTGACACATGAGAAATACTGTTATAAATGATTATAACAGATGTACACGCGTCTTTGTTTGCTTTGTAATTTTCAGTGTGCCTGCCTGCATTTTAGCCAAGTTTGTGCTACCTGATAAAAACAGGATGTCATTAATGAACCCCTGTGTGTTTTCTTATCCCACATAAAAGATGTCTTTTATCTGCACTGTAATGCGATTTTGACATTATGTTATAGCCACAGATTACTTTCAACTCCAGACATATTGATTTCCAGCAGGGCGACAATCAATCTACACTCATATGGATCTCTAATAATTAATAAAATGACTTTCACATTAGTTCAGGGCAACAATGCACTAAATCACACTACTATCAGACTCATGATGAGGAGGAGACACTGGGCCAGCTGATCATCTGAAATAGAGTGGTGGAAATAGTTCATAAAGCCAGCAGGCATTTCATCTGTCCTGGATGGAGTGATCAGCTGCTTTTGTCTCTCTGTCTACACATCTCCACCTTCAGTCCACATCAGGATATCTGTCAATAAAGCAGAATATCCCTCTTCAAAATGCAGAATGATGGTCACTTTAAGCTTTTAGTGACATTTTCTGTAATTTTTTGACATTAGCTTTAGCCCAGTTGTAAAATATAAATGACATAATCTAATGAAATTGCTGAAAGCATACGCAGGGTCATGTTTGTTAGTTAAAATATGAAGTCGAAACTAATTATTAGGATGGAAGCGAAGTAAACATGTGCAAACGTGCACACAAACACACACACACACACAAATACTCATGCACAGTGTTAAACAGTACCAGATGTCCCCTGGTGTGATAATAACCTAATGAGGACAGAGAGGATGTCTTTAAAAGGAGAGTCACCCTACGGCCTCAAAGTATGCTTAAGTGTGTGTTTAAGACACTGCTGTGTGTCTCACTTATGCACTCTGCTGTCTAAACACTTTAAAAACATGAGGCAAAGATGTTTAAATCTGTGTATTAATTTTCCACGTGCCCGCCAACCTGATTCCACCAAGTAGGACATGTATAACATCTATGTTGATACTGGGACAACATTCCAATCAGCCAATCAGAATCAAGGAATACGTTCACAGTTTATGTTGAGTTTAGACTTATGGTTAGGTTTATGCATGTCTACAGGATTGTTATCCAACTATTATTTCCCTCTGATTTTGGGAATAATTTACAGTTATGGTTGGGTTTAGAGGGAGGGATTAGGTATGGATTACATTTTTGAACAAACGTGCCCACGTGCCTTCGTTAATGCACATTTTTCTTTTCTTTCTTCCAGGTCTCTGTCCCCTGTGAAGCAGTTTCAGATCCTGTGAGTTTTGCTCAATTGTTTTTGTAACATCTTATGACTGAGGATCACTTGCATGTTTGAAAAAAAGGTTTCACCAAATGGAGGTTTGCGAGATCCCAAGGCACATTTAACCTTAAATGCATACTTAACAAGTTACTTCATTTGGCAGGATCTAGTTGAGACTTAATGAATCGTATGACAACCGATTGTAAATAAAATATCACAAACTGATGATGTGATGTAAAAATGAGAATTTGAGTGGACATAGAAATTTGAAGCACACAACTTATTATTAGTTTTTTTATTGCAGTGCAGGGTTTTTTTATATCCAGGAATTCTTTCAACATTTCTCAGTAATATTTTAGTATCATTGATAGACCATTGTTCTGGAAAAAGACCTTGCGATTCTTAGTGTGCTAAAACCTAAGACTGACAAAAATTGTTAAATACTTATTTAATATTTATTTATTATTTACTGTATGTAGTTTCAAATTAAATTATTACACCAGTCAATATTGCTTTTATTACTATTACCGTTAATAATAATAATACCAATACGAATTAATAATAGAGTGATTTCTGATGGATCATGTGACTCTGAAGACTGGAGTAATGAAGCTGAAAATTCATTATTAAAATCACTGTAATAAATGATTAAATTAAATTATAAACTACTTTTGAACAGTTATCTTATAGTGCAATAACATTTCACAATTTTACAATTTGTACGGTATTTTTGATTAAATAAATGCAGCCTTGGTAAGTAGGATAGGCTTATTTTAAAACATTACAATTTTTTACTGACCCCAAACATTTGACCAGTAGTGTATATATTTATTTATTTATTTATTTATTTATTTACTTACTTATTCACAGTCTCTTAACTCTGATCTCTCCTAGCCACCCTTACAAAACCCGATGAACGTCCCTCAAAGGTAAGAGCTAATTTCATAAAGTTAAAAACATTGTCATAAAATAATTGACACAAAACGTAACGTCATTAACTACTCACCTTCAGGTTGATTTTAAGATCATTCTGGTTGCAATTTAAGTAATTGAATAAGTTGAATTATGCATACAAGTGTGATTTGTGTGTGCATGCATCCATGTGTGTATGTGTATTGGCGTTTTACAGTAAAGCCAGCATGGAGAACGTTATGGAGAAACTGATCGGCAGTCGTTATGATTTCGACTTGACCTACATCACTGAGCGAATCATCTCTGTCCTGTATCGGTCTGACCTGGATGAACAGTGCTACAGTGCTAACCTAAAAGAAGTGGCATCCATGTTGAAATCTAAACATCAAGACAAATTCCTGGTTAGTAATGTTTCTGTTTAAAATCCTTTAGTTTTAATCCAAATGAATTAAACACACCTTTTACTCTCTCTCACAGCTTATAAATCTGTCAGAGAAACGCCATGACATCTGCAGGCTAAACCCAAAGGTATCTTCGGAATTGTAGATTTGCTTAAAAGCTTATTTAAATGTCTCTCTATGGCTTATTTAATTTACCATTTTTCTTCTTTTCTGTATTTGTGGTTTGCCTTAGGTTGAGGAGTTTGGGTGGCCTGATTTGCATGCCCCGCCCCTCGATAAAATATGTGCCGTATGCAAGTCCATGGAGAACTGGCTCAACTCTGACCCCAACAATGTGGCTGTGCTGCACTGCAAGGTTAGAACCAAAAGTTACTCGATATACTTAACATTTAATGTATAAGAGGTAAAAGTTTCTGAATGCCATTATGGTCTTATTAAAGGAGTAGGTCATCCATAAATGAGGTTCTGTCATTATATACTTTCTCCAAAGCCGTTACAAACTCACATGAATGTCTTTTGAATGGAAAAGTTTAGACTAATGTACTCTCTTTTACATGCAGTTGCAATGAATCTGGAGTGAAGTGACAGAAAGCAAATCATGGAAGAATTATAAAAGTAGTTTATACTTAATTCCTAGTGTAATGGGATCTTTCCTAACAAAATCTTTGCCTCATGTGGGCTGTTAAACATTGTGACTGAATCAGAGGCAGTGAGTCGAGCTCAATAACCAGACTGATCTGACATGTACTTGTAAATGAGGACTAAATTTTTGTTTTATCGAATTTTCATGCTATTGAAATCATAGCCTTAAATTATTATTGTAGCAATTTTTTTGTCTATTCTTTCTGCCCCTCATCTCTCTCTTATTTGTCACTTTCTCAGGGTAACAAAGGAAAAACAGGGGTGATCGTGGCAGCTTATATGCACTATAGCAAGATATCAGCTGGGTACTTACACACATACACACACATATACACAAACATAGACAAAACTATATTACCCCCAGACAAAGGTAAACTTAATGAAACCTAACAAACCAGGCAAGTTAAAACCAAGCAAAACTAAAATAATTCTAAACAAAACCAGATGGAAATCTAAATCTAAAAATTATTGAAACAACGCTAGATGAAACCAAACAAAACTAAATTAACCAAACATAACTAAACTATTCCTAAATAAAACAGACAAAGCTAAATACAATAAAACTAAACTAATTCTAACTTAAACTAGTTGAAACTAAAACCCAAAAATCTAAAGCATTAAACAATACTGTATTAAACCAAGCAAAAAAAACTGAATGCTAACTACTTTGTATTACACTTAATACACAAATAAACTTTATTGAACATGTATATATATAAGAGCACCTATGATGCAAAATCAACTTTAGTAAGCTGTATGGACAGAACTGTGTGTAGGTATAGTGGCATAGTATACTGGAGTGATATAAACACAACAAGTATCTTTTTAAAATTTACTGATGTTAAAATAGGATCCAAATCCCAGTGATTTTGAGGCCCACCTCAACGTGACGTATGAGTGTGGTTTTCCCTGCCCACTTTGATTGACAGGTGCTAGGTCTCCATAATAACGTGTATACACAAGTCCACAGAACAAGAAAACTGGGATTAAAGCATATGTTCCAACTCTGTGATCAGCTGCACCTAAATAATTAATTTTATAAGTTTAAAATGTTTTTAAAACAAAGCATGTTTGTAATAAAGACAAAATTGCTATCTAATTCTTAACCACTATAATCACCATGGCCGCATGGTGTCAGTAAGACAGTATGTGTGTACTGCAAACGGCATTTGTGTGAGACTCATCATTTCCGAAAGGCTTGAATAAACTCCACAACAAATACATGAAATAAACTTGCTTGGTATTTTTGATTTATGACCTTGTTTTAGCTTCATCCTTGTCTGTTTCTATCACTGACTGCTGTTTATCTGTTGTAACGCAGTAGAAGCAGACAGACACATCAGAGCAGTGGGCGGGGAGAAGCAGTTTATTTAGATTTAAAGCCACAGGCTACAAAAACAATTAAACTGTAGTCAAGACACCAAAGTGGGCAGATTCTGGAGGCTATAATACATAATCTGATGGGTATTTTGAACTGAAACTTTACAAACACATTCTGGAGACACCAAACGCTTATCTTATATCTTGTAAAAGGGTTAAAAAGGTGCCTTTTAATGTTTATATACAACGTCTGATCTATAAACAAGTTCTTAACCTTTCTGATTTTGATTGTAATGCAATAATGTGCACCTTTTGTGAAGCTGCTTTGAAACAGTAATCATTGTGAAAAGCGCTATACAAATAAACTTGAAATGAATTGAAAACTAAGCAAAGCCTAACTTCTAACTGATAACAGACAAGTAAACAAAACCAAACAAAACTAAATGAATCTTAAACCAAACCAATTGAAGCTTAACCAAACCAAATGAAACCAAGCTGGGGCTTCTTGGTGGCTCATTGGTTAGCACAGTCACCTCCCAGTAAGAAGGTTGCTGGTTTGAGCCCCGCCTGGGTCCGTTGACATTTCTGTGTGGAGTTTGTATGTTCTCCCTATCGGTTTCCTCTGGGTGCTCTGGTTTCCTCCACAGTTCAAAGACATGTGCTATAGGTGAATTGGGTAAGCTAAATTGGGCATAGTCTGGGTATGAATGCAAGAGTGTATGGGTGTTTCCCAGTGCTGGGTTGCAGCTGGACGGGCATCTGCTGTGTAAAACATATGCTGGATAAGTTGGCGGTTCATTCTGCTGTGGCGACCCCTGATGAATAAAAGGACTAAGCTGAAAAGAAAATGAATGAATGAATGACAAAAGAGACAAAGGAAATTAAACTAAACTAAACTAATCTAAACAAAACCTTTTTGAACTAAACCAGACAAAACTAACCACAACTCAACATATCTTAAACCAAACCAGAAAAACAATAAGCAAAAATAGCCAAAATCAAAGCTTAACAAAACCAAATCAAACTTTAGAAAACTAAGCAAAACCAACATAAAGGAAAATCAAAACAAACTTAAATCAAACTAAATCAAACCTATATGAGACTAAACAACATATATAAATAGGAAAATTTATTTAAAACGTAATGCTAACATTTTGGCCAAGTAACTATGCTTGTGGTAAGCAGAAGAGAATTCTTTAAAAAAAACATTTAAAATTGTTCCTTTCTGGAGGAGTTTGTAATAATTCATGTCTGGGATTTTAATTAATTTGACTGTGTGTGTGCAGGGCAGATCAGGCTCTCTCAACAGTTGCTATGAGGAAATTTTGTGAGGATAAAATCTCTTCCTTTATCCTGCCATCTCAGAACAGGTTTGATTAACCTTTATTTCTGTTTGTTCCGGAATAACCTGTTCTTTTGTGGTCATGATGTTCTCTGTGTCGTCACAGGTATATATATTATTTTGCCGGTCTCCTCTCGGGCTCAATAAAGATGAACAGCTCACCTCTGTTCCTGCATCAGATTCATGTTCCAGTTTCACCCAACTACCAGTCAGGAGGAGGTACACAACTCACTTGTTCGATCACGACTAGGTCTAAGCAGAGATGTATAGTAACGAAGTAGAACTACTTCACTACTGTACTTAAGTGCTAAAAAGCTGTATCTGTACTCTACTGGAGTATTGTTTTTTTTCTCCTACTTCTACTTTTACTTCAGTACATATTTTCGATGAGCTTAACACTTTTACTCCAGTAGATTTTTTATGTGTTGCATAGTTACTCGTTACAATTATAAAAATGTTACGAATCAATCATTCATTGATCAGACGATCAAAGAAGACAGTGCTGCCTGCCTGCATTGAGAGCACTTTAGTTTGTTTTAGACATGGAAAACCCAGAAATTCCACCTTCAACTCCTTCACTTTCAACTGTTTGTGGCGATGAGGAAAAAGACCACCCGTGACCCTATTTAGAACCAATGTTTGCATTTGTCGGAGTGAAAGACAGTTCATATAGAATGAAGTGCATACTCTACCGTCGGATTTGAAGAAACATGTCAAGCTAAAGATAATATAATACACAAAACAGCAGTTTGAGCTGTCCATAAGAGCTAGATAAGTTAACTATCATTAGCTACCCGCGGTTCATATTATGCTGCAATGTTCACATAACGTTAACTGTCTATCATAAAGGCTGTCATGCTAAATGTTGTTTTTGACCATTCATATGTATATTTATTTATTTATTTTATTATTATTTATATTATAAATCGTAAACCATGGTTCTTTTTGTTCTGTGTAATCCTGTGCCCCAAAAAGATATTTAAAATAAACAAAACAATATGTCTTTTGATTGCTTTTTAAAAAAATTACTACATAACACAATACTTGTACTTTTACTTTCAGTACTTGAGTAGTAAATTTTTAAATAAACTACTTTCAATACTTAAGTTTAAAAAATGTTGAATACTTTAGAACTTCCACTTAAATATTGTGCTTAAAGAGCACTTCAACTTCTACTCAAGTCACATTTTTGATAGAGCACTTGTACTTTTACTTAAGTCTGGGTCTCTAGTACTTTATACATCTCTGGGTCTAAGTCAGCAATTTCTGCACTGAAGACAAGAAATCAGCATTGAAATCATTTACTCTCCTTCATGATGTTTCCAAACCATTTCATTTAGTTAATCAGTAACAATGTTATATCAGAATCTGCTAAATCAGTAGTACATTACAATATGCAAAATGCGCTAGATTTAGTTAACACCGCAAATTTTCATTACTCTCTTGACAGGTTTATGATAAGAACTGAAAGAAAATAACAACAATAATCTAAATGCACAAAAAGAAATAGAAAGAAAGTATAAACTAAGAATATTAAAACAGAAAATTAAAGACTATGGGTGGCACGGTGGCTCAGTGGGTAGCACTGTCACCTCGAAAGCAAGAAGGTCGCTGGTTTAAGTCTACAGGTGAATTGAATAAACAAAATTGGCTGTAGTGTGTGTGTGTGTGAATGAGTGTGTATGGATGTTTCCAAATTCTGGGATAAAACAGCTGCATAAAAGATACCAGAATAGCTGGCGGTTCATTCTGCTGTGGTGGCCCCTGATAAATAAGCCGAAGTAAAATTAATGAATTAGAGACTAGCATACCATATTACAATTTTGATAGGTCAAAATCCAATAATGCTGACTTTCTTTGTGCAATATAAAATAAGGTATTTTGAGAAATGTTCAAGAATCAAACAAAAGTATTAAACTGTTATTTACAGAAGACCAAAATGAGATGTATTTGACCAATATTGAAAGAATGATTTTGAGATTAAAAAAACATTTGATCACTAGCCTACTCATTTATTCATTTTCCTTCATCTTAGTCCCTTTATTCATCAGGTGCCGCCACAGCAAAATGAACTGCCAACTTATCCAGCATATGTTTTACACAACGGATGCTCTTCTAGCTGCAACTCATCATTGGGAAACATCCATACACACACACACACACACACACACACACACACACACACACACACATGCACACACTACGGACAATTTAGTTTATTCAATTCACCTATAGCGCATGTCTTCGGACTGTGAGGGAAACCAGAGCACCCGGAGGAAACCAACACAAACACGGGGAGAACATGCAAACTCCACACATATATGCAAACTATGGCTTATACCAGCGACCTTCTTGCTGTAAGATGACAGTGCTAACCACTGAGCCACCATGTCCCCCTTGCCCCTACTCATTGTAATATAAAAAATGTAAACAAATAAAAAACTCTGATACATTCTTCAAAATATCAAAGTTGTATTGCATGGTAAAGACAGAAATGAAACAACATGAGGCTGAGAAAATAATGACATGACTTGCATTTTTTATTCAATCATTTCTTTGCCATGAGCTGAATCACCATGTAGCGTCACTGTATTCTCTCATGTCTTCCATTGGATTTTGCAGGTTATGTTCCCTTTCTGAAGATCTATCAGTCGCTGCAGCTGGTGTATTCTTCAGGCAAATAGTAAGTGGGTTTCATTATAGTTTGAGATGTTTTCAGAGTTGCTGCTCACTGCGAATGAGCTCATATATTGACCTGTGGTGCTTAACCTTGCCGAAATAAACATCTTAATCAAACAACTTGCTGGTTAAAGCTGCTGTAAGCTGTTTTTTCCTGGTTTAAGATAATATCAATGTCTAGCCAAATGTAGTAACTAGTTTCCATGTCAAACTGGTATTATGCTGGTTTAGCTAATAAACAAGCTGGTCTCTCTACCTGAGCAGCTGAAATTTGGAATAAAAGACTAGCTTTAATTCACCCAAAAATGAATTTCACTTATTTGCTAAACCTGTTTCACTTTCTGAGAATCTTGATAATTGGCAAAAAATAGTTTGAGTCATAATAACGGCCTAATCAGAGTGACCTGTGTAGCTATGCACAAAGAGTAGACCATCAAAAGCTGTCTTTTTGAAAAACTTAAAGGGATAGTTCACCAAAAACTATAAATTCTGCCATCATTTACTCATTTTTGACTATTTCCAAAAATGTTTGCGTTGCTTTATTCTGTTAAACACAAAAAAGATATTTTGAAGGAAGCTGGAGACCTGCAACCATTAACTTATATGACCATCGTATTGGCAATTGGCGTAGTGGTGTTCAGATTTCTTTAAAAAAATATTAATTTATGTTCAACAGAATAAAGAAACTATAAAAGTATGGAAACACTTAAGAATGAGTACATATTGAGCAACCTTTGATGTCTGGGTTAACTATCCTTTTAATGCTGATCACTACTGCTATTTCATAGATAAGTGAGAGCAGGGCATCTTCCTTTTGTGTTATGAAGGGTATACAGCATTAGAACAGCATAAGTGAGTAAATTATGATTCAGTTTTCATTTTTTGATTGAACCATTGCTTAAAGAATATGTTTTTTTTTTCTCCAGGAAACCTAGACAATCTTAGTTTGCAACTGACTTACACTGTGTCCAAGTCTTGTCCTTGTTATGCCATCACCTCTCTTGACTGACCTATAAAAAATGTAATCTTTTGCCATTGAATTCTTGTTGTTTGTGTACAGTGATATTCAAGGCCCTAACAGTAAGACACTGTGTGTAAATATTGAACCAGCTCTGCTGTTGAAGGGAGACATCCTGGTGAGAACACTCATGCATTTCACATGAACACATTCTTGAGTTGTCATATTAGATAATCCTCACCTGAATATTTTAAAATGTATGTCTAAAGGCATGGTTACATTATTAAATGAATGAAAAGATAATAGACGCTGCATTTATTGCTTAGTATTATAATTGATCTAAAATGATTGAACTTCATTTTAGAAGATTGTATGCTATTCATTTCCCAGGTGACTCAAACATTTTCTCCCCCTCCTGTCATTCCAAACCTGTAAGACTTTGGTTAACCATAGAAAAGATGTTTTCCACTTAACTAAAACATTTTAATATGCATTTATCCCAACCCACATAGTTATGCACTATTTCCTACTACTTTGTTTATGTGTTATCTAAACAAAATAGTATGTTAAAGGGACAGTTCACCCAAAATAGGAAATTTCTGTCATCATTTACTGGTTTCAAATCTGTTTATTTGTCTTCTGTTGAACACAAATGAACCTATATTGAAGAATGTTTGGAAACAAACAACCATTGACAAATAGCATTTTTGTTTCTACTATGGATGCAAGTGGCTCCTTTTTTTCCCAACATTCTTCAGAATATCTTGTGTTCAACAGAAGAAAGAAATTCCTAGAGAGTTTACAGAGTAAATGATGAGGATTTTAAAACTTTCCCTTTAAAAAGATACACTTTTAATGTTGAGTGATTAAATTTATGTGATAATTTGTGACACAACTGAAGTCCTGTGATTTGATTTCATGATTTGTTTGAATAAGAATATCATAAACATCAACCCACAACACTCAAGAAAATGCATTCAATCTGGATTGTTATTGTTCCTTAAAGGGATAGTTCACCCAAAAATATAAATTACCTCATCATTTACTTGCCTTTCACTTGTTCAAAACCGATTTGAGTTTTTCTACTTTTGAGCACAAAAGAAGAAAAAAAAAGTTGGTTGTAGGGATGCTCATTTCGATTGATTTTGCCTACTGAGAACCGCAGCTCATTAACCGAATAAAGCAATTAATAAAAATATTAATTGATGTGTCTATTTTGTTTTCTGATACATTAAATATTGCATTTTAATGTATTTATTCAATTTATGATTTATTTTAACTTGCGAACAGCAACATACAGGACATATTAACAACAGAGCATCTTCACACACTTGCAGTGTTATAAATAAATAATAAAAATAATAAAATAAATAATCCTGCCCTAGATATTTTTCACTTAAATTAAAAATGTAGATTACAAAACGGCATAGGCGTTTTTCCCGTCATGTTTTTTTCCTCCATCAAATAAAAAAAGCAGGCTACCTCAAATCAATCGCTCCACAGAAAATGTGCATTTAACAAACCTCGGTCCACATTTTTAAGAGAAGTCATTAGTTTAAAGATTATGTCTTAAGCATCTGATTTTACCTAAGAGCTTGTGTGCTTTTATTTTCTCCGTCTTACTTGTGGTTTATGTGCGTACTGCGTGTGATGAAAGACAAGGCTCATATGTGGACTTTTTGTAAAGTATAGGCTACTATAGCATATAACAATTTTGTTGTTTACATCTGATATTGCATTAATTTGCATACATGTCTTATAAGCTATAAAATGAAAACCTCAGTTTGATGCAGAGTTATCATTATGCAAAAATCAAGAAAATCTTTGCATTTGTTTGATTCGTAGATTATGTAGGGTATTTTAAAATTTGATGTTTTAGAACTATTAATAGCTGTAATTTTCCAAACGGAAAAAAAGGTTGGTTTGTTGGTTGTACACTAAATCACCACAACTATAGCCTATTTAGTGGTGATACCCAGACGCTCCGACTTGTTTCCAAAGCAACGCACCTTTCAGAAAGTTTTGTTTGTGGCTTCTTTCTCCAATTGTGCAAATAAACAGAGGTGTTTATGACGCGGATCCAGGACAGAGGCAATCAGCATCAGCGCTGGTTTGGCATCAACTTGTCTGTGTCAAACTGTGACCAGCAATACCCTTTTTTTACACAAAATAATTCTGTAGGCACGTGAAGATGCACATGTTATCATCCCGTGAGTTAACAAATATGTGTTGCACATTTATGCAGCCAAACGCACCCTTTCGGTTAACGATTAATCGGTTATTATGAACATCCCTATTTGGTTGTTGGTACCCATTATCATCCATAGTAGGGAAGAAAAAAAATATTATGGAAGTCAATGGGTGCCAGCCACCTGCATTCTTCAAAATATCTTCTTTTGTATTCAACAGAAGAAAGAAAGAGATGACTTACAGTAAAACACAAGGTGTAAGCAGGAATGTGTGTCCTTCATCTACTTGTGGTGTATATCACAATACTAAGTCTAAACAGGACCTAAAATATAAATATTTTAAATGTGTTTGTTTAGGTGAAGTGTTATCACTGCCTCTCAGATGTGTGTAAGAGAGAATGTGTGTTCAGAGTCCAGTTTCACACCTGTAGTGTTCATGGATCTCAGCTTGCATTTGGCAAAGGGGAGCTGGACCATGCTTACACAGGTAAACACGTACAGGCACGGTTTGTTTGTTTAACCTCCCACTCCATTGCCTCAGCCTGTTAAAAGCAGATAAATAAAGTGTGTTTTCTGTACACTTATTATTGATGTTTGTGTGCAGATGATCGGTTTCCTTCAGATGCCACACTGGAGTTGCTGTTTTCTTCTGGCCCTCAAAGGAGAGGTGGACATTTACCAACTGCACTCTTTCACTGTCACTGCATAAATTGACTGTGTTTTAATGTTGTGTTTGTGTGTTCTGAGGTGGAGATGTGCCAGGGAATGAGCCAGGAGTATCTGCGGATTATGTCAGCACAGATCCTGTTGTTCGCTGGGACTCGTATGAGAACTTGAACCTTCACCATGAGGACAGTGTCGAGGGTGTGTGTGAACTCTTTTGAATTTTAAACGACTTGAGCTACAAACAAACTATATATATATATTTATTAATTGTTAACAAAACATACAGGCTGAAAAACTGTATAATGAAATATATCAATTCAAATACCCCCACCCCCCTCCCCTGCGGAAACTGGGGTATCCAGTGAATAAAAGTTAACAGAAAAACAGAATACAGTGTCAATTTTACCAAGTAAGGCAATCATTCTGGATCCTTATCATTGCTTTGCAATAAACAAGGAGATTTTGTCTGCAGCTGAAGTCCAGATCTTTAATGTACTCATTTGTACCAAGTTCACTCGAGCTGTGGATAATTCCAACATTATAATGTCTTGAAGTTGTACCAACCACTTGTAGGTGTACAAATTATGTGGAGGCAGCCAATGTTGGGCTAGTAGTTTTTTTGCAGAAGTTAAGCCAGCCAGCCAAACTGCCTTTTGTAGCTTGGTGAGGTTCAATGTAGAATCATCGCTCAGTAATAGAATAGAAGGATTCACTGGTACAGGATATTCAATAATTTTAGATAAGATAACACAGACCTCATTCCAAAACTTTTGTACTTTTCCACATTCCCACATCATATGGAAAAAAGATCCAAGTTCCTGGTCAGAACATTTATCACAGAAAGGACTAAAGGAGGCATTCATACGATGTTTTCTGAGTGGGGTCCAGTAGGTTCTATGACAAAAATTATAATGAATGAGTTGTTGATTGGGATTTTTAGATGAAGTAAAAATGTTCTTCCATACTCTTTCCCAGTCTGAACAAACTATATTTTTAAAGATTTTTTTTACATTACAACTTGCTACATTGTAATTCATACCTGTCAACCCTTCCCTTTTTCCCGGAATTCTCCTGTATTTTACAATTCTATCCCGCTATCATCCCATAAAGGTATTTTCCTGTATTTCTCCAGTATTTTAATCTTTCTATGAAGGGTGGCAATAAACATCAAAGAGCTGATCCTTCCTATACACAACTAATACCGCTGAACCACTAGTGGACGCCCCTTGCTCTGTGAATCTGTGAATCTGTTCCGTGCTTTAATTTTATTTAGGCATGAAAACACTTTGAAATAAATATAAAAACTGTGGGATTCCCTTCCTTTCTATTACAGGCGCTGTTACCCCTCTTAATCAATCCTCAAAACAGTCAATTCGTGTAGTTCATGTAGCGGTGTTCACACGATCCATAGTGATAAATAGACGTAAATGTTATTTACGATAAATGTTGTATGCCTTATTTTCCCACCCCAATGTTGACAGGTATGGTGATTTAAAGCTTGGGGTCATCATTTATTCATTTATTTATTTATTTTATGTTTTTCATATGCTTGCAGAGACTACAAAAATACAGTAAATATGTATATTGTCAGTAATTTAGAAAATGTTACTGTTTTCTTCATCTCAAATGTTTGACTCTTTTCTGCTTTAATATATTTAAAAATGTTATTTATTTTTGTGGTGGAAGAGTTTTTATATATATTTTTTTCTTTTAATGGCTAATTTTGTTTAATATCATGTATAGTTAATATAAACAAATAATTTCTTAATTGGTCATACATTTAAAAATATTGACATTAAAGATATTGGTAAGAATAATGTTTTTATAAATTCTAAACTTTTAGGCCGTACTCACACTATGTACAGTTGCCTTGAACCGGGCCAAAGCACGCTTGTCCCCCCTCCCATCTCCCCCGATGGCCCGCACTCACATTACATTCGGGCCTGGGCACGCTTACGTCATCGATGATGCACTGCTCAGTAAGCGCTCTCGCTTAGCACAGTGGAGATTTCTTTAGTTATATTGTTTAAGTCATTTGATATGCAGTGACACGCAGTCTAATATTTCGCCGAACAGATCAGCCACTTTTGACGCTCATAAACAATCATAAAGTCCTCGTGCTGCAGGAATTAGGAAGTTTGCTGAAGGCGCAGCTGACGTGCAGTGAGGGATTTGCGTCTTTAATAATCTACGACAGTTTGTGTTCATTGAACAGTACGAATGATTAATTAATCCATATGAAACAGTCCCTTATAAGTCACGTCTCGCTTTCAGTTTCAGGCTTAGGCACGCATGCACTCACATTGTAAGCGTACCGTGCCTGAGCCCAAGTGAACCGCGCTCAGGCCCACCTTTTCCAACCGGGCCAGGGCCGGCCAAGTAAACCGATTCAGAGCACTCACACTTCTCAAACGATCCGGGAAACGGGCTTGGGTACGGTTCAGATAGCATAGTGTGAGTAAGCCCTTGGATGATGATGTTTATCACAATTAAAAACACACTGTCAAACAACAAACCAGTGTAGTGTTACTTGCTTTTTAAAATAGTAGCATGTTAAAAGCATATAATCTTTTTTTTTGAAAGGTTAAAAAATCATGTACTGAATTAAATTAAATGATTATATTATATAAATTATTATATTATTACATTATACTGAATTAAATGTGAATTAAATCCACATTCTGGAAAACAAACACATGTGCATTACATTTTTCATACAGTCTAAATGAATGTGTCTGTCAATAATATGCCTTTCTTGTGATCTGCAGATATCAGTCACACACGTGGGCCTTTAGACGGCAGTCTGTATGCTCAAGTGAAAAAGCGTCGAGCGCAGGGCTCCAGTCCCAACAGATGCCCGACCTCCAACAAACCCTCCACACACTCACCCACTCATTCCTCCTCTACTTCTCCAATCCATCTCTCCATCCAGCCTCTCTCACTCAGCAAAGACACAAGTCGCTCCTCTGCACCTCTTGAATCCCTCACTCCACTTCCCAGAGAGAAAAGAGAGAAAGATGAAGACAGAGAACGACACAGAGAAACTGCGATACTTGATGATGGAGAATGCTCTCCGCTCAGACCTGATCGGCCTGTTCAGTCTTGCTATGGTCACCCGTTTTCACACACTCACTCATACTGTGGCCCAGATCTGACTAGCCCACATGCAATTGCAGTTCAACCCAAACATCGCACGCTTCCCTGCAACCGCACCACCCCATTGTCAATCCGCGATCTGTGTGCATCTCAGCCAGATCTTTTATGGGAAAGAGGGCGCTGTTTGCACCATCCCTGCCCAGAAACCATCAGACACCTCTACTCATATCTTCCACAAGAAACACACACTCATTCGCCGATCCCACAGTCCTCCCATTCCCACACACTTCCTCCACAAACACGTGCGTATTTTTCTGGGGAGGCATGTCCTTTGATTCATTGCTCCGCCCTTTCTCAGGGCCACACCCACATCCCTCCTTCTCTGTCCCCTAATCAGCCCCTACTCACCAGCCCTTACCGAGAGTTACGATACAGCACGACTTCACCAACTTCATGCTCTTGTAGGGATTGTTTGCGATTACGAGAGGATGTCGCCCTCCATTCTTTACGAGGAAGGGAATTAGAAACCCTTCCCTGGTCTAGAGAGGCGGAGTTTGGGATCCGAAGGGAGGCGCCTGTGCATTGGAGGGATGGGAGGATGGAGTCTCATTGGGAGGGAGTTCAAGAAGCCGAATACTATCGCCGCAAAATAGCCATGTCGCCAGTGATGCTATCATATGGTCACTGTCAAGCTGTCCCAAAACAAGAGCAAGCAGTATATGTCAAAGACCCTCAACCTGAACATGTCACTTCACTCAGTCCATTTCCCAGCCCCCAAAGCAGTGGCTACCACAGCCCTCATCCACCCTGTGCCTGCTCTCCACAGCCATTCAGGGACAGTCCAGGTTACGCCTCCATCAGTCATTCCCCAAACTCCTCCCCTATTGCTCTCACACCATCTCCAAAACGAGCCAATCACAGTAGAGCCTTGGCTGAGGAGAACCAGTATGGCGTTAATGGTAATCACACTGTCACAGTTTGTAGGCATTAAAATGCATTTTATTTTTTAGTTAAATCTATGTGGAAGTGTCTGTAGTATAAATGATGTGGCATCTCATGTGCAGAGCCTGTTTTGTTCAGCACTTTAATTCAGTAAGTTTGCATAATATTACAATTACAAAATATTTTTATTTCAAATATTTTTTTTCTATTCATTATAGAATCCTCAAAAAAACTATTTTAGTTTCCACTAAAATATAAAGGTGAACAATTTTTGGAGCACGTTTTGATGTTAATAATAAAATTATATTATTTTGCATATTACTGTGAGTATGTTTACATGGACACCAATAATCAGATTTTAATATGATTAAGACAATACTCTGATTAAGAGTCTACCACGTAAACAGCCATTTTTAATTCATTTAATCTGATTAAGGTCATTATCAAATTAAACAGATATCGGATTAAGACAAGTGGAGTATGACGATTTAGTCGCTTTATTGAAGTGCAGTACTGACATGTAAACACCGCAATCAAACTGTTACTGTCATGTAAGATTTTCACCCCATCTTGCGAAAAGATAGTTTATATACAGTACACACAGGTGTTTGACACTATTCTCTGCAACTATCAAGTCAGTGAAGGACCACAGACACCTGCATCGTGAAATGCTGAGGTTTTTTTTCCATATACGGCATGCTGTATCAAATTCCAATATCTTGTGTGTCACGGGGGCATGCATAAAATGTTCCTGAATGAAAGAGAAAGTGACAAACTGCAGTTAAAGTCGGCAAATTAAAAATTAAATACCCAAAATTACATGAAACTCCAGAGGAAATGTGAATAGCGTGGTGACGCAATGACATTAATCGAATTATGTGCTATAACATGTAAAACACGATCATGAAAGGATCATTCAAAAAGCAACTCATGTAAACACCTTAATCATATTATTGTCTTATTCAGATTAGGGCAAATCATTCGATTACTGCTGTCCATGTAAACATAGTCAATGATTCCTGAAGATTCATGTGGCACAGAGGATTGGCATAATGGTTGCTAAAAATCATCACAGAAAAATGCTTTGCCATCACAGGAATAAATGAGCCGTTTTCTACTTGAATACATTTTTAAAAATCTATTTAAAATTACAATATTATTTCACAATATTACAGTTTTTATTGTACCTTTCTGAGCAAAAGAGATGTTTTACAAAGCCATAAAAGCCTCATCCCAACCCTAAAACTTTGAACAATAGTGTATATTTAAATTAATAATACATCGCCCTCAGTTCATCCAAATCAGAAATTTACCTTGAAATTAACATTGAAATTACCGTTAACTATTATTTTTGGATGAACAGCACCTTTCAACTTTTGAACTTTCCTTTAATCTCTTCTTTCTTATGTTTCATGTATTTTGTAGAGGGATGTATTAAGATTTTATCTGATGATAAGAGTCCTGCAACCTTTTCATCAGCTGCCCAGAACAGGTAAATTCTCCTAAATTCATGTCAACCCTAGCATTTATCAAATGTGATGCACTATCAACCCAAATTCCTCTGTGTATTCTAACAGTGGACCAGTGGAAGCAGAAGCAATGGTGCAAAGCAAAACCCCAGAAGATGAGACTCTCCCTGTGATCCCCAATATCACTGCTGCCAGTGGAGCAGAAGATAAGATGAAGAAAACAGCCATCACATACTGTACATCTAACAGCCTTTTCATTAGCAACCCACCATCATCCAAGATTATGGAGTCAGTGCAGGTACAAACGCTCAACCCCAGACCTCTCAGTGTCCCAGAATCCGAACAGGATAAAGGAGAGCGTCCCGGCTCATGCTACACCTCAACCACAACCTCAACAAGTCCTCAACCTCCTATTTGCTCCTCAGAAAGAAGCTCTGTATCAGAATTCTCATCATTTAACATAAATAGTGAAAGACAAAGCGTGACACCCTTGACCGACTGCAATGAGGAAAGTAACAGTGACCCTGATGGCTTCATCACACCCTCATTCCCTATAGCGTCACACAGGTATCCTCTTCTGACGGTGCCTCATGTACCCTACACAGGCTACACTGAGATCACCATCCCGACCAATTTACCCCAACCTCCTCTACCTGAGAAACAGTGCTCATCGCCTCTACACAGCACGTCTGATTACACTCCCACTTCCTCAATTAAATCAGCTGGAAAGCCTGCACAGGTCCATGTGTCTTTCTCCACCATCACGAATGAAGTGCCTTCCAAATCTACATGCAAAATACCCCCCTCTAGTGGTGCGGAGGATACAGAGAGCCGTCTCAGCTCCAAGTTTGTCCAAGACAGCTCCAAATACTGGTACAAACCTGGCATCTCCAGGGACCAGGGTGAGAACGTCTGTTTTTGATTATTTATGCATTTGGTGTATGTTGTTGTCTGCCATTTGATGACGTGACTTTAGCATTGCTAACCTAATTGCATTGCTAATTGTATAGTTCAAGTCAGAAAAATTAGCCCTCCTGGTAAATTTGAATTCTTTAATATTTGTAATATTGCTAATTAATAATGCTAATAATATTGACCTTAAAATAGTTTAAAAAAATTAAGACTGCTTTTATTCTAGCCAAAATAAAACAAATAAGACTTTCTCCAGAAGAAATACTGTTTTGAAAAAATCTTTGCTTTGTTAAATATCTGTAAAAGGACACAAATTCACAGGAGAGCTAATCATTTTGACTTCAACTGTATATGTTAGGGGTGAATGATGTGGCCAAAACTATCATGATAAAAATCATCTTATCAGTTGATATTGATAATTGTCACGATGCATTTCAAATCTTCATTTCTTTCAAGTTTAAAAAGCAGATTTTAAAGGACAATCATGAGGTTAAATATCCCAGTTTGCTTTATGTTTGCTTGTAAAGTTGATATTTATATAAGCAACATAATGTACAGAGCTGTGCAATATAATTGAAGAGATTTGCTGTGCAGTGTATACTGCTTTATGTTAATGTTATGTGATTGTATTATACACGCAGCTTTAAAGTTGACATGCTATTAAAATTTACAATGTTTTTTTTTCACTAGTCTAGGTGAACAAATAATCCATGCAAGTTAATCCACTTAAAAAAATAGTTTGTTTTGGTAATTTCTAATAAAAATCTAGGCCGGCACGGTGGCTCAGTGGCCCAGCAAGAAGGTTGCTGGTTTGAGTCTAAAAATGAATGAATGAATTCAAATCTATCTATTTCGTTTCGCTCTGAAACAGTATTCCTTCTCTGATGACGTCACTTTGACGGCTGAGATAATTTTTTTAGCCACGCCCCTTCAACCGTTAATTTGCTGTGAGTGAAAGATGAGAGGAGCACAAAAATAAAACCCAATTAAAAAATACTCAATATTTCATTGCAGTTATCAGCCATAATAACATAAAGATAGTGTTTGTATTTTGGTCAAATTTATAATTAACATGATTAATCAAAGTATTAAACATAAAGATGTTTAACTATCTACAGTGCTCCATTTTGAAAATGAATATTTTATCCATTTCTCAGTGAATATAGACAATGCATTTTGGTGCATTTAAATAAAACAGATTTATTAAACAGATATATTTGTTAAAATAATATGTTAGTCACCAAACATATTTAGAAATTGATAAATAATCAGGGTTTCCTCTGGGTCTTAAAAAGTCTTAAATTTGACATTATGATATCTGCAGAAACATTGATAATACAATTAAATTTTGCTTCTCTTGATTTTTCCTCTTTTTTAAATTTGTATTTAATATTTTTCTATAACATAAATTTGGCTGTACTAGTTTTTTGACCATTATCGTAAGTGATTTTGTTTAATAAGCTCCAGATTTGGCTTCAGTACTGACTAATCTGTCTATATGCAGTATAATATTGTATAGCTTCCTATTAAAATATGAATTTGAAAGATAGATTTGTGAGGCATGTACTTATATATGATGAGCACCGTATTTACTTTTTAAAGGATATTCAGATTTTTCTTTTGTAATATGTTTGTAATTTTAGTTTTAGTTATTGATAGACTAAAAAAATGACACTTATGAACAGCAATTTCCAAACATTTTTAGCATAGCAAAAAATATAGATAAATAAATAAATACATATTAATAATAATGCATTTGCAACCTTTACGAACATCCTTTCATTGTGTTGGTGATATTTGCATGCAACAATATAAAAATAAAAGATCTAATTGTTGTAAACGAGTCTTCAGTTTGTGATGTAAATACAGACCTGTTGTTAACTGAAGTATGAAATCTCTCTTTCCTCATTTAGCAATCGCAGTATTGAAGGATAAGGAGGCAGGCTGCTTCCTCATCAGGGATAGTAATTCATTCCAGGGCGCGTATGGATTGGCACTGAAAGTGAGCACAGCTCCAGCCCACACCAATTCCCACACAGAGCCAGGCAGCGCACAGGAACAGCTGGTCAGACACTTCCTGATCGAGAGCGGCGCTAAAGGAGTCAAGATCAAGGGCTGCCAAAATGAAACATATTTCGGTGAGATTAACAACATTATACCTGGTTTATCCACCTCTTTCTGCATGCACCTTTCTGGTTTAAGGATCTTCCATTCTAAACAATGAAACTACAGTAATATTCAAAATACTTCAATAATATTGCTACAAAAAAACTTGTTTTGAGTTGTTGGGGTTATTTGTGAGCTGCTAAAAGTAACTGGTTATTTCTACTACGTTTTTTTTTTTAATACTGGATGAATGAACCGTGGAGAAAATGATATATTGTTGTATTTATTTATTACTATCTTTACATTAAAGGAAAAATGTAGCTGTGTTTTTTCTAATGCTGTGTGTTGAAAGTGGCGCCCCCTATTGACTATTGTCTGCTTTCTCCTAGGCTCTCTGTCTGCTTTGGTGTATCAACACTCCATTACTCCTGTGTCTCTTCCTTGTGTCCTACGTATTCCAGATCGAGGTCATACAGACACTTAAACACACGGCAGTGCTTCTACGTTTGTTCCTAGTAAGGTAACTATCTGACTGCGTTTGTGTTTCAGATCTTGTTGGTGAATTGCAGGATTTGCAAAGTGGAACTAATACCAGCACAGCAGCAGACCTGTTGAAACAGGGGGCAGGTGATTGCTTTATTTTTCATATTATACAATTAAAAAGTTATTTTATTGTTTGGTTTACATTTTTAAATTTAATCTTATATATATATAATTTGATTGTGTTCATTTTTTGAGTTAGTTTGACTTTATTTTGTTGTATTATTTCATTTTCTATTTTTGATTTTATACTTAAGTGTATTTTTATTAATTTTAATAATATAATGTTTGTATTTGTATATATTGTTTTATAATTAAAGGTGTAGTAGGTGATTGTCTTCAGAAACATTTTTTGTTGTGCTGGTTGAAAGTCTCTTTACATTCCATTAGTAATGATTAAAGTAAATGATCTAAATGTATTTAAATGTAATTTTATATTCTGGGTAAGACTAAAAGATTTTCATACATATAAATATTGTCAGGCCGACAATTCCCATAATTCTGATAAGTAGCCAGAACTGTCTGTCAACAAATGTAGATTTGTACAACTGTGCATCTATTCATGCAGATCCACCATTTGCGCATGTTCATGACACGTGCACACGAGAGAGATGAGAGCAAAAAACAAATGCTGAATCAAAATTTTTTTAAATCCTAATTCAATTTTGGAGTTACTGTTGCACTCTGGAGGAAGAATGACACGGTGGCTAGTTCTGTTTTTAAGTATTTCTTTTAGACAGGTAATGTTATGTTTTAAAACTATTTTAGTCACGCAAAGCTTATGGAGATTGTGTTGTGTTACGAATTAGTTATATGCACTGAGGTGTTGTTCAGCCACTGAAATCCTCTGGTAAAAGATTGATGTGACTATTTTCAGCTTCATAAGGGCCATTTTACAGCATCGATAATGTAGATTTTTATTTAGTTTAACAACGAAACATCAGTAAATAGCTCTATTCCGCTTTACTGAGGTGAAGTTGGTTTTCTATTCACATAAGTTCATTTTTGAACAATGACCACATGTAATGCGCTCTCTATATTGTTTACCATGCTACTCTAAATATTCGGTCTGAAATGTCATCTGAAATGACTTGGTAAAAAGTGCAATTCCTGCACGCTGCCAGCCAACCACTAAGCATACAGTAGTCGCTTTAGGACAAAGCGCATGCGAAAGTGAGACCATCTATGCTTACATGCATGAAATATTGCACATTATGATTAAGTTTTGCTTTCTACACAACTGAAAACGTTCTAGATATAATGCAGTTTTTCCTTCAGAATTGTAGTATTATAAAGTACTGCAAAGTTTTCCAACTGGCAAATGACATGATCTAGTGGATTGTCTACTGTCATCTTTAATGTGCGCGTTCGTGTTTTAGGAGGCGTGGCTTTGGACGGCAGGGGAGGGACTGTGTTTCAAAGATATTATACTAACCGGTTAGCATTGTGGCAGATCACCTACTGCACCTTTAAATGGTTTCATGATTTATAATTTTTTATACTTTTATTTCATTATTGTTTTTTATTTATTTATTTTACATTTGTTTTATTTTCATTTAAATTTCTTTATAAATAACTAAGTTTACATTGTTTTATTTACATTTTTTTGTAATTACTAAGTTTTAATTGTAATAGTTTTTTTTTTTCGTTGGGGATAGTGAGTGTTTTTAAATGTATTAGGATTGATTTCATATTAATCTTACACTACCAAAAAAGAATATTTTTTATTATAGTTTTTGCAGACATAAAAAAAACAAAAAACAGACAGACAAACCCATCATGTAACTATACAAAATCTGTGCAAAATGTAAAATAAAGCATAAAACAAAGGAAAATGGCAGACATATATGTATAAACGACATATATGACCTACAAAAAGATACCGCAATGGATGTAAGAACAGGAAAAAACTAGCAAATCTTTATAAATTAAACAACATTATTATTCTTCATGTGTGTTAGAAGTTTGGGTTTTGCATATATTTTTGAAAGTAATTTGGGCTGCATTTATATTATAAATCACCTTTGATCAATTTATAATATCCTTGCTGAATAACACTATTAATTTCTTCTTTTTTTATTGCAGAGAGACAATTTACAGCATCAGTAGACATATGTCACTTTTCTCGCTTTTACATTTTAAATTCCCCATTCAGGGACCGAAGAGGAAACACAAATTTCTTCATAACAATAACCAAACATATCCCTTTGCCTTATTTTACATCCTTATCAAAACTATATAAAGAAAAAATAAATAAGATAGCATAAAGAATAAAAAAAGGGGGGGGGTTGGAGGGTGAAAACAATATTACCACTAGAAATAAATATTAATATTCTATAGAAGAAATACATTAGGTTGAATGGGAGTAATGTACTCAATCCATTTAAACCATAAGTCAACAAATATATCCATTTGGTTGTGCACACTGTATGTAATTCTCTCTATAATGAATATATTTTTCAAAACATCAATCAAATCTTGCATTTGTGGTGGATTAGGTTTATACCAGCATCCAGGAATGGCTTTTTTACTTGAAGCAAGGATGACTCTATACATGTATTTGTTTTTTCTTTCCAAGGAATCCATTGACAGCATACCCAAGTAAAGTACCTCATAGTTGAAATCAATTGAAATATTTAAAATGTTTTCTAAAATGCTATGTATCCCTTTCCAAAAACTTCTAATATTATGACATCCCCAAAATATGTGAAAATGATTAGCGTACTGTGAACCGCAATGCCTCCAACAATTTGAGTTCCCATAAAATGCCATTTTCTGTTTTGGAGTAAGGAAAAAACGAATAATATTTCTCCAGCAAAAATCTCTCCAATATGAAGAACGGGAAGTAGTCCATTGTAATTTACATATATTTAGCCAATCCTCATTTGAGATGGTAATTTCTTCTTTTTTAATCTAATTGTTTAATGATAGAGATAAACATCAAAGTTTCATATATTCACAATTAAATGCACACTCTTGAAAGTAATTAATGCTAACCCTAACCCTCTAATTATTGGTAATAGCTCTTTCTCTCTGTCATTGTCAGCTTGTAACGTTCTCTACCTGAACTCAGTGGAAACAGAGTCTCTGACGGGCCCACAGGCCGTCTCAAAAACAACCAAGTGCACTTTGACCCAGGAGCCTCGTCCTTCACCAACAGTCGTCCACTTCAAAGTGTCCACTCAGGGCATCACCCTCACTGATAACCAGCGCAGGTACAAACACACACTGCCAAGCAAAACAATCTACATAATATCACAGCTTCATTTATATCTCCCCCAGCATATTTTTAGCTTCATTCTTCAAAAAAGAGATTAAAGTGACTTATTTTAGACGTTCGAGTAAACTACAGGCCTTTATGGCTCACATCCAAGGCATTAATCATAAAGTAAAAACAGTCTTATCTGGTCAAAGAAGAGCACATAACACAGATAAGCATCAAATCCATATTCTTAATCTGTATCTTTTTCTTTTTTGCAATATAGACTGTTTTTCAGGCGACATTACCCAATTCACAGTGTGACGTTCAGCAGTGTGGATCCGCTGGATCAAAGGTAAAATGCAGCACCAATCTAAAACGCACTACAGCTTTCATGTACTCTGTCCCATTGTATGGCCGAGCCAATAAGTATTGTTTTATACGTAGCAGGACTGCACGATAAGAGATAATGTACGTCCAGTCGGTTGTTATCAGAGAAAAACCCGGACAGGGTGGTCGGAGATCTTGTATAATTCTTAAAGGAATAGTTCACCCAAAAATTAAACACAAAAAGAAAATTAAGAAATTCATACTAGGAAAACAGTACTATGGAAGTCAATGGCTACTGTTTTCTACAATTCTAGAAATGATCTTCGCTTGTGTTCGACAGAAAAAAGAAACTCAAACAAGTTTAGAGCAAGTGGAGGATGAGAAAATAAATTTGTGTGAGGGGGGAAAAACATCCTGTGAGTAATCTAGAGCAACTTTGCCTCTGGCGTGAACTCAGCATTATAGTTTTATATAGGTGTCGCCTGACAGCAAGAAAGAGTCCCAGCTGGGCCAGTTGGCATTCCAGTGTGGAGTTTGCATGTTCTCCGTGTTCGTGTGGGTTTCCTCCGGGTCCAAAGACATGCGCTATAAGCGAATTAGGTGTAACAAAATTGTCAGTAGTATATGAGTGTGTATGGGTGTTTCCCAGTACTGGGTTGCAGCTGGAACTGTATCCTCTGTGAAAAACATATCCTGGAATAGTTGGCGGCTCATTCCATTGCGGTGATGCATGATAAATAATGGAATAAACCGAAGGAAAATGAACGAACCAATGTAATTTTTACTTCTATATATTATTATTTATAAAAAAAAATGTTGTTATTATTATTTAAAACCGAATCAAGTGGAGATCTATTTTATCTTAATTATGTTGTAAACATGTTGTTCACACTCCAAAAAAAATGTTAAAATGTTTGCACTTGAGCGCCAAAAAAAAAAAAGACCTGACTTATTCTTTAGAATTATTCCTTCTTTCCAGATAGAACTATTTCAATAACTGGATTTTCATCACCCTGTGTTAATGTTACTTTTGAAGTATTGCATGAGAAACAAGTGATGGAAATCCCTTTATTTTAAATAAAAAATATCTTAATTTGCTTGAGGTGAAGTACTGGAGTTGTGAAAAAACAGTTAATGTGAATACTTGGAGATAGAAACACATTTGCAGAATAAACTTTGACCAAAGTCCGTTTAAGGCAAGTCATTTCACTCTGTGGCTATCTTTAAAATGCTTCTCGGGCATTATGCTTGGCACTTTGTCTGAATGGAAAAACATCTAATTCTCCAAAACATGTTAGCCAAGCTTATGATTACATTACATATTTGGTATCACAAATAAAATTAAACAACTGTCAAGTTTCGTTTCTAAATGTTCAAATCAAGCTAAATTGGCACATTTTCAGGGTGCCCAAGCTAATCTGCATATGCACTCGAATAGAACGAGATCACAACACCAAACTCATTTATGGCAGTGTTACACATTATCATTTTCTGAATAATGATTCGTCAGATCTTGCTGTCTTCAAAAGAAATTCACAACTTGGTCTTAATGGCGAATCTCCTCCAGAAATAACAGCGACTCTTTGTTTACAAGTTTGTGGGTGTTTGAGTATTTGCTGTTATGTGATGTGCGTTTGACAGGATGGAATGCATCTTGCGTTCATTTCATACAGATTACAAAACCAAAAAAACTTTTGTTTTTTAAGAATAGCAGGTTCATTTAAAGGTAGGGCATATTTAACGATAACGATATATATTTCGATATAAGTTGTTAATGCTTCCAGATTTAAAAGTTCCCCAACAATGACTGAAGCCACAAAAATAGAGGGTCCATTAAATGGCATAACATTTTCAGCCGATAAATTACATCTCTAATATCAACACACTTTTAGATTCCCATTGTTGCACATTTCTGCTGTGTGATTGGCTCTTAGATCAATATAGATTAAAAAAGTCCAGAGCTTATCATTATTATTGACATAAATTTTATCGTGATTCGATATCATTTTGTTTATCAGCCCAGCCCTATTTAAAATGAAAGATTTCAAGCTTTATGTCGATATATTTCTTATGTCTGCGAATTAAGTATTTACTACGATTCCAGAGTGTTTGTTGACCACAAAACTGTCAAAATCGATGATTGGCTCCTGTACTAGTAAATTAAAGTTAAGTTACTTTAAGTTACTTCAGCAACTTCACTAGCTTCCTGTTAAGTCACATATTGATTTTAAGACTCTGATTTTAACATATAAAGCAATGCATGGGCTAGCACCTGACTACATCTGTGACCTGATAACTCTGGCCACTCCTACCCGCAGTCTTCGTTCTTTATCTGGACTTTTGCTGTTTCAGCCACACTGCAAACTAAAGACTATGGGTGAACATGCTTTTTCATACAGTGCACCTAAGCTATGGAATGGCCTACCCATCAGCATCAGGAATGCCGCTTCTCTGGACTGTTCTAAGAAACATCTCAAGACTCATCTTTTTACCATTGCTTTTAACTTAATCATCCAGTTGTATTGAATCGTTCATATTTTGTTGTGGTCTTTTTACTGTTTATTGGTCTGCTTTGTTTGCCTTGTAGCGCTTTGGGTCTGAGAAAAGCGTACTATAAATAAAATATATTATTATTGTTAGTAGTAGTAGTAGGCGGGGCTTCATTCGCCATATTAACTATTACAGATTTCTCTATTCAAAACTATACGAGTGACATGTCTAGTGTATTCTATAGTCTTTGTCTGATATAGCGAACATTACACCCACTCAGGACTAACTGTCGGTTACTAGGTTACCAATACTACAGTCAGCTGCTCTTACATGTTGATGGAAATGCACCTAATTTGCATTTGGGATTTTTTTTCACCCAAAAGGATTCGTGTTTAGATGGAAACAACTATTGACTCACCAACAAAGTAAATCAAAATGTCTGTTTATTTCCCCTAATATCATTCAGTTCTAGGAAGTACAAGATCTAGAGCAAAGTATTTGCCTCTTGTGCTCATCTAAGGCTGTCAACATGACATTGTTAATATTTATTTCTTCTGCTCAAGAGCACTCTTTTATGCTTCTCTCCTACTTGCTCTGCTTGTACATGTTGCTTAGCCTCTGTGTGTGTTTGTGTGTGTGCCAGGTGGGTTGATGCTGATAACACTTCCTGCAAGTAAGTGCTTTACTTATACACTCCTATATTCTCTTTCATGTATATCTTTTCCTACCCTTTCTGGAGTTGTGTTTCGCTGATATGTACATTTAGGGGTGTATTTGGTTCCTCAGAATAAGCCATTTTCTGTCAAGGTCTGTGATATATCTTCACTTGTTTCTTGTAGGATGTTTGGATTTGTTGCGCGGCGCAGTGGTGCTTTGGGAAACGTGTGTCACCTGTTTGCAGAGCTTGACCCGGAGCAACCCGCCACAGCCATCGTGAACTTCATCAATAAAGTCATGCTGGGACCTCAACAGCTGCGAAAATGAACACAGTATTGGGGAAAACAAAACCAGGGATAACAAGACAAGGACAAAATGGTATGAAGTAGATGCTGACAGTGTTATTTATATTTATATAGAGAGGTTTTGTCATTAAGATACACACAAAACTGAACTCAATATTCAAGCTTCCTCTTTTTCTGCCACATTCATATCTGGTGTAAATCAGTCATTTAAGGTAATGTTAAAACCGAGTGCAAGTCATTTTCAATTTTATTACATAGACGTTAATTACATGGGAACAATAACAACCGGACATTTTTTTCTGGTAAATGGATAAATAAATAAATCATAGATTTATTTTTGACAATCCAACCTATGTTGAGTTGGAAAATGGGCCTTTGAATTGTAGCACTCAGGATGCCAAAGCTGTGCGACTGTCATTGTGTTGTTTTTATTTTCATTCATTTTGATTTGATGTCCTTGTGCATTTGTTTTTTAGTTTTGATTGTGTTTTGTATTTAAAATGGCCTTCACAAGCTTCAAAATTCATATTTTTAGTGACCGAGGCATTTTTAAATTCTTACTTATTTGGTATTTTAATAAAAATGAGGGGAAAAATATGAAGAACATAAATGCTTAGATTCCTTTTTCATATGCAGTATCTGATGTCCAGTTATTTAATAAACGTTTGCAGTAATCATATGCTCCCATTTGTTTTCTCTCAAGGTGTATGGTCATTTTATTAAGAGCATAACTGTAACAACATATGCCTCATTCACACTAGCAGCGGCTTTGTAGCTGCCTGTCTCTCTGGGTGGCGACCTGCTGCAAACGCAGATTTGTGTAGGTCTACAACATGGAGAATACAACCGGCCGCTGTGGGAGCTGAGAGAGGATCACGTGAGCTCTACTGGTGCTCCTATTGGCTGTTGCTCAATATAACCGCTCTTCATTTGCATAAAGTTAAAAGATTCTCAACATTTTTTTTTGCGATAACAACAGGCAATTACAACAGATAGAAATACAAACAGATAGAGGTATAGTACAAACAATACAAATATTACAAAGCAAAAGAAAGAGAAGAAACTAAAAATAAATAAATAAATAAAAATAAGCACATAGAAAAATATATAAATGAATGCAGAATATTAAATAAAGCACATGTTTTAGAAGTTTAACTGCTTTCTTGTTATGAGACTCTAAAATGGTTTTCAAGTACACATCCAATTCTCGTTTAAAAAATACTAAATTTGGCTTACATTGAGTATATTTACATTTGTGTATAAAAAACTTTCCAAATAAATAATTTGAGGTTTATATAAGTTGAATTCAGGAATTGTTGTTTCTTTAATGTAAAACCCAAAATAACATGTAATAAGATCACCACAAACCTTTTAGACAAATATAGTATTTACATCAGACCAGAAAGATTTAACAAAGGGATATTCCCTAAACAAGTAGGCAACAGACTCAGAAGAAGTCTCACAGAAAGAGCAAGCGACGTCAATGTCATTTTTGAATTTCTGTAAAAATAGTTTAACTGAATAAAATCTGTGAATAATTTATTTACAGTATATAGTAAATAGATATTTCTTTAATTTTATTTGTTAAAAACATTTCTGGGGGAGTGACCAACGGATATGACCATTTAGGATTCTCAACATTGTCATCTTGCTCGACACGCCCACCTGGTCACCAACAGTCGCTGTCGCTCGCGTAGATAGATGTCGCCGGAAGTCGCTCACTCTCCATTGAATGAGGCTTAGAGTTGTTATTTTATTATTATTAAAGCCATAGTTCACCCAAGAATCTAATTCTGTCATAATTTACTCACCATTTACTTGTCTCAAACCTTCATGAGGTTCTTTGATAACAATCAAAGGCTAAAACACTGTTAGCCTTTGATTGTTATCAGTTTAGCACATTTTGCTTAGCTGTGACCTGCAGACATGAGCATGACCCTATAAATAAAGGCATTTAATGACACCTAATACAACACATCTCCTGACCAGCAGATTGTTATCAAAATAGTATTATATGTAATCTGCAAAGTGTAAAATAAAAAATGTGTGTGTGTGTGTGTGTGTGTGTGTGTGTGTGTGTGTGTGTGTGTGTGTGTGTGTGTGTGTGTGTGTGTGTTGCCTGTTGAACTGCTCATTATCAAAATATCTACTCAGCCAATCACGTGGCTGCAACTGAACAGGTCCTGGTTATTGGATCCATACAAGCTGGTCTGAGTAAGGCTTCTGTCGGTATCAAATATTCATGACGATTTTTATGATATATTGTATTATTACGGAATTAACGAAAGCTCCAAAAATAGATTACTTTAACAGGTATAATAACCAAAAATATTTAGTGTTTATTGCTTTAGTGTTTGTGTAATGCATTTAGGCTAATAAATACTAAAGACAAGGGGAAAATTTAAAAATAAAATAAAAAATAAAACTACACACTCCCCTTTCAAAGATCACCAACTTCACTGATCATGGCACAGCAGTGTCCGTCACATTTTTGGGTCCCCTTAAAACATTTTTATTGTGTTCCGTTCTTTTAGTGTTGTGAAAAAATGCAGTGTGTTTTATTAATTTGTTTGCGTTGTGTAAAAAAAGCAGCACATTTTCTTACATGTATACATTGTGAGGATTTGCACCACGTGTGCTGTCAAACGTATGAAGATCTTTCCTTAATTTGCTGGCGTTTTTTATAATTGCATGTGTTTTCTTAAATTGCAGCACGTTAAGCTCTCTCGGCCACCGTAGAAATAGTACAAAAAACAAAAAATTTCCAGCGAGCAACATTTATGTGGTTGAAATGCTTTAGGATCATAGGAGAATGATCAGACTGGTTTGAGCTAATAGAAAGCCAAACAAATAACTCCTGTTCAATCAATCAATCAAGCCTTTATTTGTCACATATACCTAAATGTATTCACATACACTGACGTATAGTGAAATTGGACCCCCCCGACCACACAAACATCACATTTCAGGGGAAGACAGGTCAACGGGAGGTAGCATTTAGAAAAAGGAAGTAAGATACAATTCAGGAAAGAGGCGAAAAAAAACCTCCCTCTCACCTTGCTCTTGAGTTAGAGCAGTGTGAGATCAGGGAGATAAAAAAAGCCCCAGCAGTCAAGCACATAAAACACATAGACATGACATACATCGCAACAGGGGATGGAAAAGGGGGTGTGGATATAGTCCGGCAAGGGCAGGCAGCCGTCGATTCCTGCAGCCATGGAGGCGCTGGTCACAGACCCGCCTACCCCCTCCAGTGGATGAAAGCACACGAAGGCGTGGGCATAAAGGTTTACAACTGAGATATACAAAAGAGCATCTCTGAGTACACAACACACCAAACCTTAAAGCAGATGAGCTACAGCAGCAGAAAAACAACACATGGGTGAAACTCTAGAGACCCACCAAAACTGGAAAATAGAAAACTGGTAAAAGGTTAAGGGTTTCGAACGGTAGGTCTAAACTCAAGTGGCTTCCAAAGTCACCAGATTTCAATCAAATATCACATGGGATATGCAGCTGATATTGTTTTAATATAAACCCTAATCTTTAAGAAATGTTACTTTGTTGAATATACGTCATGAAGAAACTGGGTCCATTCTGGTACTAGCAAAATGTACCTAATAAAGTGGCTTGAGTGTATGATTCACATTAGCGTTTTACTTACATCCACAGTACAGCTTTAATGGTTTTATAAAGTAATCGATATGAACAAGATGGACTAATGCAACATTCCATTATAGGTCTACTCTTATTTCAAATGTTTACATAATAGAGTGACCATTACAGCAAGCACTGGCTATTTTCATTGTGCCTAAATGTTTATTTACTGTGCCCAATTTCGATTCATTTAAAGTAACCAGCTATTATATATCCTTATTTTCTCTTCAGAGCTGAAATGTGACCATACTTCATCTCAAAGACTTTGTCATTGCTTGCTTTGTAAACATACTCATGCTGAATTAATCGCTTTCCTTGTCGGTTTGCCTCTCTGAAGCTTTGTCCTTGCGTTTCCTAATTGAACGAGACAACCTATTTGTTTTCAATTTTCAACTACAGTGGCTTTTCCGCACTTTCAAAAGGACGAGGTCCCACCGAGATTTGAACTCGGATCGCTGGATTCAAAGTCCAGAGTGCTAACCATTACACCATGGGACCGCGCTGCCGCGAAGAGCCACATAAACATAGTTATCCTTTCCGTGGATACACCCGTTGCTTTTTCACATTGCGGATGTTGTTTTACTCTCATTTATTGGGGTCTTCATGTGTATCCGTTTGTCTATTTTGTCTGAATCTGTGATGTTTCTTTTCTGTCGTGTATATGCTGTTTGGCTGGCTTATTAGCCACGGCAGCCTTTGTTTTCTGACTAACATTAGCATTTTCAGTCGAATATATTAACTTTTGTGTCATTATAACATGCTTTCTTTAATTTGGTCTAAATCTTCCGCGTATTTTAAGAAGCTTCACGTATTTACTATACAGTATTGCAAAAAAAAGAAGTATTTTCATATAATATTCCTTTTTGTCGACCTGTTCAACTTCAGCTCATCGCGGAGAATGCAACTCACACTGTGACTGAGCTATAATAGCTGAAAAGAGCTAGTCTATCGTGTATTATATTATTGATTTATACCATGAATTCAGATACATTGGGGTCTTTTAATTAGAGTCAAAACCGTATTGATATTACTTCAAGGTGTCTAATGTGTTCATTCATTTGTGATGATAATAATAAACACAAACAGCCTATGGTTAGCAGCATTATTTTATAAGTGTTAGCAGGAGTTAAACAATGTTTTGTTTTTTAATGCTGAAAATGTATTTTTTTCAATAACCGTATACTTTTTTTGTCCTCGTTTTTTACATTCAACATTTCCATTCGAGATGTACAGCAAGAAAGATTAGGGGATTTTCCTTCCTTTTCCATTTTCCGTGTTATAAAAAACAGATATTCCTTAGCCTACTAAATAGGGTTAAATAACAGTCAAATTTAATCTAATTTTGCACGGTATTACGCTAAATGCTAACTATAAATCCAAAAAAAGTTCAATATAGAACACCAAAGCAAATTCAAACACTCAGAAGTAATTATTGTCACTTACAAAGTGTATTGCTGATAATATTTTTGTTTGCAGATTTTTTAATTATTTGAATAGGTTTTCCATTCAGCATCCTGATTGGCTGGCTGTCCTTGACCTTCGACCTACAATGGAGTAACATTCTAAGTGCCTCACACATTCCAGTGTTCTCCAAAAGGTTATGACCTGTTACATCACTGTAACCGTCAGAACATTTTGTGCATGGCAAATGCACAAAACGAGAACAAAGGTTTTGGAAAAAAGTGAGTAGTCTTGCAGATGCCTGTCACGAGAGGGACCTTTACGTAAACATCATGACAGAGTCATCTGAAGGTCATGAGAACCAGATTAAACACCACAAGCCATAGATTTACATACACTTTTGTTAATAATGTAATGACATTGAACCTATTCAATAATCATCAGTAGATGTTTACATTTCTGATGTACAAAGCATGCTAAGTCCTCTCTATATTTACAGACAATAGCCCATATGTTCCCGAGAGAACACAACGGAAACCCCCCCCAACCAACCCCCACACCTCCCTTTTACTTCCGTTTATGCCTCGACAATCTTCCTTTCTCTACGACACCCCATCATGCTTCTCTTCCTTTACCTCAACATTCACTGCTTATAACCTTTCTTATCCCACTGGGTGCCAAAGGGCTGAATTCCCCCATGTGGCTCAGCTAACACAATCAAAGCTGCATGTTATTTTTCTCTTAGACACGCTCACGTCATGTTCTCATGTCAAGGCCTAAAACAGAAGCCTCTGCTATACTGCTGCAGCAGACCCACCCAAGTAAAACATGAACTTGTCTCTTTACAAACCCAAATATTATATTTAAAAAAGACAGCCGGACATGTCCATGACTTACTGCGGTAAATGTAGTGAGTGCGGCCGACTGCTATTATGTTAAATAGGTTATTGGCTCAGCCTTAAATTGTTTTGCGTTGTGTTTATGCTCTTCTTAAAGGGATAGTTCGCCCAAAAATGAAGAAAATGCTGTTTATTTTCTCACCCTCAGGCCATCCAAGGTGTAGGTGGAGTTTGTTTTTAGTAGAATATTTAGGATCATTTCTATCATAACTGTGGTCCTTGGTGATTCATTAAATGTAAGACAATGACTATTAGCACTTTGAGAGTCAAAATGCATATATACAGACAAGGCTTAATGAACACCTGCTGCTCCTGATAATTAAATGAGGTTTTATGTTAAAGGACCGGTCTGTGTAAAAAGCTGAACATTATTTACAACATTATTAATACTGTTACCTAATTAATAACAACACTGTTATCTAATTAATAACAATATTAATCCACAACCTCGACAGTCTGAAGCATGAGCTTCCAGTCACAAAATAATGTACTGTATATCAAACACTGGAAATCAGTGAAGTCAGTTAATCTTTGCTAATGGGCTATATGCACAGCTAGTGTTTTTCAGCCAATGATGAACTTCCGGTGAAAGGTTTATGTGACTATTTTTAATTTCATGAGGTTCATTTTACAGCATTGATGTTGGAATGTAGTTAAAAATAATCAGTTAAATAGAATAAAGAATCATTTGGCTGTAAATCTTAAAAGGGAGGAAAGACTGCGTAACACAGGCACCGTCATTAGAAACAGGCTAGTGCAGAAACTCCATTAAAAATACTAGGGTAACATTAATTTCCATATTTTAAAGACATGGCGTGAAAAAATATAGTTCAATGCAATGCTTCTTGTTTGGTCTGATACCCACTTTATATCGCATCTCAGCCATGCAGTGAAGATCGCTGTTTTTTGTTTTAAAGAAATCAGATGTTAAATGCGGCAATTTTGTATGGGATGGCAAT
The DNA here is from genome assembly GCA_903798205.1 of Danio tinwini. Lineage (NCBI taxonomy): Eukaryota > Metazoa > Chordata > Actinopteri > Cypriniformes > Danionidae > Danio > Danio tinwini. The sequence goes on along the minus strand of CAIGQZ010007154.1, from coordinate 12,093,213 downwards.
TCACCGGAAGCCCTACGGCTGGCTGACTGAAATTAAAAGCCTGTGTGCATATACTCCATTGAGAATTATCTTACTTTTGTATATTTAGGTGGCAGAATACAGGATAAACAAGTACTAAACAGTGGTGTCCTCCCTCTCTGATGTAAACAAATAAGATCAGTTCAGATGAGAGTTTGCACAGGACAAATGTCATTATACGACAAGAAGCTTGTCCTGTTGAGAAAACACTCAACACCATTTGCCAATCCTGTGGATTAAAGGTAATAATGTTGAAAAAAAGAAAAGTTTAGGTTCTTTAAACCAATTTACAAGACCTCAGAGAATCATTAGGAGCTACTATTAATTTTGTTTTGTCTGTTTTGTTTTTTTCTTACTCTCAAAATGCCTGTTGCAACAGGGTATCTGCACACAGACTTTTAATTTCAGTCAGTCAGCCAGCCCCAGGGCTTCTGGTTAATTGTCATCCTAAACAAAATCACCACGTTTAAGATCTTATTTCTTTTAAAAAAAACAGCAATCCTCACTGTCTGGCTGAGATACGATATAAAGTGGGTATCAGATCAAACAAGAAGCACTGCATTAAATTATATTTTTATAGAAATTCATTTTACCCAAGCATTTTTAATGGAGTTTCTGCGCTAGCCTGCTGTAATGATGGAGGCTGCGTTTAAACCAATGACTGGTTTAAACCATAGGTGTCAAACTGGATTCCTGGAGGGCCGCAGATAGTTTTGCTCTTACCCTAATTAAACACAATTGATCCAACTAATCAAGGTGTTCAAGACTACTAGAGACTATTAAGCAGGTGTGAGTTGGAGGTGGTTGGAGGTAAACTGCAGAGCTGCGGCCCCTACAGGAATTGAGTTTGAGACCACTGGTTTAAAGGTCTTTCGTCTCTTTTTACGCTTTAAAAGCCAAATGAATGCTTAAGTCTACTAAACTGATTATATTTGAATTAGATTACAGCATCGATGCTGTAAAAACAACCGTATGAAATTGAAAATAGTCACATTAACTTTCACCAGAAGTCCATCACTGGCTGAAAAACACTAGCTGTGGATATATAGTCCAATGACCTGCCTTTTTTTAATCAACAAGGACCACATTTCAGCTAAAAATATACTTTTTGATCTTCTACTTAAGAAAAAGTCACCTACATCTTAAATTACCCGAATATGCATAAATCAACAGCAAATTTCCATTTAAGAGCGAACATTGCAACATTCTCATTGCAAAAGGATGCAAAAGGTTTGTGACACAACAAGTAAATGCTTTTCAATCCCACACTGTTTCCTCAGTGCAGTGCGATTCAGATTTCAGCGCATGACACATTTCTACTCAAGAATGATGCTCGACCTCATGCGGACAAACTGTTTACCTCGCTGCTGCTTCTGACGTCACGACACACCCCTCGCGCGCGTGATTGTGCGAGTGTGTTTGTGTGTGCGCGCGCAGCCTCTGCCCGTGAATGCAGTGGAGCTCGTGCGTGCGCGAGTGCGTGAGTGTGTGTGAGTGAGTGTGTTTTGCTTCAGGAATGTGGGAGTTGTCCCCACGCGCTTTACGAACAACCGACCTGTCCAAACAGTGCGCGCGTGGCAGAGGATGTCACACCAACCAAAACAGCGGACGCTCGCTCACAGCACAATCTTTGATCCGTTATTGGAGGAAAATCCGCCGTACAGGGTAGAGTCGGGGCGGGGCGTAATTACACGGAGTCCCATCTATTTAGGGTCAAGTACAACATTTTTACAGTCCTAACCAGCGTGGGTTCAAAGTTTGTTTTGTGCCCGGAAACTGCGAGTCGCCCACTGGCCGCGGAGGAAGCGCGTTCAGATTCGACCGTGTGCATTGTTTGTTTGTACGTTACGTTAGTTAACCCACGGTGAGAAAAAAAATCCGCGCGGGATGGATTACAAAGCTGCGATAGCCAGCATAATTCGTTAGCATCTCGTCGACTAGCTCCTCCAGAGACTCGATTGCGAGTACGGGGCTGCGGTGCGGCTGGACACGGAGCGAGGCGACCCTCTGCGGGCTGCGCTGCCGAGGCGGTGGGCGTGTTTTCTCGGCGTGCTAGCATGTGAGCTGGCGCCAAGTTCTCGGCGTGAAGAAAAGGAAAGAAAAAAAACAAGATTTACAAGTTACGGATTGGAGAGAAGCAGCAAAAGTCACACCACGCTTGATCGGAAAAGTTGCACGCAGGTACGAAGCGAGCAGTTTACTCTAACACACACTATTATCAAAGTGAACCTTGAGCGCTCACTAATGCAATTCAAAACAAAAGCTGCTAGTCTGCTAATGTTAGGTAACCTACTCGAGTGACTGTTTTTTTCATCCTGGCACATGAGATCCAGAGGGAGCGAGCGAGAGAGAGAGAGTAAATGTGTGTAGTTTGTGAGCTAAAACGTTTATTAACACTAGAATTTGTTCGTTGTGTGTGTTTGGTGCACTGATTGAATGCATTTAAACACCGACCTTGGCGAGTTATACAACATGGAAAACTTTGCACATGCCTCCGAGTGCAGCTAGTTCTGAAGAATGACTTGAAGCAGCAAATCCGTGCTAATGAAGCGTCAATTGTATTCAAAGCGATATAAAAAGCGTGTAATGTTAATGAGTGTGATAGTAAAGCTGCGTATCAGCTCATCTGTTGCGGTAATTTCCAACTGCGACATCATCCAGGCATAGCGACAATATCGCTTCTGTGGCGTTTAGCAGCTCTCCAAAGTTACTTTTTCGGAAATTAGTTTTTCTTCGCTAACTGTTTTCCGTTTTTTTATGTGAAGTAAAAGATTAGCTAATCGAATTATTAATTACACTACTCGAATACGTTTTATGGCTTCAGATACGATATTTTTAATATAGCTGTTTGCGGTGTCACTTTCTTGTAAAAAAATAGCAAACGTTTTGCATTACATAAAGCTTAATATGTAATTTGTTAATATATATTAGAATAATTACAATGTAATGAAATTTTCATTCATATATTTTCGCATTTCTGTGTAATCATTGTTATGTTTCATTGTAAATGAATATTACTGTTTCACTTTAAACATTTGTCCTTGTAATAGTTTTTCTGTCATCATATCAATGCGTTATGGGCAGAAAACAATTTTCATGGTGCTCTGTATGTTTTAAAAACCCTGCTGTTGATATAAAAACGTAGAAACATTCAAACATCAACGATATTCATGTAATATCAGTCCTATTAATCTTAGCAGTGTTGTTTAACAAAATGCCCTTATGGATCGTATAGGAGTGAGGGAGAGCGTGTGACTCTGACATGAAAGCACATTGTGCTGTTGGTATGTTGAGAATCTGTTGTAGTGTGCAGAGTTTGTTTAACATGTCTGTTGAACTGGCCTAGGACTTTTTCATCACTCCAAATGGACAACTAGTTAGGGCATGTCCGACTAGCATGAACAAAAGTAAACTCCTGGAGATGTTTGTTCTTATTTCTTAAGTTTGTTTGGGATGAAGTCAAGTGGTAAACCTTTAAAATCAATGTAATGGTTACCCTTTCCCATGTAGGACTGGCTAATAGATTTGCTCTGCATTGTATCAGATAATGTGTTTGTGTGGCTGTGACGCAGTGGCTGTTGTTGTTTTCTCCTTTCCAGCGATTCTCTCCATTGTGCAAATTCAGGGCTGCAATGGTCTAATTTGAGTTAAAATAGAAAGAGATAGTCAACCGTGTAACAAGATTAGACCTGATACCTTGAAAGGATTTCAAAATACTATTTCCCTGTTATTCAGCACTACTGTATGTCTTTCGTATTACTGTTCCGTGGTAAGATGTAGGCATGGGGCTGTATAAATTCTGACAGTATGATAACCATGGATAAAAATATCACGGTTTCACTGTATTGTGTTTACTACTCTAAAACATATTCTTTTTTTAATGTCTGGGTAAAAAAACAAAACACCTTTTCCCATTTGAACACAAAATATTTTATTTTGAGAAACTTTTATGATATTTTGGAGCAGTAAACATGTCAGGTTAAATAATTCAAATGACTCACTGACTTCTGCTGTCTTCATTAGTTTCAAAAACACTGATTTCTTCACAATTTAAAACGGTATCTTTGGATATCTTTTCTGCTGGAGATACTGTTGTCCTAAAAAACAACAAAAAGCCTAAATAAAAAAAAATATCTTACATATACCTTAGGAACGGTACAGCAGAAAATGTTGGTGGTTTTAAAACCTTGACTTTTTCAAACCGCGGTATACCTTGAAAACCGTTATCGTCCCATACCTAGTAAGATGTTGTATATATATTTTTTTTATTTAAAATCAATACTGCTCTTCAAATTTACCAAAGATTCTTCTTTCCAATACATAAACAAAAACAGTGTAACTCTTTTGACCATTGATAAGAAAAAAAAGTTTCTAAAGGATCATGTGACACAAACGTCTTAAGTAATGGCTGCTGAAAATTCAGCTTTGACTGTACAGGAATATGTTAACATTTATTACAATAGAAAACAGCGATTTTTAAATAACTGTAATGACATTGCACGTTATTACACTCCTTTCTGTGTTTTTTATACAGTCAATAGTGAGAGACTTTTTATAAAATCATTTTAAAAAGCTTGTTTTAACACACTATGCACTAGCCGGATAACCATTTTCAATGTGTACCTCGGTTTGGAAAAGTCAGGGTTATAAAACTGCCAAAATTTTCTGTTATACCGTTCCTGTAGTAGGATTTTAGTTTTTTTTGTTTTGTTTTTTAGGACAACAGTAGAAAAGACATCCAAAGATGCAGTTTTAGATGGTGAAGACATCTGTTTTTGAAACTAATGAAGATAGCAGAAGTCAATGATTCATTTGAATTATTTAGCCTGACATGTTTACTTCTAAGTAGGTACAAGGGTTGCATGGTTTACCGATACTAAGGTAGTATCGTGATACTATGGCTCCAAAATACTGGCTGTATTTTTGTAAACAGTAGTAGGATCGTCATTAACGGTCTATCTACAATGCATAGTTTTGCTTGTCAGTAAAATGCTTACATGCAACAATAGACTATTTTATTTTCATAGTCTATGGTGCCTTTTAAAGTTGCAAAACTGTATAGAATTTGCGCCTTTTGTGGTAGCCTATTGCACATTTTTGGACGCATCAGTTCATTTATGCTCATGTCAATATGATTTAGTAGCTACAACAACCGCAACAATCTCTTAAAAAGAGGGCCTCTCAAAGTCAAATTTTTTATTACTTTGGATTCTTACCCAATAAGACAAAAAAAAAACAATAGATGAAAAACCCAAAATAGCAACAGGAAACAATTTTGACCACCTCATATAATTTAGAGCCTAATTTTGTTGGAAAATGCTCTTTTTGTAACAAATTTCGTTTGGTATAATTTGTATCTTTATTTGAATGTATTTTTTGTTGGCCAGTTATCTACAAAATAAACAAAAAGAACTAATACATTTTAGGTGAAGTGACATGCAAATAATATATTTTTTCATTAATAAAGGAATTGTCAATTAAATTCCTGTAGGCCTATTATAACATGTAAAATATAGTGTTTCTGACAATTTTCTTTATTTCATAGATTTGAGTTATGAATTACAGTAGCAATATTATTTGGTATCATGATACTTCAGCTGGTGTAATATTGTAACATGAATTAATGGTATCATGACAACCCTAGTAGGTACTGCATTTGAATTTACCTCTCGACCAATAGAAAAGTATGTTCTTTGCAGTATGATTGTGAGTAGCATGAATGAAGCTCAGACGTACTACATACGGCAATTTATCACGATCACATGACGCACCCACTTCAATCCCATTCATGAATTCTCTTGTGGTGCATCATGGGATAGCGTAGTGTCCATCGGATGCACACTTCAGAATCTCGCCGGAAGTAGTAGGTCATCAGGGTACTTCTCGCATACTATTTTTCCATTTCTATGAATTCGGACATACTACTCAGCTTGCATACTGTTATTACTATATAGTATTATGTAGCGTACTATGTAGTATGGAAGTATGCAATTTCTGCTGCAGCCATTGTGTTCAAAGTGTAAAAAAGTTCTTGTTCTTTTTTTTTTACCCAGACATTAAAAAAGAATATATTTTAGAGCAGTAATCACAATACCGTGAGACCGGGATGTTTTTATCCAAGGTTATCATATCGTCAGAATCTTGTCCTACTATGAACACATACCCCATTTAAAAAAAGATAAAGAAATTCTCTCTCTTGTTTTTGTGTTTAAATGACTAAAGAAGTGTGCATTTGTTTGCTGCTGTGCTCCAGAATGTACTGCAGAAGCACAATCTATACTGCCCTATACGGGATGTTTACATGTTTCCGTATGCTCCAGAATTCTCATGCACCTGCGTATTATCTTCATAGTCGTGTTGGTTTGAGTGCTAGCGCCATGCAGGACCTGCTTCGCACACGTCGCTCTGATGATATGTTCCTTTTGTTTAAAGGAGCCGGATTGTGATGTTTAGGTTGTTATTGTGGCGGTGCTCATTTCAGAGGCTGGAATGTGTGCGCCTGTGTGTAGTTTCTGTAACTCTAGGCAGAAGCTGTGAGGCCTTGACTGTAGCCCTGTAGAGAGGCCCATTGAAGGGGAAGTTGGCTCTCTGTGTGTGTGTGTGTGTGTGTATGCGTGTGTGTGCATGCAGGCCGCTGGGATTGGACACAGGGTAGAAAGACCCCCTGTACGGAAGGAGGGAAAAAAGGGAGGAAAGAGGAAGGAGGAGTCACTTACACTTTTTTTTTGCTGGTCATGTGTGTTCTTGCCCCGTGTTTTGCATGGACAGAACGAGTGGTCGCGTTACGGCAAGGGTAACCAAAGATGAATATGTAAAGAGACTATTCAAAGCTGAGAAAGATTTCTCATTAGTAAACAGCCTAATTTTGAACTCGGGCCATTTTGTAATGTAACTTGAAGACTGTTGGCCTAATGTTTGTTTGTGTGCTGCGGCGGCTAATGTTTTACAGGGCTCTCTTTGTCTTTGCATCTTTTTAAAGTCATATTTGTTTGCTTATGATGAATTTAACAGGTCAGGAATAATTGATGTTTAGTGTGAGGAGGTTTTTCAGCATGATGGAGTGATGAATGATTAATGTATGTCTTTGCGCAGCATATCCTCAGCTTCTGTGGATTGGTACTATTTGCTCAGGGCTTGACATTGCTATATATGGCTTCGCTAAACCTACATAGGCTTAGAATCAAATAGACTGAAATAACAGAGAAAATGTAGGATTTCACTGATTTCTTTTGCATTGCGTTGTTTTCTGTGTGATCAGCGAGCGTGTAAGGGATAATAATGTACAGTCAACCTAATTTAGGGCCTCATGATATCAGGAAAATGTGGATTCATCTTCAAATCACAAGCTTGAAATTAGCTGTACAACACTGAATGTGATGTAAATGGACTAATTTTGGATGCTAAATCAGAAGTGGCACTATACACCTGTGAACTAGTGACTGAATGATATGCACGTGTGATGCTCGTGGTGTTGTCTGCTGTCACATTACATGAGGATGTGGACCCGTGAACTTCTTTTCTAGAGATGCTCTGTGAGTCATTTCATCTATTTTACAGTTTTATTTGAGAAAAGCTTTTGTTGTTGTTGTTAGGGCTGCACAATATATTTCAGCATCAATATCGGGATGTGTTCTAGGGATGCCACGGTTACAGATTTTAGTTGTACGATTTAGTCATGGGCGGTAATATGGTATGCCCCGGGATCTAAAAATAGCAACGGTTTTAGTTTCAATATCATTATACTGTCATAAAAAAACTATGCACTTATATAGGAGACAAGGATTAAATATTAAATCTAATATATTTCATGCCTAAAATGTGTATGTGTGGTTGTCATCACAGGACAGCATAGAGGAGAAAGAGAGAGGTAGGGAAAGATGGCGAGTTGTGCACTTGGTCTCAAAAAAGAACAAAACTTCTGCAGATTGGCAGTAGTTCCGTTTTCGACCGAACAAGAAGGGAGAGGCGGTAAATATGGATGAGGCAATTTAGCGGTACATACAGGTGAGGCAATTTGCAAAATGTGCAACAAAAAGGTGACTGCGAAAGATAGAAATACCTCGAACCTAAGGTCGCAAATAGGGTATTAGGGTTGGGCGATGATCAATTTAGCATCGTATGATGTCTAATGTGAAACATCGCGATGGACGATGGCATTGTCTTCATAGGCGGAGGTGAATTAATTATTTATGAATAATTAATTAGTTCATAACAAATTTATTGTTTGTAGCCCACCGTTTCAACTACAGTACCTGGTCCGCATGGTCTTTGTTTTACCCATAACCAAATCATAAATAAATAAAGATAAGTTACACACAAATTACCACCTGTCAGTCACTTTTTCGGCGGGACTCTGGCATGAGAAGGCAGAGTGCTCTGTGTCAGTATAATGGCATCGACAAACTTGGTTGGTAAAAAAGGTGCACAACCAACAGTATCTGAGGGTTTTGCTAAAATTACTTAGTACAAGCGTGAAAGTGAAAGATTGAAGCACTAAACTGATGCTGTGACACGTTACCTGATAGATTAAAAAGACAGAAGAGTCGTTAGATGAAGAAAAGATGAATTAATATCACGTTTAACAGCTATAGTGAGACGAGATCCAGCGATACATCCTTGATAAACTGTCCGACGTACACTGTTCTCTGGAGCTCAGACGAGCGCATGACAGTTGTGTGTGTGTGTGTGTATGTGTGTGGTCATGTGATGTGTGTTTTCAGTGGACGGAGGCCTGTCAGAAATGCTTGGTGAAACGACAGTGTGGATGTGGATCATTTTGGTTCTAAAATGCCATTTTAAAACTAAGCTGTATTAGTGTAATCGGGGCCTGAGTGTGTATTTTTTCACGAGTGAGTTTGCGACGGGGGCGGGGCCGAGGATCGGTGATGCCGGCTCAGCATGTCTATCGGCTATCGGCCTAGCCCTATAGGGTATAAAGTTTCTGAATGGTTTAGGCAGAAACCAACAATTTAGTGACGCTGTCTGAGCCTTATGTCATTATTTTTTTACCGTATATTGAGATAAAAAAGGGAGGAGATTTGATGGTATCAAAATTTGGACACTGCCCAAGCTTAATACGATTATAGTCTGAGGAATAATTATGGTTATCACGATTATTATGCATTCATTGATTTAAAAAAAACTACTAGTTTAGTAAATCACATGAAAACTTCTTATATTTTAGAGTGTTATTTATTGCTGCTCAATAGCCAATAAGTACCGCACAAAATAATAATAAAAAAACAAACAATACTCCATTCTTCGGACTTTAAAAATAAGTGAAAAAAGTTTTTGGCATTCAGACATAAGTAATAATTTTACTCTGAAAATAAATGACAGAACAATGAATAAATAAATAAGTATAAATAAAAAATATTATTTGTTTAATGTCAATTTAAGCTACATATAAAGTATTTCCATTTTAATTAGTTTTAACCAATATGCACACACAAGCAGCGCACCTCCATTGGAAATAATGACCTTCGAAATCAAGACTGGATATGTGAACGGTCCTTTTTAGTAATAGCCTCAGCCATAATTAAAATCAGCCTTTAATCCAGTGTGCGTATTGTGTACAAGCTCTGAGCTTTAAACTAGTGCAGCCTTGGCATAACTTTTAGTTGCAGCAGTTTTGTGCTGTGCAGAAATGCGGTGTTGAGAAGCCCTTACGATTAATTAACCGCGATGAATTAAAGCGCGGTTAATAGTGAAATCGGTTAATCGTTACATTCCTAATGTGTGCATCTGCAAAAATAACTTTGATATGACCAAAGAAACCAGACATTTTACCAATAGTATTGAATTATTTATTCCATAAAAAGTTGCAGTGTAATTTACTTATACAAAGTAAATTACATTTACTTCTACATTTACTTATACAAAACCATCAAGCATCCACTGTTTATTTAACTTTTATCTATAGGACTAGGCTGGATAAAATTTATGTCAATAACAATGATTAGCTTTTTTTACTTTATATTGATCTAAGAGCCAATCACACAGCAGAAATATACAACTATAAGAATCTAGAAGTGTGTTGATATTAAAGATGCACCGAATTTTCGCCCACCAAAAATGATCCGCCACCGAAAATAGGTAATGCTATTTAATGGACCCTCTCGTTTTTGTGGCTTCAGTCATTGTTGGGATACTATTTTAAATGTAGAAACATTAGCAACTGATATCGAAATATATATCGTTATTGTTCAATATGGAAAATAATTAATTGAGATCGCATTATAGCCATATCGCCCAGCCCTTTTTTTATCTTTTTCTTTATTGCATTTATCATATGCTTGAAATTTGTTTATTACATTTTATACATGATTCACTCCCCTACAGAATTATCTTAATCAAGATGAATGGTAACACTTTAGGGGAAATTCTCACTATTAAGTTGCTTATTAGCATGCATGTTATTGAGATATTGCTTATTAGCACTTATATTTTGCATGATCTTATTAGATATCCCTAATCCTACCCAATACCTAAAATACCCTAATAACTATTAATAGGGAGCTAATTAGGGGTTTTATTGACTCAAAAGTCATAGTTACTTGTTTGCTAATATCAAGAATTAAACAATAAAATAAAATGTGACCATATTTTTTTTTCCAAATAGTGCTATTCAATCATTTGGGGAAATTATAGATGCAGTATATCGCAATATATATTGAAGAAAAACAAAATATCGCAATGTCAGATTTTACCAATGTCCTTCAGGCGGCATTACAATAACCCTTCAAAATAAAAATTCAGTTTAACTATTATTATTACTTAGAAATAATGCTTAGTCTGTTTTAGTTTTGACAGGAATAAAACAAAATGTATTTTATAAATCTTCCTGAAATTATTTTTGTTAAACTCCTAATAAATTGTTGTTGCATTAAATAAGTTTCAAGATCTTGATTTGTTGGATGTGCTTTTTTTAATTGCTAAATTAATTTTGTAATTGAATAACTTAAATCAAATAAAGTCCATATAACTGTATATATACCCTGACTTTTTCTAAATGTGTTTATTTCTTTCTAACGTTGTTTTTGTATTACAAAACCTGAATGAGTTCTGAGTATTTTTACTTTGAATGGCCATAACGGTCAAAGTGACCTCATGCATTTCAGTGTCTGCTACTTTTCCTCATGCCTTTGAATATGTGTGCTTCTGTTGCCTAGCAACTTTCTGCTAAACAAAAACATAACTTTCTGATAGCAAAAACATAACTTTACTTTAGACTTGTCCTACCTTCAAAATAAAAAAAAACTAACATTTTCACTGTGGTGAAAAAATGCATTTTTTATTTCTAAAGCACATTTAATGTAGATTGTGTCAAAGCAGCTTAACATAGAAGTTCTAGTAAATTGAAACTGTGTCAGTCCAGTTTTCAGTTCAAGTCCAATCACTGAAGAGCAAATCCATCGATATAAAAACATAGATGAAAAAACTTTGCTGTTTCACTTGTCAGACAAAGTGAGGTATGCACTTTCAGGTAACTCCTGCACATTTATAGACTATATTACTAATAGGCATGGGCTGGTATAAGATTCTGACGGTATGATGACCTTGGATAAAAATATCACGATTTCACTGTAACATGGTAATTGCGTTTACTGCTCTAAAATAAGTTTTTTTTTAATGTCTGGGTGAAAAACAAAAACTTTTTTCCCCATTGACCACAATATATTTTATTTTAAGAAACATTTAAAATGTTTGTCTTTTTTATTTTAATCTTGTCAGGCTAAATAATTAAAATCAGTTACTGACTTCTGATCTTCATTAGTTTCAAAAACACAGATTTCCTTACAATTTGAGAAGGCATCTTTGGACATCTTTCTTTTCTTAGTATATAAATTAAGTCACTGCACTGTTCAGGCCTATAGCATGCTGGATGTTGGTGTATAGGCGACTTCGTTTTTCAGATGTTTGCTGAATCGTGGGCTGACCAGTAGCTTTTGATTTGATTTTAAAACCTTGACTTTTCCAAACTGTGGTAAACCTTGAAACCGGTTATCGTCCCATGTCTAATTACCAACATTTTTTTTACCCTATTTTTTAGGGTATTGACTTCGTAATATTTGTCAGCAGACATTCAGATCTAAATTCTAAATTCTCAAATACTTTGAATGAAAATATAATGTGAGTGAAAAGAAAATACAGTCCAGTCCTCTGTGAATGACTACTATGGCCATGCTAGTAGTTCTACAATTCTCTTAGTTCCTGTGTTAATTAATGTTCTTCTTCACTTCTTCATTTTTCTTTATTGTCTTCACACTTTGCATGTTTTCTCACTTTTGTAGTATGTCTGTATCGTCTAAAATTCTACATTTGATTTGTGTCATAATTTTACAGCCCTTTTCTGATAAGTAATGCTTATTACTGCGGAAGCTGTGGCTGTAATTTTTTTCATGTTGTGATGCAGTTCCTAGAGAAATGGAATGTTAAATGAGAAAACAATGGGCATGGTTTGTTTTTGCTACTGCGAGCTGATTGTATGTAGCAAAAGTAGGCATTTCATTCAGAAAGATGGGAAAAAGGGTTAGGGGAGAGTTATTACAACCTAACAGACACCACCTCCTCCTCGCCATTTTTGTTTGTTGTCAAAACGGACAGTTTGAGCAGCGTGATTAAATATGTTAGCCACGTCCATTTGCTAAGATATACGTAATATGACAATTTAACTGAAAACAAACAGGAAGTGCATTTTCACATTTAGATAAAGATTAGAAGGGCAAACAATAGTTTTTTTATGACATGCACAGATGAAATGTTGACCACACAACTAGCAATTTGAGCTAACAAATCATATGGTTAGTTTTGACTTCTTGGAGCCTTTAAACAGAAAATGTAAATTATTTATCTCGGGCTCAGACTACAGCAGTTTTAGCCCAATTTATGCATGATTTTCACCTGATGTGAAAATCATTGCATTGAATTGAAGATGAAATCTTGTTGAGGACTTCGATCGATTACGATTCTTGATGCAGATTATCTGGTAATGTGAGCCGTTTAAAGATTGAATCTTGCACCTCGTGATGTTCTAGAACACACATCAGAGCCTCCCCGATCATAGCAAAGGCTGCATTTACACGGCATGGTTTAAGTAACTCAATTTAGATTTTTTTTCTCCTATGTAGCACAGATCGGATTTGGCCCATGTACGAGTAAGCAGGAAAAAAAAATCACATGGATTTTTCGATTTACTCAAATCAGATTCAGGCCTTGTTTATATGTGGAAATTTATCTGATATGAATCTGGTCTGTGCCCTCGTGTCTGTAGTGTAGGCATTGGATTTTCTCCTGTCAATGCGACTCTCGTATCATTTAAAAACCATACAAATGACGTCAACTCTTGATGCTTTCATTTTGAAACAGACTTTAACAGTGTCCCAAAACTTTTAATCTCATACACGAGGAATAAAAAAGCTTTTATATTGTCATGTAGCACAAGTATTTAAGTATGTTAATGAGAGAGCGCAATATGGAACCAGATCAGTCTCTAAAATAATATTTACTAAATAAAATTCATACATGCACAATTCACATTTACAAAATCCAATTTGTATATTTAAAACATGATCTATAAATACAACAAACGATTCTTGAATTCACAAGTAAATATCAGAAATATTTTCACCAAATTGTTTTTTTTTTTAATTTACGAATTGGATTTGTGTATTTTTGAATCGTGTTTTGAATCTAAGAATTGAATTTGTGTGCAATTAGATATTTTGCCCAAATCACACAGCCCTATCTTCAACTATGTTTTTAGATATTTAATTTTACTGTAACGGGGATAGAATTTGATCAATATTGTTGATTATAAGGCTTACGTCTATACAGGGTTAAAAATTATAAAAGGCTTATAAGCCTT
>CAIGQZ010007154.1:12055578-12069328 GCA_903798205.1 Danio tinwini | reverse complement strand
ATATATATATATATATATATATATATATATATATATATATGGCAATATGAAGAAATGACCTACCGGTAAATGTGCATTTCATGTCAAGTACGAAAATGAAAGCATGTTAACTATTAAGGAGAGCTGTTTATTGATTAGGAAAATTGACCGAACTGCAGTCTTGATTTATCTGTTATTTCTCTCTATAGTGTAAAGCGTATAATGCAGCGGTGTCCAAACTCGATCCTGCAGGGCCAATGTCTTGCTGAGTTTAGCTCCAACTTGCTTCAACACACCTGCCAGGAAGTTTCTAGTACATCTAGTAAGAGCTTGATTAGCTGGTTTAGGTGTGTTTGATTGGGTTGGAGCTAAACTCTCCTGGACACTGGCCCTCCAGGACCGAGTTTGGACACGCCTGCTATAATGCATAAGCTTTGTATGAGAAAGTCTTACCTCTGATTTATATTTGGTGATTATGTCTGTGTGTGTCAATATTCAAATGAAAGCACAGCTTTTCGCTTAATGTCTTATTGCTCATCGTCATAAATTAAAATAAGGACACATGACAGCTGGGGGGAACTCCAATCAAAAGAAACTGTAAAACTGACCAATGTGAGCAGAGTTTACTCGCACGTGACTTGTTTTAGCTCTTTTGGCTCGTATAGAAACTGCCGTGTGACTGCGAACCGCACCAAGAACAAAGAGCAACATTGTAACAATTCAAATCCCCCTTTCGGAACAAGAGAATCGATCCACAGGTGTGAAAGCACCCCAAGAAAAAAAGTCATAATTGTGAGAAATTCAGAACTGTGACGGGGAAAAGAAATCCTAATTTATAAACTTAGAATAACAAGGGAAAATCAAACTGAATTTGGAGATAAGTCTTTGATTGCCTTATCCATTTAAATATTGTGGTCCAACCTTTTTTTTTTTTTTTTAAGTTAACTTAATTGTAGTTTATTGAATGCAACGCAGAGCATTTCTCATAATATTAGTTAATATGAACTATATTGTATAGAAAGTCTAATCAATCATGGCTACAGTTCACTTCAGCAAGTCTGCTTTATTATTTAACAGATTTTTTCCACAGGCTGTTGGGGAAATTAGGCGTAATGCAGAATAATGAAACTCAATGACTTTTTTTTCTTGCACCGATATATGAATGCTTAAGAAAGCTTGTATAAAGTAAAATATTAGTTTTGCTGATTTAAATACCACCTTGTTTTTCTTACATAATCACAGACATGTTTGACACAATTGTTTTGGAGTACTCGCAAGCTCAAAGTTCAGCTCACATACATAAAAATTTTCATCATTGTTTAATTATTCATTTTGAATTCACATATTATATTATTTAGCTTCAGTCTCTTTTTGAAGACATCTGAATATTGACAAGCAATCATTATCATCTGCGTTAAAGCCAAGAAAAACAACAACAGCGTCCATCTGCAGGTTACCTTCAAAAATATGCACATAAGTAGTGCCATGTTTATGGCCGACCGCCAGCTAAATCTTCACAAACGGGCATTGCAAATGTTTCACACATTTGGAATAAATGAATAAATGAACAGCCCAATTTAGATAAATGCATCATTATGTGCTGAAGTGTTTTGAAATGCTTTTACTAGTGTGAGTTTTCAGCGCGCATTAGAGTCATTCGAGAACTTTCTCTTGAAGAGGTCACGGCGTGAGGGCGTGCACCACAAAAAAAAAAAAACTGGTATTTCTGTAGCTGTATGAAGCTTTCAGCATATTTTCCAGCAGAAAGATCTTGTGTTCGTACAGAGGAGCCCACAAAAGCTTTTCTTTTTACCTCAAAGTAGGAATTTCCTCATAACTTACTGAGTGAAAACAGGAAAAACGTGACATCACCCTCAATGCTGAACTGTTTATTTGCTTTTGCTCTGTTCCTGTTTGTACACATGGAGTGGTGATGACCTTTCGCATAGATCTCTGCTTTATTGCTGATCACTTTTATTATGACAGCGAGAGGGTTAATCTGGTGCTCTTATCGCGCACACACATTTATTGTGACAATATTCTTATCACCTGATGCTTTTTAGCTGTTTGACTTGGCGTGTCACTTTGACCTCTGACTCATTTCGGCAAGGCTGTTGTTCAGTGCGGGCTGTAATGATTTAATGTTTGTGTGTTTGCTGACCTTGTTCTTTTTTTAAAAAGAAGGCTTACGATGTATATATTGCAACTGACATCTGTTTGTTTTCATTTGTCTCTTACAACCACTCCAGTTTAGCCCCTTCCTCGGTGGCGTAGCACTGATAGCTAATTAATATTCCCCTCAATCTCGTACGCTCTTTATCAATGCGCATACATTAGTGATGCTTATATAAGGAACACAGTTTTTTTTTCTACCATTCACTTTATGATACCGGTCTCAAGGCTTTAATCAGAATGATTTACTGTTCTATTAGGGGATTGTTAATTATTTAACACTTGCTGCATGAAGAACGTCACTTTTGATTTGTGGCTTTGTTGTGTTGAAAAAATCGAGAATTTCCTTTTGCTTTGTTTGATTTTGATGCAGATGTGTTTTAAGGTTTGCTTAAAATACACCACCGGTCACAAGTTTTATTATTAAAGAAGTATTAAGATGTTTTGAAAGAAGTGTCTTATGGTTTGATCTAAATATGCAGTAAAGCCGTGATCTTATTACAGTTTAAAAGAGCTGTTTTCTATTATAATGTCTTCTAATTTGTAAGTTATTTCTGGGATGTTAAAGCAGGTTTTCAGCAGCTATCACTCTGGTTTTTCAGGGGGTCCTTTTGAAATTCTACTATGTTTATTTGTGAGTTTTTACACTGGAAAAAAAGCTTTCATTCATCCAAACAAAAATATTTAGGGTAACGGTTCACATTTAAACCCCATAAAAAAGTGAATCATTTGCCTTAAACAATAGTTTTATCTCCATGAGAACAATTTTATATAGCCTGCAACTAGTGGTGTAACGGATCACAAATCTCATGGTTCAGATCACACTACGTTTTTTGATCACGGATCAGACCATTTTTTAAGTGTATCTGTCTGTGAACTGCAAGACGGGAACGTAAGATGAAGGGGCGTAACTTGTAGTAAGTTTGAGGCGTAATTTGCAGTTATCAAGATCTCTTTGAACCTTCCGAGATGTCACAATGAGATGTTGTTGAAAATATGTCTTAAATACTTACCAGAGAACATTTTCACCAAACGTTTTCATGAGTTTTCTACAAATTTATCCGCAACCTATTTATTTGATATATTATAATATTAATTTATTTAGCAACTCCACTATCCAACTCCACTTGTAGACTTCTTCATCTGTTTTGTCATGACCGTTAGCCTACTCGGCGTTGCCTCCTGTGGTTGCAAATAACAGTACAATGATAAGCACGTCAAGTATGAAAGCCTCTGCAACTTGCAGCTGTAGGTTATTAACTGTGATGGTTGGGTTTAGGGTTGGGGAAGGTGTAGACGTTAATAAATTTGATGGTTCAGTTTAGACTTGTGGAAGGTGTAGACCAGGGGTCACCAAACTTGTTCCTGGAGGGCCGGTGTCCTGCAGATTTTAGCTCCAACCCTAATCAAACACACCTGAACAAGCTTATCAAGGTCTTACTAGATATACTTGAAACATGCAGGCAGGTGTGTTAAGGCAAGTTGGAGCTAAACCCTGCAGGGACACCGGCCCTCCAGGGCCAGGATTGGTGACCCCTGGTGTAGACGTAATAACTGTGATGGTGGGGTTAAGGGTTGGGGTAGGTGTAAACAGTAATAACTACGATGGTTGGGTTTATGTTTGGGTAAGGTGTAGACGTTAATAACCAATGGTTGGGTTAAGGATTGGGGTAAATGTAAATATTAATAATTACGATGTTTGGGTTTAGGGACGGTGTAGACGTTTATAATTAAATTAAATAAATTTAATCTCTTGAGTCAATGAAAAATAAATAATTTGCCTTAAACAATATTTTTTAAGTCCAGGAAAGTACAAAGCATATTAAACTTCTGTTTAATACGCATGCACTTAAAATTTTACAGCTCTTAATCAAAAACATTTATATTTCACTATGTTTTGAACTTAAAATATATTACTAGAAATATAAAACACATGATATTAAACTGAAATGAAAGATGCACTTTTAATTGGATAAAGTACTGCATGGAATTTTTTTTCAGTGTATCCGTTCTTGTTGCTGCTTAATTATTAATGTTTTTTTAATTTTTATGGATGTTCAAAGCAGTTCCTAATGCTTAATCTTTTTGTGAAAAACATGAGTTTTAATGTTCAAAGATGAATAGAGAGCTCAAAAGAACAGCATTTATTCTTTGGAAACTTCACACTGTTACTCTTTATGAAGGCTGAAAAAAACCTTTTATTTTTTTCATCACTCCAAACTTTGTAATGGTTTGCAATTTTTGCAAAAGCAGCTCATGCAGTTGGATGTTAAAAGGGTCATGACCTAAAAAATTCTTTATGCTTCTCTGGCATTCACTGAAAATGGTAAACAATAAATTGAAAGTAATAGGCTATTTGTCCTGTTCTGACCGCCCTCATCAGAATGCACCTGTTAAATTGTAGACTAGGTAGTGTGTCTATTATGTACTAAAGTGGCACATTCACACAAACTGTTGTTTGGGCAGATGCTAACAAGGAAAGTTTCAGTTCTGACACTTAGAGGATGTTTCTAGAGTACAGTGACTAGGCATGGGCTGGTGTAAGATTCTGACGGTATGATAACCTTGGTTAAAAACATCACAGTGTTATGGGATTGTGATTACTGCTCTAAAATATGTTCTTTTTAAATGTCTGGGTAAAAGACAAAACTTTTTCCCCTTAAAACACAATATATTTTATTTTGAGAAACATTTTAAGTATTTTAAAGCAGTAAACATGTCAGACTAAATAATTCAATTGACTAATTGACCTGCTGTCTTCTTTAATTTCAAAAACACTGATTTCTTTACTATTTAAATTGCCATCATTGGATATATTTTCTGTTAGAGATACTGTTGTCCTAAAAACAAACAAAAAAAAACTAAATAAAAAATCTTACACACCTTAGGAATGGTATAACAGAAAATTTTGGTGGTTTTAAAACCTTTACTTTTCCAAACCGTGGTATACCTTGAAAACTATTATCGTCCCATGCCTAACAGTGACCTCTTATGTGTCAAAAGGGAACATGTTAAGGGAATTCTGAAATCATGCCCCATTTTAAAGGGATAGTTCACACAAAACTTTAAATGTGCTCACCCTTTACTCACCCTTAAGTGGTTCCAAACCTTTATGACTTTCTTTGTGTCTGAAAACACAAAAGAATATATTTTTAAAAAGCTGAAAACATGTAACCATGTAACTTTCTAGATCTAGAAAATGAGACAGAATTTAAAATTTTGAGTGAAAAGGGAGTAAAATTAAAAAAGTTCAGAAAAGAAATGTTAAAATGCTCAACCTCAAGTGGTTTCATACCATTATGAGTTTCGTCTTTCTGTTGAACGCAAAAGAAGATATTTTGAAAAATATTAGAAACCTGTAACCATTGAAGTCCATAGTATTTGTTTTTCCTACTATAGAAGTAAACCTTTATGGAAGAAAACATTTTTCAAATTAACTTATTTTGTGGTCAACACAAAAAGAAACTCAAATGTGTTTGTGACAAGTGAAGGTTGAGTAAAAAATACAGAACTTAAAAAAAAATTGAGGAGTAAAAAAAAAAAAGTTAATATATCAACCTCAAATGGTTTCGTACCTTTATGAGTTTCGTCTTTCTGTTGAACACAAAAGAAGATATTGTGAAGAATGTTAGAAACCTGTATCCATTGACTTCCATAGTAGGCGAAACTAATACTATGGAAGTTAATGGTTGCAGGTTTTCAATTTTTTTTTAAATAACTTATTTTCTGTTCAAATGAGACAGAATTTTAGTTTTTGTGTGAACTATCCCTTTAAGATGTGTTTTTGTCAGTCTTATCACAAGTGGACAATGCTACGTTTGAGCTTATTGAGCATTTGACCTTTTGACCTCTTTCCAGAGGTAGTCAAAAACACATTCAACTGGTTTGCTTTCATAATCGCTCATGTGGCTGAATGGGTTCGAGCAGCCACTGCCGACTGACCTCATTCTTAAACATTATGGGATGTGGATGTGTTTGAAATGCACTAGCTAGACAGGATTTAAACTTTGCTGTCTGAAATCGTAAGATTGATTTTGAAGCTGAAAAAATGTAGAAAGAGCAATGTTCTAGCAGTCCTTATTCTAATATAAACCCACAGTGCTGGTTTGCTGCAGAAATGAAAGCCGTGGCTCTTTATATCATGTTCTGTCAGCTTTTTTTACGCTCATATGTAAATTTTATGGGCTTATTCCACGGTATTCGATTGAAATAGCACAAAATGCATGCATCTGGTCATCCCAAATGAAGTTAAGGAAGTGGTTGAATATAGACTATATAGTTGTAAGTGAAAATGCAGTCCTCGCCTATAATTTATTTATCTTAAAGGGTAATGCACTCAAAAATGTGATTCTAAACCTTTATGAATTTCTTTATTTTGTTGATCACAAAAAAAGATATTTTGAAGAAAGCTTGAAACCTGTAAACATTGACTTTCATAGTAGGAAAAACAAATACTATGGAAGGCAATGGTTGCACATTTCCAACATTCTTCAAAATATATTTTTGTGTGCTCACCAGAAGAAACTCGAAGGTTTAAAACCAGTAAAGGGTGAGCACATGACTTATTATTTTATTATTATTATTATTATTTTATTTAACTATTACTTTGCTACCAGTTGTAATCAGGGCTTTATAGTAACATCTCATAATAGAATAATATTTCACAGTTTATATGGGCATTATTACATGAGTATCAGTACGAAATGGCTTTATATAGGCACTGGTGGGAGGTGTGCTTTGTCTCATGGCCGCAGGCCGAGTGCCTTACCGTGCATTCACACAGGGCTTCAGCATCGATGCTTGGCCAAGAGCGTGTCTGAAGTTGGGGCTGAAGCAATTGTCATAGCAGCGTCAGCCAATGAAATTAGTCCGCAATCGGTTACTGTCCGAAGCGGGAATATTTGCATAAAGCGATCTGATTGGCTGAAGCTTTCATTGGCACATGAAAAGTTGAGAAATACCCAACTTCTGCAGCGAGCAACGCCACTGAAGCAGCGCAGACGGATCCACAATTTAGTTCAGCAAAGACTGATGTCACCCATTCAAAGTGAATGGGAAGCGTGCCCCGCACCAGTGCCGATATAATATCGCAATGCTACGAGTGTGATGTTGCGTTTATGCAACAGTTTGATGCCATAATCGTGTATAAAAAAGAAAATCAAACGCGGAGAGTCTCAAAAATCCTTTTGTATGAGGAACTAATTTCTTCTGCCATTTATTCACATTTATAGCTGACCGTCAGAACAGCAGAAACTTGTCATTTCACAAATGTCACTTTAGAGCTAGTATAGAATGATTCTCTAGTGTAATATTTAAGTGATGACAAAACAAGTCATTTTTGCTCACATTTCTCTCTTTCCTCACGTTTTTGCTCAGTATTTCTCTGTTGCCATCAGGATAGCACAATAGTTAACTCAGAAAAAGAAAAAGCAAAGCAAACACTACCGGATTACTATGGTATAAATACAGCACTGCAACATCCAAAAGAGAGATTAACTTAGAATGTCACTGTAAGGAATCAGCTCTTTGGTTTAAATCATGTTTAAACTTTGGGCATTTAAATCTAGAGATTCGAACATGATTCACATAAAATTATTGAAAACTTACACTTAACCTACTCATTTGTCCAGCAAATAGAATGATTAGTGTAAAGCGACCCTGTATTATATTATTACGTGGCCAACAATAACAATATATAAACAGTATCTAATTATTTAATGAGCAAGGTAGCAGTATCTGAAGCTGAGACATTAACTTATAAAGCACATGACACACCAACACGGATCTGAAAACAAAACAAAAGTTTATTGCTACTCTATAACACAACATACTAATCTACATAAAACAAACAAATGCACATACATATACACAAGCAGTTTGAGGAGAGGTATGACGGAGAGCGAGTAAGGATTCAACTTCTAGCATTAGCTAAATTATTAGCATTGCAACTTGAGAGAAACCATAAAAGCAGAGAATTTCGCTATTCTTTACTACTTAAATGTAATTTACACCAGTTCAGCAATGGATAGAGACGTTGGTTGTTACTTGCTTTCTGATGGAATTTTGGTTTCCTCAACTGGTCCAAAGGGAAATCCTGGTGAAGCTGATTGGTCAGCGTAGCAACTTCAGTGATGTGCTGGAATTCCCTCCTCTGGGAAGAAGGGTTTCCTTATTTTCAGGGAAGCTTGTAGTCAGTTGCTAGGTATACGGATGTATGGCGAATCGGTTTCGTAGGTGAGTTCCTGGATTTTTGGCTGTCTGCGGAATTCTGTAGTTATGGCAGTGTTTCAGAGTTCTGATTCATTGATCCGATGGCTTGCTGTTGAAGCGGTTGCCCAAGCAGATCGGGGGTCGAGCCGGCAACAAGAGAAAGTTGCGGTTTGCTCCGTGATGCAACAAGGCTTTCGGCGAGGCGATGTAATGGCCAGCACGAGAAGAGCAACGTCCAGGCAGCGACGACGGTGACAAGTGGCAAAGACGACAAAGAAATTTCACCGTTCAAAGTTTATAGGCTTGGGTATAAGTGTGGCCTACACAGGGATTGTCCAATAAGAGAAGCTGCGGGGTGGCATCACACCCCCATTCCCTCCTCTAGGAGGCTGGGTTAGCACATCATGTGAGAATCATGCATTACTTGCTTTGATCGGAAGCTATTAAAATAAAGTTTTATAACATGGACATTTTTTCTAGTATGGTTTCTTCATATAAACCAATGCATTTAAAAAGTGACTTTCCTAGCTTTCAATCAATACCAAACATGAAATGTTTCACAAACGTTCTGTAGATCTCATTCAACACCAACGGCTTTAACTCCTTACCTATCCATAACGGTTATGTTAAACACATGGAACATGTACACATAAAAAGCTACAGAAACGTAAAAGCAAACATTACTTAAATTATTTAATTAAAGTTTAATTAAATGTCCATTTAAACTTTGGAAGTTTCTGATCGCTTCTGTGTCCACATTCCTGAGAATGTGTATTCCCTCGCAGACGCTATTTTACAGGTGTGAAACAGGTTTGTTGAGCACTCTTAAAAAAACGGTTTGGGGGGGTCTTTGAGTTTAGCCTCTTTTATTGTTTTAAGATGTAAAGTTAATTAGGACGGAGTTGAGATTGCAACTGGCAAGTCTTCCTTTGGATAGCCTTTTGCTGCGATTGCTTTGAAAATTAAGTCTACGCTCAGACATGTAGGCATCATTCAATCTTATGGTGTGTGATTTGTTCTGGAAAGATCTGTTGACTCCCTACATCATTCACTTCATTTATAATGATTTGTTCAGCTGTAATTTAAAACTTACATTGCCATTTTGTAGCGAACATCAACCGTCACTTTCTTTGGTCTGCTCAGACAGGCTGATGTCAGCCGGTGCACTAAATCTCCGAAATTTATAAATATTTAAATAGGCGATATCCTTATAAATAAACTGCATAGTTGCTATCTAAACAACTACATCCTTGCCTAAAAAGCCTCAAAAGTACATTATGTTGTCCAATAGCAGTAATAGTTGCCAAACTGTAGTGTCCTCTGTTTGTAGTTGTATATGGGCGGAGTAATACCTTGAGTGAAGAGGCTGTACGAGTGCTGTTATTTGCAGAATATCACACAGCTATCAGATTCAAGAACCAGACAGAACTGTTGTATACATTTTATTATTTGATCTATGCAGCCTCTGTGAGCATATAGAACATTTAAAATATAAAATGGCTATGTTCATTGCAGTCTTTTAATATGTAATATACATTAAACTGTCGTCTTCTAATCATCCCCATTAAATGCTTAACTCTGTGTTTATGACTGTTTCTCCTCTTCCCTCGTCTGCTAGTGATGGAGTCAGCTGTCAGTACATCCACTCAAGTGCCAGATGAGTTCGACCGGAACGTTCCACGCATCTGTGGTGTGTGTGGAGACAAAGCGACTGGTTTTCACTTTAATGCCATGACCTGTGAGGGCTGCAAAGGCTTCTTCAGGTACACACACACACACACACACACACACACACTTTTTCTCATGCAATTTGGAATTCGCACATTAGCACCAATGCTCATTAAGAAACACATTAACACATATTAGATGTTCGCTGTGTGTGATACTGCCACTCTATTAATAGTGTATGTGTGTGTGTCTGTGTGTTCATTAGGCGCAGTATGAAGCGGAAGGCCAGTTTTACCTGTCCTTTTAATGGAAGCTGCACCATTACTAAAGATAACCGTCGCCACTGCCAGGCCTGCAGACTCAAGCGTTGCCTAGATATTGGCATGATGAAAGAGTGTGAGTTACTTGCCAACATAACACATCTTGGAACACTGAACACAGGGAGCCAAGATATTATTTGTTATTTTACGTTATAATTATAGTATAGATTTGATTTAACCTGGAGTCTCATTGGGTCAATTTTAATGGCCCAAAAGTTAATCATTTAATAATAAATACTGAATCATGTTCCTGACTAGTTGGACTTTCTTCTGTTGAAGCTGCGAAATGTAACCATTGAAATCCACAGTATAAGTTTTTTACTATTATGGAAGTCAATGGTTACAGGTTTTCAGCTTTCTTGCATTTTTAGCATTTAACAGAATAAAGACACGTATAATGGTTTGGAACCACTTGAGGGTGAGTAAAAAGAGTACATTTTTATTTTTGGTTAAACTACCTCTTCAAAAGAAAAATCAATTTAAAAAAACTGAGAGGGAGTAAATAAAAAAATAATTCACCCAACTATTTTAATATGCTCAACCTCAAGCGGTTTCATAACTTTAGTTTCCTCTTTCTGTTGAACACAAAAGAAGATATTTTGAAGAATGTTAGAAACCTGAGGAATGTAAGAAACTCGAATGTATTTGTGACAAGTGAAGGTTGAGTAAAAAACAGAATTGTTATTTTTGTGTGAACTGTCCCTTCAAAAGGAGAGTTGATTTAAAAACACACAGAGGGAGTAAAAAAAAAGAAAAAAAAAATTTAACCAAAAATGTTAATATGCTCAACCTCAAGTGGTTACAAAGCTTCATCAGTTGAGCACAAAAGATATTTTGAAGAATGTTAGAAACCTGCAACAATATAGTAGGAAAAACTAATACTATAGAAGTCAATGGTTACAAATATTCAGCTTTCTTGAAAACAATTATTTTTTGAAACCACTTGAGGGTGACTAAGTACATTTTTATTTTTGTGTGAGCTATCCCATCAAAAGAGGAGTTGATTTAAAAATAACTGAGAGGGAGTAAAAAAAAGTTCACCCAAAAATTTTGTATACTCAACCTCAAGTGGTTTTAAACCTTAGTTTAGTTTCCTTTTTCTGTTTAACACAAAAGAAGATATTTTGAAGAATGTTAGAAACCTGTAACCATTGACTTTATAGTAGGAAAAACTAATACTTTGGAAGTCAATGGTTACAGGTTTTCAACTTTTTTCAAAATAACTTATTTTGTGTAAAACAAAACTTGAATGTGTTTGACAAGTGAAGGTTGAGTAAAAAATGACAGAACTTTCATTTTTGGGTGAACTATCCCTTTAAAAGGACAGCTGATTCAATTTTAATATACACATCCTCAAGTGTTTTCATATCTTTGAGTTTTTTTTCTTGTTTAACACAGAAGATATTTTGAAGTATGTTCGAAACCTGTAACCATTTATTTCCATAGTATTTGTTTTTCGTAGTATGGAAGTAACAGAATTTACCAAAATAAAGAAATGTATAATGGTTTGCAACCACTTGAGGTTGAGAGAAAAGCAAGTACATTTTCATTTTTGTGTGAACTTTCCCTTTAAAAGAAGAGTTGATTTAAAAACTGAGAGTGAATAAAAATAAAAAGTTCACCCAAAGATTTTAATGTATCAATTTCAAGTAGTTTCATACTTTTATGAGTTTCCTCTTAGTGTTGAACACAAAAAATATTTTGAAGAATGTTAGAAACCTGTAACCATTGACTTCCATATTAGGAAAAACTTATACTATGGAAGTCAAGGGTTACAAGTTTTCAACATTTTTCAAAATAACATTTTCTATTTAACAACAACAAAAGAAACTCAAATGTGTTTGTGACAAGTGAAGATTTAGTAAAAAATGACGAACTTTGATTTTTAGGTGAACTATCCCTTCTTAAGGACATTTGACTCAAAAATTGAGAGGTAGTAAATAAAATAAATAAAATAGTTCACCCAAACATGTTAATATATACAACTTCAAGTGGTTTTATACTTCTATGAGTTTCGTCTTTGTTGAACGCAAAAGAAGATAATTTGATTAATGTTGAAAACCTGTAACCATTGACCTCTATAGTAGGAAAAACAAATACTATGAAAGTCAATGGTTGCAGATTTTCAACATTTTTCAAAATAACTTATTTTCTGTTCAACAACAACGAAAAAGTAAACGCTAATGTGTTTGTGACAAGTGTAGGTGTAGTACAAAACTACATTTTTCAATTGTGGCTGAATAACCCTTTTAATGGCACATTTTCCTTTGGATCCGTTGTTTGTAGGTCTGTCCCAAACAAAAGCGAGTAATGTGATCCTTTCACAAAAGTTAAGTAAAGGCTATTAGCAAAGCGATACTTTGTATGAGGAAATAGTTGTGCTATTTGTGAGCAAACAATCCTACGTGGCGTTTTGTTTGCTAGCTATTTTGAAAGTGAAAGGTACTTCAAATGTGTATTTCTAAACAGTCACTTCCCAGCAGACATTTTTGTGTTTAATAAATGTCTAAACATAGTCGTCTCGGCTAAAACGAGGCTAAATTTGGGCTGTCAGAGAAAATCTAATAGACATTTAACAATGGTCCAAAAATAAACTAGTCATCAATTAGACAGAAATGAACGACTACACATGTGAAGTCTGTCTATTGATGACTAGTCTATAGTTGGACTATTGTTCGACATCTATTAAATTTTCTATGTTAAACACAAATTTGCTTGGTGGGTTGTTTTGAAGAGATGTCAGTAGAAAGTATTGCACGTATGTTGTCACTTTTAAAAACAAACATCACACGCAGAGAGAGATAAGATAAAATTAATAAAAGTTATATGGAGGCAATATTTGATACCAATGTTTTGTTGACCCCATCAATCATAATATAACAGCTATAAACTTTAATGTTGAAACTATGTGCTTAAGGTCGCAGTGTGATTAAAAATAAACTGCTGGTAGTGTTTGTTTATCTCATTTAGGACATGTTCTCAAATTGAGAGATGCAGATTAATTTAGAGAGATCGAAAATTACTAACAGGACAAAATTTGCTTTTCCAGTAAGTTTAGCTATTATAGGATATTTATTTATTTATTCATTTATAATTTTTATTCATTTATTTTATTTAATTTTTTTTCAATTTGTAATAAATTTATTTATTCATTTCATTTAATAACTTTATGTATTTATTTAAAAAATAATATTTTTTTCATGGTATTAATTAATTATTTATTAATTATTTACTTTTTATTTATTTATTATTAATTGTTTTATTATTTATTTATATTTATTTATTAATTTTATGTAAAAAATGTTTATTATTATTTTTTATTTAATATTTATTTTTATTTATTTATAAATTTTACTATCTATCTATCTATCTATCTATCTATCTATCTATCTATCTATCTA
>CAIGQZ010007154.1:12041161-12055568 GCA_903798205.1 Danio tinwini | reverse complement strand
ATCTATCTATCTATCTATCTATCTATCTATCTATCTATCTATCTATCATCTTCAAGTAAATCAGACACTATTTGCTACTATCTAAATTATGTTTGTGTGTTATTGAAATGTACAGTTTTTCTGTCTCAGTCTGTTTTTAGCTGTAATAAAATAGTTACAAAGGGATAGTAATGATACTCGTTTGTGTTTTTTCTTCAGTCATATTGACAGATGAGGAAGTTCAGAGGAAGAAGGAGCTGATTCAGAGAAGGAAGGACGAGGAGGCGCACAGGGAGGCGCAGAAGCCCCGGCTCTCAGACGAGCAGCGCAACATCATCGACACACTGGTGGATGCGCATCATAAAACATACGACGATTCCTACTCTGACTTCTCACGCTTCAGAGTAAATACTCATCTCCTTTTCTTTTCCATTTCTGAATAACATTTTCTCGCTTTCAGCCACTTTTAAGATCAGATTTTACAGTGGCCTCAGTGAGTTTTGAGGCAATTAAGTTTTTGTTAGATGCGATATCAAAACAAGTGGCATTTGCAAACAAATGATTCTCATAATGACCTTTCCTAAACTGGTAAATCTCTTTCTTGATTTGTTTTAAAATAAAAATCTCGCAGATCTATGAGAAACTTACTATTAACATTTTGCACTGATATTTGAAAATCAGAAAGTGTCTAGATACGCTTTGTCTTTGTTTATAATTTTTATGATCTGAAGTCGAACAAAACAAAACCTTTTCTCCTTTTTTTCTGACCAGATGTTTACTGTATGTCACACAAATGCCATTGGTTGATATTTAGAAACCTTATTTACTTGATTAAATTATTAATGTGTCATAAGTTTAGTTTTAAAGAGCACATATGATGAAAATCATCTTTTGTATGCTGTTTAGACAGGACTGTGCGCATGTATAGCGTGTCCACAGTCATTTTGAGGTGATATAAATAAAATAAGTCTCTTTTTTTTTATTTCCTGACGTTAAAATAGGATCCAAATTACTCCCATTTTGAGGCCCACCACAACGTGACCATATTAATATGTCTCCATAGTAACACACAAAATCATATCAACAAGACAGAACGCGTGCAAAGCAACTGAGATTAAAAGATCTGTTAAGCGCTCTGTGAAAATGAAACGTGTGTCTGTGTGTGTCTGTGTGTGTCTGTGTGTGTCTGTGTCTGTGTATGTGTGAACTTTGTAACGGCATTCTGTGTGATTCATCATTGCAACTCCACAACAAAATACATCAAATACTCATTGGAAAAGTTCGTACTGTAGTATTTCTCACAAACGTTACGTGAGATCTGCTTTTTTCATGTCTGTCACTGTGCTGTTTATCAGACAGCCGAGGCGGAGATTGAGGCACACTCTGACAGGCACGTGGGAATGGTGGGCGGGGAGAACTAGCATTAAAGGCTCAGGCAACAAAAACAGCTACATTGTGTTTCCCAACATTCTGAAAGGTATAAGAATAATCTTATGGGTAAAAAAGGGTGCTCTTTAAATAATATCCTAACAGCAAATTAACAAACAAAACACTTCTTGAAAGATCAGATTTTTTATCAGATGTGTTAAAGCCTAATAAAATGCATTTCTAATGACCCAATTAATTATTTGACAAACAAACATTATATATATATTTTTAAATATGCACTTAATAAGGTTCAGTTAACCCTTTAACTGCCCCACCAAGAAAAAATGTTTGGATTGCATTTCTTAACTCCTAATGACGCTAGTTAACACACTCAGTGCTTTTTTTCCTAACACATCCAATAAATTCTAAAATATCAGTCTCCACCAAATGGTAGACATGTCGGTTTATAGTAAACATATCATTAATGAATTACTATATATATATAGTATAAACTAATTATATATATTAATTATATATAAACTAATTAATTTTTAAACACTAAATCATCTTGATTTTTTTTGAAGTATGCCATCAAATATTTCAGATTCTCATTTAACATGTTTTCTTGTTTTTGTTTTTTACATTAAAACCAAAATCAAGTATAGTAGTGCAACAGGATTATGTTTGTTTGATTTATTTAAAAAATCTTTGTAAACCAACAATGCTATAGTGTAAACCATTGTTTAGAACAGTCAAAATATGGTCAACCGTTTGCTAGAGCAGGCCGTTTAATACAGTTCAGATAAAGGGAAAGTTCACACAAAAATCTAAATTCTGTCATCTTGTTCTTAACCTATTTGGGTTTCTGTTGAACACAAAAGAAGATATTTTGAAAAAAGCTGAAAAACCCATTGCCACTGACTTCCATAGTATGTTTTTTTTTCTACTATATGGAAGTCAATGGATATATAAGGGGTTTTCAGCTTTCTTCAGAATATCATCTTTTGAGTGTTCACAAAAAAAAGAAACCGTTTAAAATCAGTTGAGGGTGAGTAAATGATGAATTTGGGTGAATTATCTCTTAAGTAAAATCCTAGAAGCAAGTGTAATTTTCCTTAAACAATTCAGCAAACAAACAATAATGATCTTAGACACAATACTGTGTTTTTCTTTGTTTCTAAACAAAGCTGAAGCATCTCAGAGCAACACTGCAGTTTCCTTTCTTGATCAATGATCCATTCATAAAGAAAGCCACTTGCTTCTTTTCTAAATGAACCAGTGTTTTGAACGAATCATTTGAACGCTTCAATGAATGAATGATCTGTCAATTGCTCATTAGGACAGCGACTTTCTGCCACCTATTGGTCATTTTAAGTATTACATTTACTGATCCTTGACCAGACATAAAATACACCAAATAAACACATGCAGCAAAAATAGTTTAATTACAGATATAAAATCAAATCCCAATAAATTTTCAGATCTGTTTATTTTTGTCTCTTTTTATATTTTCTGTCAGATATCCAAGTATCACCCATGTGTTCATATGCTTATGTGTTTGTGTGTGTTTTGTGTCCCAGCCTCCAGTCAGAGAGGGTCCAGTTACACGCAGTGCCAGTCGAGCTGCGTCCCTCCATTCACTGTCAGATGCCTCATCAGACTCCTTCAGCCACTCTCCAGGTGACACACACACAAACGCACACACACTCATTCATGCGAAATGAATCACCTGTAAAGTTTATTCTGAGAAATGTTTTTCAGCTCCAGTGTGAGGCGCGGGCAGGCATCTGTGTTTGTGTGTTAGGAGCTTGTGTGTTTTATGTGCACAGCAGGCTCTGTCCATCTCACCATGCCTGACGTCACAGGAGAGCCACACTAATGACAAACAGACCATTCACATGCATACACATACGCACACACATATATATAGCTCATCCTGGAAGCGACAAGTTGTTTGTTTGTGTAAGCTTAAATATGACATTAATTATATACGTTTTACATGGAGAGCATTGATTTGAAGCATTATTCTGGATTTTTTTTAACACAGCACTATATTTTCTGAAATATACGTCACTTTTTTTGCAATATGCAATAGACTGCAACTTCTATTTTGAAGTGACTTATATAATCCATTTTCATTCACACAGCCACATGTATTTGGATTTAAGCAGAGGCATGCGAGTTGTTGTATAAAGCCTGCTTTATATTTCTGCGTCGAGTGATCAGCGTAACCCGTTGCGGTGCATTTATACTTCTGCACGCTGTTTGTGTTGCTTTGCAATAACACTTCTGAAACGCTAGCTGGCAGTAGGTGTTTATGTTGTTTATGAGTTTCTTCACTGGTGTTTTGTTTTTTTTTAACGCTACCCTAATGTACAAGGGGCTCAAATGCTCTCATTTTGAGGCAGGAATGGGCGGACGTGCAACAACTTTAATCATAATCGTTTCCATCTAGAGCTTCACGGGACTCCACACTTGTAAACACTTGCTTTATCGGACTCGCGCGGCTCTTACCTCTGCCCACACTCATCAGTGCTACCAAGTCAACCAATCACAGAGCTTGTGCTATGCGTTGTTGCAATGTGTAGTTACATTTTTGAGAGGTGCGTGTCAGCGTCGCCGACGGCCATGGCGAGGGATATGCGACCATGCATAGGCTGCGCCAGAGCATACACGTGCGATTGACGCAGAAGTATAAATCTGCTTTAACGCAGCGGGTGATTTCAGTTTTACTTTTATTTGTTTTGATGTGATGCTAATAATAAATGTTGTATATAGTGAATTACACTCTTAATTTTTTTGTTTATAGATGTTTTGCTCATTTTTCTTATGGCCTGTTCAGTTTAATGTAAGCATCTATAGAGAATATAGACTATTTTATGTTATTTCTCTACAAAATGATGCCTTTTACACCAGTGTAATGATTTTTTTTCTCCTCAACATTGCAAGTGATGGAGCTTTTAGCCACTTTACCCTCTATGGCATGGTGTTGCCCTCAGGCAACAAAACATTTTTTGGCCTTAAATCCCCCCTTTTCCTTTTTTTTATAAAATATCACAAAAGAAGTCTAATAATAAGTTGGTGACCAATGGAATTTGAGGTGGGTGTTTACTTGACCTTTTATCTGGGGGCAAAAGAGCCTTTTTTGGGACCAAAGTCAGCTTGAGCACACTGCTAGCAGAACGTAAAATAGATTTGACCTTTTAACATATTTTAATTTAAATATCTCTAAATTAAAATATGTGTGATATGCCCGCATATATGAAGAAGCAGATTTGATTGAGAAAAGACACTTTTTGTTATTATCTATATACTAAAATGTTTTTTTTATTTGTTGCCTCAGGGCAACTTTGTGCAGTTAGACCACTTTTATAATAACAATAACATCCTATGGATGGAAATGTGCAGAAATGTATAGTTATCACCATAATATATATTTTTTTGTTTTACTGTATACTATTACTCACAGACAAGTGACAAAATGTGGCACGCACTTCTGCTTCACATCCACCAACAACTACTTTGAGTTTCCACAGTGAATAAGCATTGCTAAATAAGTACATTAAATCGGTACTCCCTAGGAACACAAAACATACCATTTATTGCTACTGTTGGATGTTAAATTAAAACTTTTTACCAATGTATTTATGGCTTTGTTTCTCATTTCACATATAATAATATACAGAAAACTTTGGTGTTTTAGTGCCCTAACTGCACGTTGTTGCCTTGAGGCAACAAGTCGAAATCTGGTGGGGGGAAGCACATTTTATGATTGATTTATTATAAGGGAACCCCAAGCACCCAAAAATTAGGGTGAAATATTTTATTCCTCCTAAAACTATTTTTTTGCCATAGATGGATTGGCCAATTAAAGAGTTTAGTTTTTTTTTTAATAATTGATTTGTTTTCTGACTGCTGGTTATGGTGAAAACCGAATAATACATAATTAAATTATGACTGCTGGTGTTGTATAAAAATGTGCCATTTTGCACTCTGTAAAGTGTAAATAAGAGATTTCTAAATAAGAGATGTGAGAACAGCCTTGCTTATTGTAATGAAGGCATTTGTGAGAGTGCACTGACATTCAGTGGGTTTGTGTGAAGCTTTGGCTTAAGCAGTTTTATCTACCTGTGTAAACATGCAGGAAAGACAACACTGATTTAATGTAAGCTGCATATGATTTAAAAATAAAAGATCTATTTAAAAATAGCAATTCCAATATCAAGTGATATATTCCACAAGTGTGATTATTGTGCAGACAATGTACATGATGCATTTTATGCATTGGCACCAAATGAAATGTACACCTTTAATAATTTAATATATTAAATCCACTAGCCTTATTTATGTAATTTAGCTATTGAAAAAAAAGGAGACCACTTGAAATTTCTCAGTTGCTCAAAATTTTGTGTTTGAGGAAAATGTAAATGTCATTTGTAAAAATTTTAAGTTTATTCTGATAACTAATGATATTCTTCTCAATTTAAAATGATTATGTCATTTAGAGATTTAAGCATACAATAATAAAAAAGACAACACAGTACCAATGTTTTAACTTCAAATGAATTAAGAAATCAATGCATGTAGGAATAACAAGTTTTAATCTTATCGACTGACACTCTGTACATTTCTCTGATTTAATACAAGCTACATATGACTTATTAACAAAAAACCTAATTAAAATGGCTTCAATATAATAAATACACATATTAAAAATGGTTTAGAGCGATTTACTCCACAAGTATGATTATTGTGCAGACAAAGTTCATAATGCATTTTAATGGCAGCAAATAAAATCTGTACTTTTCTCCAGTCTATTTACTCAATAATTGAATATATTAAATCCACTATCCTTCTGTATTATGTAAGTCTGTTGTCAGATGTTGGAATGGACACAAGAGGGAGATAACACTTGCGTTAATCTGCAAACAGGACGCAGTTATCAGCCCAGTATCTCGATATAGTCTGCCTGATGATTTTGTTCTTTGCCAGTGACTCTGCTTCACCTCCCCCCTCCCCCAACATAAAAAAAACACTACTTCACAGTGAAGTACAATTCCTGAGAAAAACTACTCAGTTACAGTAATTTGAGTATTTGTAATTTGTTACTACTTTACATAACATGGATTGTTGCTAATGTGTCTGTTTGTGTCTGTCTTTGCACGGGTAGAGTCAGGCGATCGTAAAATGAATCTGAGTAACCTGCTGATGATGTACCAGGAGCAGGGCTTGAGCTCCAGTCCCGACTCAAAGGAGGAGGATGGCTCCAGTCTCTCCATGCTTCCTCATCTGGCCGACCTGGTTTCTTACAGCATTCAAAAAGTCATCGGCTTCGCAAAGATGATTCCTGGATTTAGGTAAAGTTAGACTGGGTGATTGAGTGTGTCAGGAAGTATTTTAGAAATTAAGGCTTGATTTCTTTTGAGAATATCAAGAGCTCGTTTTAATTGAATTGAAGAAGAAGAGGGGATCTATTTACTAAATTGCAATTTGGTTCAACAACAGGAATATGGAATATATGAACGTATGGAATATGTTAGCATATGTGTTGCAAAAAAACAGAATACATTTTATTACATAAATAATTTATTGAATTAATTTTAGTTATGCCTGTCTGTTACTTTTATTTGTCAGTAGATCAGGCATTGGTTAGATTAACATAATCAATTTTACCAAGCAACACTAAAAAACATGTACCAAGTTTTCAAAAAACATCACAAAATATTAAAAGTCCCGTGACGGGCTTTAAAATATGCATTTTTATTCAATGTTTAATGTAATCTCAACTAAAACACGCAGAGAGGGTTGGGCATAGTGTAGCTCCTCCCCTTTTATAAAAAACAGCCAATAGTGTTTTGTTTTATCACTGCTCTGCCAGTGAGAGTGGTTGAGCTCAAGCG
Source organism: Danio tinwini (assembly GCA_903798205.1). Taxonomy (NCBI): domain Eukaryota; kingdom Metazoa; phylum Chordata; class Actinopteri; order Cypriniformes; family Danionidae; genus Danio; species Danio tinwini. The sequence goes on along the minus strand of CAIGQZ010007154.1, from coordinate 12,048,321 downwards.
CATCAAATGAGAAGAGTCTTGAAGGGGCGGAGCATGTCAGATACTAGAGAGCATTTGATTGGTTATGTTGTGATGAGAAACTGTAGTTTGAGGTGGCGTGAATATATATATAGAGAGAGAGAGAGTGACCGTGATTTTCGAAAGTATTACCTGCTTTGTAAACGTTTATTACCATTTGTTGAGCCTCCCGATAGTCCCAAGCCGATTCGCGTAACGTCACACTTATCAAGCGGATGGCAAACATTTCTGAAATCAAAAATGTTATTCTTCAAGCAAAAATTACTTGATGACCTAATAAAAGACTCTATTTGAGGATGACAGAGCAGCACCAAAATAACAATAGTTTGTTCAAACCACAAAGTTTTACTAACTTGTCAGCAAGATGTTTTTTTAATAATTTAAAATATAATAAAATCTAATTCGATCAGTTATTCTTTTATGCATTTCACACTCATTTTAAGATTATATCATTTTGACATTACAGTGGTCCCTCACTATACCGCTGTTCACTTTTCGTGGCCTCGCAGTTTCACAGATTTTTTTTGTGTAATTTGACTTACTTTTGTTTCTGCAGTGCATTGTGTTCTGCATCCTGATTGGCTGTAGACCATTGTCAATCATCTCCTCCGTGCCGTGTCTCCTGTTACAGTATAGAAAATTCAGCTTGTCAAAATTATATAAATCTTCGATGGCTCGCAGTGTGACTCTGAAGTGCTGTACTGTATGCTTGCAGGTTTTCTCCTCACAATGTCAACGAAACGTTCAGTACTGTCACAGGCACCTGCGGTAGTACTTAAAAGGCAGAAGAAGATGCTTACAAACCCACAAAATGTTGAAATTCTGGACATGCTAAAGGAAGGTAGAAGTTGGTGGCTGTAGGGCGCAATTACAGAATAAATAAATGAAGATTAAATAGTTTTGATCTTTGGTTTCATTCTATAATACTGTACCTATTTTTCTATGAGGGTTTGAACTTTGAGAGTGTTCAAACGAGTGTGAAAAGTGTGAAAATGTTAATGCCTGTCTGAGAAAAGTGCATAAAGTGTGTAGTGAGGGATTTTAGAGCCTTAAAACATCTATAATAATTGTAAATAAAGCTGACAACTCCCGCAAATAACGAGGAACAACTGCGTTCTGCAAACTATCATTTACTGATTTATCAACATTTATTGTTAAATAACATTTTTTTGCGCACAATAACAGGACAACACAATAAAAATAAATAATAAGATACAAAGATATATCAAAAATAAAAACAAATGGTGCAATAACACTGATTTTACAATGACAACAAATTCATTACCATTTTGTTAATTTGACTGATTGTTCTCCATTTAACCATGCTTGTTTTGGGGAAGTTTCATCTTTTTTTTCAACCTAAAAGGTAAACGTTAACAAGACTACCATCAGATTTGATTTCCTCAGGAACATAAAAATAGGTTTGACCTTCTAGACTGACGCTCTCTGTACATTTTTCAGTGCTTTTCCATGTATTTCCCAGCATCCACTGAATGTGTGTACATACATATGCATTATGGAGCGCGTGTTGCTGTGGGAACCATAGGAGTGTCATGTTATCTGAACTGAAGACACCCACTCCTTCTACATCTGCCATTCACAGAGTCTAGCTTGAGCCAAAACTGACGCCTGTGTGTGTGTTGCAGAGAGCTGACGGCTGAAGACCAGATTGCTCTGCTGAAGTCCAGCGCTATAGAAGTGATCATGCTTCGATCCAACCAGTCGTTCAGTCTGGAGGACATGAGCTGGAGCTGTGGAGGACCTGAGTTTAAATACTGCGTCAATGATGTTACCAAAGGTACACATCAACTCAAGCTTAGACGTAGTGTGGTATGTTGCCATGCAATGGTTGCCGTGTTATCATAGATGAGCTTTATTTAAAATAACAGGAAGTAATGTGTTAGATTTTAAGTCTCAAACTCAATTCCTGGAGGGCCGCATCTCTGCATAGTTTTGCTTCAACTCTGATCAAACACCGCTGATCCAACTAAGGAAGGTGATCATGACTCTTTTGAACACTTCGATTATTTGGATCAGCTGTGTTTGAAGGGGTTTGTGCAAAACTGTGCAGGGCTGCGGCCCTCCAGGAATTGAGTTAGAGACCTATGTGTTAGAGGAATCTTTTCTCTTATTAGAAATGTTATACAGGCGACTAACTGAAATGAAATACTGAAATTACTGAAATCAAAATACAAATGCATTGAAGCAAATTACAAATTGTTAAGTTCATAATAAAATTACCAAAGTTTAAACTGAAAATATAAATGAAATCTAATTAAAATATAACAATAATAGTATATAAATGTATTAAAATAGCGCTGAACAGATGTTTTACTGTTTTCTTAATGTATCTTGACTAGAACATTTTATTTGCCTTTTATTTTGTGTCAGGAGTTGATCAGTAGGTGAATTGAAGGTTATACTTTTTTAACAATTATAGTGTCTCCAAAGTCAAAGTAATTTAATGTAAGCATATTTATGCACTCACTGAGCACTTTATTAGGTACACTGACCTTACTAGTTCAGAACTGCCTTAGTCTTTCGTGGCATAGATTCAACAAGGTACTGGGAATTTTCCTCTGAGATTTTGGTCTATATTGACATGATAACATCACACAGTTGCTTGGTCACAAAGTTGATTTATCGGCTGCACCACTATGATGCGAATTTGCCATACCTAATGGGTGCTCTATTGAGTTGAGGTCTGGTGACTGTGGAGGCCATTTGAGTACAATGAACTCATTGTCATTTTTAAGAAACCATTTCGAGATGATTCACACTTTGACATGGCACATTATCCTGCTAAAAGTAGCCATCAGAAGATGGGTACACTGTGGTCATAAAGGGATGGACATGGTCAGCAACAATAATCAAATAGACTGTGGCATTAACACAATGCTTAATTGGTACTAATGGGCCCAAAGTATGCCAAACAAATATCCCCAAAACCATTACACCACCTCCCACCACCACACCACCAGCCTGAACCATTGATACAAGGCACGATGGATCCATGCTTTCATGTTGTTGATGCCACATTCTGACCCTACCATCCGAATGTCACAGCAGAAATTGAAACTCATCAGAGGCAACATTTTTCCAATCTTTTATTGTCCAATTTTGGTGAGCCTGTGGGAATTGTAGCCTCAGTTTCCTGTTCTTAGCTGACAGGAGTGGCACTTGTTGTGGTCTTCTGCTACTGTAGCCCATCTGCTTCAAGGTTCGGCGTGTTGTGGTTTCAGAGATGCTCTTCTGCATACCTCAGTTGTAGCAAGTGGTTAGAGTTACTGTTGCCTTTCTATTAGCTCGAACCAATCTGGCCATTCTCCTCTGTCGATGATATCAACAAGGCATATGGATATTTTCTCTTTTTCAGACCATTCTCTGAAAACCCTAGAGATGGTTGTGCGTGATAAACCCAGTAGATCAGCATTTTCTAAAATACTCAGACCAGCCTGCCTGGCACTAACAACCATGCCACATTCAAAGTCACTTAAATCACCTTTCTTCTCTATTCTCATGCTGGGTTTGAACTGCAGCAGATCGTCTTGACCATGTCTACATGCCTAAATGCATAGAGTTGCTGCCATGTGATTGGCTGATTAGAAATCTGCGATAACGAGGAGTTGGACAGGTGTACCTGATAAAGTGGCTCATGAATGTATGTAAAATAGAAGTAATGTCTTTTGTAGCACAAACATTTCACAGATACTTGTATGAGAAATTTATTAATTCACATGCATATTATATTTGTAAGATTTTATGAGACATTAACTTAAGTTAAATCTGTATATGTTCAAATTAACATTAGCAACTAATTAGCATATATGACTCAAATATGATATTAAATTATGATATTATTTTATTGGGCTCCAATCGATATTAATTGATAATGAGAATTACTCAATTATAAATGTAATAACAATGTTGAGCAAAAAATGTAAGTGTTATATTAATCTTGTGAATCTCTTTTAGTAATTTGCCTAATCCTCCTGGCTTGTGTGTGTTTGTGACGCAGCTGGACACACTCTGGAGCTGCTGGAGCCTCTGGTGAAATTTCAGGTGGGCTTAAAAAAGCTCAACCTGCATGAAGAGGAACATGTGCTGCTCATGGCCATTTGCCTACTGTCTCCAGGTCAGAGCACATACAAATCAAATATTACACAGACTGACACTTTAAAACATATAGACTTTTTGTTTCTCCTCTAAATTCTAAAAATGTCTAAATGTATATTCAAAATAACCAAACAAACTAAGTAATTGTGACTTTAAAACTTTTTTTTTTCTTACAGTTGGTAGTTTATATTGTAAATGCAGTTTGTTTTCCACTATATGATATTATAAAATTACATGACTGCAAGGTTAATTATCTTATATTTTCTTTATGGTTTGATCAAAAATGTTTTTTGTTCAAAAAATGCAAAAAAAAAAAAAAAAGCCAAATTTTGTGTAAATCCGTTGAGTGGTTTAAGAGTAGATTCCTTTTTTTACCCACGCAAAATGGTTGCTGAACTACCGCTTGCTGTATCAGTGTTGTCCACCAGAGGGAGCCGTTTCTATGGAAAGACTCGTTAATGGGATATATGCACAGACTTTTTATTTCAGCCAGAGAGCCTCAGCGCTTCTGGTAAACTGTCTTTCCATTAAAAAATTGCCACATTTAATCTCAGATAAAATAAAAAAAATCTGTGATCTTTACTGCCTGATGGATATACAATATGAAGTGGGTCTCAGACCAAACAAGAAGCACTGCATTAAATTCTATTTCCCCTGCCATGTCTTCAAAATATGAACATTTATTTTACTCCAGTATTTTTAATGGAGTTTCTGTGCTCGCCTGCTGATCCTGATGGCACTAGTAGCTACACAGTGTTTCATATCTTTTTACGCTTGAACAACTAAATGAATGCTTAAGTCTATTTAACTGAATGTATTGTAATTACATTACAACAACGATGCAGCAAAAGGAACCTTATAAAATTGAAAATAGTTACATTAAGCTTTCACCAGAAGTTTATCATTGGCTGAAAAACACTAAGTGTGCATAGAGCCAATTATATTTTCAAAGACACTTGTCCATTGCATCTTCTCATGTGTTTCCCAATGCCATGTCAAATTTTTATTAAGAATTTATTATAAAGTTGTACAGGGTTCATACAGTCAGGGAAAACCTGAAAAAGTCATGGAATTTTGACATGGCATTTTCCAGGCCTGGAAAAGTTAAAAAAAAAAAAAACAGAAAAAACCCACAAAGTTTTGGAAACTTCATGGAAAACGGATACAGTTGCAATCGGAATTATTGAATCCCCTTTTAATTTTTTTTCTTTTTTAAATATTTCCCAAATGATGTTTAACAGAACAAGGAAATTTTCACAGTGTGTCTGATAATATTTTTTTTCTTCTGGAGAAAGTCTTATTTGTTTTATTTTGGCTAGAATAAAAGCAGTTTTAAATTTTTAAAACCCATTTTAAGGTCAAAATTATTAACCCCTTTAAGCTATTTATTTTTTTTATTATCTACAGAACAAACCATCATTATACAATAACTTGCCTAATTACCCTAACCTGTCTAGTTAACCTAATTAACCTAGGTTAAGCCTTTAAATGTGACTTTAAGCTGTATAGAAGTGTCTTGAAAAATATCTAGTCAAATATAATTTACAGTCATCATGTCAAAGATAAAATAAATCAGTTATTAGAGATGAGTTATTAAAACTATTATGTTTAGAAATTTGTTGAAAAAATCTGCTCTCCGTTAAACAGAAATTGGGGGAAAAAAAAATAAACGGGGGCTAATAAATCAGGGGGTTGAATAATTCTGATTGCAACTGTACCTGTATACTTGAATATAGGTTGTTTACTTCTTTTTTGTCCTTGGCCAACACATACTCTCACAGTATTAGTGCAGTGTAAGCATTGTCTAAATCAATTTTACATATATATAAATGTAAATTGAAACTAAATAGATTGTTGCGTGTTTTACGATATGCTGCAATACATTTTAACATGCATTGGTTTTCTTTTACCACAGATATGTAGACATTGCATAAAACATTAGGTCATGAAAATTTACTTCAAAGTCTTGGAAAAATCATGGAAAAGTCATGGAATTTTACTAGCAAAAATGTGTATGAACCCTGTTGTAACATTTTAAATTTAGATTGGACAGCCTTGTCATTGGTTTATGGAAAACAAATGTTTAGCATTTGATTTAAATTAAACCAGCACCAGGTCAAGATTTTGACATCAGTTTGAAGCAGTTCACTAATATCAATCCTGATGTCATTTTGATGTCTTTTCATCATCAATTGCCCAATGGGTTGCACTTGGACCCTGATGACTGCTGGCTTTGTTTTTTGTCAGTTTATGTTGTGCAATTCTTACCTTTTCTCTCAACTGCGAATGTATATTTCATAACTGCAGTTTAGGCTAATTTATACTTCTGCGTCAAGCGCACTCATATGCTCCGGCATATTCTTGCAGTCGGCATATTCTGCAGCCTTCGCGCAGTTGCATAGCCCTCGCCGTTGCTCTCAAAAAAGGTAACTACACGTCACAACGATGCGTAGCGCAAGCTCTGTGATTGGTCGCTTTGGTATCGCTGACGAGGGTGGGCGTTACCTGAGAGCCGCTCAAACCCTTTGGAGCGAGTGTTTACAAGTTCCTGTGAAGGAGCTCCAGGTGGAAAGTTTTGTTTTGTGTTTACCTTATGATTAAAGTTGCTGCATGGCGCCACTTCCTGCCTCAGAATGAGCTACTTCCTACCTCAATTTTAGTTACTTATACATCAAGGTAACATCCAAAAAAAACTACACCAGTGAAGAAACAAAACACAGAGGAACATAAAACTCCACTGCCAGCTAGCGTTTCAGAAGTGTTAATGCAGAGCAACATGCGATTACTCGAAGCAGAAGTATAAACCAGCTTTAATAGTGAGTGTACACTTTACTGTATTTTGCAAGATGTGTGTGTGCGCGTGCGCGCGGGCGCACATTTCTGTTTTACTATTTACATTTTGTCTCAGAATTGTGCTTATATCTTGCAAACTTTTCATTATGAATTAAAAAAATAAAAGTGACTCCAGGTCAACGTTTAACACACACACACACACACACACACACACACACACACACACACACACA
>CAIGQZ010007154.1:12015007-12035994 GCA_903798205.1 Danio tinwini | reverse complement strand
TGTGTGTGTGTGTGTGTGTGTGTATGTTTGGGTAGGGAATTTAGGAAAGTACGATTGAATGCTAACCTCCTGCCAAGTGCAGGTGAATATATATAAATATATCTATATTTTTTTTTCTCTCACAATCTTATTGCTCTCTTTCGACTGTCTATTTTATCGTCTTCATGCCTTCTCTCTGTACTAAGCTGCTCAGTACTATGCGGGATGAGGGTGTACACTCGATTCTAAAACTGGAAAATGATGAAAGCTTCCAGACCTTGTAACCATTCACTTCTATTTTTCCGTTCCGATGATTATTTCGTGACGAGTGAGTGAGAATATCCCTGCAGCACTTACCACCATAACTAGATCTGACAAACCCGGGACTACTTTGGCAAGCCGTTTTGACTTTAAATCTATAACTCGTACTAGTATCTATTTACATGTTACTAGTACTTATTTTTTTAGATACTACTAGTATCTTTTCCATTGAGTACTAGTACTTATTCATTAGATACTACTGCCTATTCTTTAGATCAGTAGTCTCAAAACAATTCCTGGAGGGCGCAGCTATGCATAGTTTCACTCCAACCACCTCCAACTCACACCTGCTTAATAGTTTATAGTAGTCTTGAACACCTTGATTAGTTGGATCAGCTGTGTTTGTTTAGGGTTGGAGCAAAACTGTGCAGAGCTGCGGCTCTCCAGGAATCCAGTTTGAGACATATGCTTTAGATACTAGTGCTTTTTAAAAAATATACTAGTGCTTACTCATTAGACACTAGTTTTTTGTATTAGATACTAGTACTCATTCATTAGATACTAGTACCTATTAAATAGATACTAGTACTTATGTATTAGATACTAGTACTTGGGTATTAGATACTAGTTCTTATTCATTAGATACTAGTACTTATACATTAAATACTAGTATTTATTTAAATGATACTAGTACTTATTCATTAGGTATTAGTACTATTTATTAGATACTAGTACTTATTTCAATAGTGACTAGTAACTATTCTGTTGTTACTAGTAACAAAAAAGTAATTGGTTTCTATGGCATCTGTCATTGAGATATCAACTTTTCAATTTTTGTTATGTATTCCAGCTGGGACTAGTACATATTTCTATGTACTAGTAGTTAATCATTACATACTAGTACCTAATTAATAGATACTAGTACTTATGTGTTAGATACTAGTATTTATTCTTTAGATACTAGTATTTAAATAATAGATACTAGTACGTATTAAATAGATACTGGTACCAATTCATTAGATACTAGTAACTATTAAATAAACACTAGTAGTTTTTCATTAGTGCTAGTATTTATTTATTTATTAGAGACTAGTTTCTTTTATAATTATTACTAGTAACAATTCTTATTTTACTAGTCAGTTCTGCTTTTTTACTCGTCTTATGTTATGACTAGTCCAAATGGAAAAGTAGAGGTCAATTAAACATATTACTAGTAAAATAAAAATTTTTACTAGTAACATTTCAAACAATTACTAGTATTTAGTAAATGTGTACTAGTATCTTTTAAATAAGTTGTGGTATCTATTTAATAAGTACTTGTATCTAATTAATAAGCACTATATCTGTTAAATAGATACTAGTATCTAATGAATAAGTACTAGTATCTAAGGGTGTTTTCACACCTGCCTTATTTAGTTTGGTTGAGTCGCACTAGAGTTCGTTTTTCCTCATGGTGCGATTTAATTTGGGCAGGTGTAAATGTAGCAATCGCACTCAAGTGCACATTAAAAAAGTGTACCGAGAACTTCCTTGAAGAGGTGGTCGCGGTATGCTTTCAAACGAACCCTGGAGCAGTTTGTTTGTGGTGAGAACATGATCCAAACTAAAACAGACCCAACCGCAAAAAGTACTGCGTTTTTTTTTGGACTAATCCAGCTGCTGTAGTCCGATTCGCTGTCCCATCTTATGGGGTATGGAGGAAAGTTATTTGTTGACAGTTCTTTACCTACAATTTTAAACAGAGAGAGAGAGGGGGAAAAACATTACTTGATGGATCATCATTTTCAGAAGAGGACCATGTCGCAGTTTAACAAAATTAATTCACGCCTCCTCCTGAAGTGACTTGCAATGCTCCTTCGCCATTTGCAATGCATTAAAACATTGTTTTTCAGCCACTGCCGCGCTTCTTTCTCGAAATGAATAGTTTGTCTAACGTGATGTATACAAACTATGTAGCATACTATGACCAGGGATGCTATCAGCCAGCGCTCCATAGTAAAAAGTGACATTTTGTGTCTGCTGGTTTGTTCACTTGCGGGAGTTCCATTGGCATTGTTCCTCACGTTAATTCTGACCAGTCGAAAACAGTTTAGGAAATACGTTCAATAACATCTAACCAATGAGTCCATGACTGCATTTTTGTTCTTTTCAACTGGTTTAGACCAAAGCAATCAGTGTGGTGTGAAAAGGACCCAAAATTGGCAGAACAAAGCTACAATGTGTCATTTGTTGCCCTTGGTCCAGAACAAATGAACCGAACCACAAATGTGAAAGCACCCTATACATAAGTACTAGTATCTATTTTATAGGTACTAGTATCTAATGAATAAATACTAGTATCTAATAAAGAGAACTAGTATCTAATGAATAAGCAGTAGTACTTAATGGAAAAGATACTTGTATCTAAAAAAGAAGCACTAGTAACATGAAAATAGATACTAGTACGGGTTATAGATTAAATGTTAAAACGGCTTTCCATAGACTACATGTCAAGTTCAAACCGATATGCGTTACGCATGACGATGATGATGGCGAGACAGGAGATAGACGAAGATGTTGGTCTCTTTTCAGAGTCCAAAATGTAACCATAACAAACTACCTCTCTGGGGAACAGACACATTTGATTTGTATTTTTTTATGATTCATGTTTGTATTTATTGCTGTGCAGTGGCTCACATGGACAACCCAGTACCTCATGTATGAATATCACTTAACAAAGACGCCTTAACAGCTGTTTTATCAGATTATGTTTTTCTTTTTTAACTGTTATTATATGTGTGTACAGTATTAGTATCCTTAGCAGACAGACAGACAACAAACATACAGGTTCACAAAGCTGAGAGCTGTTAAGGCGTGGTCACTTCCATGATTGACAGTGTTCAGTTGCTGCTGGGATTGGCTGGCCGTCCTCAGGCCCCGCCCTCCCCCTCTTTTTTCTGACTGCTCAGTTGGATTTTGCTGCTCTGCAAAAATAATTACACAACACCTGTCAGGGCACGAGCTGCTCTTATTTTCTCTCAGTGGATGATTGTCTACTCTGCCAACCACACATGCTCAAAACCTCATCCTTACCTCAGTCGAAAACATATATATATATATATATATATATATATAAACGCTCTACTGTCAATACCTCATCCCAGGTCAATCCTAAAATGGAGTAGATGATCGAGTCGTCCATGATAACGAGAAAAGGAGGAGACACGTGCTCTTTACCTCTCCTCTTCTGTCTGCGCACTGACGGACAGAAGATTAATAGGAAGTTTGTGGTGCTTAATGGCTCATGAATGCAGAAGTACTTCTGTCTCTGAGCCATTGGGTACCATAAAGACAACTGTAATAGAAATGCTAGCTGTTTACAGGCTGACAGTAGTACGCCTGCTCACCAGGACAAAACCAGTTGAATACGACCATTCATGAAACGGTTGAAATTGCGTTTTGTTTTTTTGCTTTAGTTTTTTTCTTTTTCATCATAAAGTATTGTAAATTCATGTTCCTGATTTCATGTAATATTGGTCAAATGTTTTACAAATCAATAAAAATATAATAATGAACAATGGTTATAGTCTTTAATTTTTCTTTGTGTAGGGGAATTAATTCAGTAAAAAAATACTGAATATACAGACCCTTATGTACTGTTCATTCACACACTTATACACTACGGCCAATTTAGTTTATTCCATTCACCTATAGCGCATGTATTTTGGACTGTGTGGGAAACCAGAGCACCAGGAGGAAACCCACGCCAACACGAGCGTGGGAACTGTTGGGGATGTTTTCATCCACTCTGGGGTGATTTTAAGTATTAATTTGGCCATGACTTTTTCTGTTTCAGCTAGCAGAATGATTTTGGGGGACATATCTTATTTTGGCACATTTTGAGAAAAGGATTAGATTTTTTTTTTTTAAATCTAATCTCTGGACAAATTTACTACTCTTTTGTTATGCGAGTTATGAAAACATCCTCTGAATTAAAATGCTGTAAAAATGTTTTAGATAAATATTTTTTTCAAATTTTCTTGCACAAATCTGTTAATCAACCTCAGTCCTGATCAACTTCAATTACTTTGAAAATTACAGATTTTAACTCTTTAGTTGCCAAATTCATAAATGATGTCACTGATTTGGTAAAAAAAACACACACAAATTTGACCTTTTATTAAAGTCTTAACAGGTAAAACAGCACTACCTTTTATGCATTGTTTTTTTTATTCATTTTCTTTTCCCCCTATTTTACTGGTGGTGGCTGTTTTTGCCTCATTGACTTCCATTTTTTTATTGCAAAACCACCATATAATCATGCATTTTTGATTGCTGGTGGTTTTCCCTGTTGGGAAGTGGTAAACATTTTTACTGTTGATCATCAGTATTAACTCTTTAGATAGGCCTGTGCAAAAAAAGTGTAGTTTCTGGTTTTTATATCAGGCCTGTAGCCAGCCTGGTGTTAAGGGGTGGTTCTTTTTTTTTCTCAAAATGTGGACCTTTTTGCAGTTATTCACCTCATTTACTATTTATGAAATGCATTTTTGTTACATTTTAGGCTCTAGTTTTAGCTGGATTCGCTTGTTAGATGGTCATCATAACCACATCAAAATAATATACCAAAGTATTTCCTAAAGATTTAGAATAAATTATAAAGAATAAATAAGATACTTATTTTTAAAATACAAATTTATTGCATCATATATATTAGAAAAAAATAAGAATCTATTAAAGTTTTAAACTAAAACTGTAGCCTGTAGCCTACAAACTGGCCAGAACATTCAACATTCCTCAGTTGGAATTTGTCTATTTGAATAATAACATATTTAAACATAATAAGCGCTTCACAAAATGTAAGAGCTTCACAATTTTTTTAGTCTCTCGTAAAAAGTACACTTCATTTGATTGGAAACTCATGGATGACAACAATAGCCAAATTAGCTTTCAAATCAATTTTAATAGGGTCTGCTTTTGGTGCTTCACTCCTTTTTATTGGTCATTTTTTTGTTTCAAGAGTAAGGTCCAAGATTTAGAATAAAAGTTACTTGTCAAATGTTTTCTCTATTTATAAACAATACAGTAGCGGAAGATTAATTCACTTACATCCGATTGTATGTTTTCTTGCTGGATGTTAGACTAATGGAAAATAATAGTTTGCATGGGCCAAAACTGATTAGCAGAAGTCACACCAAAGTGACACCCAACAGAGGATTCTGCTTGTTCTTAAAGCCTTTTTCCAATGGATTAATTTCACTATTTATGATGGCATAGCAGTCAAAACAAGACAAATGAGCCCATGTATGGGATAAATTCTAAATCCTTTGTTATTGGTCATACACAATTCTGAACCTTTGTCACACAGGCTGGTATATGGAGTATAACCGCAAATTAAAGTGTATGTGTGTCTGTGAGTGTGTGAGAGTGACACTATGGAGTAAACAAAAACAAAGACTGTGCATTTATGCACCATCAAATGTGGTTATAATGGACAATGCATCAAAGCCAATCATTCACTAATCGTTGTCCAAGACTGTGATCATTTTGTGTGTTTTTATTTTCACCAAACCAGTGACATCATTTGTGAACTTGGCAATTAAAGAGTTAAAATCCTGTACTTTTCTTAACAATTCAGTAGTTCTGATCAGGACTGAGGACAAATTTATGCAAGAAAATAAAAAAAATAATAATCTGATGCATTTTTACAGCAGTATAATTCAGTGGATGTTTTCATCCCTATTGTAACAAAAGGGTAGTAAATTTAAACGGTGCACAAGGGGTAAGGTCAGACACAAAGATTGTATTTATTTCCTGTTATTTCCTGATTTTTTTTTTTAAATCACATTCTTTTTTTCATCACCAAAAAAGGCCTCTAATGTGAATGTATAATCAAATAATTGTATAAATAAAAAAATCGTATATATATATTTTTCTAAATATCTGTATATATCGATGCATCTAAATAATTATTATTGTTATAACATTAATGTGACATAAATGGTCATATAGCTTTACCAACTCTGTTTGTGTGAAATATTAAAAACGAAATAATTTTTAAAGCAGCAAGTCATCGGAGAATACAGGCTTGACCTGACAGTTTGAGTTGCATACTAAGACATGCAGTACTGTATCTGGAATATAAATGATTGACTCAGTTGGTTGCTCATATGATAAAATATGAATGCCTGAGATTCATAACAGTTCATGGGAGACTGATTCTCTCTCTTACTCCCTCTTTCTCTCTCTCACACACACACTCTGAGTGACATGAGCTCCACAAACCAGTTCAATTTCACTTTGAGACATTCTCGCATATTTTTGCACATCTTAAATAATCTTTTGTCGGTTTACAATCTTAAGTTTGAGTAGACTCTTTCACAACTGGTTTGTGGTAATAAAATCGACAACAACGAAAAGCAGCAATTCTAATAAACCAAAGAAAATCTATTGCAATTTTTGTAATTGTAATTATTGTTTTATTTTTGCTGTGTGTGTACATGTAATATGTATTACTATTGCTCATCTGCCACCGACCCTCATCCCCCAAGTCAAACACTCCATTTTGTTAGTATACCACAATATCAAAGCCTGTTGTTACCACTTAATAAAAGTAAACTTGGCTAAATTAATAAAATTTCACAATTAATTTTTCCCGTCACATCTAAGAGTTTATATCTCACAATACCGACTTTTGTTTACAGAATTGCATCTCAGAACTGTGTTTATATATATATTTTTTTTTGTAATGAACTGGCTATTAGGCGACACGGTGGCTCAGTGGGTAGCACTGTCACCTCACAGTGAGAAGGTCAGCTGGAGTTTGCATGTTCTCCTCGTGTTGGCGTGGGTTTCCTCCTGGTGCTCTGGTTTCCCACACAGTCCAAAATACATGCGCTATAGGTGAATGGAATAAACAAAATTGGCCGTAGTGTATAAGTGTGTGAATGAGTGTGTATGGGTGTTTTTCAGTACAGGGTTGCGGCTGAAAGGGCATGCGCTGTGTAAAACATACTGGATAAGTTGGCGGTTCATTCCGCTGTGGCGACCCCAGATTAATAAAGAGACTAAGCCGAAGGTGAATGAATGAATAAACTGGCTATATTGTAAATTTATATTTGACAATTCTCAAAAAGTAATACAGTGTGAAGTTTAAACTCTGATGTGATTATGAATATAGAAATGTGAGGATTTCCATACCACAACATACTCATACCAAAAGTTTTCATTTCTGTTCTCCGTCCACTATTCCTTCTCTGCTACAATGCACTTGAGCCGGGGAGATTGGTATAAATAATTGGTAAAATATCTTCTTTACTGTTCATTAGAACAAAAAAGAAACTCAAGCAGGGGTGGAACAAGTGGTAAGTTAATCCTATAATTTCCTATCCTTTATTCTCCATAAAAAAGTGATGTTTTCAAGTTGATACAACTATTTAAGTGTTGTTTAGCCCCAGGTGAAGCAGCTGTGCTATTGTCATGTTGTAAGCATGTTGTAAGACCCTTTTTCTGTTTTAGTGATTTATATTGTAATAGGCCTATATTGATTTTTATATTATATTATATTTATTTTTTTTTACAAAATATCCTGTCTTTGTAAAATGAGATTTAAGCATTTTAAGGTGAAGCTCTGTAATTTTAAATTGTGGTGAGCAAAATGCAGTATGCCACTACAATGCTGATTGATTGTACAATTCTTGTACAATGATTGATTGTACAACATCTTATTGGATTAATAGTTTTAGCATGATTTTTCAAATGCTAGTTATTATTATTATTATTATTATTTAGTTTTGATTATTTAGACTAATTTGTGCATCAAATGTGATATACTTGGCCTGGGATTTATATTTATCTTTTTTTTAAATATATATATATATATATATATTTCAGAACAGCCTCTTCCCCATCAATTTAACCCCTTACGGACGAGGGGATAAATACATAAAAAGGGATAATATAAAAACGTTAAAATGACATAAGAAGAATAATACAAATAAAAAAAATTAATAAGTACTGCCATCCTTAATACTTTTCAGGGGATACATTTGTACATCAAGTTAAATTGTGTTACATTGTTGTTACCTCAGATTACATTGGTGATAGGTTAATTAACCTCTAAATGAACATATTTAAATATGTTGTAATACTTTTCCACCTCTTCAGAAAAATATCAGTCTTCATTTGTAGACATGCAGTCATTTTTTCCATTACATAAACCTGTTTAAGTCTCTGAATCCACTGAGCCCTTTGGAGAACCTTCTTCCACCCAATTTACTGCTATCATTCCTTTAGCAACCAACCAGTAGTAATTATATTATTCAAACCCAAAAACAACTAATGGGTTAAACGTTGACGCAATCTTAAAAAAAAGTCTTTGAAAAATCAGTCATGTTATGTCGCAGAATGCATAAAAAAGTCCTGCGAAATCTTAGGGGGACTGTGACGAAGTAAATGACACGTTCATTTTATGAAGCTTCATTTTATGCTTGTGGCCACTAGATGGGGATGTTCGACACGCTAAAGTAATCAGCCTGAAAGTCTATCGTCTTGCTGCTTCCAATAGCAGCTTTTTATTGTGCTCAGTTGTTACGTTACTTTTACTTTTCAGGTGTTGCAGAATGAGAACGCTAACAGCCGTTTGAAGACAGCAATCTTTTGAACGGTCAGGATATATTTTAATGGATTTGTTTTGTTAAAAGCATTTGAATATTGCTTAACAAACGATCTTTTGAGTATAAAAGTAGTAATTTTGCAAATAAGTCTCACTAAGCCTAACTTTAGCCCACTTGTTTTGCATGTTTTCCCTCCTTTTTCTTTTAGCAAACTACTGTAACGTTTGCGGTTATGTACTTGGTTATGTACTCTAATGAATTATACATTATCCAGTAGGCCTACAGCCATATGTTCACGATTTATTACAGTAAATTGTGAAACTTAATTATCAAATATAAAATGCATTCAAAATCCATTCAAATCTGAGGAGCCATGTTCACAGTCCTTCGCCAATACTGTACTCTCCAGTGGCCTCATCATGGGACAGTAAAGTGTTGTCAGATGTACTCCAGAATTTCACTGAAAAAAATATTGGCAGCACGGTGGCTCAGTGGTTAGCACTGTAACCTCACAGCAAGAAGGTTGCTGGTTCGAGCCCCAGCTGGGTCAGTTGGCATTTCTGTGTGGAGCTTGCACGTTCTCCCCGTTTTGGCGTGGGGTTCCTTAAGTGTGCCAGTTTCCCCTTCAGTCCAAAGACATGCCATGCGGTATAAGTGAATTGAACTAACTAAATTGGCCATAGTGTATGTTTGTGAATGTGAGAGTGTATGGGTGTTTCCCAGTACTGGATTGCAGCTGGAAGGGCATCCGCTGCGTAAAACATATGCTGGGATAGTTGGTGGTTCATTCCACTGCGGCAACCTCTGATAAATAAAGGGATTAAGCTAAAGGAAAATAAAATGAAATGTTAACTGAGTAGTTTTTGTCTACTCTTTTATAATTGCTGTGAATTTCGAAATACACTTTTCGCGTAATACTTTTTTGGCTAAACAATAGTAGTATGTGATTTCAGATGTCCCATAGTATTCACAAACTGGAAAAAATACCATGGCCTACTATTTCCTCCAACATTCTGAAGTGTGGATCCAATGGACAGACAGTTTTAGAGAGTAAATGAGCCTGTGAATGGTAGTGAAGTGACCCAAATGATGCTCATAGGTAGGCCCACACGGAATCTGCGCTCGCAGATTTTTTGCAGAATTTCCAGATTTTTAGCCCATCATTAATTCTGTTTATTTACTTACAGTTTTTACTTACTATTTACTGTTAATCTAATTGGATTTGCATTTTAAACATTAAATAAAAGTTAAAAATATATTATTTTTTATTTCACTTTTTAAGGTTTTAGTTATGAGACTCCTAAAATAATTCAGCAGAAATCCACAGATTTTTACCAAAATTCTCAGCAGAAATAGCAAAAAAAATCCGCAGATTCCGTCTGGCCCTACTCATAGGTTGTATATATACATTGTAACATGCTGAATATACTATGAACAAATTTCAACTATACCACCCACATTCATTTTATTTAGAAAAGGCTTTTTAAGAGTTGTGAAGTACGCTTCAAACCAAATGTAGTACATACCCAGACTTACATACCCAAAATGCAATTTTGTACACACCTAATCAGTTTCCTGAGGTCACAGCTGCTCACACACACTTTCCCCAATTATAGATCATATGAAAATAGGCATATTTAGACACTTTCAAATGACTTTCAAATTGAGGAAATTCGTTTTTTAAAAGCAGCTACTGAACCAACACTGACTGGATGTGAGTGGAATCGCTAGGATTGGTATTTGAGAGTTTCATTTTAGTTGAGTGGTAGATCTCATCTTTGAGCACCTCTCAGATATCTAATACAGAGCAGACATGTTTTTTTTTTCTCCAGCAGTCTGAGAACCGTCAACTCATTGTGGCGTGTGTGTATTCATGTGTGTCAGGAGAAAATGGAGTTTATCAGGGCTCACAGGAGGATCGTTAGTCAGCGTAGGTTGATTTTCGTTGGCTTGCGGGGAGCAGGAGATAAGATGTGCCAGAGTAGATGATCTGTCGAACTCACCAAGAGGAGGGACGGAAGCCGAACCCAGGTCAGTGAAGTCATGTGATCACTTGTTGATTTCAGCTCAGGAAACTTTTCAGATGGTCTCCAAAATCAGACAGGAGTTTTCTACATCTGTCCAGGCATTGTATGAGTTGTCTCATAAGAGGCCTTGAACCTGCTAAACATCACTGGTGCATCCTAGCACTGTTGTGAACTCTATGTAAAGCTTGCCTGAGAATAACCTTTGTCCTTTGAAGCATTAAAATGCTTTCTGAGGAGCAATATTAACCTCTAAATCTAATTTTGGTATTAATCATTCGGCAGTCAGGTTCTTTATAGAGAATTATACTTGACATTTTTCAACAAATAAAAAAGACTTCACGGTTACTGCTCGGAGACAAAAAGCCTTTTTGGTGACAACATGCAACTGTACTGATAACCTGTTACTGACGTGAAGTAAATTTATAAATCTGAAATATGAATCGCTTAGTAAGCTTAAAGAAAATGATGGAAATTAAACATTACTTTACAGCAGGGGTGCCTAAACTTTTTCTTATAGGGGGCCAACAATCAAACTTGATTGAGGGTTGTGGGCTGAAGTTAAATATATCAAACTGTATTACATTAAAATTTGCCATAGATAATTTATTTGCTAATATTTAAAAATCACCAGAAAACACTGCTTTAAAACATATGAATTAATGATGCAGTATAATTTTTGACATTTTATGAAGAACTTGTTATAGTAAAAACATACACAATCCTATTAATTTTCATTGTGATGGAGTTCAATGCTAAATACACTAGTCGAGCTGCTCCTGCCTTTGCCTTGATTTGCGAAAGGGGTCTGGCTGCAGACTCGGTGCAGTGCAATCTGAGCTGCATCCAATGCTTTTTAATGCACTCACCTAACCCCACCCCTAACCCTACCCCTCACAGTGACGTCACTAGCTCCATGGAGTGCATTGTGTCTGACATTGCATCTCTGAGCGAAACAATCTCAGCTTGCATCATTAAGGCTGCATCCAGATACTATTGGTGATTTGCTCACAGATGTCTTGTGCATTGTCCTCTGTCAACTGACAGTGTTTACATTTTAAAAGTCTGATTTATTTGCAACATTTAATTGAAACATGAAATCTTTTGTAGATCCTCAATTAAGGATAGTCGGCAATTACAGCATAGGTCTCAAACTCGATTCCTGGAGGGCCTGCAGCTCTGCACAGTTTTGCTCCAAATCTAATAAAACACTACTGGTCCAACTAATCAAGGTGTTCAATACTACTAGTGCTGCGTCCCCATTCGCATACTTATACTCCGACCTAAAAATTTGTACTTTTTTTGTGAAGGAAAAATATTTACTTTTTAGTGTGAAACAGAAGAGTATGCAAGCAATGGGACATACTACTTCCTCGTTAATAGATTGTTATGTTGCTTTACAAGCCCTGTCAAGCATCCACACATCATCCACATTTCTGTCGTGTTTAATTTTCTACCTTATTTGAGAAGCAGCAGCAGAATAATTTGCCATTCACGAGTCTTTTCAGCAGAGAAATCTTCTCAGGTCCTTGGCTAATTATGCATATGTTAATGTCCAAACACGTCTTTATATAAGTTTGCGCTGTTGCAGATGAAACATAACATGGAAAACGCTATTTAAACACGTTCCAGTTGGCTAGATATTAGTTAACAGTCATACAAACATCTTTACTGAAGTTGAATCGTTTGTTTACTCTAGTTGATGGTTGGTCACACTCGTCCGCCATGTTTGTAGTTTATTTACACTTTTCACTCACATTTGTAGTTCTAATCAAGTTTACGTCCAACGCGCAATGTATTGTGGGCATTATTAGTGGTTAGAGAATAGACGCTTTTATAAACGGAAATAGTAAACCATCCAGGACCCTTTGGCATACTCTTTTCAACATACTACGATTTGGGACATACTAATTCTATTTTTCGAATATTATTTAGGACGTATAATTTGCAAATTGGGACGCAGCATAGAAACTTTTAAGCAGGTGTAAATTGGAGCTGGTTGGAGCTAAACTATGCAGAGCTGCGGCCCTCCAGGAATTAAGTTTGAGACCACTGCTTTACAGCTAAAATAAAAATGTAAATATAAACAATTTACAAAAACAGTTTATATGAAAAAAAAATAGCAATTCAATGAAAGATAGCATACATCTTGCACCAGTACGGATGTACAGACTCATCCAGCTTTATATTAACAAGAAATATGCAAGTTCTGATACAGTGAAAGGTTTTGTTTAAAATAGCATTTGACCTAGTAGAATCGGAATTTGGTTTACCCAAAATATGTACCCTAAAAACTAATTTAACCAAAGTATATACCAAAATATCACTATCTGCCCTAAATTTACAGAATATAATGCATATTGGGCAAGTTGATCTAAAGTGTAGTTAGGTGTGTGTGTGTTTTAGTGTGTAAACATAGGCCTAAATCAGGGCGGGGTGCTGCATGTCTTTTAGATAAAATTGTGTAAAAACTGAAAAATTTATGTCCGTCTTATCAACCCCTGTCCCTCTCTATTTCTGTCTGGGTATTAATACAGCGGGCGTTGTCTTGGAAGTGTGCCCTGGCTGATAGAGGAGTTTCCTGGTGAACATCAACGTTCTGCCTACTGAGAATTTGCTTAGCTTTAATGTAAGTGTCCCTATCCTGGTGTCTGGTTAAAATGCAGATTCTCTTTTCTTGGCACAAGCAAAATTAATTAGCTACATCTACGTTGATCAAAAGTAAAGTTTCTGCTAAAGTGAAGTATAATCATTTTCACTTTTTAACAGTTTAACCATTATCTTACTATAGACATATAGCCCAGGCCATGGTTCTTACATGTTCCTGATCCTTTCATCAATCTTTTCACCCGTATTGCTTGCTGTAATGTCCAGTGTCCTGTCCTAGCAAAGCAAAAAAAAAATAAAAACAAAAATCACATGGTAGCAACTCAATGCATTTCGACTTGTAGATGTGCTTAAGAGGATCTGCTGAAGTACAAGAAGATTTTCAGAAGATTTTCAGAATGGAGAACAAAAATGATTAGATCTTTGATCAGAAGAGCAGTGTTTCTCAACCACGTTCATGGAGGCCCACCAACACTGCATGTTTTGGATGCCTCCTTTGCCTGTCACACCATTACTGGTCTTTCAGTCTCTGCTAATGATCTAAATCTGATGATGATCTAAATCAGGTGTGTTTAAGTAAGGAGACCACCACTGCACGTAATATGAATGCAGACTAATACACTCTTGTCAGTCAACACAATGTGTAAATAAATAATTAATTTATGTGTAAAGTAAAAACAGGATGTGCAACAGAAAATTTAATGCATTTAAATAATTTTTTTACTTTATTTTAATATACTCAGTAGTAAAAAAAAAAAGTGGTGGAGTAGGTAGGTTTCTTCATGTTGAACACAAAACATGATATTCTGAAGTGTCGGAAACCGGCAGCCATTGAGATCCAAAGTACTACAGTATAAATACTATGGAAGTCAATGGCTTGTTTATTTATCTTCCTTTGTGTTTGTTCGACCGAAGAAAGAAACTCAAACAGGTTTGGAACAAGTGGAGGATGAATAATGTGCATATGTGCAGAGCTGGTGGTCCTCCAGGAACGTGGTTGAGAAACACTGCAGTAGAGCACATTTAGGATGGAACAGGAGATTCACATCATGAATGTTCAACTCGTACCACTGTGTGGTGCTTTCGTGTAATTATGGACCAAAATGTATGTGGAATCATATGTAGAATCACAGCCACAACACTAATCCTAGCTGATACTAGTGTTGGAGAAACGACAGTTTTAACCCAAAAATGACCAGTATGTCAGATGAAGAAGAGCCAGAGTCAGAGGTTCAATTAAATAGAATTTACTGAAGCCAGCTTCAACACTAGTAAAGAGTTCGTAGGCCGCTGTGCATACAATCTCCAAACAACAATTACACTCTTGCATAACGTCATTAACTGTCATACATATAGGCATTTTAACCTGATTGGTTAAAACACAGAAACACTTAAAACATTTCCACACATATGCATACAATTCCGAACAATATCTCAAGCATACAAAGGTCTGACAGCTACAAGGCTATTCAGAACTGACCCCAGACCTGTAATAGTGATCCACAAATGAATAAAACACACACACACACAAAGTACAATCTGTTTCATACTCAAGGCTGTTTCTTGTACTCTCAGCTATCTGAGCTAACTGACAGAATCTACATACACACTGGCATCTTGGTAAAACAGAAAATATATCTTGTATGCAAAGGCATTTACTCAAAGACATTTAACACATAAAATGGCAAGTAGCTCAGGAAACAGTTGTCCTTCCAATCCTACAAGAATCCAGGTCCACTCGAAAGGTCTCCATGACCTCAGACCTGGCTGGTTAGATCCTGAGGAAACAAATCATTTGGCAAACAGAAAAAGCAATAACACACATATTATTGCAGTTTTACTATGAAGTAGAATGACACTTGGGTCATAATATAATCTAGGCCCTTAAACATTCAACTTCATTAATAATCATAAAGACATGAGAAATTATATGTGTTACTCCATCCTGGAGCAGTCATATAATGTGTATCCAGTGTCCACAGTGCCCAGTGAGTGTATTATACAATAAAATTGATTAGGTACTTTATTAGGTACACCTTACTAGTACCAGGTTGGACCCCCTTTTGCCTTCAGAACTGCCTTAATCCTTCGTGGCATAGATTCATCAAAGTACTGGAAATATTTCTCAGAGATTTTGGTCCATATTGACATGACAGCATCACGCAGTTGCTGCAGATTTGTCAGCTGCACATCCATGATGCGAATCTCTCATTCCACAACATCCCAAAGGTGCTCTATTGGACTGAGATCTGATGACTGTGGAGGCCATTTGAGTACAGTGAAATCATTGTCATGTTCAAGGAAACAGTCTGAGATAATTCTCGCTTTATGACATGGTGCATTATCCTGCTGGAAGTAGCCATCAGAAGATAGGTACACTGTGGTCATAAAGGAATGGACATGGTCAACAACAACTCAGGTAGGTTGTGACATTGACATGATGCTCAATTGGTACTAAAGGGCCCAAAGTGTGCCCCACAACATTACACCACCACCATTGATACAAGGCAGGATGGATCCAAGCTTTCATGTTATTGACACCACATTCTGACCCTACCATCCAAATGTCACAGCAGAAATTGAGACTCATCAGAGGCAACATTTGTCCAATCTTCTATTGTCCAATTTTGGTGAGCCTGTGTGAATTGTAGCCTCAGTTTCCTGTTCTTAGCCGACAGGAGTGGTACCCTGTGTGGTCTTCTGCTGCTGTAGCCCACCTGCCTCAAGGTTTGATGTGTTGTGTGTTCAGAGATGCTCTTCTGCATACCTCAGTTGTAACGAGTAGTTATTTGAGTTACTGTTGCCTATTTTATCAACTTGAACCAGTCTGATCATTCTCCTCTGTCCTCTGGCATCAACAAGACATTTGCACCCACAGAACTGCCGCTCACTGGATATTTTATCATTCTCTGTAAAAACCCTAGAGATGGTTGTGTGTGAAAATCCCAGTAGATTAGCATTTCTGAAATACCAGCCTGTCTGGCATCAACAACCATGCCACATTCAAAGTCACTTAAATCACCTTTCTTCCCCATTCTGATGCTCGGTTTAAACTGCAGCAGATCGTCTTGACCATGTCTACATGCCTAAGTGCATTGAGTTGCATTAGAAATTTGCGAGCAGTTGGACAGGTGTACCTATTAAAGTGGCCAGTGAGTGTACAGACATTCCTTTAGACATTATTGTTGTATTTGAAGTCACTGAGTCATTACAAACCACCTCACTCACCTACTTTACAAAACACTTCAAACCAATATAGTTTTCACTTTATTTTTTTCAAGACATCCAGCTAAGTTTAAGCATTAAAAGAACATGCCACTCTTTTAAGAAACAGGCTCATTTTATGTCTCCTAGAGTTAAACAGATGAGTTTTACCGTTTTTAATCCATTCATTCAATCTACAGGTCTGGAAGTGAGCACTTTAGCTTAGCTTAGCATAAATCATTGAATTGGATTAGACCATTAGCATCTCACTCAAAAAAAAAGTTTTAATGATTTTTTTTTTAAAGCTGGACTCATCTGTAAATAGGAAAGTTGCCAAAAGTCTTTATTGATTTTTTTGCGCGAGATGCTTATGGTCTAATCCGATTCAATAATCTATGCTAAGCTAAACGAGCTGCCGCCAGAGCCGGAGATCAACTGAATGGATTAAAAAATGGTAAAACTAAACTCGTTATCTTTAGGTGACTTGTAAAATTTGCCTATTTACAAAAAATGCTTCTTTTAACATGTAATTTAAGTGAAGTTTCACAAACAAATTTCGAGAGGAACACGTGATATGATTGACCGCAGCTGATCTCTCATCTACAATCATTAGCTAGCCAATCAGACCAATTCAAACTCACTATAAGTAGCCTAGGAAAAATCACTCCCTTATCTTCATTTTCGAAGAAACCCCCCATCCACCCCTTCTTCCCCCCTTTTTTCTTTTACCACGGGGAGCTCTCGAGAACCACCTGATCTCGTTACTCCCCTTATATGCCCCATAGACCAGGCCGGAGCCCTGGGCTCAACTATCTCCGAGCTCAGGGTTCTCTCCCGGGACAGCATGCCAAACCAGCTAACATTTGTCAAACAATATCTAAGTGCGAACTCTTGAAAGATGTATTAAACTAGAATTACTTATACACATCATGAAAAATAGTGACTATGTTTAAAAACATATGTTGTTTTTAAACAGTCATAATAAGGTCAATTTAATTCTAGGTAATGTAATCAAATCTTGTTTTTGTCTTACTCTAATAGGAAGTAAAATGAGCTAATTACATGTCAGTACGAAGCTATTAAACTAAATCGGCTACGCATTGAGTGGAAACCCCCATCTGCATCGTGTCTCCTCAGTTTGGCTCGTGCATAAATGTCAGTGTGTCAGCGAAATGTCATTTACACACAAACACACACATATATGCACACTTTAGGCCGATTGCTGTGGAATGTGGTGAGGTCAGTACAGCTGTTTATGAAATAGTATAATATGACGGACTCTCAGCTTCTGCAATTTTTGCAAGTGAGTCAGGGGATGCATTTGCAGGTGGTTGTGTGAGTGGCCTGGGGTGGTTCTTATATGGGGCGACCTGCTCGTATATGTTTCTGAGTAAAACCACATTGTCCTCCTCTCTGCTGTCTCAGCAAAGAGCCCAGGTATCTGCAGAGACAAAACTGGATAAAGAGTACAGACAGAGAATGAGAAAGTGAGGTTAAAGTTTCCTGTAAAGCGGTAAGGCAGGTGCAAAACCAAACACAGACATTCACACAGGAACACTAAATGCATGCTGAGCTCCAGCGTATGAATAAGGGCCATTAAATAAAAGCATGCAGTTTACTATATACAGAGATTTTTCTATATGTAAAACTGTCTGTCTGTATTTTTACTTCTTTTTATACTCCATAATTTAGATTCTTGTTGATATTATTATTTTTTTCAGGGGTGGTTATACAGTGCTCAGCATATATAAGTACCCCCCTCACAAATCTCTCTTTTAAATTCATATTTTTAATAGGAAGCTATACAATATTTTGCTTGTGTATATACATTGGATTAGTCAGTACTAAAGCCAAATCTGGAACTTATCTAACAAAATAACTTACGATAACAGTACAAAAACTAGTACAGCCAAATTTATATGTTATAGAAAAATATAAAATACAAATTTAAAAAGGAGGAAAAATCAAGAGAAGCAAAAAAAACAAAACATTTTTGTTAAAATTTTGTAGCTTGTAATTTTTTTTGCAATATTTTGCTTAAACTTAATTGTATTATCTTTCAATTTTTAAATATGTTTGGTGACTAAAATATTATTTGAATAAATATATCTGTTAAATAAATCTACTTTGTTTAAATGCACCAAAATACATTGCCTATATTCAATAAGAAATGGATAAAAAAAATTAATTTTCAGCATGGGGTGTACTCATTTATGCTGAGCACTCTAAGTATTTCGCTGCAAATGGTACAGTGTATCACTGTGTATGTGACAGAATTTAAATTTAAGAAAGCTTAAAGAAAAACATTTGTTGGATTCAAGTAGAAATGCTGGTGTGACATATTCAAAACACCACGGTTCCACCAACGTCTAGTAAATCACTTGTGAATTGGCTTATGTATCAGCTTACCAACTCAGAGAGAGAGAATATGAGGAGACAACACTGTGGTTGAAAATATGAGAAGAATCAAGAGTGAAATAGAGAAAGAGGAAGTAATGTAGACATTTAAAGAAGCTTTAACAGATTTGTACTATTTATTATCTACTTAATTTTAACAAAAATAATCTATGAAGCCTTTCATTTAAACAAAATATAGTTATTTGTTTTTCATTATAAATACAATATAAGTGGGTAAAAACCTAATAAAATCATTTTACATTAGCAAAACATAACTGTCTTTACATGAATCTATTACATACATGTGTTGGACAGTGAAACTGAAACTGGCCAATTTAGTGTTGAAGGTTACACTGTTAACTTTGACCAGTCTGGTGGCCAATCTTCATTGATTGTACATTCCACCAGTAAAGCTGCGGTCACACTGGACTTTTCTCCCCATAGACTTCCATTCATAAGCATGCAAATGCGTCAGACCGGAAGCGCAGGGTCATGCGTCAAGTTTCGCTTTTCGCTGTGGTGCAAAGTTCAAGCTTGGTGAACTCTGACCTGCGAAATCACATCACTTGACTACGTGAGATCAGTCGAGGATTAAAACATGACCTCTCTAAACACAAGAAATTTAAAACATGGAGCAATCGCTGTTTTTTTTCAATGTCTAATTATCTTGTTTAATCCCGCCCTTTTTCGCAGCGCCGTACAACAGAATTTCACACGCACAAACTGTAGTGTGACCGTAGCTTTAAGCTGCGATCACACTAATGTTTGAGCATGCAAAAGTAAGTAGTATGACGCTGTGAAAAGAGGCAGGATTAAACAAGATGATTAGACATTTAAAAAAGTGAGTGATTGTTTCATATTTTAAATTTCTGTCTAGAGAGGTCATCTTTTGGTCTTTGATTGGTCTCACACAGCCACGAGATTCAATTTCGCAGGTCAGAGTTCACCAAGCTTGAACTATGCAAAGCAGCGAATTCCGAAACTTGTCGCACGAGCTTGTTTCCAGTCTGACGCATTCACGTGCATATGAATGGAAGTCTATGGGGGAAAAGGCCAGTGTGACCGTGGCTTAAGAGCAGTGTGAAGGTTTAATTAGTAGAGTAAGAGCACAGTTTTGTTTAAAATATTGCAATACACACAACATTATGCGAAACTCTGGCCTGTTGACAATGGGAAGCATGTTTCTCTGATGAGTCCACCTTCTTTCTCACATCCAGGAGAGTTATAGTGTGGAGAAACCCAAAGAAGCATACCACTCAGACTGTCACATGCCAGAGTGAAGGATGTGGGTGGATCAGTAATGGTTTGGACTGCAATATCATGGCATTCTCTCTGCCCAATACTTCTGTTGTACTAGATAAGTGCATCACTGCCAAGGATTACTGAACCATTCTCGAAAACCATGTGCACCCAATGTGTACCGATGTGCTGTGTACCGATGATATTGCATCAATGCACACAGCAAGACTGGTGACAGAGTGGTTTGATGAACATGAAAGTGAAGTTGAACATCTCTCATGGCCTGCACAGTCACCAGACCCAAATATTATTAGCCACTTTGGGGTGGCTCAACAAATAAAAAAATAATAATAATAATATTATAATAATAATATATATATTCTAATATATTCTATATATCTAATAACTGATTTATTTTTTCTTTGCCATGATGACAGTAAATAATATTTTGCTAGATATTTTTAAAGAAACTTCTATACAGCTTAAAGTGACGTTTAAAGGCTTAAAGGGGCTAATAATTTTGACCTTAAAATGGTTCTTAAAAATTAAAAATTGCTTTAGTTCTAGCCAAAATAAAACAAATAAGACTTTCTTCAAAAAAAAA
This sequence comes from Danio tinwini, assembly GCA_903798205.1. NCBI lineage: Eukaryota > Metazoa > Chordata > Actinopteri > Cypriniformes > Danionidae > Danio > Danio tinwini. The sequence goes on along the minus strand of CAIGQZ010007154.1, from coordinate 12,015,088 downwards.
AATAATAATAATTCAGACGTACTGTGATAATTTCCTTGCTCTGTTATACATCATTTGGGAAATATTTAACTACAACTGTGT
>CAIGQZ010007154.1:11988977-12010007 GCA_903798205.1 Danio tinwini | reverse complement strand
TTTTTTTTTATATATATATTTCAAGATGTCTTCTTAAAAAACGGACACATGTCGATATTTTAATAAAACGACAGAATAATGCATTGCATAAAGCACTCTGAGATCGTCAGATCTTTGTGGTTTAAGTGTTTGGCTGAGCAAATGTCATCACCTCAGCAGGCATCATCTGTGACATGTCCTCAATAAAGCAAAACCAACATATTTAAAAATGTGGTAGGTCATCCACCTGACATCTCACTTATTTAACTCACTCGTATATCTTCTGACTCTCTTCTCCATCCCAGAATAAACTTCTTTTATTGTACAAAACGCTAGGGGTGGCAAAATAAGATAATTTTGTACGCCTTGCCTTCATTATCTTTCAAATACACACTCTTTAGATTTGTTGAGAGAAGTGAACAACTGTTGATGTAGTGAGAAGAGAGGAAGCTGAGCAGGAGGGGCTTCAGTCAGTAAATGTAGCTGTTCTGTATGTCACTCAGCTAAATCACACCTTTGGAGCTCATAGTAGTGTAGCGCCAGTGTTTCTGCAGGTGCTTGTATTTCTGATTTCTGCTGTTTGTTCTGTAGTGTGGACAGCAAGAGAGAGCAAATGCATTTTTGGTTTTAGATTTTAGTTTTTGGTTTTGAGGACTTGATGCCCCGAAGTACATATTAGAAGTTAAAAAGATATGCAGATGTGACAGGTAAGTGATTCAACTTTATTTGACTTTTTTTACTCACCGAAAAGTCTTTAGAAGATTTGCAGAACAGTATGAGATTTTTTTTTTTTTGTAGTATTGTAGTAGTTTGGGAAGCCAAATATTCTGATATATATATTTGCATAATCTGTACAGTAGAATTAAATGTAACTTTTGAGTTTATATTTTTGTGACTGAAGAATTATGAGGGCTCTATTTACAGATATTATGAGTAGATTTCTTGATTTCATTTGTATTATTGGTCAACACAACAAACGGAAGGTTATTTATAATCACCCTGCGTGCTAATTATCATTAATCTCTGAGAAAGACAGTCATATAATCTGTACTATAGCTGTCTAACGTTGACATTTACTCATTTAGCAGATGCTTTTATTCAAAGCAATGCACTATGCACAATGTCATATAAATCAGGGGTTCTCAAACGTTTCAGCCCGCAGCCCCCACTATGCTCAGAGGTAGCTGTAAACATACAAATATGGCACACAATAGCGCGCACACACACCAAAAGGAACTATATAAACACGAGCATATTGACAACACAAAAAAGTGCAGCAGTCTAACAACAATATAATATTTTATAATCATTATTCATTTAATTTAATATTAACCTCACTTAATGAGAATGGTGGGCACAGTGTTTACAGCACAAGACTTGTGTACCAATTATTCTTTGTGAAATTATTCTTGGTATAATTTTGGAGACTGCCACTTGGAGATCATCCTCCATGTTCAGTCATGGCCTTTATTTTTAATGTATGTGAATGCCATAAAGGTGTCAACGTTTAAAATTGTGCCATAACATCAATCTTCTGCAACTAACGCTATTGTTGTGACATTAATCTAGCATAATAACTTCAGGGGTCCGCAATCCAATTGGAAAAAAATGTAAAGGCTGATGGATTTTTAATTGCATGTTTTTTTTTTGTTTTTTTTTTACATAACTATTAAATATTAAGTATATGTTAAATTTATTATGAACTAAAAAATTATTTTATTATTAAAAACTATTTCTATCTTCTGCAGGTTATAAATAAAATATGATAATTCTAATAGTTTAATAACATATATGAGATTTTTGGAAATCATCAAGTCTCCTGACCCCCACTTTGGTAACCACTGATATAAATTACAAGTTTATTGTTTCATTTTCCGAGGAGAGAGTGTGCATTACATATAAGCATTGGTCAGTTTACAAATACAGAAAATTGAGAGTATTTTAAGAACATAAAGTAATATTTTATTTACAATCAATATTTTGAGTAAAATTTCTTGATTTTATTGGCGTTATTGTCAGTGGTGGAAAGAGTACTGAAAAATCATACTTAAGTAAAAGTACCATTACTTGCCTAAAATGAAGTGCGAGTAAAAGTATGTTGTAAATATTACTCAATGGATGAGTAAAAAGTAGACCTTTCAAAAGCACTCAAGAGTAGTGAGTAATGAGTATTACGCTGTAAAAAGCTGATGCATTTACATGTAATTTGTAGATGTGTGTAAACGTAACATTCTGTAGTGCATTTAGCTATTGCCCAGCAGGCACACAATGTCATAAGATGTTAATATTAGGTTAGATTTAGATTGTGGTCAGGTGACAAAAATTCAATGTCTAGTCAACGTCTAAGGACAGTGTTATTTTGATGTCCAATAACAACGTCAAATCACCTTGATATTTAGGTGATTTTAGGTTATGTTAGAAAGTGACCAAACTTCAAACCAACATCATCTTGATGTCAAATACTGACATTTATTACTCAGGTATGGCAACCAAAATCCAACATGACGTCATAGTGGTAACGTCATTAGACGTTGATATTTGGTTGATTCCAGGTTAAACGTTGGACATTGACACCAGCCTGACATTGGGTTCTGATGTAAACGCGATTTTCATATGCAAACAAAATACAACGTTGCCACGACGTTGGGGTATAATGTCAATCTGACGTCATGTTGACGTCTTGTGCCTGTTGGGTGTTTAAGGCCATTTCGGTCATCATACAGTAAAAATCTGTCATCTTCTCCTCAGTGACTTGTATTTAAACAGTTTCTGGGTCATTGCATGTAATGATTTTGGACATCTTCTTGGACGCTTTTAATGCTTCCAAACAGTTTGCTGCAATTATAAATCGCCCATGTCTTGAGGTAGTTCATTACGATGCGATTTACCTTCTATGTGTGATTTTATTGGACAGGAATCACAGGACAGATTTTTTTAATCCAAGAAAAAATAAAGTAGTGACTAAAGGTTGAAGGAAAGTAGTGGAGTAAACGTACCAATACAGCACTAAAAATGCACTCAAGGAAAAGTACATGCTTTTAAAACTACTTAGTAAATTACATTTTCTGAGAAAAACTACTCTACGGTAATTTAAATATTTGTAATTGTTACTTTACACCACTGGTTATTGTTACATGTCAGAAATTTTTTTCTATAATTGACTAGCTTGCCTTCAAAAACCTGAAACTCAGTGAAGGTCTGAACTGTGGAAGTTATTACTTTATGTTTTCATCACTTTAGAAAGTTTTGACAGTATTTTGAGTACATTTAAAATCCTTAAAGTGTAAGGTTTGACAAACGTTTCAAAAACTTTTTTTTTATTTAGCATTCAATATATATGGATGTCAAAATAAAAACTTTGCAGTTACAAACATCACTCCAACATTCCTGAAGGCAGACTTTTTGTGCCGTTCTCTCTATTTTTTTTTTTTTTGATGCTTTGACTTGGTCGTTTGCATGTTTCCCAAGAGCCATTTAAGCCAGATATAGGTCAGGCAAATTGTAGGATGAGAATAGCACATCATACTTACATAAATCACCCCTAAATCAGACAAACAAATCTAATTTTAGCTGCAGGAAGTGGATGGGCTTCTTCAATGTGCGCCTTAATAGAGCACTTCCTCGTCAGCTGGATGGTTACCATAGTGATCCAGCCCAAATTGAGTGCAGCATGGTTTCTGTGGTGGCATATAACTAAACGCTGATGATGTTTCGATATGTGTAGGCTTCATAAAAAACAAATACAGAGGACACTGCAGACACGATTTAGCATGCCATTTAGCATGCACTCGCTTTGGGTGAACTGTGGTGAACTATTTTTAACTGTTTTCTTTTGTCTTTGGATGTAAAGTAAGTATTGCTTTGCACAATTTATTGGAGTATCGGAGACTGAGGAGGTCTGCTTTTTTGTGGTCTGCTGCAAATTAAATCTTAAATCTAAATGGTGGAATTATTTACTTTAACATGATAAAACACTGAATAAACAGATAGGCTTCTCATTATGTGAAGACCTAAAAAGGCCTAAAAAAGTCTCTGTCATCATTTACTCACTCTTCACTTGTTCCAAACCTGTTTGACTTTTTTATGTTGAACACAAAAGAAGATATTTTGAAGAAAGTTGGAAACTTGTAGCCATTGACTTCCATAGGATTAGTTTTTTTTCCTACTATGGATGTCAATGGTTACAGATTTTCAGCTTTCTTCAAAATATCATGTTTTGTAGGTGACACATAAAGGTTTGGAATCATTGTTGGAGAGTAAATAATGATTAAATGAAAATTTATGAAAAGTCAGGGCAGACAATTCACTCAGCATGTAATGGTGCATGCACTACAAACAATCTTTTTTTTAAACATCCTTTAATACAGAGAGAAATGCGGTTTTCGTATACTGGACCAGCTCTATACCCTCACCAGGATGCTCGAGGGTTCATGGGACTGTGCCCAAACAGTCCACATGTGTTTTGTGACATGGAGAAGGCATCCGACCATGTCCCTCGTGGCATTCTGTGAAGGATGCTCTGGGAATATGGGGTCAGAGGCGCTCTGTTAAGAATTTTTATGGACAGAATTTCAAAATGCAGCCTAGTGCCGGAGGGGGTCTAGTTTGGGGACCACAGGATTTCATCTCTGTTATTCGCAGACGATGTTGTTCTGATGGCTTCATCAAACATGGACCTTCAGAAAGCACTGGGGTGGTTTGCTGCCAAGTGGGATGAGAATCAGCACCTCCAAGTCCGAGGCCATGGTGCTCCACTGGAAAAAGGTGGTTTGCCATCTCCAGATTGGAGCAAAGTCTTTACCTCAGGTGGAGGAGTTCAGTTATCTTGGGGTTTTGTTTACGAGTGACGGAAGGATGGAACTTGAGATTGACAGGCGCAGCGGCAGCAGTAATGCGGTTGATATACTGGTCCGTTGTGGTAAAGAAGGAGCTGAGCTGAAAGGCAAAGCTCTCAATTTACTGGTCTATTTACTTTCCTACTCTCACCTATGGTCATGAACTTTGGGTCATGAACGAAATAAGTTTCCCCTTCACAGAGTGGCAGGGCACACCCTTATAGATAGGGTGAAGGGCTTGGTCACCAAGGAGGAGCTCGGAGTAGAGCAGCTGTTCCCCCACATCAAGAGAATTCAGCTGAGGTGGCTCGGTTTCGGATGCCTCCTTAATGCCTACCAAGTGAGGTGTTCCAGGCATGTCCCACCAGGAGGAGGCCTTGGGGAAGACTCAGGGCATGCTGGAAGAACTATGTCTCTCAGCCGGCCTGGAAACGCCTCGGGATTCCTCCAGAGGAGCTAAAAAAAGTGTCTGGGGTCCTCTCCTAAGACTGCTGCCCCCTCGAAAAGCGGAGGAAAGTGAATTAAATCAAGGATAGATTTACTTTATATTTAAAATTAAGAAATTAAAAAAAGTCATGTTTTTTTGTGAAGGAATTTTTTTTTTTTTAGGTTTATTTAAAATGAAAATAAATGGATGGAGTTTGACAAGTATGCTTTCTTTTGATTTTCTTGATATTTGTTCTTTAGCTGCCTGTTCTACCAAATGGTTAACCATATTTTGACTGTTTTAATAAATGACTGTTAAAGTCATTTCAAGGGTTCACACTTAGATATTACTTGATAATAATAGCAGGTTTGGCATCCTGTCCCGGGAGTGAACCCTGAGCTCGGACAAAATTGAGCCCAGGGCTCCCGCCTGGTCAATGAGCACGTAAGAGGATACGAGATCAGGTAGTTCTCAAGAGCTCCCCCTGGTTAAGGAGGAAGATGGAGTTTTGATTATGTTTTTAAATAAATTGTTCTTACACTTACACTGATTTTCATAGTATTCGTAGTACTCCGGTACTTTTGCCATAAACTGACATATCAACTATTTGGTAGAAGTTGATATTTTATAAATTATGGAATGTGTTGGGAAAAATGCATTGAGTGTGTTAACTAGCGACATTAGGAGTTAAGAAATGCAACCCAAAAATGTTTTTCTTGGTAGGGCAGTTAAAGGGTAAATACATTTTAATCATTTATTTTAGGCATTTTCTCAGAAAAAAAAGTGTAAAAGTGTGCTCAAAAGGTACAACAAAACTATCTCAAAATTCTAGTGATTTAGTGCAGAGTTATTAATCCATAAGCTGTTGTTGTTTTGTACATATTGTGCTCTTATCACTGATTTTTAACTGTGGTTTAATAAATAACTTCATAAAACTTATTGTAATCTGATATGGCAATGTATGTGTGGAGCACTCTGCCAGCCTGTTGATAACTAACACATTGGTGTTGTCCTCATCATTCAGATGTCTCACCATCAGCAGCACCGGACGCTGGAGAGAGGGAGAAGGAGCACACAAGAGGACAAACTGCCTTTGAGGAAAAAGAGCGAACAAAGTACTCTCATGCTTTTCTTACTAAGTTAATTCTGTCATCATTTACTCGCACTTTACTTGTTCCAAGCCTGTTTGAGTTTTTTTGGTAGAAGATAGTTTGAAGAATGTTGGAAACCTGTAACCATTGACCACTCTAGAATATTTATTTTATTTTTTTACCAACTATAGATTTCAGCAACTACCCAGTTTCCAACATTCTTTAATATATCTTATTTTGGGTTCAACAGTACAAATAAATTCATGAAGGTTTGGAACTGTCTGAGGATGAATAAAGGATGAGGACATTTTTGGGTGAACAGAAACATTTTGAAATGTCCTATAAGGAAAAGAAAAAAATACCTTGGCCATTTTAATCATCTAAGCCAGGGGTCACCAATCTCGGTCTTGGAGGGCCAGTGTCCCTGCAGGGTTTAGCTCCTACTTGCCTCAACACACCTGCCTGGATGTTTCAAGTATACCTAGTAAGACCTTGATTAGCTTGTTCAGGTGCGTTTGATTAGGGTTGGACCTAAAATCTGCAGGACACTAGTCCTCCAGGAACAAGTTTGGTGACCCCTGATCTAAGCATTTGACCTCCAAGCCTTAATTCATTTCTGACTCTGGTGTGTTCTTTTATGGTGTTTCTAAATGTATTGCCCATCAGGACTTTTTTTGATTTGATGATTGTGCTTAGCAGGTGCTGGTTGCAGTCTCTCGGTGAGAAGGAAGCTGTATGAGTATATCTGCAATAAGCAGCACAGGTTAGAAACAATAAACCTTCAATTGCTGTATTGCAACAATTAGTGACCTTTGTCAACCGCCTTAGGGTCTTTACGTACTGAATTCTTAGGGCTTTCCCAATGGATATTCATTAAAGATCAAATCTCATTTAGCAGTTTTTCTATACTTACATATTCGAGACCTACGCTGTGATCCTTAAACAGAGTCTCTTTTTAGATTCTAAATATGCAGGACTTATTATTATATTTCTTTTAATCATCATAGGGCTTGAAAATAGGGAGTGTTTTGAAATACAGAAAGAATTCAGACACCCTTTCAATTTTTCACTCTGTTATATTGCAGTCATTTGCTAAAATCATTTGTTCATTCATTAATTTTCCTTTGGCTTAGTCCCTTTTTTAATCAGGGGTCACCACAGCGGAATGAACCGCCAATTTATCCAGCATATGTTTTACACAGCAGATGCCCTTCCAACTGCAGCCCAGTACTGGGAAACACCCATACACACTCAGGCACACATTTAAGGACAATTTCTGTCATGTTATTCCTTATGTCCTTATTTTCTGTCTTTGGACTTGTGGGGGAAATTGGAGCACCTGAAGGAAACCCATGCCAACACAGGGAGAACATGCAAACTCCACACAGAAATGCCAACTGACCCAGCCAGGGCTTGAACCAGCAACCTTCTTGCTGTTTGGTGACTCTGCTAACCACTGAGCCACCATGTCGCCCTTTGCTAAAATAATTTAAGTTAATATTTTAACTCATTAAGGTACACACAGAACCCCATATTGACAGAAAAACACAGAATTGTTGACATTTTTGCATATTTATTAAAAAAGAAAAACTGAAATATCACATGGCCCTATAAGTATTCAGACCCTTTACTGTGATACTGATATATTTAACTCATGTGCTGTCTATTTCTTCTGATCATCCTTGAGATCTTTATTTGAGTCCAGCTCTGTTTGATTATGCTGATTGGACTTGATTAGGAAAGCCACACACTTGTCTATATAAAAGACCTTTATATATATATAAAAGATCCATGAGGTCAAAGGAACTGCTTAAAAGCTCAGAGACAGAATTGTGGCAAAGCACAGATCTAGTCATGGTTAAAAAAAATTCTGCTGCACTTAAAAGTTCTTTAGAGCACAGTGGCCTCCATAATCCTTAAATGGAAGCATTTGGGATGACCAGAACCCTTCCGAGAGCTGGCCGTCCGGCCAAACTGAGCTATCGGGGAAGAAGAGCCTTGCTGAGAAAGAAAAAGAAGAATCCAAAGATCAATGTGGCTGATCTCTATAGATGCAGTTGGGAAATGGGAGAAAGTTGTAGAAAGTCAACCATCACTGCAGCCCTTCACCAGTCAGGACTTTATGGCAGTGACCCAACACATGAAAGCACGCATGGAGTTTGCTAAAAAAAACACCTAAAGGATTCCAAGATGGTGAGAATTAAGATTTTCTGGTCTGATGAGACAAAGATAGAACTTTTTTGCCTTAATTCTAAGCAGTATGTGTGGAGAAAACCGGGCATTGCTTACCACCTGTTCAATAAACAGTCACCACCTCCCAACAGTGAAGCATAGTGGTGGCAGCATCATTCTGTGGGGGTGTTTTTCAGCTGCAGGGACAGGATGACTGGTTGAAATTGAGGGAAAGATGGATGTGGCCAAGGTCAGGGGTATCCTGGACGAAAACTTTCTCCAGAGTGCTCAGGACCTCAGACTGGGTCAAAGGTTTACCTTCCAACAAGACAATGACCCTAAGCACACAGCTAAAATGGTGAAGCAGTTGCTTCACAACAACTCTGTGACTGCTCTTGAAAGGCCCAGCCAGAGCCCTGACTTAAACCCAATTAAGCATCTCTGGAGAGACCTAAAAATGGCTGTCCACCAGCGTTTACCATCCAACCTGACAGAACTGGAGAATCTGCAAGGAGAAATGGCAGAGGATCCCCAAATCCAGGTGTAAAAAAACTTATTGCATCTTTCCCAAAAAGACTCATGGCTGTATTAGATCAAAAGGCTTCTTTGACTAAATACTGAGTAAAGGGTCTAAATACTTAGAAACGTGATATTTCAGATTTCTTATTAATAAATCTGCAAAAATGTCAACAATTTTGTGTTTTTTTCTGTCAATATGGGGGGCTATGTATACATTAATGAGGAAAAAAATAAACTTAAATGATTTTAGCAAATGGCTGCAATAAAACAAAGAGTGAAAAATTTAAGGGGGTCTGAATACTTTCCGTACCCACTGTAAGTTTTTTTTTTTTTGATTACACTTTATTTATATTGTTCATTTATTAGTTTGCTGGAAATTGGAACTGAATTTAGAAATAGTTTTGAAACAAATCTCTCATAACAAATGAAATTAAATATGTAATAGATGTGGAGTACGTCCACCTGTTTCCCAAATCCACGGTGGAAAGGATAAAGCCGAATGGAGGAGGAGGATTATCTACAGAAGTCTTTAACTTTGCACAGATGGCCTTTAACCATTTTCTTGTTAGATCAGTTTTACCGCTTACAAAATCTGCCATGTGAATAGTGAATGAATGCCCCATTGTGAGACTCTCAGACTCTTAAAGGAAATGGCAGATGAGACTCTGATTGGTTTAATACACATTATGCAAACACACCTATAACTTAAAAGAGTAGGGACAAGCCTTTTTGACCATGCGCCTGGTGCACAGATCATTTTTCTTGTCCTTCAAATAGCAAAAGTGGATTCAGAAATGTCCTAAGTTAGAGCATGCTCCTAGATCATTCAAATAGGGCTCTTGATGTTTAAGAACTTCTAATCTTTGATGCATATATGTAACTTTAGGGCGTCAGTGACGCAGTGGGTAACACGATTGCCTCACAGCAAGAAGGCCGCTGGTTTAAGCCTCGGCTGGGTCAGTTGGCATTTCTATGTGGTCATTATACTTCTATGTGAAGTTTGCATTTTCTCCCCGTGTAAGGAAAACGTTGTGGTGGAAACCGGAGCACCCGGAGGAAACCCACGCAGACACGGGGAGAACATGCAAACTCCAGCTGGGGCTTGAACCAGCGACCTTCTTGCTGTGAGGCGATTGTGCCACCGTGCTGCCCCTACCTGAACAACTTAATACTGGTTTTGTGCAACAGGGTCTCATATATGAAGCGTATATTGCAATTAATTTAATAAACTTGAGTATTTTCGTTGTTGGTGTTGTTCAGAACATCTGGAGGTCAGGAAAAACAGCAACGTGAATTAGACGGACAGGAGGAGGACAATCCACTAAGAAGAACAGGTGACGCATCTGCACATCGACTCAAACTTCCTGTTCAAACTCTGTTACTGCCTGAAATTACTTGGCGAATGCCAATGTTAATGTTTATAATTTAGTCATAACAAAGTGTCTGGTGTGTGTGTGTGTTGGTTGAAGCCTCTGAGCCTATACTGAAGCAGCGATCAAAGAGAAGTATTACGGGGAGACAGAATCCATTGCAGCGTAAAACCAGCGCGCCCCCTGCTGTCGAAGCTCCAGACTCCATGGGTGAGGATTCACTTTATTCTTTCATAAACTCGTGTTTTTCTATAGTCTAAACTAAAAAAACAGGTATTAAAAACGGATTTGTGAGTATCTGTGTAATTTTGTTCCTGATGTTTTTATTTTATAGCGGTTTCTGCCAGTTCTGCTACAGTTTCATCACTAGATAATCAAATGAATCGCCAAGAGCTGATTCAAGCAACAACCTACAGTGCATCATCAGACAAGGTCTGTTACTTTTATTTAAGACAATCAAGCATTATTATTTGGCAGCACTGGGGGAAAATTAATATATTTCAACCATAAGCCACTTAAAAATGCAACTAAATATGTTACTTGGTTACCTTTTGAGGAAAGTATGTAGACTAAGTATGCAAATATGTTTGCGTTTTTTTTTTATATTAGTTTTTTTAAGCTTACAATTGTAATATATTGCTTTATTTTTACCCAAACCTGTTTCTATATTTGATTGTGTCTGGCTATTGTTTAAGCAATTTGTAGAACTACACTTTAATAGAACTGTTTTCTGTTTTAATATATTATATATTACACTCACCGGCCACTTTATTAGGTACACCTGTCCAACTGCTTGTTAACGCAAATTTCTAATCAGCCAATCACATGGCAACAACTCAATGCATTTAGGCATCTAGACATGGTCAAGACGATCTGCTGCAGTCCAAACCGAGCATCAGATTGGGGAAGAAAGGTGATTTAAGTGACTTTGAACGTGGCATGGTTGTTAATGCCAGACGGGCTATTCTGAGTATTTCAGTAACTGCTGATCTACTGAGATTTTCACACACAACCATCTACCGTCTGTGGGCCCAAATGACTTGTTGATGCCAGAGTTCAGAGGAGAATGGCCAGACTGGTTTGAGCTGATAGAAAGGCAGCAGTAACTCAAATAACCACTCGCTACAACTGAGGTATTCAGAAGAGCATCTCTGAACGCACAACACGTCTAACCTTGAAGCGGATGGGCTACAGCAGCAGAAGGCCACACCTAGTGCCACTCCTGTCAGCTAAGAACAGGAAACTGAGGCTACAATTCGCACAGGCTCACCAAAATTGGACAATAGAAGATTGGAAAATCGTTGCCTGGTCTGATGAGTCTCAATATCTACTGTGACATTCGGATGGTAGGGTCAGAATTTGGCATCAACAGCATATAAGCATGGATCCATCCTGCCTTGTATCAACGGTTCAGGCTATGATGGTGCTGTAATGGTGTGGGGAATATTTTCTTTGCACACGTTGGGCCCATTAGTACCAATTGAGTATCGTGTCAAGGCCATAACCTACCAGAGTACTGTTGCTGACCATGTTTATCTCTTTATGACCACAGTGTACTCCTCTTCTGATGTTACTTCCAGCAGGATAACGCACCATGTCATAAAGTGTGAATCATCATTATAAATGTCTTTCCTGAGACTTTTAATCAATATAATGCATCTTTCCTGAAAAATAAGTGGTAACGTAAGTAGGTAATACAACTTCTCATTTCTTCAGGAAGAGTCTCCTTTACACATCAGCATTCAGAACCCTGTCCTCTGGCCTGCATATGCTGCCACTGCTTACAATCCTCAGGTCTTCACTTTTTATCCACATATTTTCACAGGTAACACATACATCCACATTTTGAGAGCATAATATCTGTGTAAATGAGAAAAGGTGAAGGTAATTTGCATGTAATCTTTGTCACAGTTACTGGGCAGCAGTGGCCGCCGATGCCTCATAGACCTTTAATCAAAACCCAGTCAGCACCTTCTTATATACAGCAATACACACATATACACACTCCAGCTTATACACTGGTACAACCCATGTACCAACAACAGTGGCCACAAGAGACATTCCAGCAGCACACCCTTCCAGAAAAGGTAAGAAAGTGAACAATTCAATAAAAACTAAAAAGGAAAAATCTGAATTGAGAAAAATGAAAATTCTGTCATCATCTACTCCCCCTTCACATTCCAAACCTGTTTGACTTTCTTTCTCTGTTGAACACAAAAGAAGACATTTTGAAGAAAGCTGGAAACCTGTAGCCATTGACAGTCACGATCACCAGCGATCCACTCCTGACGGAGCGCTGGTGAACTACTTTGTCTTGTTAAGGAACTACAAATCCCATTAGGCCATGTCACGCACACCAGTCGCCGATCATGGCTGATGAGACACAGACACAGCTGAGACTCGTGATCATTGATCATTCATACTATTTATTTTGTTAATGTTTAAACATTGGTCTGACATCCGAATTAACACTTTATGAATAAATATGTCTTGTTTTGCTCATAAACCCTGTAAAAGTTTTAGTCACGTGACCTGGTGTTTTGAAACACTTTAGTCACGTGACCTGGTGTTGTGAAACACTTTAGTCACGTGACCTGTGTGTTTTGAATCACCTTAGTCATGTGACCTGGGTGTTTCGGATCATGCTTCGGTACAGTGTTTCGACTCGCACTTTGGGGTCTTGACACTGTTAACATTACTATCATGTCAGCCCTACCAGCTACTGCTGTTTTGACCTTGTTTGGCTTAATGAACCATCTTATTAAACCAGTAATTGGAACCTTACCTATGTTGTTCCTCGTCTTGCTTCTGCACGTGACATTGACTTCCATAAAATTTGTTTTCCTACTAAGGATGTCAATGGTTACAGGTTTTCAACTTTCTTCAAAATAGTTTCTTTTGTGTTCAACAGAGGAAAGTCAAACCGGTTTGAGTAAATAGTGAGTAGTTTGTATAGTAAATACTTTTCATTTTTGGGTGAATCGTCATTTTAACTTCTCTTTAATTAGCCTGCCGGTGAGCCCTCTCACCCCTTAGTTACTGTTACTAACTCGAACAAACATAGAGTTGCTAACTGTCTTCACATGGACGCTGTCAGTGTGAAAAAAACAAGATGTTTTCAGGGTTTCCAATGGTCATGAAATTTCAGGAATATCATAAAATTTAAAAGGTCTGTTCCAGACTTTGGTAGTCAGAGAAGTTTATCTATATACATTTTAGTTATTTAAAAAATGGCACATCAGTAATTTTCTTGTTGTTTTTAAATTGTACATTCCATTTATCAAAATGTAGCTGTTTTACCATGTTTTTCTCCCCTGTTATAGTTAGGCTATTTTTCAGTGATATTTTTCCTACTTGTCAACCAGCAATAAGGCAATTGCTAAGCTTTACTTGTTAAGTAAGGTAAACATGCCTGGAAAATGTACATTTCAAGAGATTTGGCTACAAAATAACCACTTTAAATGGTGAATGTTAAAAGCAGAAGCTGAAATCCTGTGGTGCCTGAAGCTCACTGTGTCCCACTTGTTATACAGGTCAAAAAGTGGTAAGTAGCTATAATGTTGGCTAGCCACTTATCATTTAAAAAGTAGCCAAAATGTAGCTTATGTTAGGTAGCTTAAGCAGTCACTGACAGAACGGAACATGTAGCTAATACGGTTGTGAGCCAATTGCTGCAAATATCTGACATTTTTTTAATCTTTATAGGTCATGGAAATTCAGCATTTTAGTTGGTAAAAGTCAGGAAATTTGACATTGGTTTTTAGAGGGAGCTATCAAGATCACAGATGAAAATATCCATGATGAATATTGTTAATGTACTGCAGGGAAAGAAGAAATTATTTTAACTAATGTTAGCATGAGTTAGCTAATGCTAGTGCTACCTATCTAATACCTATGCAAAGTTACAAGTACCTAGACATGTACTTTTACAATTTTTGTAGCATAAAACCATCAATTTCTCGAGTTTCTCTATAGTTCTGAAACCTAAAGACGTCAGTTTTGGTCTTTGTACAACTGCTTAGCTCATCTGCACACGAGGGGAGAGGGCTTATCCATAGGTCAAACTGAATGTATGAATGAATTTATCAAATATTGATTAAATTTCTTAGGTTTCAGTTGGCCCAGCGTGGGCTGAGTCTCCTGGAGATCTGGAAAGGTTCAGAAAGAGAGCAAGTGATGAAGTACGTATTTCATCTCAATCACCACTTGAAAGCTGTAACCGACTGGGAGTTCAGCAGAGAGAAAACTTGAAATGGAGACACAAAATATTCCACCAGCAGGTTTCACGTGTACGCTCCTCTCCAGACACCTTTGACACACGTCTATCTTCACATTCAGCCTCAGCTCTGGACATGAGAAAACCAAACTTCACCACAGGTGGGAAAAAGGATGTCAAAACATTGACTTAATGATAAGAAAGTGTCTTGAAAATAAGGGATGTTTTTTGTTTGGGATGAAAAAATATTTTTTCTTATACAGTAATTTACAGTGTTGATCAGAATTAGAGAACAATATAGAAACACGTGATTTAAAAGAAAATAAAGTAAACTTCCTTGTTTAAAGTTTGAAAGTTCAATTCAACTTTATTTCTATGTCAATTTTACTATGTAGATTGTGTCAAAGCAGCTTAACATAGAAGTACTAGTAAATTGCAACCTTGTCAGTTGAAGTTCATTTTGGTTCTGTTCAGTGTGGTTTAAATAAATAAAAAGTACGTAAAGATGCATTATTCTAGAAGTCACAGATTTAAAATTACCATTTTCCTCCTGCTATGATTGAAAGGCTCATCCCTCTGGAAGGTAAAATAAAATATTTTGCCAGATAAGGAATTCACCACTTGGTGCAAGATTAATACCATTAGCTGAGAGGTGGATCAAACTGTTCTTTCATGTTTATAGGTGTCCTTTTACAATATCTTATTTAGGTTTTCTATTCTATGCTTCAGAATAGATGTAACTCCAAAAAAATGCCTAAAACTGTTGTTTTTCCTGTTAGGATCATTTCAAATTGCAATAATCAGTGACCTTGAAATTAAGAAAATTGTAGGTTGTTCTTTAATTTTGATCGCCAATGTAACACTCACTGCCCACTTTATTAGGTACACCTGTCCAACTGCTCGTTAACATAATCAGCCAATCATAAGGCAGCAATTCAATGCATTTAAGCAGGTAGTCATGGTCAAGAAGATATGCTGCAGTTCAAACCGAGCATCAGAATGGGGAAGAAAGGTGATTTAAGTGACTTTGAATGTGGAATGGTTGTTGGTGCCAGACGGGCTGGTCTGAGTATTTCAGAAACTGCTGATCTACTGGGATTTTCATGCATAACCATCTCTAGGGTTTACAGAGAATGGTCCAAAAATAACCAGAGGTCAGAGGAGAATGGCCAGTCTGGTTTGAGCTGATAGAAAGGCAACAGTAACTCAAATAACCATTTGTTACAACTGAGGTTTGAAGAACAGCATTTCTGAATCATAACACGCCACTTCTCTCAGCTAAGAACAGGAAACTGAGGCTACAATTCCCACAGGCTCACCAAAATTGGACAATAAAAGATTGGAAAAAACGTTGCCTGGTCTGATGAGTCTCCATTTCTGCTGTGACATTCAGATGGTAGGGTCAGAATTTGGCGTCAACAACATGAAAGCATGGATTCATCCTGCCTTGTATCAACGGTACCTGCTGGTGGTGATGGTGTAGGGGGATATTATCTTGGCACACTTTGGGCTCATTAGTACCAATTGAGCATTGTGTCAATGCCACAGCCTACCTGAGCTTTGCTGACCATGTCCATCCCTTTATGACCAGTGTACCCATCTTCTGATAACTACTTCCAGCAGGATAACGCACCATGTCATAAAGCATGAATCATCTCAGACTGGTTTCTTGAACATGACAATGAGTTCACTGTACTCAAATTGCCTCCACAGTCATCAGAAGTCAACCCAATATAGCAGCTTTGGGATGTGGTGGAACGGGAAATTGGCATCATGCATGTGCAGCCGACAAATCTGCAGCAACTGCGTGATGCTGTCATGTCAATATGGACCAAAATCTCAGAGGAATAATGTATGTATGTATGTATATATATATATATATATATATATATATATATATATATATATATATATATACAATTATTATTATTTAGTTAAATTTTCTTAAGTTAGAGCAGAGATCAAGGTTCCATAATGCAAAACATTATGAAAGTTTTTTTTGAGCAACATTCAATATATAATTAAAATAAATCAATGTTATCGAAATGATATGTTGAGTGAACGATTCAATAACTGATGTTTCAGATTCAAATCAAGCTTCAGTCTTAAGTTTTATTACCCTGACAAATATTTTGTTTTTCTAAAGAAAACTAAAACCTTTAATTGGAAAACATAATGGCAAAGAAATGTTAATTTGAATAAAATTTGTAAACCTTCGTAAAACAAATTAAAAGTACAGAAGCACAGACTGGCAATCTACACCATGCAACCATAGATTGATCAATTGTTCAAAAAATTGAAGTCCCGTTGTTGTTGATCTGAATATCAGGAACTAACTGTTTTACTAAATGTTTACTACATATACATTTTAGGGTTGGTGTATGACTCTCAGATGATGAAGCATAAGTGCGACTGTAGAGACAGCAGCTGTGGTCTTCATGATGCTGACCGAATTGCAAGTATCTGGTCAAGACTGCAGGAGTGCGGCCTCAGGAGTCAGTGTAAGGTAAACATCACCGAAGCACTCACATAAGCTAAAAGAGTTTACTACATTCACATTCACACACATGCTTGTGTTTTAGCTGCTTAAAAGCAGGTCAGCCACTGTCGAGGAGCTACTCTCAGTCCATTCAGAGGAACTTGTTTGTTTTTATACTGGACCAGAACCATATCAAAGTCAGATGGACATTGGTACGATGTGGAAGAATCCCAGCAATTCAGAAGCACTGAAGATGGCTGTTGGCAGTGTGACGGAGCTGGCGCTGTGTGTGGCCAGAGGACAGTTGAGGGTGAGATCACCATAGTTCAACATTCATTCCTCTGTTACTAAAAATAAATACTTACTCCTTATTTTTCTCTGATTCATCCTCAGAATGGCTTTGCTGTAGTCACACCTCCAGGACACAATGCATCGCGTTCTCAAAACCTGTGAGTTGACACTAAATCATTACACGCAATTCCAGAGAGACTTTAGATGATGATGATGAAGATGTCTACTCAGGGCTGGATTAACCAATGGGCATAGGCCCAGGGGCCTGTGCACACTTGGGGCCCCTGTGAGGGGAAGGGGGGGGGCTGGCTGATTTTGGAGTGTCTATTTAGGCTAAGTGCAAATAGCGCACCTCGTTGGAATAAGCTAATTGAGTGCTTCCCGCCATCGCCATTTGATCGACAGAGACAACATAACTAAAAAGCGTGGCTCATAGTCAGTGTCAGCTGCGCAGCTCGTAAAGCACATGGCAACGTGTTTTGAGGCGATCGATCATGAACGCGGTTTGAATCCAGCGACTGATGAACACGTTCTTCTTCCCCACCCCTTTAAACATATCAGATTGGAAACACATTTATTTTCAATAGAAAGGAAATGTTTTTGTTTAAAAATTTAAATAATTTATATAAAATATATAAAATGAGTCACAAGGTATTTAATAAGGATAATAATAACAATAAATATTAAACAGTTATTTTCCACCTGGTGTTAAATGTTAGCGACATCTTAATATAATTAATCTGTATTTACAATGTTAGTCGCCCTGCTTCACCCATATTCTCCGACCTTATGGAGAGAGAGAGACAGAAAAAGCCCCTGAAGAGGAGAGAGAGAGAGGAGGAGAGAACTGGTATAATGTGTGTGATTTCAGATACTTTCAGCTTTATAATCAAGTGCTTTCTGCCTACTCTTCTTCATCACGAGGGAGACAGTAGGAATCATTAATCAGTATGTGTATTATGGAAGACTCAGATTCATAGAACTGGATTGGAGAGGTGTTATATCCAAATCATATGCATTATAAGTTTGTAGAAGTTATACATTAAAAATACCCTAAATATACATTTTAGTACTGCTTCAGTGAACTTGAACAAGTATATTAAAAACATAAATTTTCACTAGTTTTATTAGTTTTTTTTTTTATCAAAGTGTGCTTTAAATGCTTTAAAAATCAGTTAAATCTTCGTTGACTATAAATATATATACTAAGTCATTTATTTAAAAAATGTGGGCAAAATATTATAGATTAACTTTATTTAAAAAATATTATATTAATCTTATTTTTTAATTCAACTATAGGGGTGCGGCCTTGTAGGGGGCCCTACAAAGACATTGTGGCCAGGGGCCTCTGAATTCTTAATCCGGGCTTGTGTCTACTGTATGAGAACTAAAATCAACAGATGACCTTAAACAATCACTAAATTCCCTACAGAATGTTATGTTTTCACACACACACATGCACAAGTAGCATGTAAACGCATCAATCTTTCACATCGAAATACTCACTACTCTTGACTTGAGTACTCTTAAAAGGGCTACTTTTTACTCGTACTTAGAGTAATATTTACAACAGATACTTTTACTCTACTTCCACTACATTTTTGGACCAGTAATGGTCCTTTTACTTGAGTACGATTTTTCATTACTGTAACCACCACTGCACTTAATATGAATGCAGACTAATACACTCTTGTCAGTCAACACAAGATTACTTTATTTATGTGTAAAGTAAAAACAGGATGTGCAACAGAAAATTGAATGCATTTAAATTAGTTTTTTACTTTATTTTAATATACTCAGTAGTAAAAAAAAGTGGTGGAGTAGGTAGGTTTCTTCATGTTGAACACAAAACATGATATTCTGAAGTATTGGAAACCAGCAGCCATTGAGATCCAAAGTACTACAGTATAAATACTATGGAAGTCAATGGCTTTATTTTTCCAACATGCTTCAATTTATCTTTCTTTGTGTTTGTTCGACCGAAGAAAGAAACTCAAACGGGTTTGGAACAAGTGGAGGATGAATAAATCATAACAGAATGTTCCTATTTAGGTGAACTTTCCCTTTAAGAAATGTACAATAAGTCTCTGTCACTAGAGTGAAGTTTCAGCTCAAACTACCACACAAATAAACTTGTATGACTCTTTGAAACTGCCCCTTGTAGGCTTTGATCAAAAATGTGGCGTTTTGGTGACTGTAGCTTTAAATTCAAATGACATTGTGCTCTATTCAAAAGAGGTCAGAGCTACAAGTGGCTCAGCATAGCAGCAGATTCAGAACAGGTCTAATGTTATCTCTGTGAAAAAAACGAAAATGTCAAAAGAAGTGGCTCAGAATAAGGAAGTCTATAGAGACTACGGTGTTAGTTTGTGCATCCTAAAACTCTACATTTATAATCCTTTAATCGTTGACATTACTTTCAGCAGGTAGGGTTTGAAAACTAATAATAGTGGATGGCTGCTTCTCACATAGGGCTGTTTATGCCCCCTCTGATGACCTGCAAAGGGAGAATGTCAGTCAAAGTGTTTCTGCAGACTGTTTTTATCAAGTGTGGTTATAAAAAATATAATTTATTAATTTTTCCCAGTAGAGGCTAGATATATTCACATGACTGTGCTTAAACTCTTTATAAAAGTGTTTTTTGCATAATAGGTCCCCTCTAATCAGCAGAAACATTAAAATGTTAAAAAATATAGGTACTCTTACAGTAATAACAGGAAAAAAATCTGCATATAAGAATGCACTGTAAAACCAAACAAGTTAAGGTAATCTTAATGAGCACTGTAAACTTAATCCATTTGAGTCAACAAAGCAATTTGAGCACAGTAAAACCCAATAAATGAAGAACTCAAACCAACTGAGTACTGTAAAACCCAATAAGTTAAGGCAACTCAAATTGTTTGAGGAAACTAATTGCTACAAACCATTTGAGTTAAAGTAATCTATATAAGTACTGTGAACTTACTCCATTTAAGTTGAAGTAATGAAGTATTTAATTATCTCATTACCTTCAACACTGAGTTCAAAACTCTTTTCAAATGAGTAGAATTAACTTTCAGTCAATTTTGAGTTAACTACACTTATTTTATTTGATAAAGTTGACTGTTGGGTTTTACAGTGTGGTTGCTAAGACCCTGGTTTTGTCATCGCAAGAACAAATGACAGTTAAAAAATTTGGCCTTGATGAACCAAAGAAATGCCTTCCAAAAATATGAAAAAGTCCCCAAAATACCTGGACTCATGTTTATATAATTATATATTGCTGTATGTTACTATATACTTAAAAAAATAATAATGTACATCAAATAAGTTATGACTGTATTTTGTAAAATGTCACTGTCAAAACTGGATTAATTCCTCTCATTCTGTGCGTTTCAGCTGCTCCGGTGTTTTTAATTCTGTGGCCATTGCTGCTAAACAGCTTCAGGAACAACTGAGAATTAAAAAGATCCTTATTGTAGATTGGGTAAGAAATGCACGCTCTAAGCGCACGCACAACATTTTCACTCCTACTGAAAGGTATACTGACCATAAAAACATTTTTTTTAGATTACAAAAAAAAAAGTGTCATTTGTAGGTATCTTATAGACAATTTTATGAAATTCTGAAGACAGAAGCTACGCATTTGACCTTAAACCTATATATATATAT
>CAIGQZ010007154.1:11965535-11985319 GCA_903798205.1 Danio tinwini | reverse complement strand
CTATCTATCTATCTATCTATCTATCTATCTATCTATCTATCTATCTAATTTTTTTGTGTGCATCTTTATAGCTTTTAAACAAAAAAAAAAAGATTGGCAGCCATTACGTAAAATGTTCTCTTTCTCTCTTTACAGAACGGTAGTCATGCCAATTGCTCATGAGTTTTCCCCGAATGTGGTCCTGGTTTCCGCTGGTTTTGATGCTGCAGAGGGTCATCCATCTGCTCTGGGAGGATACAGAGTCTCCCCTAAATGTATGTGTAATAACTTTCTCCACAAAGTTTGTGCAAAATATCAAATAATACAGTGTTACTGTTTCGGGAAAGTATTCATTGCGCTTCACTTTTTCCACATTTTTTATGGTACAGCCTTATCTCATAATGGAAAATTTATTTATTTCCTCCAAATTCTACACACAATAGCCCATAATGACAATGTGAAAAAAAAGATTTTTTTTAATTGTTGCAAATTTATAAAAAAAAAAAAAAAAAAAACTGAAAAATCATATGTATACATGTGTATTCACAGCCTTTGCTCAATACTTTGTTGATGCACCTTTGGCAGCAATGACAACCTCAAGTGTTTTTCAATATGATGCCACAAGCTTGGCACACCTGTCTTTGGGAATTTTTGCCCATTCCTCTTTGTAGTACCTCTCAAGCTCTATCAGGTTGGATGAGAAGCGACGGTGTACAGCCATTTTCAGATCTCTCCAGAGATGTTCAATAGGATTTAGATCTGGGCTCTGGCTGGGCCACTCAAGGACATTAAGCGAGTTGTTGTGAAGTCACTCCATTGATATTTTGGTGGTGTACTTTGGGTCATTGTCCTGCTGGAAGATGAACCGTCGCCCCAGTCTGAGGTCAAGAGCAATCTGAAGCAGGTTTTCATTCAGGATGTCTCTGTGCATTGCTGCATTCATCTTTCCCTCTATCCTGACTAGTCTTCCGGTTTCTGCTGCTGAAAAACATCCCCACAGCATGATGCTGCCACCACCATGCTTCACTGTAGGGATGGTATTAGTCTGGTGATGAGCGGTGCCTGGTTTTCTCTAAACGCATTTTCAGTTGATTTGGACCCAAGAAATGAAGGGAAAAACGAGTGTAAAATTGGCAGGAGCACTGTCTGTTTGACATGTCATTTGATCAATATGACAATCAGGTCGAAAAGGAAAAAAAGTTGAGGAGAGATTGTTAATTCTCTTCAAAAGCTAGATGAGCAACACAAGTTTCTAAAGCCTTCTGTTTACGTTATGTAGTTAATAACGAAAGATATACTACGTGACCTTGCGTTGTTTTCATGTCACTTCTCGCGTTTGTTTGGTTGTGAGACATAGTTTGGACAAAGTTATCTGTGATTCCTCCTATTTTAAAGTCATGCAGTATGAACTCTCCTGTCGCCGGTCCATCCTACAGTGTAAACACAGCGCCGACAGAACACTAGCCCAGATAGTCATGCAGTGTGAAAACATCCGTGACAGGACTACTTTGAAAATCATGCAGTCTGAACTCAGCATAAGCTGCTGGAACATCTCAAGATAATCAGTGAAAACAGAATGTAAAACAAAGGCTGAGGCTGTGAATACTTATGTACATGTGATTTTTCAGGTTTTTTATTTTTAATAAATTTGCAACAATTTCAAAAACTCTTTTTTTACATTGTCATTATGGGGTCATTTGTGTGTAATAATGAAATAAATGAACAATGCATTTTGGAATAAGGCTGTAACATAAACAAATGTGGAAAAAGTGAAGCGCTATGAATACTTTCCGGATGCACTGTATAGCAGAATATAAATCTTTTGTTTTCCAGTTTGTTTTTTGTTAACTTTTTAATACTGATTCAAATCTTTTTGTCATAATCAACATTTCTCTTGGCTCATTATCTCTCGGTTTTGAAACAGCATGTTTATACAATTTCATCCTGAATGTATTTCCGTTGTGTCTGCATTTTTCTTGTTCTCTAGGATTCCCCTTCAGAAAAAAAGTGCTTTAAAAATGAGAAGCAGAAGAGCTTATAATGACTGTGTATTTTTGAGAAGTTATTACCACACTTACAGTCATGATTTTGCTAATGTCAGCTACCATGAATGTCAAGTCATTAAAACTCTTACTATGACACACAATGCCTTCATGACTTTCAGTGTCTTTCTGTACCACACTCAAAATGCCATTTTTACCAGTATGATGTGTGTGTCACTAAATCTGTGAATGTGAACATTTATTGGTTTTGGCTTTGTGTGATAAATCTCAGGTTTTGGATGGTTGACGCAAAAGTTAATGGAGCTTGCTGAAGGTCGCGTGGTGCTGGTGTTAGAGGGAGGTTACGAGCTTGTCTCCCTCTGCGATGCGTCCCAAGCCTGTGTCAGTGTTCTTCTAGGAAATGAGGTTTGAGTGTGTGTGTTTACAGATGTGTCCACATAGACGCATTAAACAGCTATTGCATGAATGTTTGCATGTTGTTGCAGCCTGAGCCTTTATCTGAGGTGGAGTTACTGAGAAGTCCCTGTGCTAATGCAGTCTGTTCTCTGGAGAAAGTGCTGCATGTTCAGAGTGAGAATCGTTGGGTTAGTGTTGATTTTGGGTGGTCTTTCTAGTGTTCTCTTTTAACACTCTTTTTTTCTCTCTGGCTCTCAGGTTTGTACTGGCGTTCAGTGCGGTCCATGCTGAATACCGTATCTCTGTCCTATGTTAAAGCAGAGAGGAGAGTCTCAGCAGGCACTGAAGCTGCTTTAGTGCTGAATGGCCTCAGTATGACTGTTCCACACCGAAGACAGTAAGACTACAGTATGAAGTGAAATAGTTCTGGAAGTACAAATAACATTTATTTCCCCACAGAGAAACTTTTATTTTCCACACAGAAGTTTTTAAAAGTGTAATTTATTGAATCTTTAATAACACTTGTTGAGATCATCAGTCTGTTTTATTTTAAAATGATTTTTTTTATATAATAATAATAATAATAATAATTAGGTTTCAGGAATTTCTGGTAAAAAAAAACTGGTTAACACTCTAATTTATTTTACTAAAAATCCTTACTCATTATTCTGACAAAAAAATCGAATAGCAGAAATCCTGGTAAAAACTACATTACCCATAATTCTGACAAAACAAAATCTCCACCGATCAGAAAAATGTGTTGAATAGCAGAAATCCTGGTAAAAACTACATTACCCATATTTTTTACTAAAACAAATGTCCACTAATCAGAGAGACAAGTTGAACAGCTAAAATCCTGGTAAAAACTACATTACCCATAATTCTAACAAAAAATTCATTAATCAGAGAGACATATTAAACAGGAGAAATCTTGGTGAAAAACTACATTACCCATAATTCTGACTAAAACAAGTCTCCACTAATCAGAGAGATGTTGAACAGCAGAGATCCTGGTAAAAACTACATTACCCATGATTCTGACAAAAAAAAAATCTTCACCAATCAGAGAAACATGTTGAACAGCAGAGATCCTGGTAAAACTAAACCATATTAACCATAATTCTGGCTAAAACAAATCTCCACTAATCAGAGAGATGCTGAACAGCAGAAATCCTGGTAAAAACTACATTACCCATAATTCTGACTAAAACAAATGTCCACTAATCAGAGAGAAATGTTGAACAGCGAGATTCTGGTAAAAACTACATTACCCATAATTCTGACTAAAACCAATGTCCACTAATCAGAGAGAAATGTTGAACAGCGAAATCCTGGTAAAAACTACATTACCCATAATTCTGACAACAAAAAAATCTCCACCAATCAGAGAAATGTGTTGAATAGCAGAAATCCTGGTAAAAACTTCCTTATCCATGATTCTGACAAAAAAGAATTCCATTAAGCAGAGCGACATGAAACAGGAGAAATTATGGTGAAAAACTACATTACCCATGATTCTGACAAAATAAATCTCCACCAATCAGATAGACGTGTTGAAGAGCAGAATTCCAGGTGAAAATTGTTACCCATGATTCTGACAAAATAATCTCCTGACAATCAGAGAATTATGTTGAACAGCAGAATTTATGTTGATAAACTACATTACCCATGATTCTCACTAAAAAACTCTAATCTGAGAAACGTGTTGAATAGCAGAAATCCTGGTGAAAAACAAAATTACCCATAATTCTGACAAAAATGTCCACCAAAGAGAGAATCGAATGTAGCAGATAAATTGTTACATTAATTCTAATACTCAATACTTTTTTGCTTCAAATCAGTGTTTGTGATGTTCAGATTCATGTTGTACTTTTTTTTCCCTTATGGCTATTAAAAAGGTTGTTTTTGTAAATCACAATGACATTTTGATGCAATTATAGTTTTTTTTTTTTTTTTTTTGCTTTAGCTCAATTCTAGATTGAAATAAATTTTTCAAAACAGTAAGTTTACATCTCTGAACAATTAGCTTATTGTTCACTTCAGAGTGGCATTTCTTATTTAAGCAAATTGCAACTGCTTTGACACGTGTGTGCAAACAAACAGTAAGTACAATGGTTTGCAGTTTGGACAAACTAATTGCATCTGGCTTGTTGAACAAAACTAATGAGTCGATTCTCATTTAAACTCTTCACAACTTCTCAATCCTTTTTCATCATGTAAGCCATCACATTTAAAACTATGTATTCAGTTATCAAACATTTGTATACGCACATTTACACCATAAATATCTGATACTGACATTGTTTGTAATGTCTGCTAAATTGGTAAATGATATCTAATTGAAATACAGTTTGCATCATCCATTTAACCACTCATGTTTGAAAGCATATACAGGGAGTGCAGAATTATTAGGCAAATGAGTATTTTGACCACATCATCCTCTTTATGCATGTTGTCTTACTCCAAGCTGTACAGGCTCGAAAGCCTACTACCAATTAAGCATATTAGGTGATGTGCATCTCTGTAATGAGAAGGGGTGTGGTCTAATGACATCAACACTCTATATCAGCTGTGCATAATTATTAGGCAACTTTCTTTCCTTTGGCAAAATGGGTGAAAAGAAGGACTTGACAGGCTCCAAAAAGTCAAAAATAGTGAGATATCTTGCAGAGGGATGCAGCACTCTTAAAATTGTCAAGCTTCTGAAGCGTGATCATCGAACAATCAAGCGTTTCATTCAAAATAGTCAACAGGGTCGCAAGAAGCGTGTGGAAAAGCCAAGGCGCAAAATAACTGCCCATGAACTGAGAAAAGTCAAGCGTGCTACTGCAACATCACTGGAGTGCCCAAAAGCACAAGGTGTGCAATACCCAGAGACATGGCCAAGGTAAGAAAGGCTAAAAAACGACCACCATTGAAGAAGACACATAAGCTGAAACATCAAGACTGGGCCAAGAAATATCTCAAGACTGATTTTTCTAAGGTTTTATGGACTGATGAAATGAGAGTGAGTCTTGATGGGCCAGATAGATGGGCCTGTGGCTGGATCGGTAAAGGGCAGAGAGCTCCAGTCCGACTCAGACGCCAGCAAGGTGGAGGTGGAGTACTGGTTTGGGCTGGTATCATCAAAGATGAGCTTGTGGAGCCTTTTCGGGTTGAGGATGGAGTCAAGCTCAACTCCCAGTCTTACTGCCAGTTTCTGGAAGACACCTTCTTCAAGCAGTGGTACAGGAAGAAGTCTGCATCCTTCAAGAAAAACATGATTTTCATGCAGGACAATGCTCCATCACACGCGTCCAAGTACTCCACAGCGTGGCTGGCAAGAAAGGGTCTAAAAGAAGAAAAACTAATGACATGGCCTCCTTGTTCACCTGATCTGAACCCCATAGAGAACCTGTGGTCAATCATCAAATGTGAGTTTTACAAGGAGGGAAAACAGTACACCTCTCTGAACAGTGTCTGGGAGGCTGTGGTTGCTGCTGCACGCAATGTTGATGGTGAACAGATCAAAACACTGACAGAATCCATGGATGGCAGGCTTTTGAGTGTCCTTGCTAACAAAGGTGGCTATATTGGTCACTGATTTGTTTTTGAATGTCAGAAATGTATATTTGTGAATGTTGAGATGTTATATTGGTTTCACTGGTGAAAATAAATAATTGAAATGGGTATATATTTGTTTTTTGTTAAGTTGCCTAATAATTATGCACAGTAATAGTCACCTGCACACACAGATATCCTCCTAAAATAGCTAAAACTAAAAACTACTTCCAAAAATATTCAGTTTTGATAATGAGTTTTTTGGGTTCATTGAGAACATGGTTGTTGTTTAATAATAAAATTAATCCTCAAAAATACAACTTGCCTAATAATTCTGCACTCTCTGTATATGTAGATTGTCCACAGCACAATCCCTACCTTATTTCGAGAATGAAGAACTTTCACAGTCCTGAACTGTAGTAACATGCTTGTGAAAGAGCAATTGGAAGAAACGTAATCTCTGGCAAGGCCAACAAGAGTGACAGCATGTCCACCAAAAATACGTCGTCACGGATGCATTGTGTATTTTTTGTGTATTTGTGGCAACATAAGAAATATACAATACAGTAATTTGACAAGCAAGATTGCACTGTACATGTAATACATTTGTACAAGAATAAATGTACTGTATAAATACAAATGTTCATACATATATAATTTTTTTTCTATGTACTATTTACCCTTCTCAACAAATACCAGATTTTTTTTTTTTACTTTAATTTCCATGGTTTTGAGCAGTGTGGCTCACACAATGACAAATACACTGTATGTTTCGGTGGCCTTGGCCAAATTACTGACACAATAACTAGGTTTTGAAGCATGATTGTAATGTTTTGGGGGAGCTACTACATTTTGCAGACATGCAATAAAGTTCCAGCAAACCGTTTTGACATTTGCACTCAGTTTAAAGAATGTTGAGAGAGCTGGGCTGATAAACGATATTATATCGAATCGCAATAAAGTTTGTCAATAGCAATGATAAGCTCTGGACATTTTTTTTACTTTATATTGATTAAGAGCCAATCACACAGCAGAAATGTGCAACAATGGGCATCTAAAAGGGTGTTGATGATATTAGAGATGTACCAAGTTTTCAGCCGCCGAAAATATGTTATGCCATTCAATGGACTCTCTTATTTTTGTGGCTTCAGTCATTGTTGGGGTACTCTTAAATCTGAAAGCAACTTATTAAAAACTTATAAAACATTATCGTTCAATATGGAAATGAATTACCTAGATTGGATTTTTGCCATATCGCTCAGCCCTAGTTAAGGCTGGTTTGAAAAATTTGTCAAAGCAATGGATGAAAAACTGTTTAAAAAAATGCTTCTGGAACAAACACCACTAATAAAAGTAGCTGATGTCTATTATTGCACTCTATAAGAGTATTGACAGACTAATAAGCATCTTGACAGACTATGATAAAAAAACTCATGAAAGTATTGAAGATGCTGTTGTTGTCTGCTTTTAGGTTCCCCAATGAGCCAGTGGAGGACGATGAAACTCATTCGACAGTTTCCTTTTCTAGAAGAACCTTTTCCTTTCAAAGCAGAAGCTGATCAAGAGTCTGTTGTGAGATGAAGGAAATGCAGGACACAATCCTAAACAAGAGCACTTCTCAAATCACATGACTGATTCACGCAAATGCCGAGTCATTTTTGATGAGTTTTTTTTCTTACCATTAGCTTGCACATGACAGAATTCAAACTAGCATAGTATAAACAGGAAATGAATGTTTGTGAGAAATGCGTTTTAAAGGGTCTTATTCAGGATATTTGACTGTTTAGTGGAACTAATTTAGTAGACACTGCTTCTTAAAGGTTTGGGTCAGTCCTTTATTTTGTTTGTTGGAAAAAAAAAAAAAAGAAAAACTTACAATGTGGAATCTTTGCTGGTGTTTCAGCTTTCTGTTCACTAAATAATCTGGCAGAAATGCAGCATGGTTTAAAGAAAGCATTCAACATTCACAGTAATTAATGTTGAGCATCAAATCATATTTCTGAATGATCAGGTGATGCTGAACACTGCAATAGTAACCATGAAAGAACATGGGAATAAATTGTAATATACATAATTACTATAGCGCTTTTACAGCGTAGATTGTGTCAAAGTAGCTTAACATAGAAGTTCTAGTAAACTGAAACTGTGTCAGTCCAGTTTTAAGAGTTGAAGTTCAGTTTAGTTCAGTTCAGTGTGGTTTAATTTTCACTGCTGAAAGTCCAAACACTGAAGAGCAAATCCATTGATGTGCAGCTCCACAAGTCCCAATCCAAGCAAGTAAGTGGCGAGGAACAAAATGTCACCAATTGATTAAAGTGAAGGGAAAAAAATAAAAACCTCGAGAGAAACCAGGCTCAGTAGGGCATGACCATTTCTCTTCTGGCCAAACTTATTGTGCAGAGCTGCAGTCTAGTTTATTAACAAATGTATTATTAACATAATAAGTGATGTTAATGTTTTTACTGATAAATAGCTTTGTACCCCAATTGTTTGAACAGCAGAGTAAGCTTTTCCTGATGAAATATGAAGTCATAAACATCTACAGTTATCAGCTTCTGTTAGTGTTTTGCTCAGGTCTAGGAAATGACCAATAGTCTGCCATTTAAAAATTCCATTTGAAGCTATAACAGCATTTGAAATTGCACTTTATGTTTGATCACTCTTAAAAAAAAAAAATCATACTGAGACATTTTACTGTTAATACAGGGTAAACATCCCTTTTAATGAATACCTAAGGCAGCTATACTTTATTATTAGCTATTTATATAGCAAGCATTAAAAGTAAGATTTGTTGTCCGCTTTGCAAGGCTAGCCAATTTTACCTTTCTGAGAATGCAGTCTTTTTTTATTACCAAATTGCTGTACCATTACACTTGAAGCTTTTTGTTTTGGATTTTTTTTTTTACAAAAAA
This sequence comes from Danio tinwini, assembly GCA_903798205.1. Classification (NCBI taxonomy): domain Eukaryota; kingdom Metazoa; phylum Chordata; class Actinopteri; order Cypriniformes; family Danionidae; genus Danio; species Danio tinwini. The sequence goes on along the minus strand of CAIGQZ010007154.1, from coordinate 11,976,489 downwards.
TAAAGCTGTATTTTAACCAAGCTGCTACTTCCCGCTCTCCCTTGTGAAGCTAATATGGAAGTAACTGAAACTGCAATTCATTGAAATTCCGCTAGTCCTGGCTTTATTATAGAGCTATCTCTATTGACCCCACTGTTAAAATGGCCACCTTTACAGCAGTTTACAGCCTGGTAAAAAGAACGGTTTTGGTTCATATAGCTAATATTACCCCTTATGACAACTGTAAGGGGGGTGAATTTTTTTATAACGCATCCGTTTCATTTATATTGAGTTATATTAAGTCAGCATAATTAAGGGCACTTGGATGACAACTAGGTCTCACTGGTCCCAGTTTCATCACCTCAGCTGATTCCGGCTGATTAGCCGCTGAACTCGGCATAAACATCATATATTTGTTTTGTTTTATGTAGCTTTACAGAGTCAATTGCGTTTAAGAGTTATTTCCTACAATTATCAGATAATATGGCATGCTGTGTGCACTTAATTGTGCTCACAAACTATTAGCCTCCATTTCCCAGGTGAGTGAAATTATTTGTTTTATTTAAGATCATTTATCATTTGTAATTTTTTTAGAACTTGAATGGGCTCCAGAATCTGAAAGATTGATTAGCTGTAGGCTCTAGAATAGTCATCTGAAACGTTATGCCTGAATTCATAAATAGCCTTGCATTTACAAACAGATTATATTTTAAGTGTTTGGAAGTAATTCGTGTTTGTGAAAAACGTCATAAGAGCAATGTTTAGTGGCTCAATGTATTACAGCAGTTTTTTAAAAGACTAAACACTTTATTAATATAGTATACAATTAAGCACATGTGGTCAGAACACAAACGAGTCGCAGGTAATAAAGTATTAAACATTTCCCCCAAAGAGGAGCCGGTTTAAGCAAAACGCTAGCAGGCATCTGTAGCTCTGCTCACATTCCGCCTCTTTGCCCTCGTTTGTTATCCCGCACTTGGTGCCATAACGCGCAAACAAAATGTTGACGGTTGGCCACGCCCACTTGTAGCTTCATTTGCGCTCTTCAGAAACCTATGGGTGACGTCACGAATACTACATCCATATTTTTTAACAGTCTATGATTTTAACTTTCCTTCTTGTGTTTGAGAGAAGCTGATGTCCCACACAGAATAATGACATAATAACAGGTTATTTTATTAATGGGCCACTCACACATACATAAAGATATTGATTTTGTAATACAATATAATGGATTTGTTCACATAAGTTGAGGTGAAAGCAATAAAATCCCATTTTAACAGTATAATACAATGTTTTTGCACAAATATAAAAAGAAAGCTCAAAGTAATAGAACAAACACGTGCATTACTGTCTGAGCGCAGCTGACAGATATTTGATGTTCAATGTGGAAACCCCTGTTTGTCATGTGGAAACATATGCTACAAAAATCATCCAATCCATGAACAAGAAACCATAACCTTTCCAAACAGCACATCCTTCACCTATAAAGCCTCAAGATTCCCACAGGAACAATGTTTGTGATGGTTAAACCACTTTCTTAAGGACAATAAAGTGCTTATTTAAAAAAAAAACACCAGACAACTGTGCGGTAGCAGGAGAAAAAGGTTTCAGTCTCCAGCTCAATTAAAAACTGTCCCTCATATCTCATAGTGAAACAGCAGAAGGAAAAAAAATCAAGACAAGAAGAAAACAGCAGCTCAGAGAAAGACAGAAACTCTTAACATCTCATTCAATGTAAAAAGGCTCAGAAAGACTGACATTGATGATAGTTTAAAAAGTCCAGATTTAAAACTTATCTTTCAGTATACCGAGCGCTGGACAGACGAGTGCAGAAAGAGAGAGAGAGAGAGAGAGAAGTAATCTGCTACTGATATCCTACTTTCAGATTCTCCTCGTTGAGTGTTTCTGCTCCAGTCTGACCGCTAACAGCCGAGCACATGTGGTACATTTGTGTGATTGTTTACCTTTGGACACTAATGTGCTGGTGTGTGCTTAAAAGTCATTGAGGATAGAGATGTCTGCGAACTCTTTGCGATATCGATGGGAGTAAAGGGTCAACAGGAAGGACCACTTCAAGCTCATGAAGCTCCACACACACGACAGGTACAGACTGGTGGGATCTCTGAGGGCTGCAGACACAAAAAACAGCTTGTTTTCTTCAGAACACGTCATATAGTTGATTTCAATAATAATATTTTAAACATATTTCTCATGTGATGTTTAATAGAGCAATGGTATTTTTTTTACAGTATTTCCTTTTATATTTTTGATTCTGGAGAGTTTTATTTCTTTTAGTTTGGCTGGAATTTAAAAATAATAATAAAAAAAGTCCCTGTGAAATCAAAATGTAGTTGAGGTGTCATGTTAGTCTAAGGTGTACTAGTATATTGGAAGCTGGTAAAATAACATGTTCTTTCATCAAAGGCAAAGACAAATTTTTTTATATTAAACCTATTATGTTTTTAAATTATTTGAAAAAAAAACTTGTTAAACAGAATTTAGGAAAAATCTAAAAAAATTAAGCAGAAATAATGTTATGAATAAGAAATAATAAGTACGTTCTCAAATTAAGACAAAAAAGGTGTGTAATATACAAAAACATTACAAAAGAATTGATCCTGATGATGCTCTAAAGTCAACCTGTAGTAACTCTTAAAAACAAAGTATCTTTACATCATTAGGTTTATTGCAATGTTTTTTTAGCTCGCGTTATTTTAGCATCTCTAGAAAGTTTTGCATCATCGAACTTACTGTTTTTATTTTAAAAAGACATTAATATCATTATAATAATACAAGTAATATCATTTCATTATTGTTTTTATAAGTTTACATTTGTTGCTTTATGTCAATATTGTTTTCATGCTTTTTTATTTCACTTTTCATGAACACTGAAAACGAAATACTTTCTTGGTATCTAGCTAATAAAAGTTATATATTATATACAGCTGAAGTCAGAATTATTAGAAATAAACGGGGGCTAATAATTCAGGGGGGCTAATTATTCTAACTGTTTTCTCAGATTTTTATAACCATCTTGTACATTCATCCGAAGGCTAAAGCAGCTGTCGCGTCTGCTACAGTACAAGATGTTATTCAGAAACTGCAATGCATATCACCCGATGCTCCAAATTTTATAACGGGTGATTTTAATCTTGTTTCTTTGAAAAAACTTTGAACAATTTTTATCAATACGTTGTCTGCCCCACTAGGAAGAACACAATCTTGGACTTTTGTTATGGGTCAGTAAAAGATGCTTTTAAAGTCGTTCCTCTTCCACCTTTGGGCAATGCCGACCATAACTGCGTGCATCTCCTGCCCAAATACAAGACTGTCCTTAAGAGAGGGAAGGTACAAATCAAAAACGTTAAGGTGTGGTCAGTGGACTCACTTTGCAAGAATGTTTTAACTGTACTGATTGGAACATGTTTAAGCAGACGTGTCGATTTGGATGAACTTACAGATGTGGTTTGTTCTTATATCACATTCTGTAGGGACATGGTGGTCCCCACTAAGATAGTGAAGGTCTACCCTAATAATAGGCCATGGGTCAATAAAGCCATTAAAACCAGCATAAATAAAAAGAAGCTTGCCTTTAAAAATGGCTCTTCAGCAGACCTTTATTTGGCCACAAAGGAGCTCAAAGTTGAAATTAATAAAGCAAAAGTGATCTATAAATCTCAATTAGAGAATAAGCTGACCAACAATGATTTAGGATCGGCGTGGTCTGCAATGGAAAGCATTGTGGGACTTCAGATAACTAAAAAAATAGCGGAAATTGTATTTTAAAAGGTTTTAATTCAGATATGGATTTAGCTAATGCACTTAATGTTTTTTTATAATCGTTTTGATACCTCAGAGTTTAATACTGAAATTCAGGAGCTTTGTAATAAGCTACTGGACACAGAGAACTTTATTCTGAAACAGGAACAAGTTCAAAAAGCTTTCAAATGCATTAAAGTTAATAAGAGCTCTGGACCAGATGAAGTGTGTGGTCGACTGCTTAAATCCTGTGCAGAAGAGCTGAGCACAATTTTTAGCTATATTTTTAATCAGTCTCTGGAAAAACAAAAATTTAGAAGGACGCTTTTGTCATACCATGTCCTAAGTCCAGTAGCCTCTCAACTTTAAATGATTTAAGGCCTGTGGCTCTGACTTCTATCCCTATGAAAATTTTTGAAAAAATAATAAGGACAGAAATTAAAAGTTAAAAGTACAGAACAAGTTATTGACCCAATGCACTTTGCATACAGGCCTAATAGAGGTGTGGAAGATGCCATAATAACTCTGCTGCATTTACTTTTCAAGCACCTTGAGGGTAAGGGGGCTCATGCTCGGCTTTTATTTATAGATTTTTCTTCAGCTTTTAATACAATATTTCCTCATATTTTAATCCAGAGACTTTTAGATCATTTTCAATTAAGCAACAATCTTGTTGGCTGGATTTTAGACTTTTAACCAATAGAACACAAAGAGTGCGAGTAAACTGTTCCCTGTCTGAAAGCCTCTGCTCCTCCACCGGTTCACCTCAGGGTTGTGTGTTATCCCCACTTTTATTTATTCTGTACACAAACATATGTCAGAGCACATTTGAAAATCATTTCATTTTAAAATATGCAGACGACACTGTGATTGTGCGCCTCCTCCAAGGAGATGAAAATAGTCATGGTCCCATAGTAGATAATTTTGTTCAGTGGTGTGAGGAGTCTAATCTAAAACTTAATGCAACAAAAACTAAGGATATGGTTATTGATTTTAGAAGGAATCATACAGCAGCTGAGGTGACTAACATTAGGGGTATAAAAGTAGAATGTGTGGAGAACTACAAATATTTAGGTACCATTATAGACCGATCTTTAAACTTTGAGGCAAACTGTGATGCTGTGTGCAAGAAGGGGCATCAGTGCTTATATTGTCTCAGGAAGCTATCACGTTTTCACATTGGCCCTAATATGCTTACTCTTATTTTATTGTGCTTTTATTGAGTCTATTCTATCCTTCGCTCTGGTGGCATGGTTTGGAGGTCTGTCTCTCAAAAACAGGAATAGACTGAGCCAGGTTGTTAAGTGGTCTAGCAGGTTGATTGGTCAATCACAGCTGAGTATTGAATCCCTGTATAGTCGGCAGCTTTTACAGATTGCCCAGAACATTAGTAGCTGTAGCTCTCATCATCGTCTAAGGAGTTTATCCTGCTTCCTTCGGGTCGAAGGTTTCAGATGCTTTTTAGTAGGACAAAACGGTTTAGGAATAGCTTTGTCCCATCATCTATTGTCACGCTGAATAAATTGTAATCTTTTATAATAAATTAATAAATTTTATTTAATTATTTTTTATAATAAATGTATGTACTTTGTATGTGTATATGTGGGTATGTATATGTTTGATTTAATTGTTTGTATAAAATGCCAAACTTTGCTGCAAAAAGAATCTACCTACGGGTACTAATAAAGTCAACTAACTAACTATATGTCTTTTGCCCTTGTTCACGCCTGTCTCTATTGAAGGCATATGGGAGTGTGTGAATCTGTACTCACACTGTTGGCGTGAGATGGCGACGCAGAGGAAGGAGATGAAAGCGACGATGGACAGTACCGAGAATATGACGCCCATGGCCATGAAGAACTTCAGGCCCTTTAACCATGTTCTCCAGTAGTCCTGGATGTACATGATGTGTGTGACCAGAGCCCATAACGCCAAAACTCCTGCATGGAGAAATACACAATGAGCAAACACATCTCTGACTCTGCACTCATTACTGCTTCGTCATTCTCACATGCATGAACTACTGGGTGTGACAGCATTATTATATTCTCTCAGTTTTGATTTGCAGAAGGGCATTCTGTGATATTACACAACACAGCAGAAACTCCCTAACCAACATTACCATACTTCCATGTTAAACACTGCGGTGTTTGTGGGTAGGACGTTTACTATAGTCAAAAGTAATAAAATAAACTTGTGAGAAATTTCAAACACAGTGACTGCAAAGCTGTGTGTGATTTCTATGTATTTACTTTACAAGCATTTTTGTGATCTTATAAATGGAGAGTATCTGTACACTTTGGTGTGTGCAAAAGTGATTTAAAGTGTCTATTTTAATGTCAAAGTATGGGTTAAATAATATTTTATTCTCTGTCAGAGTGACATGTATTCAGGTAAATACAGGGTAACATGCATTCATGTAAATGAATACATATTATATAATACTTATTTTGACCTGTAAAACACATTTAAGAATAAGTGATAGTTCTAAAAACTTACTGCTGATACTGGCCAAGTGACGGTAGCATGTGGTATAACAATAATAAATGCCAAGGAATGAGGATTTTGTGGCTGTGGCCTTTTAAACTGTCTTTTAATATGATTATTGCTCTAGATATGCATGAAATTTTTTTTTACACTCATCGGCCACTTTATTAGGTACACCTGTCCAACTGCACGTTAACACAAATTTCTAATCAGTTAATCACATGGGACGGTCAAGAATGAGGAAGAAAGGTGATTTAAATCACTTCGAACAGGGCATGGTTGATGGTGCCAAACGGCTGGTCTGAGTATTTCAGAAACTGCTGATTTGCTGGAATTTTCACACACAACCGCCTGTAGGCCTTACAGATAATGGTCCGAAAAAAAAATCCAGTGAGCGGCAGTTCTGTAGGTGCAAATGCCTTGTTGATATCAGAGGTCAGAGGAGAATGGCCAGACTGGTTCAAGTTGATAGAAAGGCAACAGTAACTCAAATAACCACTCGTTACAACTGAGGTATGCAGAAGAGCATCTCTGAATGCACAACACAAACCTTGAGGCAGATGGGCTACAGCAACAGAAGACCACACCGGGTGCCACTCCTGTCAGCTAAGAACAGGAAACTCAGGCTACAAGTCGTACAGGCTCACCAAAATTGGACAATTGAAGATTGGAAAAATGTTGCCTGGTCTGATGAGTCTCCATTTCTGCTGTGACATTCGGATGGTAGGGTCAGAATTTGGTGTCAACAACATGAAAGCATGGATCCATCCTGCCTTTTATCAATGGTTCAGACTGGTGTTGGTGGTTTAATGGTGTGGGGGGATATTTTTTGGGGACACTTTGGGATCATTAGTACAAATTGAGCATGGTGTTAATGCCACAGTCTACCTGAGTATTGCTGCTGACCATGTCCATCCCTTTATGACCAGTGTACCCATCTTCTGATGGCTACTTCCAGTAGGATAAAGCACCACGTCATAAACGAAAAAATCACCCCAGACTGGTTTCTTGAACTTATATGGTTTCTTGGAATAATCCAATGGAGCGCCTTAGGGATGTGGTGGAACGGGAGATTTGCATCATGGACGTGCAGCCTACAAATCTGCAGCCACTACATTATGCTATCAGGTAAATATGGCCCAAAATCTCTAAGGAATATTTCCAGTACCTTGTTAATTCTATGCCACGAAGGATTAAGGCAGTCCTGAAGCAAAAGGGAGTCCAACCCAGTACTAGTAAGGTGTACCTAATAAAGTGGCCGGTGAGTGTATATAATCTATGATAGACTACATTTCAGTGGGTATCTTATGTGAATCACCAAAAAAATTAAGATGGTCATAATAAATCAATTTATGACTAACTAATGACACAGGGAAAGAAAAAAATATATAAAGCTCTATTAAAAGTTTTCGTATGCTTTAAAAAAATTTTTTTGTCTTTGATCCACTTTGACACTTTCAAATGCAAAACTGTACAAAGGTGACTTAATGCAGCAACCAAAATGTGCCAAGTTTTAATCCAAATTTAACCTATTTGTTTTTATCTTAACCCTGTTAAAATAGTTAAAGGTCATTTTGGCTGTCAAACATCCAATAACTGAACACACAAAAAAATCAGCAAAATCATGACATTCCTTTATGATTCTCTTGCACAACACCAACTCAAAGAACTTAAGCACAGTGACAGATCAAAGTGCACTAAATGTTTAAGGAAAAAAAAACACTAGTCTGGACAAAAATCTCAAAGCTTGTGCTTGTATTTGTTCAGATAAGATGTTGTTTGTTACTGTTGACATTAAACAATATTTCTTAACATAATTAATTCAAGATAAGCTATAACAAGTGTTAACTACTCCAAGAAAATGACTTATTAAATCCAGCATGTTCATTATTACTCACTCAAGACACAATCTAAAGCTAAGAGTTAAAATGTTGTGTAGTAAAACTGCATTCATTGATTTGTGAATTATGATAGTAACACTATTGAATACAGCATCGTTTTTATAAAACAAATGTTATACTTTCATTTTAAGTAGTGTACTTGAAAATTAAAAGCACATGAACATGGCTGAATTATTGCATTTACTATTTTGAATTGCAATTTAACTGCTGTTTGCGATGTTATTCACTTGAATGCTAAAAAATATATCTTACTTTTGCCTAAAATTTCATAAGCATAACTTTCCTTCCCCATTTTTTTGTAATAGTTACTTAAATAGATAATTCATCTAAAAACTAAAATTCTGTCATCATTTATTCATCCTTTACTTCTTTTAAACCTTTATGAAATTCTTTCATCTGTTAACCACAAAATAAAATGTTTTAAAAATGTTGGAAACCTGTAACCACTGACTTTCATAGTATTTGTTTTTCCTGCTATGCAAGTCAACGGTTACAGGTTTTTAGATTTCTTCAAAATCTCTTCTTTTGCGTTCAAAGAAATTAAAGAAGGAGTATATTTTCTTTTTAGGATAATTATTTCTTTAAAATCCATATCAAAACATTATAATGCATGTGAACATTTGGTCCTAAAATTGGGATTTGCCAACACAACACATCACAGGCTTTTTCCGAGCTAGTCTGTGATGCCTAACAATGCTGTCTGGGTTAAGTTAGTCGGTGCACCTACATTTGAGACACAGCCAAAAAAATTACCTGATAATCCTCCCATCGCGGCGGTCCACGGCTGTTTGTAAGCGATGTTCCACACCAGAAACGCCGAAAAGCCCACCAGCATCCCCACACACGAGTAGCCCACGCGAATATACGTCTTATTGAACGCCATTCCTGCCGTCAAATCCACCTGAATGAACAAGGAAAATATTCTTCAAACAACAAAGAACTATCCAGATGCTAAAAATAGTTGTTGTGGGGAATCCGCGCGTGTGACCTGGAGACAGCGGTGAAATCCAGCTGTAGTTGTTTCCGCCACTAGTGGAGAAATGTCCTTCACTGGGGCTTTATGGAGGAGGGAGAGTCCGTCTCAGTCGATCAATCCACATTTACTGTCATTTACTGCTCCATAATGCGTCGTGTGGGGTTTTTGTTGCTCTTCGCAGAGGTTCAGCTCAGGAGCAAAAGTAAAATCATCTGTCTGTTTGACAGAGAAGAGCGACGCCTGCGGGTGTGGAAGAAAAAAATTGATTATTTACAAAAAATGAGTATTCTGCCGTCATTTGAGAAGGGTGTTTCTGCACAACCGGAGTGCTGCACTTTCAGGATCGCATTTTTAGGATCGCATCTGTAGGACCCTAGTTTTTTGTGACAACGCCACCTAACGGATTGGATTATAGACGCTTTAATAAGATGGACGACATGGATGGCATGAAAGTGTGAGTACCGATTTTCTATTACGTTTTATTATAAACTGTTAAAGCATGTGTTTATTTTGTACTGTTACTGTTTTATACTGTGCAACGTTTATGCAGAAATGCCCGATTAGCCCGCACCTTTATCCAACTTTCAAGGGTCTGCCGTAATAATAATAAGTATGAGGAGGTTTACACAGTTAAAGTGAGAGCTGCTAATTATGAATTAATGTTCAAGAATTCGTTCTAGTTTAATTAAATATTACGATGTTCTTCATTTGTGGCCATGGTTTAATGTTGATTTAATGGCTTGTTGACTAACCGTGCACATTAATTAAACAATGATAAAAGCACGTTGATGTTCGAAATGTTTCAGATTTACCTATATTTTATTAGTGTGAACACTTCCTCTACTCATTGTTTCATCACATTAGCCAATTAAAAACTGTGACTGACTGCCTGTTTGCCCCACAATATGTGTTATTAGTCTGTTTTTGTCATCGTTTAGTGATGAATGAGATGTTTTGCTGTTTTTATAGTTAGGCTTATTCTACAGGCCTTAAACAAATAGATTCTCATTGTTTATCACTGTAGCCTATATAAATGTCTATCAGGTAGGCCTATTTTACCTGGCCACTATGAAGTGATGGCCAATATAATTGGATTTGCTTAGGCTTATTGTAGAAAAGAAAACAAACTATAGGAATATTTTCATTGAGATGATCTCAAACTGTTGGTTAACACTTTATAATAACTGCATACTATAAATAATTATTAAGCATTAACAAATAGTTAATTTATAATTGTATTATTTGTTTAGCATTTACTCCACATTAATAGACATTGATAAGCAGATAAGCAGACATTGATAAGTTTGTATTTGGATGATGCAGAGCAGGTTGCTACAGGTTAGAATATGATTTAAATTGTAAAATTTGTACAATGCTAAGAGAACCTTTTATTACTGATATTTATGTTAATCCAACATTCTTTGTTCTCTGTTTCAGTGAAGTAGAAGAATTTAACAGACAGATAGACAACCAATTGAGGAAAGAAGGGAGACCATTCAATTGGTGGGTATTGTTCCTATATACTTAAAAATACTTATATTACTTCTATACCTATATACTTTGATTCTTCCAACAGTGCATAAGTTTAATAAGAAATAAGAAATATTTATTACAGTTAAACACGGTAAAGCAATTTATTAATTTAATAATTGCACAACGGCCTCACAGTGGTGCAGTGGGTAGCACGATCACCTCACAACAAGAAGGTCGCTGGTTGGAGCCTCAGCTGGGTTAGTTGGCATTTCTGTGTGGAGTTTGCATGTTCTCTCCGTGTTGATGTGGGTTTCCTCCAGGTACTCCAGTTTCCCCCACAAGTCCAAAGACATGCACTCTCAGAAATAAAGGTATG
>CAIGQZ010007154.1:11934484-11955535 GCA_903798205.1 Danio tinwini | reverse complement strand
GTTTCCGCTAATTCATCCAAATCGACAGGTGGCGCTGTTACAAAACTATGGTCCTAGAAATGCAGTTTCACTATGTCATCCAATCCGGTGGGTGGCACTGCCGCAAAAAACTAGGGTCCTATAAATGCAGTCCTATACATAAGGTCCTGAACGTGCAGCTACTCCAGTTGTGCAGGATCATACTATTGCGTAATTTACTTACCCTCATCCCACATAGCAAACGGACTTGGCCCAAAGGTGGCCTTATTATGGCACTGCTGGCGTGTTGCTGGCACTGGCATACATAATGTCAGCCGAATATGGGCCATGCATGGCAATGATGGCACTGCATACATGACGGCAAACTACATTTGGGCCAGTTGTGGATGGGAGGTGTGTGGCCCAGATTAGTGACGCGATCGTTCACATTGTTTAGGTAACATTAGGCTGGATTATGGCTCAGTTTTTGGGGTTTCTGGTTAAAGAGTGGTGTTGATATGGGCAAATTATAGCTGAGAGTCAGTACCAATGATAAACCTGTTTTGGCCCAGTTCAGGGCCAGTTAGAGGTAATAAATTGGCTGAGATTCGGGCCTGTTATGGCCCATGTGTGGCCCTTGTGTTTAATCCAGTTATGGGCCACTTCAGGACCATCATTCTTTGCGGTACTTGGGCCGAGGGAAAAGTTATTGTGTGGCCCGGAGCTGGGCCAGAAAACATTTGCTATGTGGGATGTTAATTCAAACATGAAATAATTTTTGTTTTCACATTTTAATGTTGACGTTACAAATGTTTAAGTATGCATGAGTGTGCAAAACCGTGTATAAATTCCTCTATTAGCAAACGCCTAACAAGAAACATGCCAATCCAGATTAGAAACATGCTAACATTTGTTCCAAACTTTTTAAAAACTACTTCAAATATTTAAACTTTAAAACTACTTCAAACTAATTTTGCCATAATTTACTCACTCTCAAGTTATTCCAAACCTGTGAGTTTCTGCTTTATGGAGAACACACATGAAGATATTTTGAAGAATGTTGACATCCAAAGTATTTAATAATAATTTCTTATATTTATATAGCACTTTTCTGGACACTCAAAGCGCTTTACACATTGTTGGGGGGAATCTCCTCATCCACCACCAGTGTGCAGCATCCACCTGGATGAGATGCCAGACCACACACCAGCTAATTGGTGGAGAGGAGATAGAGTGATGTGTGATGGTTAGGAGGCCATGATAGACGAAGACCAGGCTACTATTTTTTTCAAAGGACATCCTGGGATTTTTTAGAGTCAGTAGCTGAGCAGCAATAGAGTCATCAATATACTGGGGCATTTGGACACTCACTGGTCTCACTGACACCAACAGCAGCAACCTAGATTTCCCATGTAATTACCCATTCAGGTACTGACTAGGCACAGCCCTGCTTAGCTTCAGTGGGCAACCATGTGAGAGTTGCAGAGTGCTGTTACAAACGTTTTTCAACACATTATTGGATTCATCATTTTGTATTCACATTTTAATGTTTACCTTACAAACGTTTAAGTGTGCAAAACGGTGTATAAATTCCTCCTTTATACACTTGATGTCACCAAAACTTCTGACATAACATTTTGTAATTGTAACACATCAAGTTGTGACAACACAGTCACACGGTTACATTCAATTTTCCTGGTAATATTTAGTCCTGACTGACATGTTGTAACATTTTACCGGGTATATCTAGTTCTGACTTATTTCATAACGTGACATTTTGCCATCTAGTTCTGACAAACATTTTGTGATATCTAATATTCCTACGATAAAATGATGTACATTTATTATAAGCATGTAATTTACATTCTCATATACATTACCAGGGTCGAAACGTTTGGGGTCAGTAGGATTTTTTTATGTTTTAAAATAAGCTTCTCCTGCTCACTAAGGCTGCATTTATTTAATCAAAAATACAGTACAAATTGTAAAATAGTGAAATGTTATTGCACTATAAAATAACGTAGTTTATAATTTAATTTAATCATTTATTCCAGTGATTTTTAAGATGAATTTTTAGCTTCATTACTCCAGTCTTCAGTCACATGATCCTTCAGAATCACTCTAAATTAGTTATTATTGTTATTGTTGACATTATTATTATTATTATTATTATTAATGTTTAATAGTAATACAAGCAATAATGACTGGTGTAATCATTTCATTTGAAACTACATACAATAAGAAAGCAGTTTTTAAAAAATAAATATTTAACAATTGTAATTTTTTTTAACATTTAATAAATGCAGCTTTAATGAACAGAATCGTTTTCTTAAAATAAATAAATACAATAAACCATAAAAAAAAAAAACTAACCCCAAACTTTTGACCGGAAGTGTAGATCTGGGGTAGAAATTAGACTAAAAAGCTTTCTTTATATTGTGAAAAACTGAAGACTCTGTTCATAGTTGATAGAATAAAACACAAATTAACATTTTACTCAAAACACGTATAACGGTCAATTCAGAAAACTAATATCTTTGCAGAGATCAATTCTTTCCCAGAGCTGTATTTTAGTATCAGTAACAAAAGCAAGTACACTTACTCTAAATACACTGAAAAAACTAGTCAAAGATGATTCCTTGGATTTACTTAATTTTTTTAGGTTAAGTGGTTGGAAACAATTTATTCGGGCTGAATTTAACCGACAAATTAAGTTGAACATTACTACGTTTAATTTGTTTAAATTCAACATATATGAATTGTTTGCTAAGGTGTTGCTAGGGTGTCTGAGTGGTTGCTAGGTGCTTATATTTATACTAGTTACAAATATTACTGGATGGTTTTTGTTTTGTATCTAACAGAGTTCAGAGTTATATTATTTGCTCTGTAATACACGTTTAACAGTTTTGCAGACATCATTTTTGTGAGTGTAGCAGTAAGTCAATATTATGTACTAGTAAAGGACGTACTGGAATTTTCCCACTTTTATCAGACGTTAACTTTATTGTAGAAAAAGAACAGATTTTCTCTGTTCATATTACAAAACAATAATTTCACAGTGAACAACAGAAACTTTTTTTGGTCCTGTAAACATTGTCACAAGCTTGGTAGTAAACCTTTAACACTGAGTTATATGAGAATCAACAGACGGTAAACATTACAAGACACACATCGAGCCACAAGATGCTAATTCAACAGAAACTATTAATATTTACCACTTGAAAATGTTTAAAAATATATATATTTTTGTACACAATATACTGGAACATTCATAAGTGTTAAACAGTGACGATACATCTACAAATGATAAATGATGTGTAAATCTAGTGATCGTTATTAGGATCTTTAAAAGCCAGAGAAGATCTGAAAATAAAGGACTAAGACTGTCTGCAGGCTTGAATCCGCAACAGGAAGTTTGTAAAGACAACAAATGGCAAGACAAGAGTGTCTTTCAAGTCTAGAGCACAGTGCAGACAGAGTTCATATTACAACATCCAGTCATGAGGACACTCCACAGGCACTGAAGGGGCTTCGGGTTCACATGGCGTCCTTCATGAGGTGATGCGCTTGATCTCAGACTCCTCCACGATGCCAGAGAGAAGAGTCAGATCCTTGTACTGGATCCAGTCCAGCTCTCTCACTCCCCACACAAAGCCTTCAGGCTGAAACACAACATTACTAGATTGTTTAGTGGTTCTAACAGGTTTCAGGCTGTTTTATTACATTCAAATATAAAGGGTTAGTTCACTCAAAAATACATTTCTGTGTTCTGAGAGCTTGCTAAGGCATTGCTAGGGTGTTCTGAGTGGTTGCCAAGGCATTGCTATGATGTTGTAGATCATAAAGAAGGTGTTGCTAGGTAGTTGCTAGGCTGCTCTGAGCGGTTGCTAAGGCGTTGCTAGGTTGATGTTAAGGTGTTCTTAGTGGTTGCTAAGTAGTTGCTAAAGCGTTGCTAGATGGTTGCTCAAGTGTTCTGAATGGTTGCTAAGCGGTTGCTAAGGTGGTTTCTAGGGTGTTCTGAGTGGTTGCTAAGGCGTTGCAAGGCAGTTGCTAGGGTGTTCTAGGGGGCTGCTAAGGTGTTGCTCGGCGATTGCTAGGGGGTTCTGAGTAGTTGCTAAGGTGTTGCTAGAATGCTCTAGGCATTGCTAAGGTGTTCTGAGTGGTTGCTAAGGAGTTGCTAGACTGTTTTGACTGGTTGCTATGGTGTTGCTAGGTGGTTACAAGACTGTTCTGAGTGATTGATGGGCAGTTGCTGTGGTATTCTGAGTGGTTGCTAAGGCATTCCTAGAGTGTTTTTACTGGTTGCCAAGGCATTGCTAGGTAGATGTCAAGGTGTTCTGAGTGGTTGCTAATGTGTTGCTAGTGTGTCCTGAGTGGTTGCTAAGGTGTTGTTAGGCAGTTGCTGAGGCGTTGCTAGGGTGTTCTGAGTGGTTGCTAGGCTGTTGCTAAAGTGTTCGGAGTGGTTGCTAAGGCATTGCTAGGTAGATGTTAAGTTGTTCTGAGTGGTTGCTAGGTGGTTACTAAGGCATAGCTATATGGTTGCTAGAGTGTTCTGAATGGTTGCTAGGCGGTTGCTAGGTGGTTGCTAGGGTGTTCTGAGTGGTTGCTAAGGCATTGCTAGATGGTTACTAGAGTGTTCTGAAGGGTTGCTAGGTGGTTGCTAAGGTGTTCTAGGTGGTTGCTAAGGTGTTGCTAAGTGATTGTTAGGGTGTTCTGAGTGGTTGCTAGGTGGATGCTAAGGTGATGTTAGGGTATTCTGAGTGGATGTTCTAGGTCATTGCTAAGGTGTTGCTAGGCAGTTGTTGGGTCGTTCTGAGATTGCTAGGTGGTTGCTATGGTGTTCAGAGTGGTTACTAAGGTGTTGCTAGGTTGTTCTGAGTGGTTGCTAAGGCGTTGGATGTTAAGGTGTTCTCAGTGGTTGCTAGGCGGTTACTAAATAGTTGCTAGAGTGTTCAGAATAGTTGCTAGGTGTTTGCAAGGTGTTGCTAGGTGGTTACTGTGGTATTCTGAGTGGTTTCTAAGGTATTGCTGGGGTGTTCTGATGGGTTGCTAATGCATTGCTAGATGGTTGCTATAGTATTCTGAATGGTTGCTAGGCGGATGCTAAAACGCTGCTAGGTGGTTGCTAGGGTGTTCTGAGTGATTGCTGAGGCATTGCTAGCTGATTGCTAGGGTGTTCTGAGTGGTTGCTAGGCAGTTGCTATGGTGTCTTGAGTGGTTGCTAAGGCATTGCTAGACAGTTGCTAGTGTGTTCTGAGTGGTTTCTAAGGTATTGCTAGGGTGTCTGAGTGGTTGCTAGGCGCTTATATTTATACTAGTTACAAATATTACTGGATGGTTTTTGTTTTGTATCTAACAGAGTTCAGAATTATATTATTTGCTCTGTAATACACGTTTAATGTTTTACCTTGTGCTGCATATAGTTAACGTCAATGTATTTGGCAGACACAGCCTCAGCCGGTCAATCATTACATCAGGAGGGGACACACAAACATACAAAGCCCTTAAATCAAGAGTGGGGAACTGGAGGGCTATTGTCCTTCATAGTTTAGCTCCAACCCTGAAAAAAACTGCCTGACTCCTAAAGACCCTGATTTGCTTGTTCAGGTGTGTTTGATGAAGGTTGGAGCTAAACTCTGCAGGGACACCGACCCTCCAGGATCAACTTTCCCCACCCCTGCCTTAAATGGACATGGCGATGTTTTACAACATTGTTCCACCATGAAATGCTAGGCTACAGTCTTTTACAGAGATATTTGCCTTTCACTTTAAAAAACTGAGTACTAATACAGTATTAAAATGTTAAACATTTAGAAGTGTCAGTGTTTTCAGTGTCTTGTGATCCTTGTGAAATCATTCTAACATGCTGATTTTCTTATCATAAATTCAGAATTTAATATTCACAACAAGTTTCATAAAAACCAAGCTTTTTAATCATTCTCTGATGAACAAATAAAAAAAATATATTTATTTAAAGTCATTCATTCATTTTCTTTTCGCCTTAGTCTCGAATGATAATAATCAGGGGTTGCCACAGCGGAATGAACTGCCAACTTATCCAGCATGTGTTTTACACAGCGGATGCCCTTCCAGCTGCAACCCAACACTGGGAAACACCCATACACTCTCGCATACACACACATACTCATACACTACGGTCATATTAGCTTATTCAATTCACCTATAATGCATGTCTTTGGACTGTGGGGGAAACCAGAGAATCCGGAGGAAACCCACACGAACACAGGGAGAACATGCAAGCTCCACACAGAAATGCCAACTGACCCAGCCTGGTCAGTGCTAACCACTGCGCCACCGTGTCACCGTTAATTTAAAAGGAAAATGTAAAGTCTAAACTGTCAAAATGTATCAATTTTATCCATCCATGCTGAATTAAATTATTAATTTATTAAAACAAAACACACACACACACAGACACACACACACACACACACACACACACACACACACACACACACATTCCCCTAAATATATATAGCTGCATACCTTTTCTTCTTCTTTATCTACAAACGTAAGGATCACATCTTCCTTTTCAAACAGAAGCAGCACACCTTCATCTGAGTCTTGACTCTTCAGAGCAACAGCCTGAAAAATAATCCAAACAAAAACATCAATAACACAAATCAAATTTGAGGAGAGTTCATCCAAAAAACAGACAAAGGTTCTGTCATGACTTAACAGCAAAAATCAGTCCCAGGCACTTGAAAAATGTGGAAAAATATTAAAAAGCCTTTATTCACATGGCTAATCCTTTAAAAACCTATGTGTTTCAGCAAATAACTGCCTTCATCAGGATAACGTAACCCTGCAAGTGCCTTGGACTGATTTTTGCTGTTTGTTCTGATGAGTCCCTTGCCCAAAGAGCTCTGACACATTATTTAAGCTACCCCTGAGCACTTTTTGTTTGATTTTGGATTTCTGTGATCATTTATTCAGATTACCTTTAATAATATTGGAAAACAGTAGCTATTGACCTCCATTGTAGCTTTTTCCTATGAATTTCAATGGCTACTTTCTGACATTCTTCAAAACATGCTCTTTTGTGTTAAGATAGAAACTCATAAATAAATGGTAACCCATTTCATTTTGGGTTGAATTATCCCTTTAACACTTTCAAAGAGACTCTACCTTATAGAGGAAACCAGGAGGATTTTCATACTCCGTCTTTTGGTCTTTCACATCTTCACTGGATCCTTTTGTATTTTCATCTGTCTCTCCTTCATTCTTCTTTGATGTGCTGGATCTTCGAGGAGTGGGGACGGGTGCAGGTTTGTCCTCATCGGCCGATAAGAGTTTAGTCTGATCGTCTCCATCTGTAGATGCATCATGGGTGTCTTCTGATGATGCTGATTTAGTTTCCTCCTCTTCCTGGTGCTCAACAGACACTGAATCTTGATGTTCCTGGCCGTTTGCTTGCACAGTTTCATCAGTGGTACTTTCAGATGCGTTTTCAGCAGTTCCGTCAGAACGAACTGAACACAAAGACTGCCGTTTGGGGGTGCTGGGTTCACTGTCGAAAGAGTCTGACTCGGATTCTGATATTTCTGTGCTCTTTGAGGGAGTGTGTGAGCGTGTGTCCGTGTTTGTGAGGGTGTCGGGCATGCTGAGTTTGCTCATAGCCGGATGATCAGGAGGGAAGGCGGTGTTACAGGGGATTGGTGCAGAGATCGTAACAGACTTTCTCTTCTTTGATTTAGAACTAGGAGAAATAAAACCAAGTTACATTAAAAGAGAAAACAAAACATTCAAAAAATAATTGATTTAAAAGGGACAGTTCATTCTGCCATCATTTATTCATCTTCCACTTGTTCTAAACCTGTTTCAGTTTCTTTCTTCTGATGAACACAAAGAAAAATATTCTAAAAGTCATTGACCTCCATAGTATTTATTGTTTGGATGTCAATGGCTGCATTTTCCAACATTTTTTGAAATATCTTGTGTTCAACAGAAAAAAGAAATACATAAAATGTTAAACCACTTAAGGAAATTTGTAATTTTAGGGTGCATTGTCCCTTTAAGGAAGGTGCTCAGTCTTTGCAGATTTGAATTGATTAAAAACTTAATTCAATTAAATTAAGTTAAAACAAACTGTGGGATTGCTGTGTTGGTGCAGTTCATTTGATCAAGTATAAATGCTGCCCTCTGATACATAGTGTGCACCAAATAAGCAGAGGTTGGTGTCAGTCTACTCCCAAATGCACTCTGGTGTGGTACAAATAAAATATGAAGAAGTTTATATTCAGTGTTAGGGTAACGCAATACAAGTAACGCGAGTTAAGTAATAATATTACTTTTCTAAGTAACGAGTAAAGTAAGTAAAAAAATTGTATAACAATAATTGAGTTCCTTTTTAAAAAATGCAATGCGGGTTACTTTTTATTTTAAATAATTCGTTTTTTTTTTATTAATTGCTGAATAAAAAAAAGATCATAGTCACATTGAATCATGCACACAATGAGAGAATGCGTTTATTACTTGAACGCATCAAAAAAAGGAAAAAGGTAGATTGTCTCGATGGACAGTGACTTATGTAACAAATACGACAAGTACAAAAGTAAATGATCTGTGTTAGTCTTATTTTTTTGTGTGTGATTTTTTTAAAGGTAAATGAAGTTGTGAGTTATACAGTGCATTGTTAATTACAGAGCTCCTCTATTTAAAAAAACAGGAAGAAAAAAACCCTGCAAGTTCTGAAAGAGATCAAGCCTCAGCCAAGTAAAAGTAATGCAAAAGTAACTCAAAAACTTTTAGCTATTTCTGCTGAGAATTTTGTAAAAAATCTATGGATTTATGCGGAATGATTTTGAGTATTATAACTAAAAACTTAATACATGAAGAAAAAAAATACATTTTTAACTTTTATTTAATGTTTACAATGCAAATCCATCTATAGATCCACTTATTTGGTAAACAAAGCAAATCTCTCTTATAATGCTTCTACTAAAAGACAGAAAATACTACTTTTTAATTTGTATTGTAAATAAACCCTATAAACATTTTAATATTACTATTATTATATCACAATAATATTAGTGAAATTAATTTAAAAACTAAATAAATATAATATTACACACATTTACACAAGTAAATACATAGACTTAATGATGGGCTAAAAATCTGCAGATTTCTCCATGCGCAGATTCCATGTGGGCCTACTCAAAAGTACTCAAAAAGCATTACTTACCAAAAAAAGTAACTATTAATATTGCAATTAATTACTTTCAAAAGTAACTTTCCCCAACACTGTTCATATTGTTGAACATATACAGTTAAATATGCTTTGTTGTACAATATATTTGTTGAATACATACAATATGCTTGTTGAACATACAACAAGCACATTCGTTAAAACATTGTTCTGAATTTTCTGTAAAATATGAGATGTTTAGATTTTGTGTTAAAAATAGCAGTGTAAATGCTAAGTGAACTAAGACTAAATATATATTTTTTGGTCCATACCAAATAAACCAAAATATAGTGAACACATAGTAAAAAGATGAAGCAAGGATTTATTACTGAGAAACATTAAAAAAATACATTTCAACACCAAAACAAGTAATTTTGTGAGTATTTGCTGTCTGTTCTGTGTGTATTACTGGAAACATACTGTAACTTTTCTATAATAATAGAAAGCAGGAAGGCCTGAAAACAGATACCAAGGTTGTGTCATTGTTTCTTTGAAACCACCCACACACACACACAAATAATATATGTTGTATTAATTTACCAATTTTAAATGTAGACTTTTTGAGCTGTCAGGTTCAGCCAATGCTACACACTGGTGTGTTTGTTTTGGGTGTTGATTTCAAATATCAATCATGTTTTTCACAAACCAATAATTCCACCTTTAATAAGTACAATGTCTAATTGTTTTTAAGCACATACAATATTTAATTTATCGTTCAAAACTTAGGTTGGGATTAATGTTTCTAATGTTTACCAAGGTTGCATTTATTTGCCCAAAAATACGATAAAAGCTGCGATTAAACCAGCATTACAGTTGATTACATTTTAATGTCACAAAACAATGCATGCAAGCTAAGTCCACTGTCTGTTTTTTGAACCTATATGCATAATCTACACATAGCTTGCATAAGTGCTTTGAATAATTTTTGCCCTACTGTACCTTCACAGTGGGCAAAACAACTGAGACAGAACAACAGCAAACCACTAAATAAGGCTGACTATAAACGCTTGCATTGATCAGTGGAGGATTAAAAAGGTACTTCCCCCACTCTATTTAACTATGACTACAAAGATATTCCTACTGCTTACAACTTTTGGAGAGAAAAAGAGTAGATATTTGACAAGGATGAATCTTTCTAGTGTATGTGTTGAGTATGCCATCCTATAAAAGGAGCATACTTTGGACTTAAGCAGTCTAAACTTTGCATCTACTACAGATCTTGATTATTTACAAAAACAAATATTACCTGTTCAGTCCTTTAACGATGAAGGGTTTGGTAGAGTGCTGATCTTCAAGCTTCTTCATCATATTATAAATGTTGTGATTCAACTGAAACGTGAAAATACATTTTAACAGTCAGTACCACTAAACTCTTTAACCTTTTTTAAACTAAGATTGAAATAATATTAAACATGGTTATTGAAAAGGGAATGATGCAACTCATCCGGATATAAATAAATAAATAAATAAATAAATAAATAAATAAATGTAATTCAGTGAGTCAAATAGAACATATACTGTACATGCAAATGTTTTCTCAGAAGTCCAATAAGATTATTGTTTGCTGTACATTTTAAACAGAAACCATGTTTGAGGTGTCAAAGCAAATCAAGAAAAACTAATTCACAACAAGAAAAGTGTCATTCTTACCATACTCATCTCCTTGTAGAAAACATCCCGCAGGTTTGAGATGTTCTGGAACATGGTGACATAGCAACTGATACGGCTGAAAGCAGGAAGAGAGTGTACCCAAATTAAGTTACTATTTGAACCATCAGGAACGTTTTTGTTTAACTGGAAGGACTTTTTGGGGAATTTTGGTTGATAAAGCTGCACCAACCTTTGGTAGAGAACAGGCAGTTCCTCTCTCAACTCTTTGTTAATGTCTTCAAAAACCTCCTGGGCTTTGTTAAACTCTTCCTCAGCCTGAGAGGAATTAGAAACAGTAATCATACAAATAGTTCAGCTATAACCATACATTTGCAATATGAATTATTTCTAAATGATAAAATGATCAAATATTAGATATTAGCTGACCTTATTTACTTTGGCCTCATCTCTCTTTTTGGCACTTTGTAATGCCTCCAGATGATGACGAGTTGAATCATAATCGACTAGTTTCCTTCCTCGTTTAGCTACTCTTTCCTGCAAGATCACAGAATTATAGAATGTATAGCAATAGAACAGTAAGCTTAAAGAGACAGTGCATCTAAAAACTCAAATTCTCTCATCTTTCATTCACCCTTAATTTGTTAAATTCCTACAGTATATGAATTTCTTTATCTGAGAAATTATGCAAAAAAAATTATTATGCAGCTCTTGTGTTCCTGGTTGAAAAACTAAACGAACAAAAAGCACAGAAGCACAGTCTAAACATTTGTTGAATTTCTTTGAAAGAATGAAAGTATGATTTTTGACACTGATCTGGCTCCATATTTAACTGTTGATTTAGAAGCGCCATAGCAATTTAATTAATAATTATTAAATATTACAGATTGTACCATGGCATTTGCATCTGATATTATCACTTTAAATTAGAGCTGTAACTTAATAATAAAGGTTTGTAATTTGGCAGTTGTACAAACTTTGACATCTTGGAATTGTGCGGTATAATTCTCCATTGTTCGAATGACTTGATCGTTCAGTTTCTCCTCGTAGTCATTCCACAGCAGATCCTCACTCTGTAACATAAAAGACAGAGAAATGATCAAGATGAGGAAAAGTGAGAGATCATAATGAGACAAAAAAACAATGTGTTTACCTCCATTATGACAGTAAGATCTTCTACACCATGCCAGTCTGGTTCGTAGATATCTTTAAGAGTCTGGGACAGGCGTTTGGATGATTCATGCATCACTGAGAAACAGGGAGTGTACAAAACATCACATGACACCTTCTTTCAAAACTGTTACACAATCTGGCAGTAGTCTCATCTCTAAATCTATCTAAAACAAGCCACTGCAAGCAACAAAGCTGCGATTGTATTAAGAAATTCTGAAATTGACCGGTAAGTGGTTTTTCTGATGTATGTTAGTCAAGCACCAAAAAAACAGTGCTCGACAGAAATGCATTGGATTAATTATATTCTAGATTAACATTTTTACTTTCTTTGACTATCAAACAAACCATTGCCTGCACAAACTTCACAGATACAGAAAGACTTTAATTTATTATTATTTATTAATTTATTAATAGCTTATTCTGTGCCAATACTCATAACTAGGGCTGCACAATATATCGTTTTAGCATCAATTCGCAATAGTCACATCGCAAAGATATGTAATGTTGAATTTGAATTAAATTTCTTACTTGTTTCTAGTCCAAATATTTACATTTCAAAGGAAAACCAGATTATTTCACTTACCCCACTGGCTCATAATTTATCTTGTTTTAAGAAAAAATGCCTTAATTGTGACTTATTTGTTCTGACAGTGAAAACAAAACATTATTTTTACTTGCTCTAAGAATGTTTTGATATTTGGAAACAAGACGAAAAAGTTTTTCTATTGTGGTTATTCAATTTCTGTATCTAAATACTGTTAGACTCCCTAGAAAACTATAAAATAGTCCTATTTAAGCTATCTTGATTCATATAGCAATATTTATCGAAAAAAAATAAAATATCACAATATCAGAATTTTCCACACATCGCGCAGCCCTACTCATAACCAGTTCATCTTTTTTCATGAACACCTGGGCGTTGAAAAAAACCCTGTGGTGATTTTGGTTTCCATGAAATCTGTGCAGAATTTGAGCAACAAGACCACAACCATCTTCTAATTTTTTGCAAGCACACATCTGCAAGGTACGCCCACAATTCAAGTGGATAGGTCAACTATTCTAGTAGAGGTTTACACAATAAGCATTTTCAGTTCCATTAATAACAAACATTCACTTCCCCACATGCTCAGAGAAATGCAACCAAGACTGACTATTGTGTCTTCTGATGTTCAGAACAAGCCACCGTCACTTTTACCATTACCCAGCAATGTTAAGGCCAAATCTGTACTGGCATCTGAGCACAGTTAGCAGGTAACTATAAAGTGTGCACTGCAATGTATTGTTGTAACCATTTATGGTAAAATAACTTTTACAGAGGTGACAATATCTGTATTAATTCTTCAATTGATTTAATGGACTCATAGTTAGGAGAGAATCTTCTGACATTTTTTGCTATTTCTGTGCAGAATTTAAAAAAAACCCTGCGGATTAATGCAGAATTATTTTGGGAGTATCGTAACTAATAACTTAATATATTAAATAAAAAATGATATGGTTGTAACTTTTATTTAAGATTTACAATGCAAATCCAATTAGATCCACTTATTTGGTAAACAAAGCAAGTCTCTCATATAATAGATCTACTTAAAAGACAGAAAACATTACTTTACAAACTGTACTGTAAATAAATCAAGCGAACATTTACATCGTAGACAATAATATTACTAAAATTAAAAAAAATAATAAATATAAATTTACACACATTTACACAAGTAAATAAATAGACTCAATTATAGGCTAAAAATCTGTGGATTTCATGTGGGCCTTCTCATAGTATATTAGGAAAATAAACAAGTTGACATTACCTTTAACAGCATTGTAGTAAGCTTTAACGTCCTTATAGAGTCTGATGCCATCTGTCTGAAAAAAGCAATCAGAAATGTTTTATTATCTTGAGATCCTAATATAGCTATTGTTAACAGTTGATTTAGTTTTGATATTTATATTTTCCTTTTTAAGTCAAGCTGTATTAAGACCTTTATTTTGAAAATGTTTGGTTCTCTTTATATACTTTTGATTCTCACATTGAAACATTAAACATTTTGAGTTTTCAGTCAGGGCACAGAGACATATGGCAGACCCCCTAGTTTTTTGCGATCACTAAATCCAACGCAAAATCAACAAAAAGTCAAAAATTTTTGCGATCCTACAAAATTCTTAATTTAAATGCTAAATAATAGATTTTTTTAATGATCTCATAAAACATCCAATTCCAAACAATATAATCAAAATATTTGAGTGGCCCTTAAAAAAATTACGTCTCACCTGCGTCCTCACAATCCTAATATTACATGGAGGGGGGGGGGGGGGGGGTTGTTTTGCAACCTGTGCAGTAAGTAGACAAGGATGAAGCGCGAGTGTTTTACATGTGAAGTCAATGCAAAGACGCGATTAGACATCCTGTGGTGCGAATTGCGCGTTTTCTGCGTTTACCGCCCCTTCAGACTGCAAAGAAAGTGAGAGCAAACATCTAACAAACGGAGCAATGGAACAGACAGAAAAGCAAGCAGCATACAATAATGGAGATTGGTTTAAGGATGACGGCCGCTGGACGTAACCCAATTGAAGGGCGTTATTTAAGGTTTACGTGTATGGCTGGTATTTTGATGTGCGTCAAATTGATAAATGATTTCATTTAACTCTTTCCCTGCCGTTGACGAGAAATTGCTTCCCTGCCATTGACAAGTTTCACAGCAATCCGTGTTTTAGGTGTATTGCGGTAGGGGAAGCCCTAATGCATGTCCTGAGTTAGGTACATGATGTCATATGCTCTGGGGAGTAATATCTAATAAAAAGAAAGGATGATCATGGGTAAAATTAAGAGTTATACACTTTGGCTAAATACCTACCATTTTAGTTCTGTTTTAGATCTTGTCTTGACAAGAGACGGAAATAAAGAAGCCTTATTTTTATGATCTGTGTCACTGTCATGGTGTCAGATTGCACACCTAACATATTAGGCTACCTTTTGTAAATATGAATTGTGCTGTTCATTAGCACAATTTTATTTTTGCATGAATTTTATTTTGTAAATGTATGATTTTTGAGACTGATCTGGCTCCATTTAACAGTTGATTTAGAAGTGCCAGAGAAATTCTATTAATAATTATGAAATATTACAGATTGTACCATGGCATTGTATAGGTAAATAATTTTTATTTTATTTTTTTAATTGCCTGCAAATTTCTGCCAATTACCATCAAAAAAAAAAAATCTGTCATTTTTTCATAATAGCAATAAATAAGTAAATAAATAAATTGTGAAACTAAGGGTTCTGATATGGATCAAGTGTCAAATATAATAAATAAATAATAATAATAAAAATCTAAAATGTTTAATTATTTTTTAAATTATATTTATATATTTATGACTGAAAGATCTTAAATATTGATTATGATTTGTTGTCTTTTATAGAGTAAAATCATTTACTGTCATTAATTTACTATTAAATGCAATACATTATCAGGGGTGTGACGTATCCAGGATGTTGAATAGGAGAATTGTAAAGTTTCTAATTTAAAAACTGGGTAATCACCAATATAACATAAAAAGGTTGTTAGCATTATTAATGAAAAATATTACCAATCAAATATAGCATTTCAAAAAAAAGTCTCCTGGGTTGGTTGTGGTTAAAAAAAGCATCAAAAAAGGTCAGAAAAGGTCATCGTTAGCTACTGTAAATGCAGAACGCTGCAGTCAAATATTAACATTTTCTAAAGGTGGAGTTTCCTGTGTTACTTTTTTAATGTCTCTGTCATTTTCATACAACACAGCTTACCTTGCCCAAACTGGGTCAAAAACAGCACTGTACAATATTAACATAAGACTCTATTTAATGCAGACTTCCTATGTTTGACACACACAAAAAAATACATAAAAAAATCTGCTCATTATATGGAAGTACCTGCTGTTTGTTCAGGTTGGCAGAGCACTCCTCAAACTGCTCATCTTTGGTCTCCATGGTTTTTCCCAGCTTCTGCAGGACCTACAGCCAACATGACGATCACACCAATCATCAATAACTGAACAGTCAGGCATGATGGATCAACAGTCATGATATGGCTACTGAAAAAAATGACAAGCCATTCATTCTCATAGTATCAGCAACTATTCCTTAAGATGAGAAAAGACTAGAAATGCACACAATATATAGCAATATTTAGCAAATTGTACATTTCCAAAAGTAGACTGTATGTTTTTGTTGTAAAAAAATTACAACAGTCAGCTGAAAAGTAAAATACAAAGTAAGAGTTGAGCTCTTGGAGGAAGTGATTGAGGGCAGGAAGTGACAGTCTTTGTGTTCACACAACTGAAAACGAAAAAACAGTTCTGCAACTCATAGTGTTGACATGTTTTAGGTACATTTGTATAGTTTTGGTTTAAGACCAAGGTCATTTTACTTGAAGAAACAAGTTTCAAACAAAAAACACACATCCTCAGAAGCATGACATGAGAGGCAAGGATCCTGAACTCCAAAACCCACCTACCTTCTCTTGTGCTCGGCTCATTGATTTCTGAAGGCGTTTGGCCAGGATGCCAGCTCCCGCGCCAATGTTACCCCCAATGTTGGCACCTAGTTTTCCGTCAGCCATCTTCAGCTCAGATTAGTTGGCACACAGGCGATCTTCTCTCTGATGTCTCGGCGCTTCCTTTCTATAAACTGACGGCAGCAGGGCGGAGTAAGGACTGAGAGAGGGGTGTGAAAGCAAAGCGAGCCACGCACAGTATCTATCCACTAAAGTCAGCCTGGTAGTCTGGAAGAAGATACGTATTAGTTTTAAGACTCAAACTTACGTTACCACAACTCACGGCAGGACGCTGACTAGCCAATTTTGCAACATTCCTCCGTCGTGCCCAAACGTGTTTGGTAATTGTCATCGACGCGCGACTGCATCATCAAGTCAACTTTAGTCATCAGTGTTTCCTGTTGATTTAACCAGACTACGATGTTAAAAATAGTAACGACTAACGTTACTTTAATTAGCCTTAACATAAAATGTTTTATTATAAATTAACAAAGTAGCCTACCTATAGGCTAAAAAACGGTAACCATAAATTAGATGGTTTTGCAAATATATTTAACCACGACATTTGTTGTTTAATGGTGGCTATTCAAGTTTGTCAACAAAACGGTAATTTTTTATAGGCAAAAAAACCGTGGTTAACTCTCCCAATAAGCATATTGACCCTAAGTCCTAAAACTGTTAGTCTACTTTATACAAACATTAGTTAGTAAGCAAGCAAGTACCTCGCATATACCGAGAAGAAGAGGTGGTATTCTGCTGTTGAGGTGGTATTCTGCTGCATGAAACAGCACTAAAACACTGTGCACTTATTGACACAGATATATCAGATAAACAGGAGTAGCCTTTAGAGATCAGTTGTTAGTTGATTGATGGAGATCTTTGAAAAATGAAAGAAATTACAATTATAATTTTTTATGATAGTGTGCAGAATATCTCAAAAAAATACATTTAAATTTTTTAGCATATGTTTTTGTATATATTTGACATTAAATTAGTCAGTACCAAAGGCAATTGGAACCTTCAAACAAAATTATTTAACAGCAAGATGTGTTGATAAATATAAATGTAAAAAAAAACTCCCTCATTCATTCATTCATTTTCTTTTCGGCTTAGTCCCTTTATTATAAATCAGGGGTCGCCAACTTATCCAGCATATGTTTTACGCACTGGATGCCCTTCCAGCTGCAAGCCATCACTGGGAAACATTCATACACTCTCACACACACTACAGACAATTTAGCTTACCCAATTTACCTAAAGCACATGTAATTTTCAGTAAATAATGTAGAAGTACTGTTCAGTCTTAACTCATAATAGTAAATTACATTAATAAAAATGCAACAATCATGATATCCACAACCCAAATTTATGTTGTTCATTAATTCATTGATTTTCCTTCAAATTAGTCCCTTTATTCATGAGGGGTCGCCACAATGAAATGAACTGCCAACTTATCCAGTATATGTTTTACACAGCAGATGCCCTTCCAGCTACAACCCAGTACTGGGAAACAGCCATAAACACTCATTCACACACATACAGAATGGCCAATTTAGTTTATTCAATTCACCTATATCCACATGTCCTTGGACTTGTGGGGGAAACTGGAGCACCTGGAGGAAGTCCACGTGAACACGGGGAAAACATGGAAACTCCACACAGAAATGCCAACTGAGCCAGCCAAGAGCCGAGGCTCGAACCAGCGACTTTCTTGCTGTGAGGTGATAGCACTACCCACACAGCAATATATCTTATATGTATTCAGTGAGAAGTTGATAAACATTATCAAAGGAGGTGTACTCATGTATCCTGGGCATTGTATACTTCAAAGAATCAAAGAATTACAATTCTGAAAAGGTGTCAAAAAGTGGATTTATATTTCAAAGAAAACCCACTTAACATTTAATTCAAGCCATTTTAAATTCATTGTAAATCAAACCACTAACACTCCTTAGATATCTCTTCTGCTGTAAATCCCTAAAAACCATGTCATATGCATAAAACCAATCAGATCAGTTCTGTTATATTCTACCAGAAGTAGATACAATTCCAGCACTAATGTGCAGGCCAAGATAAAGAGCTGTTTGCTTCTCTGTTTCAGTCAGCTGGAACATGATACTGTTTTGACCATATCACAATACAACAATATTTGAGCTGTCATGCCAAAGCTGTAGGGACTGCCACTGCATTTGCATTGTAAATCATTTAGTGTCACACTGCTTTGTTCCCACTGAATTCAAATAGGATTTTTTACACAGTCAGTGTGTTCAAATATATTAGCCAAATAAAACAACTATCAACTCCATGTTAGTCAAAAACCCCAAATGTACCATATAATTACAGAGATATTTATTTGGGAGTGGCTATTAATAGTAACAAGTGAGTCCTGCTTGGGTCTGAATTACATAAGCAGCATTATATAATCATTTAGCATATAGTCCGCTCATTGCTCTTTATTTAAACCGCTCAGGGCTTATGTCAAGCTTAATATGACACAAGCATCTGTAAGTCTTTACTTTACTGACACAAGGGCTCATAACAAGACCCTTCAACTCAGCAATCAATCAAGCAATCATAGCATTCCATACATGCTCAACATCACCACAAAGAGACCAGTGACGATCACATTTAATATAATTATTTTTAAAGGATTGTGGACAGCAATGTGGACTATTGGATTTATATGATATACAAATATTTTAGTTGAAATAAAATCATCTGTTTAGACCAGGGGTTCTCAAACTTTTCAACCCGCAACCCCCAAAATAAGAATGCCAGTGACTCAAGACCCCCTCATCCATCGGAGGTGGTTATAAATTGGTTATAAAATTTATTAATTTGTTTAATTTAATATTAACCTCACCTAAAGAGACTTGTGGGCACAATGTTTTCAGCACAAATCTATATTCTTGGTTTAATTTTGGAGACCGCCACTCAGAGATCATCCTAAATGTTCAGTTGTGGCCTGTATTCATTGTAATGTATTTTAATGTACCCGCCCCTTAAATTGGGAACCTCTTGTTTAGACTACCTGACCCATTGCAGAATGAAGTATTTTTTCTACATCACCACTGGATGGCAGTGAAGATCATACCTTATTTGAATTAAGGTTATATGATGTAACTATGGGGGATTTAAATGATCTATAAATTATTGTTTAAGTAAAATTACACATTTACTTTATGTTTTTGTAGTCTCTTATATGTCCATAATTAATTGACTGCATGTTTAGTTCAAATGTAACATTTGTTACAACCTCAACAGATTCCATTTACTAATTACATAATATGCCTCTTTGTGTAGATTCTTTCTAGACAAGAGATAAATACTCCATTATGTTAGTGAAAAAACTAACTGGCTCCCTTAAAAATCATTCAGTGATTATTTCATATAAGAACTATTTATCAATTTAAACAACATCCTAAAAATCTAAGTAACATTTTAAAGAATCTTTTGTGTATTGAAAGTTCAGTGATTGGTAAATGTTTGTTATGCAACCATCAGTTCTGATAAAGAACATTTTAAGAGTCAACAAAATGAGTCATCATTTGGCTTTTCACCACCTCTTTATAAGTTTCCTTAAAGCACAAGTTTCCAAAATGCCAATCATAAATCATTCTCTGCCTGAAGGCTTAAATTAGAGTTTATGCTCACTAGTATCACCTTATTCTGACTTTGTAGATTAGATGTCCTAAAAATTATATTGTGATTTACTCATCCTCCACTTGTTTTAAATATGTTTAAGTTTTGTTCTTCTGTTGAATACAAATGCAGATATATGTGATGGTCATGGAGGAGCGGAGTGCATGAGACTGATTCCTGAAAGACCCCAGTGACAAACAAGTCTTCACATTGATCCTATGGGCCAGCCTGAACACCTGCTGGTGACCTACCCACACCTGCAGCTTCTCAGCAATGTTCTCCAGCCTCCAGTGCCAAGACTGCAGCTCTGCACAAGAGTTTGTCTAGAGGAGAAACAGTTGTGCCTAACTGATGCTGGTTTCTCTCAAGGTTTTTCCATCACTTTTGCCAATTGGTGAAATTTTGTTCCCCCTCCACTGGCTTGCTTGGTTTGGGACTTGTGGAACTGTGTATCGATAGATTTGCTCTCCAGTGTTCGGACTTTCAGCAGTGCAAATTAAACCACACTAAACTGAACTTCAACTCTGAAAATTGGACTGACAGTTTTAACTTCTATAGACACTAGAACTTCTATGTATGCTTTGACACAATCTCCATTGTAAAAGCGCTATAGAAATAAACATGAATTGGATGAAATATTTTAAAGAATGCTGGCATCTGGCAGTCGATAGCAATTTCTGTCCTTTATAGAGTTGATGGTTGCCAACTACCAGCATTCTTCAAAATATCTTCACATAAAGGTTTAAAAGCCCATGCCGTAGAATAAATGATGAGGTAATTTTCATTTTTGGGTGAACTATCCCTTTAAGTTAGTTAGATTTGTGCCCTGCACCTCTGTTTATATCATTTGTATTTACCAGTTCGACACATAATAATAATAATAATAATAATAATAATAATAATAATAATAATAATAATAATAATAATAATAATAAT
>CAIGQZ010007154.1:11902218-11926308 GCA_903798205.1 Danio tinwini | reverse complement strand
TATATATATATATATATATATACATACATACATACATACATATATATATACATACATATAATAAAATAAAATTTTTTAAGATATGGAATAAGATCAATATCCTGCAGCCCTAGTAGACAAACATAGATGGTGCTATGTTTGCAATTTCAACATTGAACCCTTAATATGACTTGATCAAATGTATATATCTTGAAAAAAACAACAACTAGTGAGTAAATTGCTTAAGGGAGTAAAATAAAAACTCAAAACACAAACAGGTTACGCTTTTACAGGGTTTATTGAACAAAACACAATAAAATATGACACCCAAAAAAAATGAGTGAAGCTTCCAAGAGCTCTAGTGTGCTTAACACAAAGGAAAGTGTCAACTTTCACACAAAAAAGTCCACAAAAAGTCATGAGCACAAAAAAAAAAATGTCAAGATCTTAAGAGGCTAGAGGCTAGTTCAGCAGAGCAGCATCACACAGTGTAGAAGGAGAGGTTGCATAGACGAGTGTGTTTACAGGCAAAACTGGACCACGAGGAATACAGAGAAAAGCATAAAAAGCATGAAAAAGAGATGATACAACAGGAAATGAGCTTCTTTAATATTCCTTTTGCTCTCCTCAGTGCAATGCAGTCTAATACTCCGGTTTGCTTGACTGCTATGACAAACGTCTCAATGTTTACACTTTCTAAAACATTCGAACTGAAAAGAGCCATAATTGAAAGATAAAAATACATTGACTTCAACTCGCTCCAGGATTAACTGACTCTCATGAAACATACAATCATTTAAAATGCTCTTTGGGAAAAGAAATGTGAATTTAAAAGAAACCCAAATAATGCATTTAAAACTAAAAGAATTTGCTGACAGAATAAAAACAATCAAACGTAAAAAAGTAACAGAACATTTTTGCTCCCATGTGAATATCTCAACTCGAAACACCTTAATACCTTGTGACCTCACAAGCATAACATTTCTTTTACAGCAGAAAGCAGTGAGAAATAAAAAAGGGAATTTACTATAGATGTACTATAGATTTATTAATCAAAAATGACAAAACATATAAATAAATAAATCTGAAAACCGTTAACTACTAGTCTCTCCAGAAACAACAGAAGCACTGCTAGTCAATTTAGTGAATTAGTTACTAAAACACAAGAGTGCTGAGGTAGAACTATAGCACACACAAACTGTCGGGCAAAAACACACCTGGAAACAGCCAAACACACACGTGCGCACACACACCAATCTTTTGCCTTGTCTATGAAGTTTAGGATTCAGATGAAGGAGATCAATGGTACCACTAGAGCTCCCATTGTGTTTTAAGAACAAGATTAACCCATTCAAGTAATCAGATAATAAAATAAAAAAAAAATAACCACTGTCAAACAAACAATAGTTATAGAGCCAAAATTCAACAGGAAAAGCATTAGTAGAAATGTAATGAAAATAATTTATTATTATTATTATTATTATTAAAAAAACACTATCTTTAACTGCTCTAAGCAACAACTGAATCCATATCTAGGTTCAAAAACTACTAAACCATTAAAATTGTAGGTGTGTGCGTGTGTGTGTAGTGTGATTGTGACATTGTAAAAAGGGCAGCAGAATCATTCAATCTTTTTGGGCCTCACACAATGTAAAAACTGGCACCTAAATATGGAGCCAGATCGGTCTCAAAAATAATACATTTTACAAAATGAAATTCATACATGCACAGCACAATTCACATGAACAAAATCCAATTTGTAAATTCAAAACACAATCCATAAACACAACAAACGATTCATGAATTCACCAGTAAAAATCTGAAATATTTTCAACAAAATAAATAGGATTTGTTTATTTTTGATTTGTTTTGTTTTTTTATTTACGAATTGGATTTGACTTTAAGTTTTTTTTCATTTACAAATTAGACGTGTGTATTTTAAAAAAATTTTAATAGTTTTTTTTTTTACGAATTGGATAGATGTATTTATGAATATTTTTAAATTCCGAATTTAGATTTGTGTATTTTTGAATTTCTGAATTGGATCTGTGCATTTTTTAATTGATTTTGAATTTCGAATTGGGTTAGTGTATTTTTAAATTGTTTTTGAATTTATAAATTGGATGTGTATTCTGAATCATGTTTTGAATTTATAAATTGAATTTTTGTATTTTTGAATCGTTTTTGAATTTACAAACTGGGTTTGTGTATTTTTGTATGGTGTTTTTTTTTTATATATGAATAGTGTTGTGGATGTATGAATAACATTTTCTGATCTGGCTCTATACCTAAAAGGTTAAACTGCACATGCCTAATATGTAAAGTGTTAAAGCATTAAAAGCTCTGAAAATGCACTGCATATTTAAAAGATAAAGCTGAAAAACAAAACTATCCTAGACTTCAAGGCACCAGGGTCGATCTGCATTTAAGGAGAAAATAAAATCTCAATACTGGGCTTAAGATCATGAGCATGTTAGTGGAAATTAAAATCAAAAATTTAAAGTTTGCCTTTAATTCACGTGGTGTTAGATGATCTTTTCACAACACCAATGAAATATGGAGGACCAATAGGTTGGACCCAAGAATAAGACTATGAGAATATGGTAATGGAATTTTTTAATGTGATTTTTTTATATGATTGGGCAAAAAAAATGTAGTCAAGTATTTTGCGAGTGTCTTAGTACTGTGTAATTATACTGAAGACTTCACTGCTTAGAAAACTTAAACGATATAAAAAATAAATGAAATACTTATTTTTAAAGGATTGTTTTGACAAGATGAGCAACTTTTAAAGTAAAGAATTTAAAAAAAACTTTTAAACTTTTAAAGTAAAGAATTTTAAAGTCCCCGTCCCTTGTTAAGACTAATAAAATGCTTGCAAGTTTTAGCTTGATTGTACTTACTGTATCTCAACATTTTTTAGCATTACTTCACTCTTAGTGATGTAACCAGTGATTGAGTTTGGCTGAACACTTCTGGGCTTGATGAGCGATTTGTTTAAATCACTACTGTAAACAAAAAAATCTATTTGTGGCAAACTTTGTATTGGTGTCCAAGTTGAGTACTTTGTACTCTTCACATTAAATCAGCAATAGAAGATTCACAGCTTTCCAAACAATGCAGTCCCTTCTGGTCTCTCGTGGAACAGGTAAACCTAAAAAAAAAAGAAAAAAACAGAAAACCAAGTTATTAAATGAGAAAAAAAACTGTAGTTTTAAAAAAAGTCATACATTTGACTATGGAGAGCAACTTTCAGTATCTGGAAGTAAAGACTAGGCATGGGCCGGTATATCATTCAGATGGTAATATGATAACCCTGGATAAAAAAAATAAAAGATAATAATAATAATAATAATAAAGTAAAAAATAATAATAAAATATATATATATATTTTCATTGTATTGTGAATACTGCTCTGAAATATGTTCTTTTTAAATGTCTGAGTTAAAATAAAACCTTTTTCCCCTTTGAACAAATTTCATTTTGAGAAACTTATATTTTGGAGCAGTAAACATTTCAGGCTAAAAAATTTAAATGAATCATTGACTTCTGCTGTTCTCTCATTAGTTTGACACTGATTACTTTACCATTTAAAACTGCATATTTGGATATCTTTTCTGCTAGAGATACTGTAATAAAAAAAAAATAAAAATCTCACATATACCTTTGGAACGGTATAGCAGAAAATTTTGCCAGGTTTCAAAACCTTCACTTTTCCAAACCGCGGTATACCTTGAAAATGGTGTCGTCCCATGCCTAAGGGCGTGCTCACACTATGCCATCCGAACTTTGCCCAGGCCCGTTTCCTGGATAGTTTGAGAAGTGTGAGTGCTCTGAATCGGGCTCAGGCACGGTTGGAAGAGGTGGGCCTAAGTGCGGTTCACTTGGGCTCAGGCGCGGTACGCTTACAGTGTGAGTGCAATTGTGCCTAAGCCCGAAACTGAAAGCAAGACGTGACTTTTAAGGGACTGTTTGATATGGAATAATTAATCATTCATACTGTTCAATGAATGCAAACTGTCGTAGATTATTAAAGACACAAACCCCTCACTGCACGACAGCTGCACCTTCAGCAAACTTCCTAATTCCTGCAGCAGGAGGACTTTATGATTGTTTATGAGCATCAAAAGTGGCTGATCTGTTCGGCAAAATATTAGACTGCGTGTCACTGCATATCAAATGACTTAAAAATATAACTAAAGAAATTTCCACTGTGCTGAGCGAGAGCGCTTACTGAACAGCGCATCATCGATGACGTAAGCGAGCCCAGGCCCGAATGTAATGTGAGTGCGGGCTGTCGGGGGAGACAGGAGGGGGGGACAAGCGTGCTTTGGCCCGGTTCAAGGCAACTGTGAGTACGGCCTAAGTGTGGTGCATAATGTCAGAGCCTAACCTGACTTTGACTGAGAACTGGACATTGGTGCACACTTTCTCATTGTTTGTTTAAAGTAAAAAGAATCTGAAATAACTGAACCGCAGTATACTTTTATCAAACGTGAAAAATAGTGTCAATTTGTAATATATTGAAAATTTTCTGTGTTTTCATGATGTTTGCTTTGGCAAGCTGATTTAAAATCCTGAAGCAAACTTGGTTTGGCATGATTTAGTTCGAAATAAAGTCACACGAATTACACATTAAATTATACTTGAATTAGGGCGACACGGTGGCGCAGTGGACAGTACAATCGCCTCACAGCAAGAAGGTCGCTGGTTCGAGCCCCGGCTGGGCCACTTGGCGTTTCTGTGTGAAGTTGTTCAATTTGTGAAGACTGTACTAATTTTCTTCACAAGGACACAGAGTTAACAATAATTGATAAGACTTTTAAAAGTAATTTTAAATAGATTATAAAACCTATGAAACAATTGTTTTTGCAATTTTGTTAAACATCAATTATGACAACATTAGCATCTGTTAGCTTTAATTGTAATAAACAAACTGGCTATATCTGAGCTTTTACTCACTAATTTTGGCTCAACAATGACAGAAATATTTGTGATAAACAATCATGATAAATCACATGATTTCTTTGCAAATAATCACATTCTTATTGGCAAAATGCCACAATGAATTCAGAAGTAGGCTCTTGCACATATTTATTTGAAAAGTTCTAGTATA
Source organism: Danio tinwini (assembly GCA_903798205.1). NCBI lineage: Eukaryota > Metazoa > Chordata > Actinopteri > Cypriniformes > Danionidae > Danio > Danio tinwini. Next base: position 11,921,213 of record CAIGQZ010007154.1, on the reverse strand, counting down.
TGAAAAAGGTGCATTAACAGTTTATACAACAGAGGTGTTTTTATAGCAGTATTCTCTTATTAACAGGCCTCTCACAATAGTTAATATAATGACTTAATATAGGAGCATGACCTCTATTATTTTTATGATGCAACAGATATCACCTATACATAAAAAAAACACTGTTAGCAACATTTTAGCTGATTGTGCAGCCTCTGTTTGCTGGAGGTGTCAGATCCAGTATTGTTAACCTTAGTAAAAAAAATAGCATTTAGTCTAAAAATTCTTGTTCTTGTAACCTTGCACTTTTTTGTTAACATTTCTTCTTCTTTGTTTGTTTAGGATATTTGTTTTCACATTCTAATGTCTAATTATTCAATTGTCAAAATTACTATAATTATTAAATATATGTAAAAACAAGAAATATTATGAGTTCTTCTAATTATTTTTTTACTTGTGAAAATTGAAATAGTGGTTGCGATTATATTGTTATTCTGGCATTTTATAATGAGTGCCATAAATGGTCTTAAAATGACAATAAAATAGTTTATTGCAATACATTTTGGTGCAATATATCATACAACAAAAAATAGATATGGTGACGGGCCAATTATGAACAGTTAAAATATCTTGTAAATGTTAACTTAAACATTAATGTAATCAAATTAAATCTAAAACCAAAGCTATTTGCCATTGTCATGGTATTTAGTGCTAATTAAAGTGATCATTACATCAGTGGTTCTCAGTTCCTGTCCTTGCACCACACGGGTCTCAGATAAAGCAGCTTGATAGATGTGAACTTCATGCATGAACTGTGTTCAGAATTACACGGTCCACACAATGTTCACAACACCCTAATAACCTGAGCACAGGAAATCTTTACTTCAATTCAGAAAGCTCATTCGGAGAACTGCACAAAGCCACTGCCTGTAGCATATGACTTTAATATGCTGGATTCACATCAAAAGCAAAATTGTAAAGTATTTGAGTAAAATAAACACAAAGTCAATGCAAACCTGCAAAAACCTGCAAAAATCTGCAAATTTCCAGCATGTGGCATGAATGACACTGAATGTGACAAATTTCCAAAATAATGGACTACTGAAATACAAAAATCAACTGAAAAGCTCTAGCTCTTCGAGTGTCTGACTGAAATGGTGTCATGATGGCTGGCGCAGTTGCATAACTCCCAATTCAAATGGGTCTGCATCTCAGATTGCTTGTTGGGTAATCAGATTTAAAAGCATTCAGACCCAACAGAAACATAAAAAAAACTGTGCAGGCTTTCTGTCATTAGTCAGCAACACTGCAGCTTGATCTTATCCGCGTACAGTAAAGTCCTCACCCCTCCTCCTCATATCCTGCAGATCAAACTATGCGCTGAGTCAGGAGAAGCTACTAAATGCCCCACCGCAGCCACTCCAACTACAAAACACACGCTGTTTCAGGCACAAACCCACCCTCTCTCACGTCTCGCACATACACACCACTGTCTGAGAGCAAATTAGCCAAGAGGCTCCATGCAGGATCCTTTTCCTGCCTGTTAGCAATGATAGAGGGAGAGGGGGATGGTGAACAAAAGAGGAGCGGAGAGGCAGACAGCTGTAACCTCCTCATAATGATTGGGGAAATGATGAGGCCTGCCCTCACAATGCATTCATGCTCTCACCAAACACACAAACACTACTGCAGAGTGGTATTCAGCCCTAAAGTACGGCATTTAAAAAGGTTTGCAAATGAGTCATATCCTGGCCAATACATATTTTAAATTTAGGGTTGATGTGCAAATCATACATTATCTTGTTAATAAGACAAAAATTGTAATGACATAAAAAAGGCAAAGTCACAATATAATTTTACACTTACAATATTGAAAAGAGAATTTAACGTTTAAGGTGTGCTAAGGATTACATTTTACATTTACATTTTATAACAGCACACATTCATACTCACATTTTATTCAGTCTAAGGTTACGTTATGACAATGTAACTAAAATGAAAGTTTACCCTTACTTTTACAAAAAACAACAATATAAAGACCAATCTGCATTTATACATCTGTGAAAATGACCAAAAATGCTTTATTAGGTATGCCAGCTCAGTATGTGGTGTTGTCATCTTACAGTAAACAGTATCTGTAGGAAAGTGACAGTGTCATCGGCAATTCGAGGAGGCTAAAGACCATGGCCTCTAGCGTCTGTCACTAGAGCACATTTTGAGGTCAGAAGATTGCTGAACACCTTTTGAGGTCAGAAGAAGCTGCACAGCACTTTACACGCAACCCCCTAAACCTCACTCCCATCCCGGACGAGCCCCCACGTGTAATTCTTTCTTTGTATCTTTGCACGTCCGCCAGTTCCCGCCTCTTGAGCCACTTTAAGGTAGCATTCAGAATAAAACAACACACCAGTGAAGAAACTCGACACAGAGGAACATAAACACCTACTGCCAGCTAGCGCTTCAGGAGTGTTATTGTAGAAAAACACAAACAGCACGCAAAAGTATAAATGCACGGCTACACGCAAGGCGTATCGCCATAGGTCACGCCAATTACTCGACGCAGAAGTATAAACCAGGCTTTACACTCACCCTTCTCACCCCCAGTTTACCTGCATAGCACTTCGCTAGCTGGCCTGCGATACATGCACGTAAAATTGCTGTGTTTATAAGATGCGTCTCTCCACAAGTTGCTGATAAAGCATTAGCAAACACTTGAGCAGCAACAACAACACTACAACATACTAGACACTTTTTGACTGATATCGACTAGTCGTGTAGTGCAGATCCCATGGTTTGACCTGAACTACATGGCAGCTTCACACACGAAGTTCACTGAATGAAACTGCTCGTGAATTATTTAAAGGCATTTTAAAAATGTTATATATGTGGTTAAAATCACCTGACTTGAGCAGGATTTATAAGGATGTAATAAGGCTTAACATTATAGCTCTTTTCTTTCCTGTGTTATGTTGTTAAGAAATAACACCGTAGCAAGCCGTAGCAACAATTCTGCGACAGCTCTTAAAAATAACCTGTTTTTGTTCAGGACTAACTTTGAAACCAAAAGATTTCCATATTACCGACATGCTGTTTTTCTTTGATATTAATTTGCCTTTTAATGCTTCTAAAGAAGCAGACACCTTCATCCCACTTGTCAGTGCTTTCCTGTTTGTTTTCTTTTTTAATTGTGGGCATAGTTCCGTTGTGCAATTCTGATTGGGCAGAACGAAAGTGTGCTCACTCAATTGGCTAGTAAGACGGGTTTCACATGCAGGAAGTCACGCGTTTGCTCTGGGCGGGGGAAATTACATATACATTTCATATTGCAGCCTCTTGTGATTAACTAATTGCAATGTTTCAAATTTTGAATAATCGCACAGCCCTAACATATGCATTAGTTATGCGCTAAAATATATGTTATTATATTCTTAGTAGTACATGCAGTGATCAATCTGTTGACTATGTTGACAATGTGTCATTGGTAATGTTGTGTTGCTTTTTGCAATGCGTTATGAGCTGTTAAACAGCAGTTGTATATATTTCCAGTTGCATATATTTCATTGCAAATTGTGGCATGTTGCAAAACATTCGCATCTTGTGTTTTATTGATGATGTCCCCAGCGACTAGTCGACTTGACTTTAATAACATAAATCAACTTCCAAAAATCTAGTCATTCAACCTCTACCACATACTCTACCATATTGTTACTTTTTTTGTGCACGTGCCTTAAATCTACACCTCACTAAACATGTACCATGCACACACACAACGTCATCACTTTTAAAGACACAACAATGGTGTTTTTTTTTTTTTTTTTACTTCTACTTTGAAATTGCTATTCAACACTGTTGTCATGCAAATTAACATAACTCCATGTGTATAACTTAATTTGAAACTAGTTTTATGCATCTTAATTTCTATGAATAAATATGTTCTTAAATCTTTTAGTCGGTTTCATTTTATGCATAATTGAAACTTCACTAGGCATTATAGCTTACAATGATTCCAAGAAGCTTTTTTTTTTGTGCGTCCCTAATGCAACAATTTAATAACTAATCTGTGTCATCTGCAAGAAACTGTCAGTTATGTGCACCATGTCCAAACAAACAATCTTTCCATTTGTGCACAAGGAACAACTCCCAGTCACCTGGTCTGCCTGATGAGCGTTGTGCCTCAGGGCAAAGTGTATGGAAAAAAAAGAGAGAGAGAGAGAGAGAGATGGGAGAGAGAGTTAGAGGTGGGGTGGTGGTGAATGTGTGCGGTTGTGTAACAGCTATCCCAGCATGCACTTTTAAAAAACAAAAGAGGCTCTTAAAGCATGCAACAGAAGCTCATGCCATTTAAAAAAAAAACCCTGATTCAAGCCTTGACTGCGCTGTCATAACAAGTGTGAAACTGTAATTTGAAACAGTGATGAATGACTTCATTGCTGTAGGAAAGACAATAAAGGTGTTTTCAAAACTTGTATAACTTATGATGTATGAAGGTTTTACTTGGATTCAAAACCTAGAATCTCACGTCATATTTTTCTCCACTTTACCACCCATGGGTCTCATCGAAATAATTAACACCCTCGGGAAGGCTGTGTGAAAATACAGATGGCAGATGAATACTGCAATATTAAAAATGAAACAGTACTAATATTCTAGCTGACACTGAGCTGGTCAGTAAATGGATCATTCATCAATGGAATCAGCGCTCCTAATAATAGTGGTCTTAAAAGCTTAAATATTTAGGATAATGCATTGTTATTGGGAATGTCTAGAGGAATGTCCAGTTTTTGTGTACAGTGGGAACCAAAGAGATCTGTCTGTTTCTGGTTTGAAGGATCCTCCATTATGTAACAAATCAATGGAAAGCCATTTATTTACTGTTTGTGTTGACCTGTCATCAGATTGTCCAACACGTTTGCCATAACTTGTTTCACACATCTATGACAGACCTTACATTATCTCTGACATTCATAGATGTACAAATAAACATACCAAAAAACAAATCAGATCCAAAATGTTCACATACAGAACATGTGCAGCTCCCCTACAACCTTCCAGTGGAAACTAAGGTTGTTGCTACATCAGATATAGTTGTGGCCGGAAGTTAACGAGAATTACTTATATCTTTTATGAAATTTCCCATGTATTGTATTTTATTAACGCCTACCCCCTCCCCAACTGTCACAGTACTGTAAAAATATAAATTATTGTTTTATAGTGTTACAAAAATAATGCTATATTTATGTGGATAATTGCAGCTGTATACTATCTAGACTTTACCGGTAATTAATGACTTCCAATGACTTTGTTTATTTTTTCCTTTTTGTTGCAATTACGTATTTTTGTATACACAAGGAAAATAAAAGTAGCTGATCAGGACAGTTGTGTAATATTAATTAACTCAATTAACAGTGGCCATAAACTGCTATCTGAACTCACACAGATAGAATTTTAGATGCCTAAATCAAGACTGTAAACAAGGTACAAATAACCAGTAATAAATAAATAAAAATAATAAAAATAATAAAAAATATGACAATTAAATAAAACAGCAAGATGTACACTTTGTCAATGACTGTAAAATTGCTATTACTTCATAGTCGCAGAGAAACAGCTTTAAAACATAGTAAACTGCTACACAACGCTTCATTCATTGCAAGACTTATTTACAGCCCACGTTTGTAGAACACAAGCTGTGAGTGACATATGATTCTGTTGTATTTAAGAATTTAAACCGCAGATACCAGATGAGAAGTGTAGCATCTTTAAAATTCTTAAGTTTGTCCATTTTTGTCCAAAATTAAGTAAATTGAGCAGCGCACGTACATGTGCCTGTCAGCGCTTATTATTTTTCTATTTCTAGCTTACACATGCGCAGCTCCGCACCATCGAAATCTAATTTGAATACAGATTTGATTATAAACTTTTGAGAATCAATTTAGAATCACCATGCATAGATGAATCTATGCTTTATCCCACCCTTAGCTATTCTGGCAACAAGAGACTTCTAAAAGCTGATTTAGGGCATACTCACACTAGGTACAGTTGCCTTGAACCATGCCGAAGCACGATTGCCCCCCCACCCCTTTACCCCGACCGCCTGCACTCACACTGCATTTTGCCTTCCAAGCTTGAGCATGCTCACGTCATTAATGATACGACTATTCAGTTTAACGGGAAGAAATTCGCTCTCGCTCAGCACAGTGGAGATTAATTTAGTTATATCATTTTAGTCATTTGTGATGCAGTGACTTGCAGTCAAATATTTTGTGGAACAGATTCACAACTTTTGACACTCATAAATTATCATAAAAGTCCTCGTGCTGCAGGTATTAGGTTTGCTGGAGGTGCAGCTGACGTGCAGTGAGGGTTTTGCATCTTTAATAAACTACGACAGTTCGCAATCATTGAAAAGAATGATTGATTAATCCATATGAAACAGTCCCTTAAAAGAGATGTTGTGTCTTCAGTTTCGCGCTTAGGCATGCTTTGCACTCACACTACAAGCGAACCACGCCAAACGAACCATGCCTGGGCCTGATTCGGAGAATTTACACTTGTCAAACAAACCAGGAAACGTGCCTGGGCACGGTTGGGATAGCATAGTGTGAGTGCACCCTTATACTTCTGTGTCAAGTGCATGCGAATGGTACGATGCAGCCTTCACACAGTCGCATACCCTTTCCTGTGGCTGACGCTGATCCTTATACGCACCTCTCAAAAAATTAACAACGCATTGCAATGGCGCAAGCAGGGCCAAGACCACCTCTGAATGAGCGAGTTTCAGCTACTTGTGGAGTAAGGTAGCATTACAGGTATTTCCCATGTAAACAAAACAGCCGCAAAGAAAGAAAGTTGACACAAAGAAACATAAAAACCCGCTGCCATCTAGCGTTTTGGAGGTGTTATTGTCAGAGCAACAAAAACAAAATGCATAAGTATAAATGCATGACTACGTACAAGGCAGGCGCCGTGGGTTACGACGATCACTCGATGAATAAGAATAGCTCAGCCTTAAAAGCAAACAAACCTAAAACCAAACAAATCTGTTATGTAAAGGTAACTTCTTTGGCAAAGACTTACCTGTGTGTGCAATGCGTTTTGGTCAGAGGTCAAAGTTCACGCTGCGCAAGTGACCTGTCCCATCCTGTTGTGCAGCTCCAGAGCATCTGGTCGGTCCTGAGGATTGACAGCCAGCATGTCCTTTAAAAGTTTTCGGAGTGCCTCGGACATGTGCGAGCGCCTGCGCTGGGGAATACTCAACACCATCTTTGGGTTCTCTAGGAGCGCCTCCCCAACCGGGACAATGTCAGACCCCTGCCGCACATACGTCCCAAGTAGTTCCCGTTTGGACTCGGCATCAATGAATGTGATTCTCTCGATCATGGCCCAGATGATAATGCCCAGAGCAAAAATGTCTGCTTTAGCTGTGTAATGACCTTCCCAAACCTCTGGTGCCATGTAAAAGTCTGATCCGCATGCTGACGAGAGCCAGAACTTATTGATGTTAACAACACCATTCTTGTTTTTGTCCAGTCCCTCCTCTGCATCCCGCACTCCAGCACTTAGACCAGCACACACTTTACTCAGTCCGAAATCTGCCACCTTTAACACAGGTGCTCCGGAACTCTCCGAGATGAGGATGTTATCTGGTTTGAGGTCTCTATGAACAATGTTGTTTTGGTGAAGGAATGCCACAGCGCTGCTCAGCTGCATCATGAAGCTGGCGTTGGTGTGGGGATCAGGCCGGCGGGACAGGATGAACTGATTCAGATCTCCTCCTTCACAAAACTCCATGACAAACCACAGGTAGCATGGCTCATCAGGACACGACAGCACACGCTCACCTGGAAATAATGAACAGAGATTTAGAGATGAATACACTTCAGTATTAGGGCTTTCGAAGTTTGTACATTGGTACAAGTCTCCACTTTGACTGAGAATTACATATTTGTATAAAACAATCAACATTTTGGTGACTACGTATACATGGAGATCAGTAATTGAAGTACTTGCCTTAATCTGTTTAAGACAATAATATGATTAAGGTGTTTACATGAGTTGCTTTTTGAATGTTCTTTTTAAGATCCCATTTTACATGTTATAGCACATAATTCAATTAACATCATTGCGTCACCAAGTTATCCACATTTCCTCTGGTGTTTCGTGTAATTTTGGGTATTTAATTTTTAATTTGTCAACTTTAACTGCAGTTTGACACTTTCACTTTCATTCAGAAACATTTCATGCGTGCCCCCCGCAACAAACGATATATTGGATGCGAGTTTCAATTGCTGGAAGAGTGTTGTTTTAATGGAATTTAATACCCCACACAAATTTGATATTTTGCGATGCAGGTGTTTGTGGTCCTTCACTGACTCTGTAAGTGCAGAGAATACTGTCAAACAGCCATGTGTATATAGACTATAGTGTCGCAAAATGCGGCGAAAATCCTACATGACGGTAACAGTTTGAATGCAGTGTTTACATGTCTGTAGTGCACTTTAATAAAGCGACTAAAATCGGCACATTCCACATGTCAATCCAATTTCTGTTTAGTTCGATTATGACCTTAATCGAACTAAATTAATCAAAATTGCTGTTTACATGGTAGACTCCTAATAAGAGTATTGTCTTAATAGTGTTAATATCAGATTATTGCTGTCCATGTAAAAGTACTCAGTGTTGAATATATTGGTGAAACAAAATGCTCTCTAAAATAAGAATGTAATTTCCCTAAATATTTACAAGCCTGGCTGAAACAAATAAAGACATCAAAGGCAATGACTGAAATTTAATGAAAGTAACTGCATCTTTAATGTAGTCCAAATTTAATGTTAAACGCACCAATTTGCCTTCAGTTAAAGGAGGTAATCATTATTTGTTAACTCTAAAAGGTGCATACCCAAGGAAAGAACTGATGACGCCACTGTTATCAAAATATATTGCCATTGAAAATTTATATAAAAACATTAATAAAATGCAACTCAAACAAACTGTTACTTTGTTTTGGTCTTTCTCTATTCAAGCAGAAAGGGGTTGCACATGCGTGCCTGAAAATAGCAGCCAGGGGCATTACAGATTTGGCCGTTAAGTAAACCAACTTACTTTTACCAACTAGGAACTCAAATCATCACACACTGCATATATTAGAGTGTCAAAACAATATATTAAAGTGAGAGAATATAAGCACCAGACAGAAGCAGAAGCAATGTAATAGATTTGAAAGAAGAACTGCATTGTCATCACTTTCAGAGGCTGGATTGCTGTGGAACCAGTTTGAGGCGGTTTACGGTTTCTTCCCACAGGACCAGACTAGCTACCATATGAACAGCAAATACTGACTTGTATCCCCTGACAAAAGCCAAAATGCCTTGGTGTAATTAATAAACACTGCACTGTGCTTTCAGGTGTTTTATTTTTATCCCTTCACTGGTTCTGTTGAGCAAGCATTAACTAAATCTGCACATGCTGCTGTAAATAAAAAACATGTTGCGAGTCTCACAGGTATTACCAAAATGTAAAGGTGTTATTGTAAAAGCTCAAAACTTTCTAATGACTTAGTAAATTTGATGTTTTTATTTACATTGGAAAAGTGCTCAAAAACAAATCCACAATCAAACATCACATCACTTTTTTGTTGACACAAAATTACTCTGAATGTCACTTTTGATATCTGAAAACAAAATGAATTTCAAATTAACATTGTCACCAAAATCAAATTGCAGCTCGTCCACGACTGGCCTTGGTTTACCATGTCAAGCACATATGGAGCCAAATCAGTCTCAAAAGTAATACATTTACAAAGTAAAATTAATACATGCACAGCACAATTCACATTTACAAAATCAAATTTGTAAACACAACACTTTTTTACAACACATAATTTGTGAAGTAAAAGTCATAAAAAATTTTGCCAAATGAATTGGATTTGTGTATTTATTTATAGTGCTTTGAATTTTCAAATTGGATGCGTGTATTTTTGAATCGTTTTTTTTTTTTATCTCAAGTTGGATTTGTCTAATTTTAAATTGTGTTTTGAATTTACAAATTGGATGTGTATTTTTTATAGGATTTGTGTATTTATGAATCATGTTTTGAATTTATGAATTGGATTAATATTTTGATTTGTGATTTGAAGTTGCGAATTGGATTTGTCTATTTTTGAATCGTGTTTTGAATTTACAAATTGGATGTGTATTTTTGAATCGTGTTCTACACTTACAAGTTGGATTTTGTAAAAGTGGATTGTGGATGTATGAATACTTTGTAAACATATTATTTTTGAGACTGATTTGGCTCCATAAGCGCAGTGTAAAACTAGTAAAGAATATTGTATGAATATTGATTTGTCCTGTTGACAAAATTATCCTCAAGATGCATTGTAATTTTGAGTTAAATTTCTCCCAAATTCACTTCAACTAAGGCCGCCAACATTTTCAGATTAAAAAAAGGGGGCCAACAAAAGCATTTTGAAGGTCTAAAACATACATTTTTAAAAACACATTTTAAAGTGTAATTTCTTGAAAACAAAACTATCATTGTCTCTGTTCAAACAACAAAAACATGATTTTGTGATGATGGTGAGGTCATGTACATAAGATATGTATTACAAGTTCAGTCAATAAGGTATGTGCAAGTTCTTGACAACCTGAACAACAATGGCAAGCTACAGTACTGTATATGTGGATAATATGTAGTGTTTCAATATTTTCAGTGTTGACATGAACATATGGTGGCCTTACAAGTAAAATACAGCTAATTTGTGTCATTTATTTGTGGATCTGTGTGGACAGGAATTGCTGTGACAATGTTGTCATCCATTTAAGTACATTGTTGTAGTGCTAACATACCCTTAATGTTAAAGGAAACATTAATATATATTTCTCGAAATATATATTTAAAAAAAGACAAATGAGATAAAATAATGACAACCACTATTTCTTATAAACATGTCTAGCATAATTTTTCAGACTGAAGACTATTCACTGTGTAATACCCATACAACATTAAACCATTCTTTTTCTACTTTCAGTTCCACATACACTAAATATAGACTTCATCAACAGCTCTCAAGCAAATACCTCTAGCATCACTTTGCATATCATTCAGTACACAAAGCTACATGATGTTGATGACTCATGCATACATATGAAAGCAGTCAAACAAAGACGCCATCCCAGCACATTAACGAGGCCGAATTGGCCTGTATCAAAATACCCAGTCTCCTTTTCAGGTGTAAAATAACGTGAACAGTTGTCATGCAAGTTCCTTCATTGTTTTAACAAGTCGACCAGGTTTGACCCCAAGACCAGCACCTCCCCCACTCCCAACCTCAGTTTCATAACCGAGAGGAGGCTGGGGGAGGAGGGCAAATCTGACCGACTTTTGACTTTCTTACATAAAAATAAGCTATCTTAAATGTAGAACATAGACGTGCGCAATACAAGCGTCCGGTGTCATAAGTGAGTCATTGCCAAACAATGGATCCTTGCTCGTTTTACCTCATATAACAATGCAAAATTAATATACATCGACGTTATTTCAATTTCAAATGCCCAACGTGTCATTTCGACCAAACGAGAGAGCTGTCACTAACAAAAACCACTGTTCGAGCATGACAAAACCTACATCCCTGTTGACCTTCTAGAACAATTGCAAAATAGCAGTGCTTGAATGAACTAACACCCCTCACCTTTGAGCGAGGTCTCCACCAGCCTCAAATACTGCTTTGAACGCTTATTGCCATGGCTCATTTTCTGGGCCATCCCGTTCTTTTGGAGCACACACTCCTCCAGCTGCACCACGTTCTCGTGGCGCTTCTCCAGGCTGGTCAGAGCCCAAAACTCGGCCAGCGCCAGCTCCACATTCTCGGGCGCGTCACAGCGCAGCTTTTTCACAGCCACTTTCGCACCTGATTTACGGGCAATGGCTTCGTACACAACGCCATAGCTGCCCCTGCCAACTTCACGGAGTAAGCTGTACCGCGGCGCAATGATCCGCCTCTCCAGGCTGCCATGTTTGCCCACGTTCAGCTCGCCTGCCATTGTCTCATTCTCCTCGTCTATGTTGTCGACGCTGAGCGAGCGCAGGACACTCGCTCTTTCGGCTCGTTTGCCAGCGTTGCGCGTCCTGCGCCGCTCCCGGTCCTTTGCGTTCATCGCGCCTCCTCACGTTGTGTGCGTGCGTCGGCAAATATCTTCCGCGTTCATAGCTCCAGGGCTCGAGGAGGTTCAGCAGGGCTTAAATATTCGTTGACATCTGTGTTTTGTTTTCATGCGGCGATTCAGCGACCGTCCTGCATCTGGTCTGAACTGAATGAATCTTGAATGAACTGAGAGAACTTGTCTGGATCATCCCACTTTCCTGCTCGGTGGGGGGAATCGATGACCCACGAGGACACACGAGACACACGTTTCAAGAAAACGCCTCTTGTGGCTTGAGTTGTATTGTTAAATCGGTGCTGTGAAGCAAACATAAGACACGGTTTTTTTTTAATACATACACTTTATTCATGTCAATCTAGGCTTATTTGAAAATGTGTGTAACGTTACTGTTTTTGTAATGTGACACTGAAACAGTTACTTTTGCATTTAGCAGACACTATTCGAAGTGACACAAATGAGAGCAATAGAAGCAAGAACATTCTAAAAACAATACTATTCAGGTGCAGAAGTGTTTTTAAATAATTAAATTGATATATTTAGATTTTGGATTGAAAATATTTCACTGAAGTCTATTTTCCTTTTTGTGTTTACTTTGGAGAAGGTGAACTGTGTATCACATCTAAAGGACCAGGTATAAATTTAGTCATAAATGGTTTAATGTCAGTAAATAAGGCAAAGTTTTGATAAAAGTTTGTCTTAAGACTTAATTTTGACGTTCTGAGAGGAAATATTTTATTTGATCAGTATATTATTTTGTCTCTGCAATGTAGGGCTTAGTGTGTGTACTTTATGTTTGCTTATTAGTTTTTAAATACATTTATTAATTTATTATTATCAAAATTATTATAAATATTTACTTGTTGTTTCTTACGCCCCACTGTTGTGCTACTAAGGCAAATAATGTTTTTAAATATAAAAATAAAAAGGGCATTACTTAATAAAATTTCAATAAATCAAAAATGGTCTATTTATCCAAAAATAACATGGGGCAGGGGGAAATTACGTCATCTGTTTGCTCCTTTTACCAACACTCAGCATGGGCTGCATGGTGTGGTACATCAATAAATTGATTTATAATTATAAATTAATAATTGCATTCCTTATATGTTCACTTCATGTAAGCAAGGATAAGGCTGTCAATGTATAAACCCCGGAAATACACGCAAATACGTAGACCGTTGTCACCCGTGCTGTGGTCCAGAATGGTTCAGTCTCTCCAGCATGAGCAAGCATGTGCTTCCACAGCTCAGCGCGAGAGCGCGCGCACACACACACACACACACACGTGGCCGGACACGATGAGGAGCATCTGGGCTTCTAAAATATCCATCACTTCCCATCAAATATATTTAAAGGGTTTCCATCTCATTTTTTTTCTAAAGCGAGCATTTTTTACAGCCTCCCGTATGTAGGTGCAGCAATTTCACTTTTATAGCAAAGCATAGGTTTCTTTTATTGTTTTTAAAGTGAAATAACAACATAAACATAGGGAGACTGATAAAATGCTAATTTTAGAAAAAAAATCAGACAGCACTTTGGTTTTTGTATGTGAACTCTTCTTTTACAGCTTTGGAAAAAAATAAGGGACCATTTGAGAAATGTCAGTTTTTCTTATTTACGTAAAATAAGAAAAATTGATAGTAAAATAACTTTGTTTATTCTGTCTTCTAAAATTGAAATAAAACCAGCATTTAGAGCATTTATTTGCATAGAATAAAAAGTCATGTTTTTTTAGACATATTTCTATTCATTTTTACATAATACTATATCAATGTTTAGATTCATGTATATAAGAATAAAGAAATCTATATTTGGTAGAATTATCATGATGGTTGACATGGAAATATGTAGCCTATTATTAAGATCATATTTTCTTTATACCATACCATGTATAATATTCTTTATTTTGATGTTTCACTTCAAGTTTATTTGTGTAATGCTTATTACATTACAGTTAAATCAGAAAGGGTGGACAGTATATACAGTGGGGGGGGAGGTGCATTCAGCAAGTCGCGTTTTTATAAGGGGGGAGGTTTCTAAAGGAGCTGTTGTCATGGAATTGAACCACATTTTGGTAAAAACCAAAACAATACAAATAAAAATGAAACAAAACGAAACAAAAAAAAAGTCAGACTTTTTTATGTGTAGTAACAATGGAATGGCACAAGAATAATTTACTGAACTACTGAATTGTATTTAATACTTTATATAAAATATTTTTTTGGTGATGGCAGGCTAAAGAAGCCTCTCAAATGAAGAATGAAGACACATGCATTGCTTAGATGTGAGTTTTTCCACAAACTTCAAAAGAGTGTCAAAAATCTAGATAGTTCTGTGGGTCTCGTCTATCAAATCTGATCTTTATTTTGGATTCTGTATTGGATTTAAGACAGGTGATTGGCTGGGCCATTCTACAGCTTTTTTTGTTGCTTTTTTTCTCTGAAACCATTTGAGAGTTTCTTTGGCTGTGTTTTGGATAATTGTCTTGCAAAAATTTCCACTCTGGTTTCATCTTCATCATCCTGATAATGTAGATGTTGCAGGTGACTGAAGTTGCTAATATTAATTTACAATGATGAAGGGCCTCTGAAGAATTACTGAGAGATTTCAGCTGCTGTCTGGGCTTTCACTGCCTTTCTACACCTCCCTTCATGTGTTTAATATTTTTTTCCTGTGTAATTGTATTTTATTGCACATAACTTCATTTGTAAACAATTAACATTGTTTTCTTTGCATACATGAATTTCATTGGTTGTTACCAACATCTGATGAAAATTTCAAGCCAATAGCACCTTTAGAAATATGTTTTCTGAGAAAAATGGTGACGTGTTGAATACTTATTTCCTCCCAGTATATAGTGTTGTTTCAAAAAAGGTGATTTCTATGTGTATATTACATGTTCATTGAAGAGTATTGTGCATTGCTTAATTTGCAAGATATATTTTTACACCTTTATAGACTAAACATCCTACAAACACACACCTATTAATCCAGTAAATGCAAAGAAAATGTGTGAAAAAAAAGTTTTTGAGAATTTATTCTAGTCATTTTGACTTTTAAACATGCTAAGCAATGCTATTTCATTTTACATAACTATTAAAAATTAATGATATAACAATTACATAAATGTTATAATTTGTAAACAGTAAGGGAGAATCAATCCATCTTTCCAGCTTCACAGAGAAAGGATATCAGCATTCAGATATTAATGGACAGGATTTACATGGCTTACATAAGATGACAGTATTATGAAGTGGCAGCTGTTGCTTCTCACAATCTCCTTTACAATAACAAACACTATGTCTCATGTCTTATTCATTAATGAATTCTGCAAACATTTACACTGTTAAGTATCTGAACCTAACTGTGATTTAATTTAAAAAAGACTAAATGAGACCTCCTCAGTGACCTCATATGCCATCATTCATCCACATTCACAGGCTGGCATGAGGTCATGTCTGAAACCTTTGCCAGTCGATGCTTCCCTGCTTAAATGTCAATGTGGTGTTTGTCTCTTTACAGTGAGGAAAGTCTGAATGTGCTTTATATGATCTAGCCAGCTAGACAAAGCCTATTCCATTTTCTGACAGTTCAGCTTGAATGCATGTTTTTAATTAATGTTGTAAATGTTTTTACACACAAACACAAAGAAATACTGTCAATTATCTAAATTATGCCCAAACAACAGACTAGTAAGATGACCAAAATTTCAAGTATTATAATTTATGGTTTGTTGTGATAGGACAATACTTGGAAGAGATACAATTATTTGAAAATATAGAAATTGAGGGTTCCAAAAAATTTAAATACTGAGAAAATTGCATTATAACATATTAATAGCAACGCATATTACTAATAAAAAATAAGCCTTCAGTAGGAAACTAACCAAATATCTTCATGGAACATGATGTTTAATACTATGCCGATCATTTTTGCCATGAAAGAAAAAAATATAATTTTGACTCTCAATAGCCTTTTAGCTATTGCTGAAAATACACAGGTGCAACATAAGATTTTTCAGAACATACATTTTTGTGGCCCAGGGTCACATTTAACTTTTGTAATAGTAAGGAGAGGACTTCATTTCAACCAGTAGCTATCGCTCTGCAACTCACGTGGTTGTCCATATGAAGTTAAGCAGGGTTGAGCTTGGTCAGTATACCTGGATGGTAAAGGGCAACTATTCTAACCCTTATATAAGATTTAATATGTCTTTTGTGTTCCCAGAATGTGTCTGTAAAGCTCAAAATATCAGATTATTTATTATACCCTTTTTAAAAAAATATTTTTTATGTTTTACCTATATGACAGGACAGTAGAGGTTGCAGACAGGAAACTATTGGGAGCAGAGAGAGGGGAAGGGTCAGCAAAGGACATCAAGCTGGGAATCAAACTCGGGTTGCTGTGAGCACCATGGTGCTGTATGTCGGCACACTTAACCACTAGGCTATTGGTGCTGACTTATTATACCTTTTTAAATCTGGGAAATTTGAGCTGTTATAGCTGTTTTTGTTGCCTGTGCCTTTAATGCGAATGAGTGTTCCCACGTGTGTATCAGAGCTGTAGCCTTCACCTAGAAAAACAGCACAGTGACAGACAAGAATGAAGCAGATCGTTCTTACTACAGTTAGAACCTTCCCAATGGTTACTTGTTTTATTTATTGTGGAGTTAATTCAAGCCTTTCTGCAATGATGAGTCACACACATTATAAAGATCAATCGCGTGCACAAGCACGCACACAAACACGCACACAAACACGTTTAGCTTTGCACTGTTTTTTCAAGGCAAATGTGACAGGATACACTTTAATATCCACTGCTGTATGGATATCCGTTATGTTAATGTACAAAATAATCCTTATATAACATCCACAAATAGGGATTGAAGTGTCTTATTTTTTAATTGTACTGACATTATGCGGATGTGGTGATGAATTACTTAACAGTTTTACTGTCTTTATTACAAACATGCGCTGTTTTTAAAACATTTTAAACTTGTAAAACTCATTTTTGATTACATTTGATGATGACTGATGATCACAGAGAGCTGAACAGATCTTTTAATTCCAGTTGCTTTGCGCGCGTCCTGTCTTGTGGATATGATTTTACACGTTACTACAGAGACATGTTATTATGCGGCTGTCAATCAATTCGTTGGGCGGGGAAACCGCACTTCTACGTCACGTTGCTGTGGACCTCAAAATGGGAGGGATTTGGATCCTTTTTTAATGTCAGGAAATTTTAAAAAGAGACTTATTGAGATTATATCACTCCAATATGACTGTGGACACAATATACCTACACACAGTTCTGTCCAAACAGCTTACAAAAGATGATTTTCATCATAGGTGCCCTTTAAAGGGAAAACAACATTGCTGCTGGAAGAGATGCTGGTAAGGCCAACAGGGGGCGCTCACCCTACAGTCTGTGTGGGAACACCAGACTGTCAGTGAGCACTGTTCTTTGGATGAGTCGTTAAAGTGAATTCCTGAATCTCTAGGGTCATAAAAATTCCAGCATGTCCTTTAAAATCAGTAGGGGTGTGTTCCTTATATCCTAGCCAGATTTGTCACTGATTCAGTCTATCATGAACTCCTAATCATCCCCATATCATCTAAGTGGCTTCATAACTGTTTCCACTAGCTGGTGTGTGCTGTTGGTTCTGCTGGTGGATGCTGCACACTGCTGGCGGTTGAGGAGATTTCCACCTAAAAATGTGTAAAGGGCTTTGAGTGCTGAGAATATAAAAATCTGTTTAATTGTTCATTAATTTTATCAACTGGTCACACTTTACAATAAGGTTATATTAATTAATGTCAGTTATTGTTTTTAGTAACATGAACAAACAATCAACAATACATTTATGATATTAATAAATTTTTGTTTATGTTAGTTACTGAAAAACAGTTGTTCTATGTTAGTTTATGGTAACTATCAATACATTAACTAATGCTATAAAGTTTGCACTTTGATTTTAATAATGCATTAGTACATGTTGCATTAGTACTATGATTAAAGAAATAGTGTTCAAACTTAGTTCATTTTAGTAAATATACACCAATTACCATTAACTAATAAGACCTTATTAAAAAGTGTGACCACTTGGCAACTAAACTGACTCTGAAAGAGAGAAAAAAGTAAAGACACCGCAACAAATTTCAGATCGAAATGATAGGTGAGTTACCTAAATACTAATTAACACTTGAATATTAAAATAGATAAAAATACAAAACTGATAAAAGTGGAACTGTGAGAATATTGATCAATTCGTTCCACTGTGGCGACCGACCCTGATTAATAAAGAGACTAAGCTAAAAAGAAAATGAATTTATATATATCAGGGTCGGTCGCCACAGTGGAACGAACTGCCAACTTATCCAGCCTATGTTTTTATGCAGCGGATGCCCTTCCAGCCACAACTCAACACTGGGAAACACCAATATACTCCTGCATTCACACACATACTGTGGCCAGTTTTAGTTTATTCAATTCACCTTTAGCGCATGTCTTTGGACTGTAGGGGAAACTGGAGCACCCGAAGGAAACCCACGCCAACACAGGGAGAACGTGCAAACTCCACACAGAAAACCCCCTTTTTTGCTCATTCAAACTACTTATTTAAAATAAGCAGAAATAACACAATTCTTGAGATTTCATTGGGACAACTTTTTTTTTTTTAAAGTTTAATCCACATACATTTGTTAAAAGTGTTAATCAATTTGTGTTAGGACAACATGAATGAATTGTGTGGAACGCTGCATTTTTTTTACAGTGTGACCCAGCCGGGGCTCAAACCAGCGACCTACTTGCTTATATATACACACACACACACACACACACACACACACACACACA
>CAIGQZ010007154.1:11835287-11900441 GCA_903798205.1 Danio tinwini | reverse complement strand
ATATATATATATATATATATATATATATATATAATAACAAAATAATTTTGAACACTGTAATATTTAATCTTATTTTGAAACAGCTTGAAATATATTTTTCATATCCAATATTTTTTTACCAAATGGACTAATTATCTCTGAAGTGTGTAATTTTAGTTGTAAACAAAGGTCATTATTTTAAGATTATTGTTATAAGACTTAAAGGGATCTGACATTGCTCTCGTCTCTGTCCACCACTTCAGCCATTCTCTGAGAGACTGTTGAGAAACACAATCAATGCAGGAGTAATCAGGACACAAGAAGAAGAGAAGAGGCTTCATGCTGATGGAATAGAGTCACACAGGCACACAGGCACACACACCTCATCACTTTACTGCAATATTGTCTCCTTGAATGTGAAATGAGTGATTGGCTTGATTACATTAATCTCTGTGTTGTTTTTACCTCTGTCATTTTAAGACGGGTTTGAAGATACTTGTTTAAAAAAAGTCAAAGCAATTGACATTATGATTTATACAGATCCTATATGAGTCATTTTGGACCCCTTGTACATTTGAAAAGACAAATAGCGTTTGTGGTCTGAATACAAAGAAAAAAGTCTGATGGACCTTTATTCTTGACATGATGTCAATACAGTGCAGTGTTTCTAGATTGATACATTTCTTCAAGTTAGAAAACCCTAACCTAGTGTATCCGTGTTCAGTTGATGTGCAAAACACATAATTTTTATTTCTAAAATGGCAATGACCTACACAGTAGGAATATAGGATAAGTATAAAAAATTCAAAAGCCTTGAATCATTTTTAAATTAAATGACATCAAGCTGATTTAAAACATCATGTTTATTTATACATACCTAAAATAAATTAAGTTATAACATAGGGAACTTATTTTAACCTCTTAACTGTCACCCCACTTTTTGAGTTCATGCTTGAAAATGATTGTGGAGGTTTTAAAAAAATGTTTTAATAAAGTGCACCTATGATGAAAATCAACTTTTGTAAGCTGTTTGGACGGAACTGCGTGTATGTATCGTGTGTCCACAATCATATTGGAGTGATATAAACACAATAAGTTTTTTTTTTTAATTTCCTGACATAAAAATAGGATCCAAATCTCAGTGATTTTGAGGCCCACCGCAACGTGACATAGAAGTGTGGTTTTTCCCGCCCACCAAACTGATTGACAGGTGCCATGTTTGTATAATAACATGTCCACACAAACTTTTTTTGCAAATAAACTGGGATAAAAATATTTGTTCCAACTCCCTGTGATTTTTATAAGTTTTATAAGTTAAAGCAGTGCATGTTTGTAATAAAGTCAGTAAAATTGCTATCTAATTCTTAACTGCTATAATCACCACGGCCGCATGTGTCAGTAAACAATAATATATGTCTGTGAGTGTGTGTACTGCAAACGGTGTTTGTTTGTGATTCATCGTTTCAGAAGGGTTGAATAAACTCCATCACAAATACATCAAATAAACTTACTTAAGCTGTATTTCAGCTTCATCCGAGTCTGTCTCTATCACTGAATGCTGTTTATCTGATTTAATGTAGGAAAAGCAGACGTGCATGTGGAAGCGGTGGGCGAGGAGAAGCGGCTCATTTGCATTTAAAGCTACAGGCTACAAAAACAGCTACGTGTTCAGACAACAAAATGAGTATTTTAAGCCTAAACTTTGCAAACACATTCTGGAGACACCAAAGGCTTTTCTTACATCTTGTAAAAGAGGTAATTTGGTGCCCTTTAAGAGTGTATATTTACAAATTTTTACAGTGTAAATCTGAATTTATTTAGATTTGTTCCTGTCTTTATGTGTTTGCATTTCTAACAAAATCTGGCAACAATAATATGGCACGATTTCTCTTTTTCCCTGATCTCTTTCCCTGTCTACTTTCACAATTTGTTACATTATTAATAATTTATGAAAGTGACAACAGCATTCAACAACCAAATTATTTGAAAAATTATGTTTATACAGCTGTATTTAAAAAACTATTAATAACAGAACTGAATTAAACAACTATTTATATAAGAGGTGAAAAAAAAACAAGATAAAAAAAAATAAATAAATAAGAACAAGAACGCGATAAACTTAAACTAATCCTTGAACTTAAAAATAAATAAGCCACTTTCCAAAATAACAACCTGTAGCTGCTTATTTAATAAACTCCAATAATCTGGGTCATTTAAGGCCAACGATGCCTGAAGTGTTGATTTAACTAAGAGGACATGGCAACTTTACAAGTGTAATTTCTGCAAAGCAGCCATTCAATGCTACTTGATGTCTGTGTCAACACAGGTTACTACAGTTATAATAATAGTATCACAGAAATGTTATACAGTCTACACAACCAAACTAAACAATGACATACAGTTAAAGTCAACGTTATTATCCCTCTTGTAATAATTTTTTTTTTCCAAATGATGTTTTTGATTATTTCCATTTGTTCTTCTGGAGAAAGTTTTATTTGTTTTATTTTGGCTAGAATAAAAACAGTTTTAAATTTTTTAAAAAACATTTTAAGGTCAATATAATTAGCCCCTTGGGCAATATTTTATACAATGATTTAAGCTAAGCCTTTAAATGTCACTTTGAATAGTATCTTGAAAAATATATAGTAAAATTTAATGTGCTGTCATGGCAAAGATAAAAGAAATAGTTGTTATAACTATTATAGAAATGTGTTGGAAAAAAAGTCTCTCCATTATACAGAATTTGGGGGGAAATTATAAAATAATTAAAATTTAACATGAGGGCTAATCATTTTTACTTTTACTGTATCCAACAGTTTCATACTGTTTATGTCATAATCATATCGCTGATTGTAGTTCATACAAATCACGTGGAACTAGGTATGTTCACTAGCGTTGCCAGATATTGCAAGAACAAACAGCAAATGAAAATGATCACTGAGATTACTTTGGTCAAAAACAGCGGACCCAAAATGGCCCACCAGAACATTGCTATGATCACCACCACTGTGTTTGTCAAACAATATTTTAGATCAATCAATTCGGTTTTAAACGCATTTAATTGTTTGGTAGTTCATTTGGTATCAGAATGCAGTTGTCACTCCCATATATTTCCAAACAGCGTGTGTACACAACAGAATAAGCACTGAATGATGCAGAGTGTACATGGCCTTAGGCAAGCAAACACAGGCAGGATGCGATTTTTTTCATTTGTGTATTAACAATCCATTAATTAACTCTCTGTTTTGTGAAATCCACTATATTTTCAAAGCCTTAACTAAAGCATTAATGGACACATTAGAAATGAATTGCTGTGACATCGGCTTAATTTATGCTTCTGCAGGTTGAGCCAGGTGAGTTTACAAGCATTATGGTTGCTATGGTCACATCTCATCACCCTAAGAATACTGTTGTCGTAATCGACATCCGTCTGTTAAAAAGGGAGAGCGGTCACATGTTCTGTGGGTTTACAAGAAACATCAAAACACATGTGCTCTGCTTCCACACACGTCATACTTGATGAATTCATTCATTCAATATCATGCTAGTAGAATTACTTTTTACAAAACAATCAAGGGAGATCAACAAAACTCACTTATTTTGTGGAAAAACTCTGTGATCAAAATTAGAGAACATCAATGATTGTTCACTTCTTCACACTCTTAGGATTTAGTCTTTCCCCAAAATTTTTCTTAACACACTTAACTATATGAAACTCTCGAACCAGTCCTTTGTCCACTCAACATGAAACAATGAATTTATCAAAAGTTATAGAGTTTGTCAGAAAATTAAGGAACAACCAGGTGTAGTATAACACTAGTAACTGAGAGGAATCTGAAGGTATTCTCAAATTTTGACCAGTGTTTAAACCTTTAAAACCTGATGTAGGTTTATTGTACTGTGCTTCAGAAAATATGCAACTCATGAAATATGCTTAACAAAACTGCTCTTTTACTCCTGTTAGAATAACTTCAAAAAACAGACTAAGCTTTCACCACGAAATTAAAGAAATGGTCAGTTGGTCTCAAATTTTGATCTCCACTCACTGGTCACTTTATTAGGTACACCTTACTAGTATTGGGTTGGGCCCTCTTTTGCCTTCAGAACTTGCCTTAATCTTTGGGGCATAGATTCAACAAGGTACTGGAAATATTCCTGGAAAGACTGATTTTCATCACGCAGTTGCTGCAGATTTGTCGGCTGCACATCTATGATACGAATATCCCGTTACACCACATCCCAAAGGTGCTCTACTGAATTGAGATCTGGTGACTGTGGAGGCCATTTGAGTACAGTGAACTGTGATTGTCTTGTTCAAGAAACCAGTCTGAGATGATTTGCGGTTTATGACATGGTGCGTTATCCTGCCGGAAGTAGCCATCAGAAGATGGGTACACTGTGGTTATAATAGGATAGACATGGTCAGCAACAATACGCTGATAGGCTGTGGCATTGACACAATGCTCAATTGGTACTAATGGGCCCAAAGTGTGCCAAGGAAATATCCCTCACACCATCACACCACCACCAGCCTGAACCGTTGTTACAAGGCAGGATGGATCCATGCTTTCATGTTGTTGATGCCAAATTCTGACCCTACCATGCGAATGTCACAGCAGAAATCGAGACTCATCAGACCAGCCAACGTTTTTTACATTTTCTATTGTCCAATTTTGGTGAACCTGTGCGAACTGTAGCCTCATTTTCCTGTTTTTAGCTGACAGGAGTGGCACCCAGTGTGGTCTTTTGCTGCTGTAGCCCATCTGCCTCAAGGTTCGACAAGTTGTGTGTTCAGAGATGCACTTCCGCATACCTCAGTTATAATGAGTGGTTATTTGAGTTACTGTTGCCTTTCTTTCTGCCATGTGATTGGCTGATTAGAAATTTGGCATATGTCAAGCAAATAGTGCCATATCTACCTTTAAATGGTTCAAAATAACACCATAAAGGTACATATAAGCACTTTAAAATTATTTTTAGGCAGGTTTTTTTTTTACCATCTTGAGAACATAATGCGGCTAAATATCACTAAATTGTAGTCAATTGTAGTTGAGGTGTATTTAGTCCAGGTTAGTAGTTGTTTTTTTCTGTTGTTTTTTTTAATACGTAATCATAAGGGGAACGACTTTAAGTACTACATAACACCTATATCTTTAAAGATATAGGAGCTATGGTGCACCTTAACATCCTTACAGATCCACCAAAGAATCATTACCGGTTCTATAGCACTGGAAGTAGTTCCCATATTTTCAATAGCCAAAGAACCACTTATAGCAGCTTAACTACCACAATGAACCATTAAAGAACCATTTTTGTGAGTGTATTATCAAAATTCTGTCATATTCTGTGTAGACTTTTTAAAACCGTATTCCATTTATGAGAAATCTGAATAAAATCTTTTTTGTAACCCACTAATTAACCGCAAACAACTTCAGTATTTACATCTGCCATAAAAACATGAATTTGTTTCTTAACAGCAATATCTTTCTTCTCATATTTTTATTAGAGTATAGATGCTGACTGCAAATGGTTTTTACAGACAGAGAGTTGCATGTTTTTTTAATTAGAAGAGAGATGATCAAACTGAAAAGCACAGGCTGATTGTTGATCTGATTCTTGTAGGAGCAGAACGGGATAACAGTGTTTAATACTCCGGGTCAAAGCTGTTCTCTTTAAAGCAATAGCATTACAGTCATTAACACACACAGTCAGAGTAGGACATATGCATATAGAGAGAAAAAATGTGCATTTCAAAGCAGATGCAAACATTAAACATTGACTGTTATTAGCATTATTAAACACAACTTCTACACACAAGGATAATTACACTCAGTCTATGTAGTATGGGGTGTGTATGGTGTTTGATTATTTCTGATTCTAACTAACAGAATGTGCAGCAGCAGTCTTTAATTAATGTGTTTGAACCACACTGTGTTTCCAGTTAATGTTTTGCTTTACACTGAAATGTACAATGGCATTGATAGCACCTGTCATTCTATTTTATTCATTCATTCATTTTCTTTCGGCTTAGTCCCTTTATTCGCCACAGCAGAATGAACTGCCAACTTATCCAGCATATGTTTTACACAGCGGATGCCCTTCCAGCTGCAACCAAGTACTGGAAAACACCCATACACACTCATTCACACATACACTACAGCCAATAGTTTATTCAACTCACCTATAGCGCATGTCTTTGGACTGTGGGGGAAACTGAAGCACCTGGAGGAAATCCACGAGTACTCAAAGTGAACATGCAGACTCCATACAGAAATACCAACTGACCATGCCAGGACTCAAACCAACGACTTTCTTGCTGTGAGGCGACAGTGGTAACCATTGAGCCACCGTGTCACCTGTTCTATTTTGTCAGTTGTTCAATTAAAACAAAGCAGAAATTTAAATAAATGGGTCAGTGAATTTAACTGAGCGACAGGTGCAATGATTTTTAAAGGGGTAGTTAGCCCAAAAACTAAAATGTCCTGACCATTTTCTCACCCTCAAGAGTTTCTTGCTTATGTTGAACACAAAACAAGATATTCTGAAGAATGTCAGAAAAAAAACAAGGATTGACATCCATAGTTATAACAAAAAATACCAGAGAAATCAATTGCTGCTGTTTTCCAGCATTCTTCCTATTGTAAAAAAGTTTTATGTAATTTGGCAGTCATGTTTCTATTTTTGTTTTTTATTTCCTCCATTTATGCTTTTGAACTACATTATGGGACCTTAATCTTTCTTCCAACAACTTCAACCTTGAATAGTTCATGAAAGTGACTTTTATTAACATTTTTAATAGTTTAAAATATAATAAAAATAGTTATTGTCTGGGTTGGTGTTGTATATTATGGTACAAAAACCGGGTAATCAACTGCCAGTATGTGTTCAGTTTTTTACAGGCTTATTTCTCTACATATTATTTCTAATACATTATATTATTTCAAACTACTAATATATCAATAAAAGTCACTTCATTAAACTTGAATTTTCAACATCAAAATTCAACAGAGCACAGATCAAGATCCCATAATGCAACTCACAACCGTAAATAAACGAAAAACTCTTGTCAATCATAAAATATGGAAACTGTTAATTAACAGATTTTTTTTTTACAGTGCAGTAAATCTTCCTTTGTGTTCAACAGAAGAAAGAAACTCTAACAGGTTTAAAACAAGTGGATGATGAGTAAATGATGATATATTTTTTGGGCGAACCATTCTTTTAAGAAAGCATTCCTTCTCTTTATGTGAAATGTAGTGTCTAAATTTCCAATTACAGATGCAATACATGATGCATTCAACTCAATGTCATTACAAGCTCAAGCTTATAGGATTATAGCTCTTGCCCTAAAATATTTAACTGAAAAACTGCATCATTATTTACACAAATGCATTACCATTCTGGTTGAGTTCGAATGGGGTCTTAAATTTGTTGATTCCAACATGTGGGTGTTTTGCTGTCATGTGTAAGTGAAGCTGGTTACACAACACTGTCTGATTCTGTTTCTAGCAGTGTGCATTCTTGAGCACATTTGTGTAAAAGTCACAGTACATGGTGAAAGATGTCTCAAAGCTATGATAGAGTGCATGTGTAAGCAAGAGAGAGGAGAGAGAGAGAGAGAAAGAGAGAGAGAGAGAGAGAGAGAGAGAGAGAGAGAGAGAGAGAGAGAGAGAGTGAGAGAGAGAGAGGGAGAGAGAGAGAGATAGGCAGACAGAGGAGGGTGCTGTGTTTAGAGATAGTGATTACCTTTACCTTCTGGCTGCTTGTGCTAAGAGGCTTTTAACTGATCCAAACGTTTCTGTACGTGATTCCAAACAAACACGGCAAGACTTTATCATCATCATCAATTCATAATAAAGAGATTTTTTGCTTAATACAGCCGTCATTGGCAGCATTAATTTTTTTATACTTACAAAATGTTCTTTATTGACATTGATGGTTTCATGGGGGACCTAAAACATTCATGGACATTTTATATTCCACAATTTTTTTTTGAGTGAAACATGTTGCTATTAAATTATTGAAATGTTCTTCACACTTTGAAAAACACACTTACATAAAAAAATAATGTAAAGGCACAACTGTAGTGAGTAAGGCTATGCCAAGTTCATTTAAGAAATCTTTTACATTCTAAAATTCTTTAGATAGTTCTATAGAATAAAAAATATGTTTTTTTGAAGTTATCTGTTGTCTTAGACTTGACACATGGCAGAGAAATTAGGTTTAACCTCCCTGACTGCTATAATCAACGCAAATATATATATCATATATATATCAGGAGGCATGCTTAGTAAGATCACCATCATAGTGTTTAAACTTTTGTCGATTTGCAAAACCCACTGCGTGTCATCACCTCCACATAAAAGACTGTTAATAGCCTACTGGTGCACAAGAGCAGCAGGTATTTTATTGGCGTGCATGTTAGCAACCGGGACTCGCACTGCGAGAAGAGCAGCGCAGAGGAAACGTAAGTATTTTACGTTTTGTCAGTTTAGTGGCTAATTCGTACAAATTCGTACGAGTTCAGTCGTAAGAAAATGTACGATTTTGCACGAGCCTCAGTAAATTGGGTCTAGTGACGCCCCTGGTTCTTTCTCCAGAATACAGTACTGTATATGTTAGTTATGCATAGTTTATTGTTATTTTTTTTTTATTAAAAAAGCTCTTCTGTCCATTGCTGTGTTTGTATATATGATTGACTATGTAGCACCCTTGTCCTGCAAAACACGACATTTCTTTCCTCTGTATGTCCACACATGTAGCGGAATGACAATTAAGACAATAAAATTATGACAATAAAGCTTGCCTTGACTTGACTTGACTTGAGAAGTGGGCTCTTCTATGGAATCATTACAATAACTCCAATCAGGAATGTTTATTTTTATGTTAAGAGTGTTCGCTGAACAAACGCACATTAAAAAAAACGTTCTTTAACAACAAGTTTTGGCTTAAAGAAACTTCCAGTGTATTTTTTTGTGCATGCAATAAAAGTTCCACAGAAGAAAGAAAGTCATACAGCAGCAGTGTTGGAAAAGGTTACTTTTGTAAGTAATGCATTACAATATTGAGTTACTCCCCAAAAAAGTAACTAGTTGCGAGTAGCAATGCGTTTGCTACTTTTGTACTTTTTGTCTTATTAAAAAGTAAAATCACTGTCCATTCAGATAATCCTTTTTCCTTTTCTTCAAAATTGTTCAAAACAAAGAATATTTCCATCACAGAAATGTAAGGCTCTGACGTCTTCCTCTGTCTGTTCCTGCATTCTCTCATTGTATGCAGGATTCAACGTGACTACAATAATTTTAATTCAGCAGTTTATTTTTAATAGCAAATTACCTAAACTGGAAAGTAACTCATTTTATAAAAAGTAACTCAAATATTATTACTTAATTTTTAAAGTAATGCGTTACTTTACTCGTTACTTAGAAAAGTAATATTGTTACACTGTAAAACCCAACAGTCAACTTTATCAAATGAAATGAGTGTAGTTATCTCAAAATTTACTATAGTATAATTCTACTAATAGTTAATTAAATACCTCATTATTTCAACTTAAATGGAGTAAGTTCACAGTACTCATATAGATTAGTTTTTTGGCAATTAGTTTCCTCAAATGGTTTGAGTTGCCTTATTGGGTTTTACAGTAGTCAGTTGGTTTGAGTTCTCTTCATTTATTGGGTTTTTCTGTGCTCAAATTGCTTCGTTTACTCAAATGGATTAAGTTCACTATACTCTATTTTTTTAACTTAAATGGTTTGTTGCAATCGGTTTCCTCAAATGGTTTGAGTTACCTTAATTTTTTGGGTTTTATAGTGTATGTAACTCGCGTTATAATTCGTTACTCATAACACTGTACAGGAGTGAATGACGACAGATTTTTTGTTATTGGATGCACTTTCCTTTTAATTCAAATTCAGAACGAATTTAGATTTTTAGTGATTTTTTTATTTAGTTTTTTAAAGTTAGTGACTAGGTGTCTGTTCTTTTCATTCACAATGCAACAGTTGGTTGTTTGCAATAAAGTCAATGCATAAAAGCAGTATTTTAAAGT
The DNA here is from genome assembly GCA_903798205.1 of Danio tinwini. Lineage (NCBI taxonomy): Eukaryota > Metazoa > Chordata > Actinopteri > Cypriniformes > Danionidae > Danio > Danio tinwini. The sequence continues at coordinate 11,890,411 of CAIGQZ010007154.1, read as the reverse complement.
TCACACTACTTTCTAATCAGTACTGTTTTGTATAGGTGTCTTAATCTGAGTCAAAATAGAGGCTGCAGTAGCACAGCACTTGCACTCAACAAATACGCTTGTCAGATGAGGCTGCATTAAGCGCCACCAGAACTGACTCCAATGGTCTATTTAGAGGCATTATGCAAACTTAGACAATTAGCCAGCTAATTATGGAGCCTGTGTGAAAAGGAGATCTGCGTTAGCCCATACTCTGTGATGGTGATCTTAGTTGTGTGACTTTAGAGAGAATTTATTAATAATGATTATTTATTGCAGTGCATTACATCATGGCATTTCTCTAAAGACTGCAGCAGCGATGTGCTTCCTCTGCCACTCAATGTCCTCATCACTTGAAAAGACTTGCAGCAGCTGAGCCGACGACACTTAACTTCTCTTGAGATGAAAAAAAGAGACTGTTTTAAAGTGCCACGCTGCAGTAAATCAGATGCGGAGTGTGAGAGGAACATTTGACTGAAAAATTCTTTGGTTTCTGATTAAAGGTTTTGCCAGAGGTTATTCATACACTCTTATAAAACAGAATCAGTCAGAAGTCAAATTGGAGACTATCTTCCTACCCAGCAGGCACACAACATCATAAGATGTTAATATTAGATTAGATTTAGGTCGTGATGTCAGTGACCAAAATTCAATGTCCAGCCATCGTCTAAGAACAAAATTATTTTGATGTCCAGTAATGACGTCAAATGATGTTGATATTTGATTGATTTTAGGTTTTGTTGGTAAGTGACCAAAATCCAATGTCAAGCCTTAAACCAATGTCATATTGACGTCAAATACTGACATTTATTCGTCAGTTATGGCAACCAATATTTAATGTCTGATTGATGTCATAGTGGTAACGTCCTCATAACGTCAAGCTATAACATTATTAGACGTTGATATTTGGTTGATTTTAGGTTGGATGTTGGACATTGGCGTCAACCTGATTTTAATTCCAAACAAAATTCAACGTCCCCACGACGTTGAGGAACAACATAAATTTGACATCAGGTTGACATCCTGTGCCTGCTGGTTATTATTTCTAACAGGTTAAAGCAAAGACTGATATCACTTCTGCATAACTCATGCTGGACCAGGCCGTGTCCTGAGCTGCTGCTGTGGTGGTCATGATGGAGAGCATGAGACTGATTCCTGTGATGCTCCAAGGACAGACGTGTCTTCGCTGAGGTCCAGGTACTGCGCCAGCTACTGAAGTTTTTTCCTCGCCGCTGTCGCCACTGGCTTGCATGGTTCGGGATCTGTAGAGCTGCGCATCGATGGAATTGCTCTTCAGTGTTTGGACTCTCAGTAGTGATTATTAAACCACACTGAATTGAGCTAAACTGAACTGAAATTAAACACTGAAAACTGAACTCACACTGTTTCAATTCACTATAAACTTCCATGTGAAGCTGCTTTGACACAATCTACATTGTATAAGTGCTATACAAATAAAGATGAATTGAATTGAATTGAATGGTGACGAACAAAGATCAACAGCGCAGCATCCGAGGTCATTTACGATCAAAAATGTTGAAATTCCCGGCCAAAGATCTCTTACTAAATTAGCATACATGATTATTTTAAAAAGGGATACCATATGTTAGGACTATATTTGAATGTCCCATAAATCAATGGCATTGTTTTTAATCACACTTGTACTAATAGGACACACAAGTATGTAACACACACTTCTATATAATGTAAATAATGTGATACGATCATATGCCTTTCAGCCATCAAAACTAATTCTAATTGTGCATTTTATAGCATACATTTAAACGTTTTGTGCCTTTAAAGATACAGTTAACCCAAATATGAATATTTTGTCATCATTTACCCATTCTTTTCTTCTGTTTACAACAAAAAGATAGAAGACAGCTGGAAACCTGTAACCATTAACTTTCATAGTAGTTGTTTTTCCTACTACTGAAGTCAATGGTTAAATGTTATCTTCTTTTATGTTCAACAGAAGAAAGATTCACAAGTTTGGAACCTCTTAAGGATGAGTAAATTTTCAAATTTTTGGGTGAACTGTCCCTTTAAAGCAGACCTTATGAAGATCTGTGACAGATGGCAGATGTTAAAGGGCAGCTTAGACCTTATTAAGGAAGTTAATAATATGCTATTGGCAGGTAACATGACACTAAAAGTTTCAAATGCATTAATATATTATTTTAACCAGTGTCTCTCTCTTTCTGTCTGTCTTGCACATGTGCAAAAGCACACAGAACCCTTGGGATCAGGTGTAAGTTTTCATACTGCCTTAAGATAATGTCCTCTTTGGCCCCAGTCCAGTTAAAAAACAAAACAAAAGGCCAAACCATGTACCAAACATGTGCAATATATGAGGTCAGCCCAGTTGAACTGGTGAACACTAGTATTTCAAGGGTTGAGGCCAAGAAAGAGTATTAGGTGGCTCAGATAGGCGTTCTGACCTAATCTGGGATTAAAGATGCAGCTCCGCAGATTGCCTTAAGGATTTCTCAGGTCTCATTAGCATGGCTGGATGACTGGGACGACCATGTTGATGCCAGAGCTGGTGATATCGGTACAGTGCCATCAACGCCTGCCACCATTTTCAGTCCATGGCTAATCTCTAAAAGTGCTGGTTCATCAGGACAAAAACATAGCCTGGCTACTTAGAAACTGTGTTTTCATAATGCAGCCGTAAGGGATAGTTGAGGGATACATTTTGATCAAAAGCAGCACTTTTAGGTATTATTTACAGGAAAGAATATGCTTTAAACCCAAGTCAAAAAGGCAAGAGTATGTCTGTCAGTAGAATTACAAAACAATAACATTTAAGTTCTAAATATTAACCAACCATTTTACTGTCTTGTAGAAATGACATTTAGCCGTTTATAACAGCTCATGAATATAAATGAGAAGACGAGCACTACGCTCCGCCCACGTCCACATCGAAAGCTCGGAGCTGTCAGTCACCGAAGGAGCCAAAGACTCCCGAAAGCGCATCCTTTAAAACTGGACATTTATGAGACACGAATCAGCTCAATCAAATAAAAGGACCAAAAAAAGTGTGTAAACCGATGACCATGAAAGTAAACTCGAATTAATTCTGTGAAGATGGGATTTTACATCACGCTGAGCAGGATCACCAACTGCTTCATCCAAAGAGCGACTTGAACAGGAATTCAGCCTAATACTGCTGTCTAAATCTGTTGGACTACTAAATATTGTTGCTTCACAGGTACGTTTAATAGATAACGTGATGCCTACCTGATTAGCCTAGATAAAAAAAAACAGCTCTGAAAGTCTCTATTACTGCTGCTTTTATTGTCCGTATTGACCGAAAGACTATAATGACTAAAATATTGCATAATGCAGTAACAATTAGACAAATGTAAAAGTTAACAGGATTCCCTCTTTTCTGGCGCACGTGCAGTAACGTTAGTACTTAACTTTCCAACTAAACCGTTTAGTGTCCATAAACCTGTTCGGGTTTTCACTTATCGATTGTTGAATAGAAGATCAGTGATATTTTACAATGTTAGTCACACTGTAAGAAAGCCAGCTTTATCACAAAGTCACATCACAAATGCACATTTACTGTAAATATGCACTTTTATTCATTTGGTTAGACGAAAAAAAGACTAAATTAGGAAGTGTATATATAATCAAATGTCACTTTATAATACTTATGATGATCACTTTTTCTGTTAATTTCAAGAAGAGTGACAAAACATTTTTTGTGCTAAAATGTATATGTATATTTAGCCTATACACATTTTATATTTTTATTTAAATTATTTGAAAAACACTGAAATATTTTAACCAAGATGATTTGTCCCTGTTAAAATTGAGATGTAAGTATAAGAATTGAAAGAAGGGAGCTTATCAAAATGTTGATGTATTTTTAGTGGGACAAGTGGGGTCTTCACATCCTCAGATGACAGGAATCTTATACTTGTTTCACTCAGGACAAAAATATTTTGCTGCTTGTTTAAAATACTTATTCAAATTGAGCTCAAACAAGACAATTTTGAGAGTTTTTTTTTAGGAATTCTTAATTGTTTTATTTACGATCCACATAAATTTCTTAACTTGATTGAATTGTGTTGAGACAACATGAATGAATTGTGTGAAACCCTGTGTTTTTTACAGTCTACAAATCAAGCAGAGGAGAATTTGCTCACTGTCCTCAGCATTAGCATTGTTCTGGATTTGGAATAGATTACACAAATAGCGTTGGTGGTGTTAGTCTAATTACACTAATCTTCACTCAGCTATACGATAAAACTAAACATCATTAGATGGAGAAAGTGCAGCATCGTTCTTTTGGTTGAGGACCCTGAAACCAAAATTAATATTTTGGTGTACAACTGCAGTATTTTCTGTCATTTTGTCTTTTGCATTTTAACATATATTTGTTTAATAAATTGACTACTCAGTTTAATCACAAAACTATTTACATGGACTGTTTTCTTAGAGATCTACAGTATGTAGAAGTACCTTGATATCAAGTGGCTTTAAAGTACATCTGGGTTGCGATCTACCAGAGCAAAGGGCTGCTGATCTTATTTAGTGTTTAAGCAGCAAGTATTTTTAGGCAGTGTGTTTAGATGGCAGGCTGTCAGTGTTTGGAAAGATCAAGTCAATAACGTTCTCATAAACTCCTCAGATTTTAAACCCACTAATATTTGAGTTGGTCTGCAACAACGTTACTGTCCGCAATGTTTTAATTAATTACTGTTGATTGAAAGCCTTCTTGAATTATGCCTTTGAGCATAATTTGTAGGATCAAATGCATGCTTTAAATGTTTAATAATTCATGGTGTTTTGTTATGGTGTCGTGCTTTGTCTTATGAAGCGCTGGATGCCTAGAATAGGCAAAGAGAGGAATAAGAATGGCAAAGATTTGTACAGAACAGTCCTACCCATCTCAACACAGGCTATCAGTCCGAGCCTCTGAAGATGAACTGGACCACACTGAAAATGGTGCAAGCAGGTAAGAATTACAAATCAAGAGTCTTAGTGTGCATTTTTATTTATAACATTTTTTAAACTCTTACAACATTTATGTTTTTGCATCTTAACATCACAATAAAATTTAAGATGACCATGTTGTAGTTCATTGATAAAAATATCATAGAAATCTTACTTGTTATAATCTAAATTACAATGGGTATAGAATATTAGTATGTTATAGAGTATATGCACAGCTAGTGTTTCTTCCCATACTGATAAACGTCCGGTGAATGGTTAATGTGACCTTTTTTCAACTTCATAAGGTTCCTTTTAGCATTGTTGTTATAATGTAATTAAAATATAATCAGTTAAATAGACTTCAGCATTCATTTAGTTGTTTAAGCGTAAAACAAGATGAAAAGCCATTTACACACACGCGCTCTCAGGATCAGCAGGCTAGCGCAGAAACACCATTGACAATACTAGGTTAAAATACATTTACATATTTTAAAGACATGGTGCGAGAAATTATAATTTAGTGCAGTGCTTCTTGTACAATCTGAAACCCACTTTATTTCATATATCAATCAGGTAGTGAAGATGGTTGATTTTTAAAGAAAACAGACCTTAAACATGCTGATTTTGTAACGATATACAGTTTACAGGAAGCATTTGACCCAGGTTACTAAAAAATTTAAAGTCCTTCTTCATATACCCCATTGTTTATTGTTGTGGGTTCCATAAACAACAAGTCTGATAATAATTGAAAGCAAATGAAATGCAAAAAGATTCCAACTGTTTTATTACAACTAAGCAAACTTATAGATATATCACAATATAATCATTAGTAACCACTAGAAACAGATCAACAGAGGATTGTAACTTTTAATTATGAATTTAAAAAAAATGACAAAATTAAAAGGTATGAGAACAAACTACTTTATATTGAAACATTTGTAATCTTTTTGGATTGTATTTAAAGGGAAAGTTCACCAAAAATGACAATTCTGTCACCATTTTCTCTCCATTCACTTGTTCCAAACCAGTTTGAGTTGTTTTGTTGCATTAAACACAAAAGAAGATATTTTGAAGAATGTTGTAAGTTTGTAACTATTGACATTTTCTGTGGGAACAACTAATACTAGGGTGTCATGGTGATACAGTGGGTAGCGATGTCACCTCACAGCAAGAAGGTCGCTGGTTCGAGCCCCGGCTGGGTCAGTTGGCATTTCTGTGTGGAGTTTGCATGTTCTCCCCGTGTTTGCGTGGGTTTCCTCCGGGTGCTCCGGTTTCCCCCACAGTCCAAAGGCATGCATTAGGTGAACTGCATAAACTGAATTGGCCATAGTGTATGTGTGAGTGTGAATGCAAAAGTGTATGGGTGTGCTGGGTTGCAGCTGGAAGGGCACCCGCTGAGTAAAACATATGCTGGATAAGTTGGTGGTTCATTCCGCTGTGGTGACCCCTGATTAAAAAAGGGTATAAGCCAAAAAGAAAATGAATGAATGAACAACTAATACTATGGAAGTCAATGGTTACTGGTTTCCTACATTATTCAGTATAGTTTAAAAAACCTGAAGTGGTCTGGAACAAGTGGAGGGAGAGTAAATGTTGGCAAAGTTTGGGTGAACTATCCCTTTAACTGTCACACTTTTCAGTCAATATACTGTATGTAGTGATGATTTTTTTTTTAAATACCATATTTTTTTATCTCAGCTGTCCCTGATAAAAATCTAATACAAGCAGTCCACTTTTTAGTTAGGTCTTTATTATTATTATTATTATTATTATTATTATTATTATTATTATTATTTTAACACAATTGGGTTATAAAGTACTTCCATCCATGTGGTGTAGTTGAAATACATATGTGATGGAGAAAGTGAACATATTATAAAGAAAAATTAATAAAAAAATCAAACATGACATTAATACCATGCATTTGAAGAAGTTTTTCATTTCACCCTGACTTCACTTTTGCTTTCTTAAAGACTGTTTGCCAAACTGTAATTTTTCTGAGACAATATGAAACAGGACCATCTCAAGCACATGATGTATGTTTGTTCTCAAGCCAAATCTATTTTTCAGGATAAATCCAACAAGTGTTATTATACAAGCAACAGCAATGGAAAATTACTGCTTCACAACACTGTCCAGAGACGATACAGACCTTGAAATGGAGACATTCTCTTATCTCTTACTCTTGAAAACAAGTGTTGCTTGAATCCACACAGTCATAAGATAATAACAATGTGGAAAAAAGGAAATAATAATAAAGCAATAATTATCGGAAAATAGCAATAATAAAATATTAAAACATAATAGGTGACATGGTGGCTCAGTGGTTAGCACTGTTGCCTCACAGCAAGAAGGTCACTAGTTCGAGTCCCGGCTGGGTCAGTTGGCATTTCTGTGTGGAGTTTGCATGTTCTCCGTGTTGGCATGGGTTTCCTCCTGGTGCTCCAGTTTCCCCCAAAGACATAAGCTATAGATGAATTGAAAAAAACTAAATTGGCCGTAGTGTATGTGTGTGAATAAGAGAGTGTATAGATGTTTCCCAGTGCTGGGTTGCAGCTAGAAGGGCATTCGCTGCATAAAATATATGCTTGATAAGTTGGCGGTTCATTCCACTGTGGTGACCCCTGATGAATAATGGGACTAAGCCGAAGGAAAACGAATGAATAGAAACATGACATCAATAACATGCATTTGAAGAAAATATTAATTTCATCTCGACTTCACTTTTGTTTTCTTAAAGACGGTTTGCCAAACTGTAATATTTCTGAGACAATATGAAACAGGACCATCTCAGGCACGCATGTTTTTAAGCCAAATATATTTTTGACATTAATAACAGCTTCACTGCAAACCTGCATCAGATTGTGACACGTTCAACAATAAACACCATGTAGCTGAAAGAATTAGGATAATAATTATTTTTGTATTGTTTTGGAAGATATGTAATCACTCAGACTTTATAATATTTAGTTGAAATAATTAAGATTAATATGAAAAGCATTATTGTTGTATTGCTCTTTTTTGCTGCTTAGTTTCAGTAGGTTTTTACTTTTGAAATCTGCAACAACTTTGTTTTTTTCTCCAGGCCTCATTCTCTATGTGACGACAACTCCTCTGACATTCAGGGGATTGTTTCCACTGAGGGGTCCAGTAGAAGCTCTTTCACAGGTGCTGGGGCCATGGCGAGGTAACATCTAAAGCATCTGAACCCAAACCTGAATGTAGTTTACCATGTGATCCTTGATTACCACTACTAGCCAAAGTCAAATGCACACTCACTCAGCAACCTATTAGTTCAGTCATTAACGCATCTGATTTTACAAAACAAGTCTAATGAAGAGAAACACTCGTCAACCAAACTGCCAAAATTGAAATGTATTGGACTTTATATTACTAAAAGCTAAAGATTTTTACTTGCCCCATTAAAAAATGTAATTAGCTACTTCTTGGCCGCATATTTTAAATGTGTCAAAACAAGCACACACTAGTTGTGTACATACACTTTCTTTCAACATAACCTTTCTTTGACAAGTTCTAAAAACTATAATGAGCTAAATGTATTCAAAACAGTCTGTTCAGGTCAATGTCCTCATCAGGTAGCTGTAAATACATGGAGAACTTTACAATTAAATTATACTGGTAAACAGAGGTAATAAATCAAACTAAAAGTTTTAGTGATGGATTGTTGGTGATTGGATGGTTGTTGGCCCGACTGAGGTAGCTTTACATAGACATAGGAAAAATAAGAGCTTTTTAAAATGATTTAAGACATACAACACAATATTTTGATGAATTTAAGAGTACATATAGGTAAATATTTTGACATTTATGACAATTTTGGATTTTAAAATCCTGCGGACACCCTGCATTCAATCAGTAAATGTTTTCTATTGAAGACCATTAATTAATCAGGATTGAGTTCAGAGGTGTGCATTGTTTATGGTCTATTATAATAATGTAATCGTTGTTTTAACTATCTGCAAGCTGACATACAATCTCACAATTCATAACTTTTTGATTCAGTGGCTAATTTGTATGAGTTTGTACCATCTCAGTCATACATTTTAGTATGATTTGCTCATCCCCCAATGACGGTTGGGTTTAGGGTTGGGGTTTCGGGATATACCTCCTTTTAAACATCATACATTCTTGAAAATGAAAATAAAATAAAATTGTATGAATTCATTCGAATTAGCAACTTTTCTGCCAATATGTAAAATAGCTATAATAGTAAAATAGCTGTTTCCTCTAGAGATCAGGCTGGTCACAGAAAACAAACAACACATCAATAGACTCCAAAAGTGCTTCTGTGCTTGAGTGACCAAATAGTTCAAGATGTGGTCTGACTGTTTTTTTTTGTTTTGCTAATAATACTTATGATATATGATATAGAGAAAGGGATACTTCACCCAAAATGAAAATGCTGTCATCATTTCCTCATCATTCACTAGTTTCAAACTTGTTTGAGTTTATTTTGTCTGTTTAAAGCAAAAATTTCTAAAGAATATTGGATAGTATTCTTTCTATGTAAATTGCTTCCAGTTCCCAAATTCTTCAAAATATTTTATTTTGTGTTCAAAAGAATAAAAGAAACTCATACAAGTTTGAAACTTCAAGCTAGAGGTTCAGTAAATGGTGAGAAAATAGCATATTTGGGGAAAATATCCCTTTGAGTAACATCACACAAGCAAGAGAGCCCTCAAATACAGCAAAAGGGATTATGATTTTATGAAACAAACATTGACTGAGTTACATTTTAAAATAAAATACAAAAACTGTTCACAAAAAGCCAAACTGAATATTTGATCTTGCATCATTGCATCTTAAGAGTTTCACTCCTGAATAAATCTGTTTTTGAACAAATGATCCATTTGATGAATCAACCATTTTTAATTGAATGAATCAAAGAATCACTCATCGAGACCTTCACCATCAAGACATTCACAACCTACTGGCTAACCCTAATGCTAACCCTGCTCAGCAAAATTTTATTTAAAGGGGCTGTTCATCCAAAAAGTAAATTTCTGCCATCATTTACTCACCCTTCACTCGTTCAAAACCTACTTGACCTTTCTTTTTTGAACACAAAAGAAGATTGAAGAATGCTGAAAGCTGGGACCTATTGACTCAGATAGCCTTTTGTTTCCTACAATGGAAGTCGATGGGTGCCCACAAACAGCATTCTTCAAAGTATCTTCCTTTGTGTTTAACAAGAAAAAAAGAATCTCATAAAGATTTAAAACCACATGAGGGAGAATAAATGACGAGGTAATTTTGATCCGAAATAATAATTAAAACAAATCACTAAAAACTTTTAGATGCCACACCACACAGCCTGATCGAGTGTGCATTTGACATGGGTCGAACAGAAAGCTACATACTGTATAAAGTGCTCGGAAATGTTTCTGTTTGACATGTTTGGGTCTCGCAGGCTCACTCAGTTCGTGATAATGCTGAGGAACTGGGCCACACACAGGCTTCACAGAGAGGTTGAGCGTCCTGACTCCTTCTTAGAACGATTTCGTGGACCAGACCTCAAAGACATATCTAGCAGAGGGAGTAACGCCAGATCCTCTATAGGCGTTCCTGACAGGCCTCATAAGAGGAAGTAAGTTGAATAAAATAAAAAAAGATTCTGTACAGTTACTCTTTACACAGACAGAAAGTCAGAGATGCCACTGCTATAATAAGTGGCCTTAAAAATGAAAGAACCGCGCTGAGAATCACAGGTGCAGCACAGGTGAAGAAATATTTCCGCCGATTTCCACAGAAGCAAAGCACAGAAATAGTAAGATTGGGTTTAATTAGATGTTCAAATCAGAAAACAGTATGTATGTTTCCTTCATTAGGTACAACAATATCACAGTAGCTCGTAGAATAGAAACACTGTAGACATGGATACTAAATCAGTGGATGTCCTAGTCTCAGATCCCTCAGAATGTAATGAACAATAATGACGTGACAATAAATGCCTTTTGCTCCTCAAGAAAAGCCAATCCCTGGCCTCTGGCAGTTTACAATATGAACAACTGCAACAACACAGATGAGTAAGTACTCCATAGAAACAATCTTACTTGATATAGAAACCCCTATAGTGCATTATAAATGACAGAAAGATTATTCAGTGTTTAGATACATGTAGGATTTTAAATAAAAAAAGAAACACTTAACAGTAATGTTTCTGAAACGTACAATTAATATCAGTACGTTAGTAGTATGATAGTGGTGTTCAGCGAGTAATGGTAGTGTTAATGCTGCCATCTGCTGGTTAACATGAGTGTACTCAGTGCTGCCAACCTAAAGGGATAGTTCACCCTAACATGACAATCCTGTTGTCATTTACTCACCTATTACATAAGACAAACCTTTTTGAGTTTTTTTTTCTGTTGAACACAAAGTTAGATATTTTGTAGAATGTTGAAAACCGGTAACCATTAACTTAGTTATTATTGTAGCTATTTTTCCTGCTATAGATGTAAAATGGTTTCCAAAGTTGGTCAGAATATCTTCTTTTGTGTTCAACAAAAGAAAGAAACTCAAATGTTTAGGTGTGTAGTTCATGATTTCTTTTTAATTTGTGAGTGATCTATACCTTTAACATTTTTTGCAACGTTTCACAATACACTAGGACATTTTTTGAAGCAACAAATTTCTTTTTAACATGTATTCAGCAACTTCTCAAAAAAAAGAGGAATATATTTTTACACAAATAGAAGACACCACTAAGCCGCTTGCCAGCCAAGCAGCACATCAGCCTGGAGTTAAATATATATAAATGCACTTTATTAGGTTGTACATAAAAGGAATGATCATTTAGTGCTTGTTTTCTGTCAAGACATTATGCATTACGTTAAGAGAAATTTACTGTAAGGAATGTGTTCATTCAGTTCAGTGACTACATTAACACTGTACATTGTGTAAGTGGACATTCTTTACATTTATTTTTATACTATAAAAAATATCTGTTAACTAAGTGTTGCCCATATACCAGGCCAGACATATCACTCGCTATTTCTGCACAATTTTGTAAAACATCTGCAGATTTTTGTGGAATAATGATATAACTAATACTTAGGATCACTATTACTTAACATAAAATAAAAATAACTTTAAAATTTTTATATAAGGTTTACAAATTACAATTAGAACAACTTGTTTGGTAAACAAAGTAAGGATCGCATATAATATATAAGACAGAAAATAGTATTTTACATACAGTTGAGATCAAAATTATTAGCCCTCCTGTGAATTATTTTGTCTTTTTCAAATATTCCCCAAATGATGTTTAACAGAGCAAGGAAATTTTCACAGTATTTCCTACAATATTCTTTCTTCTGGAGAAAGTCTTTTCTGTTTTATTTCAGCTAGAATAAAAGTAGTTTAAAAAAAGGTAGATATTATTAGCTCCTTCAGCAATATTTTTTTTCCGATTTGCTACAGAACAAACAATCGTTTTACAATAACTTGCTTAATTAACTTAGTTAAGTGCACTTTAAGCTGTACAGAAGTGTCTTGAAAAAAATATAGTAAAATATGATGTGCTGTCATTATGGCAAAGATAAAAGAAATCAGTTATTAGAAATGAGTTATTAAAACTATTATATTCAGAAATGTGTTGAAAAAAATCTTCTCTCCATACAACAGAAATTGGGGGGAAAATAAACAGAGGGGCTAATAATTCAGGAGAGCTAATAATTCTGACTGCAACTGTATATATATATACACTGTAAAAAATGTTGGGTTCCACACAATCTATTTGTGTTGGGACAACATAAAGAAATTAAGTCATCTTATTCGTTTTTACAAATTTAAGTAGATGCAACATAAAACAATTATGTTGTCTCTTAGTGGTTTGAACAAACAGCAAACATCATTTTTGAGTGCATAAACTTTTGAATGCTATTGAATATTACTGTCATTAATATAAAAAACTGAAAATATATTCACACACATTTACATAAATGAGTGAATAAATAGACTCAGTGAGTACGTTGGGCACCAATAATGCCATTTTAATACGATTAAGACAATACTCTGATTAAGAGTCTACCATGTAAACAGCTATTTTTGATTACCTTAATCTGAATAAAGTCATAATTGAACTAAACAGAAATCGAATTAAGACATGTGGAGTAGGCCAATTTTAGTCGCATTATTGAAGTGCAGTACAGACATTTAAACAACTTAATCAAAGTATTACTGTCATGTAGGATTTTTCACCGCATTTTGCAATGGGATAGTTTTTTTTTTCTCCCATGCAGAGTGCGGTATTAAATTCCATTAAAACAACACTCTTCCAGCATAGTTGGATCCAATACCTCAGTTTGTCACGGGGGGAACACATGAACTGTTCCTGAATGAAAGTGAAAGTGCCAAACTGCAGTTAACAAAGTCAACAAAGTAAAAACGAAACACCCGAAAATACATGATACTCTGGAGGAAATGTGGATAGCGTGTTGACGCAATGACGTTAATCAATCTATGTGCTATAACATGTAAAAAAGGATCATGAAAGATACATTCCAAAAGCAACTCATGTAAAAACCTTAATCATATTATTGTCTTATTCAAATCATTTGATTACTGATGTCCATGTAAACATAGTCACTGATGGGATGAAAATCTCATTCCATGTGGGCCAATGATTTATGCTTTCTTTTATCTACTCTCTCGAAATGCATTATGGGACCCTGATCTCTGCTTCAACAACGTTAAAAGAAGTAAATCTGTATGAAAACTCTAATGAACTGTCAGCTCAATACCTCCCAGTCATTGTCTATATGTCATCTTCTATATATGAAGGTGGTATGTCATTTTAGATGCATTAAATATGCAACTTTTAGAAGCGAATCAACTTGCCTTTATCAACTGCTTGAAAATGAGTTGGCAAAACTGAGTATACTAGTGCTAGTTCACAGTAGTGACCCGTAGACAGCAGACTAGTTGCTAATTTAACTAAAAACAACCTGAATGTTACCTTCAGCAAAAAAGAGGACAAAAAGGAAGAGTTAAAAAAAGACGGAGACAAAAAGGAAGAGAAAAAAGAGGAGAAGGAAGAGAAAAAAGATGAGAAAAAGGATGAGAAAAAGGATGAAAAGAAGGACGAGAAAAAAGACGAAAAGAAGGATGAGAAAAAGGACGAAAAGAAGGATGATAAGAAAGATGATAAGAAAGATGATAAAAAGAAAGATGCTCCTCCTCCGCCGTGAGTACGACACAAAAAACTATTTAATAGTAATGGGATTTTGTCAGATTAGAGAAAGTTAACAGTAATATCTAAAGATGAATGCTGTGTTTTAGTATAGAAGTGAATGTGGCCAGGCGATAATTCAGCCTGTGTTTCAGGAAGGAAGTGTGGATCATGGATCCGGCTTCAGACAAGTATTACAGATGGCTGTCCATCATTGCAGCTCCAGTGTTTTACAACCTGATGATGCTGGTGACGAGGTCTGTTCACTCACTGTACTTCACAGGCTGTGTGGAGAGAGATTTAGCACCTGCTTCATCGTCTGTTTTTCTTCAGGGCCTGTTTCAACGAGCTTCAGAACACTTACACAATACTCTGGATAGTCCTGGACTACACATCAGATGCAATCTACTACACAGACACGTTTGTCAGGTCCAGAACAGGTATGGTGGCTTTTCATTCCAATTTTCAGTTTGTATAAAATACACTAACAAAGTTACTGGTCTCATTTATTTTTTATTTTTTTGCAATGTACAATTAATCGACAGGGTTTCACACCAAGACCTTTTTGAGATCATAATGAATGAAATTTTAGACTCATACATTACTAACAGCTAAACTTTTTTACTTGCCCCATGAAAAAAATCTCATTAATTACTTCTTGGCATTTATATACATTTATACTGCATTTATAATCTATTTATATTTTAAGTGTGTCAAAACAAGCACACCAGTTGTTTACGTACACTTTTTTTTTCAACATAACCTTTCTTTGACTAAAAACTATAATAAGCTAAATGTATTCAAAACAGTCTGTTCAGGTCAGTGTCCTCATCAGGTAGCTGTAAATACATGGAGAACTTTACAATTAAATCATATTGGTAAACAAAGATAATAAATCAAACTAAAAGTTTTAGTGATGGATTGTTGGTGATTGGATGGTTGTTGGCCCGACTGAGGTAGCTTTACATAGACATAGGAAAAATAAGACCTATTTAAAATGATTTAAGACATACAACACAATATTTTTATGAATTTAAGTGTACATTTGGGCTACATTTTTGGGAATTTAAGACATTTTTAAAAGTACGACCCTGCGGACACCCTGCATTCAATCAGTAACCGTTGTTTTCTAATTAAGAACATTAATTAATCAGGATTAATTTGATCAGAAATTGTTATTCTGTAAACTAAAAACTTCCAAATTAAAAATAAAAATGTGCTGTTTTATTTACAAAAAAATAAGCAAAATGTGCCACATTTTTAGACATTAATATTGATTTACTTTTATTAAACACAATAACAATGCTTTAACTTTAGCCTTTTGCAAAAGGCAAAAATAACTATATTTGGTTGAATATGCCACAAATTAAAACATTTGTTGCTGTCTTAGACATATGTTGATATTCAGTAATTCAATATATCATGAAAGTTAACATATCTAATATTGATATTGTGGGCACTGATGATATTTTGATAGAATTTATATTTATTGACCGTTTGTTTGCTCAGTATATTAAGGCTCCATTTGTTAACGTCAGTTAATTAAACTATAGACAGCGTAATAATAAAAACAAAAGCATTTATTAATCCTAGCTGATGTTCATTTCTTAGTTAATGCCTAATAATGCATTAAAATCAAATGTTCTAATTGTTTCATTTAATGGAATTAATAACTAATAACATTGTATTTTTAACACTAACTTTAACGTATAACTATAATATGGTTGATAACACTTTATTTTGATGGTCCATTTGAGTTTTAGTAGACTGTCTGCTTAATATCTGTTGATACTGCTGCTAAACAGACATTTAACTGACTATAAGAAACTTTGCAAGTACATGTCCACTTACACTAACCCTAACAGTTTACTTATAATCTAATGGAGAATTAGTTGCAACTTAAATTCACCAAACGGACCGTCAAAATACAGTGTGACCATATGGTTTTTCTCACTGTTGATTTTAATGCATTAACTAACATTTGCTAATGAGACTTTATTCTAAAGTGTTCCCTATTGTACTTCATCCTTTTCCAATTTATTTGACTGAAACGGAATCACCTCAGCCGTAATAATAAGAAGGATTCTTATTCACTTTCCCCACCAACAAATTCCTGCTGGTGCCGGGATTCAGACGTGCAACGTTTGGATACCAAGTCCAACTCTCTAACCATTAGGCCATGGTTGTTATTATTGTACCTGTTAAAGAAATCTTTTTTGTTTTTTGTTTTTGCAGCTTAGATCAATATTGTCATAAAATCAAACATTGTGATAAAAGCTTTAGCTATAAATCACAACAAGAAATCTGATCTTGTCATAAGCTTACTCGGTCTTAATGACATTATTTTGCTTGGTTTAAGAAATGTAAGAAATGTTATTGGACTTTTAAAGAATTTTTTTTTTTTACATTTTACTCAAATACATACCTAATAAATCCAGGGAAGCAGAATTTTCAATTTTCATCAAGTACACATTGAATTGCTCTAAAGTGAAGTTTATTTATAAACTAATTTCGAGAGTATCACATGCTTATGATTGACCACAGCTAGTCCCGCATTAGCTGTCATATGATTTACCAATCAGACGAATGCAAACGTACATAATTAACCAAAATTTCTTACCTTAGTCATCTTCACCTTAAAGAATCCCCTCCCATCCACTCCTACTCCTCCTCCCCCTCTTCCCTATATTAATCCAGAACAGGGCGGCACAGCAAGAAGGTTGCTGATTCGAGTTCCGGTTGGGCCAATTGGGGTTTCTGTGTGGAGTTTACATGTTCTCCCCGTGCTCGCGTGGGTTTCCCCCCGGTACTTCAGCTTCCTCCCACAGTCCAAAGACATGCAGTATAAATGAATTGAATAAACCAAATTAGCACAGTATATGAGTGTTTTAGTACTTGGCATTCACCACATAAACATATGCTGGTATAGTTGGCGGTTCATTCCGCCGTGGCAACCCCTAATAACCAAGCAATAGGCAGAGTGAATGAATTCGGGGGAGCTTGAGACCAACCTGAGCTCAGACTCACCTCTCTCCTGATAAAACGGGAGGGAGCCCTGGGCTCAAAGATTTTCTAAGCTAAGGGCTTTCTCCCAGGACAGCATGCTAAACACTCTTTATTATCAATCATCTGCTAAGTGCGAACTCTTGATAGTGAGAGTTTTTTTTACATAATTTTTCAATAAATGTTGTACCTTTGAACATAAAACCTCACCACCCCCTTAACTTTTTAATATTGGCATTGGTATGGTATATTTATTCAATATTTTTCAACCTAAATAAAGCTCAATGAATGTTTATTCCTTACATTTTCTCACAGGTTTCTTGGAACAGGGTCTCCTTGTCAAGGACTCCAAGAAGCTGATAAACAATTACAGGACAATCCCACAGTTCAAATACGACATGATCTCCATGATCCCCACAGATTTCCTTATGCTAAAAGTAGGATTTAACAACCCTGAACTTCGCTTCAACCGTCTCTTCAAAATGGCGCGTCTCTTCGAGTTCTTTGACCGCACGGAAACCCGAACAAACTACCCCAACATTTTCCGCATCAGCAACCTCGTGCTATACATCCTCGTCATCATCCACTGGAATGCTTGCATCTTCTTTGCCATTTCCAAAACCATCGGCTTTGGGACAGACACCTGGGTGTATCCCAACATCAGCCACCCTGAGTATGGACGCCTGGCCAGAAAATACATCTATTGCCTGTACTGGTCCACTCTCACCCTCACCACCATTGGAGAAACACCGCCTCCAGTCAGAGACATCGAGTACTTATTTGTGGTCATGGACTTCCTCATCGGTGTGTTGATTTTCGCTACCATCGTTGGTAACGTCGGTGCCATGATCTCAAATATGAATGCATCCCGAGCTGAATTCCAGGCCAAGATTGACTCGATCAAGCAGTACATGCAGTTTCGTAAGGTCAGCAAAGACCTGGAGGCCCGAGTCATCAAATGGTTCGACTACCTCTGGACGGAGAAGAAGACCTGCGACGAGAAGGAGGTCTTGAAGAATCTTCCAGACAAGCTCAAAGCAGAGATTGCCATTAACGTCCATCTGGACACCCTGAAGAAGGTGCGAATCTTCCAGGATTGCGAAGCCGGACTTCTGATTGAGTTAGTGCTGAAGCTGCAACCTCAAGTATTCAGTCCTGGAGATTATATATGTAAAAAAGGTGACATCGGTCGAGAAATGTACATCATCAAAGAAGGAAAACTGGCAGTTGTGGCTGATGACGGCATCACGCAGTTTGTGGTCCTCAGCGATGGTGCTTATTTTGGAGAAATCAGTATCCTTGGGATCAAAGGCAGTAAAGCTGGAAACAGAAGAACGGCAAACATTCGTAGCGTCGGTTACTCTGACCTTTTCGCCCTCTCGAAAGACGACCTGGTGGAAGCGCTTACTGAGTATCCAGATGCCAAAAAAGCCCTGGAGGAGAAAGGAAAGGCCATTTTAAGGAAGGATAATCTTCTGGACGAAGCGGTGGCGGCAGCAGGAGCTGATCCCAAAGATCTGGAGGAGAAGATTCACCGCCTTGAGGGAAACCTTGACATTATGACTGGCAAGTTTGCCAAGCTGATGGCAGAGTACACATCCTACCAGGGCAAGATCAAGCAGAGGATCACCAACATGGAGAATAAAGTGAAAACGCTGCGGTCCGAAGACCTGTCTGAGGTGATCGAGGACAAAAAGGAAGAGGAGAAGAAGACTAAGTAGTATATCGCATAGACTTGGGGGTTAACGGGGTTTCCTATGTATGTACATGTACATTTCTACACATAGTATGTTACTTTAAAACTGTTTATACAGATCTGTTTATAAATTTGACATATGACAATGATGTATTAATGCCATATACTTGTGTTAAAGGGTTAGGTCACCCACATTTTTGTCATCACTTACTCACCCTTTACTTGTTGCAAACTTGTTTCACTTTCTTTTTATGTTGAACACAAAATAATATATTTTGGAGAAAGTTGAAAAACGTTGAACCACAGAATTAATCTTTCCTACTATAGAAGTTGAGAAAACACATGTTTTCCATTTTCTTCAAAATGTCTTCTTTAGTCTAAAGATTAAAGAGCCCCTATTTTGCATTGTAAAAGGTCATATTTTGGTTTTGGGGTTCTCAAACAACAGGCTGATATGCAGGCAAGGTCAAAAAACATTTTCATTGTCTTATAATATGCATTTATTTTTTACCTAATTATCCCAACGACTCCCATATGATTTGTTCAGCGATTCATTTGTTTCCAAACCTCTCCTTTGTGTGAGGCTAATCTGGGCTGATTGATCCGATGATCCAGAAGGCTGTGATGTAGCACATAGAGTATGTGAGAGCCCAATGCAGGAATGCATTGCAGTAATGCAGTTAAACACCAGCATATTACTCTACTCTTAACGCTAACTCCAAGTAATAACAGCAACACACATTCAGTGGCAAAAGTTGAACTATTTTGAAAACTGACCGCGCTACGCATGTGAGGAACAGCTGATATTGGCCATAGCGGTGACATACAGCAGAGGATCGCGAGTTCAGAAACACATTTAAATCTCTAAAGGAAGAAGCACGCCTCGCGTTTTCGACATGGTTTTGGATGCAATATGTGAATAGACCAATGAAGATTTAACCTGCGAGATACAGTACAAGCACTGATCTGTAATAGACACGTGATTACAAGCCGTGCGGAGCGATTACAAGTTACAGCACACAATTAAACACAGATTTTGCAAACTACACAAAACGAGACAATAATTTTAATTACACTTACAAGATTTGGAGGAAGAAGAAATGGGTCCATGTGAACTTCAGCAGTTACTAAAAAGCTCCCATACATAAGTAGTCTCTGCTGCTCCTTCCTTTAAAAGCAAACGGGTGGTGAATCCCACACTGCAGGGTAGGTTATTGTATCAAAAATCAGACAAATGACAGGAACACAGCACTAGCTTGGCTATACTGTGGTATTGTTGTGAAAATGAACTTTAACCATTTATTTTCCAAAGCCGAATCTCCATCAGTCAGTGATCCTCATCTTCGTGTCATGATCAGTCCCGTGATCCCCCGTGCTCCACTAGTGTCTGAAAGTAAACGCGCGTTCACGTTTCACTGTTTTACTTTATATTTGGTGATGTACCGTATCAACGATGACACGTGCAGGCAAAAGATCCAAACCCAACACGATTAATTTATTTGACTCTTGAGTCGACTTTTTTGTTAAAGAATCAGTAGTTTTAAGCACGGTTAAATCTGCACTTTCAGATTTAAACCTCAGCTTGATGTTTTTATTCACTTAGTGCTGTTACACACTGCATGGAAGCTCATTTTCAAAAACCCAAAATAGGGGCTCTTTAAAGAAACTCATAAAGGTTCGGGATCACTTGAGGGTGAGTAAATTTTAATTTTTGTGTGAACTTTACCTTCAAAAATGTAACACTGATGTTGCGTTTATTCAGTTTATGCAGTATGGGACAGTTCAGATGACACAAAACACTGGATTTTCCTTTTGTGCTCTCAGGAAATTCTATTATTTAAAAGATCAGGGTTGGTAAGGTCTCTTATGCTTAATCAGGCTGCATTTATTCTGTTATTTTAATGTATTCCTGTGATAATAATGCTGAATTTCCAGTATCAATACACCAGCCTTCACATGAAGCTATTCTAATAAGATGATTGGATGCTCAAGAATCTTTTGTATCATGAAAATGGTTGTTCTGTCAGTCATGAAAATGTTTTTTTTGTTCCTGATTTTTTGAGTAAATCTAAAGGTAGAAAAAAAGTATTTATTTGAAAAAGTAATTTTTTTGTAATATTATAAAGGTCTTTACTAATAACTTTGATCAATTTAATGCATAATTTTTTATGATAACTGTTTTTAATTGTACCAACCCCACACTATTAAATGGTATCATTTCTGAAATATGTGGTCAAAATGCTACTGGCAAAATCAAGAGCTACATTTGCAGCTCAAGAATATAATTATTATTTTTTCATTTGTCAGAAGTGAGAAGATTTTGTAGTATGTGTAGTTCATTGGATGATGTTCTGATTTATATTGTTAATAATATTGCTCAAAAAGACACTGAGAAAGTACCCAAATGTGTTCTTTAATAAATGCTCTAACAAATGTTAGGAATCATTCAATTTACTTGAACTATGTAAACCAGACGATGGGCTACAAATGGATTGCTATATGGGTTAAAAACAAACATAGTATAATAAAGTAAAATAAACCAAAAATTACCCCCACCACAAACACATTTCAATATTTAGGTGTAGTTGTATCTGTAGGTTATACACCAAGAAACTCTATATTTTGAGTTTTTATAAACATACATTTATGCTAGATATGTAATATCACTTTTTAATTTAAATTTAATGCATGTTTTGCATACATGTGCACGCTTAGAGGAGACATAATCTGGTATGAAAAAGCTTTCTAAAATATTTATCCCATTATTGTATTCATTTATCTAAACTGATTTTCTCTTAGTTGACGTGGTGGCTTAGTGGTTAGCACTATCACCTTACAGCAAGAAGGTTGCTGGTTCGAGTTCCAGCTGCATCAGTTGGCATTTCTATGTGGAGTAAGCATGTTCTCCCCATGTTCACGTGGGTTTCCTCCGGGTGCTCCGGTTTCCACCACATTACAAAGTCATGCGCTATAGGTGAACTGAATAAACTAAATTGTCCGTAGTGTATGTGTGTGAATGTGAGAGTGTCTGGGTGTTTCCCAGTGATGGGTTGCAGCTGGAAGGGCATCCGCTGTGTAAAACATATGCTGGATAAGTTGTCGGTTCATTCCATTGTGCCGACCCCTGATGAATAAAGGAACTAAGCTAAAGGAAAATGAATGAATGAATTTTTCTCTTCTCTTTGCCAGTATAATGCCAAACGTCATTATAGTATAGCAGTCATCATTATAGTCCAAATATAATTACAACCATCCTAAATGACTACAATCTGAGATTAGTACAATTTCAAAACACCGTATTTAGCCATATTGCCATGTAGTTTAATAAGACAGACATTACAACAGCATTTCCCGCTATAAAAAAGTTTTCTTAATTGCATCACACCACCTAAAAGGCCCAAAAAGCTGCATCACATAATTTCTTGATCACATATCAACACACGGTTTGTTTTTCAGTTTTGAATTTATTTAAGAATAACTTGAAACAATCAAATGTTGTCATTCTCAATATCAAGTTCTGTTTCCCCCTTTTATGTTAGCGCCGTCAGCAGTGGATCAAACCACAGTCACATTTAATCTGCAAGAGGGAATAAGGAAAAACAAAACAAACAAACAAAAAAAAAGTGTACAGGGCATCACTAATCTGAATTTCCAGCTACACCTGAACAAAACCGGAGCGGCGATTCTCAGCATAACTGTTTGGCACGACAAGATAGTGGTACAACTTGTGCCAATTTCCCCTCATTTTCATCCAAATGTATCGGGCCAGACACTGTGCAGAGCAAAGAAAAACAAAACAAAAAGCGCAACTAAACCGCTTTCTTCATGGGGCACCGTCAATTAGCATTCATGGACTAAAAGTCTGCCATCTTGAATTAAAACAAGACAGATAACAAAACAAACAAACAAACACTAGTAGGAAGCTTCTGAGAGAGTTTTATAGGAAGTTGAGATCTCTCGTTCATAACACTACTCGTTTTTGGCAGGAGTGCACCATTGTGATCTTTAGCAAACCGGTCAATTGTGTGTGAGGGAAAGAAAGAGTCGAATCTGAAGCGAAATGCAGAACACTGGCCATAAACGAGCAGCACGGCGGCATTACAAACAACGCAGATTCTCAATAAATACAGATTCCTGGACGCCAAACTGAGACTGGAGTTGCTCTGTACCTTTCAAAGTATTGCTGCAAATGTGAACGAACTAGGGAAGACTAATGAAACACGAGCCAAAACAGAAAAAAAGCCTAAGGGTAGACAAGAAAATCAAAAATAAAACAAAGACATTCTGAATAGA
Organism: Danio tinwini; assembly: GCA_903798205.1. Lineage (NCBI taxonomy): Eukaryota > Metazoa > Chordata > Actinopteri > Cypriniformes > Danionidae > Danio > Danio tinwini. Next base: position 11,867,261 of record CAIGQZ010007154.1, on the reverse strand, counting down.
GTTAAGTGCACTTTCACAGTTCAACCGTAATACATCAACAAAGTTCCACTTCCTCCCTTTGATCTTGTTTTATTAAGTTTACTTGGTGATCAGTCCTGCAGCCGTTGAAAACTTCCAACCGTCCCTCCTGTTTTTATGACTACGAAGCAACAAAAGTGTGGAATTCCTGGCAGACATGACAAGAGATTTCATCCCTTAAAATAAATAACGCTATATCTCAGTGCATACAAAAAAAAGGGAACCTGAACACAAACATAAGAGGGAGAGAGAGAGAGACAGAGAAAGAGAGCCATGAGTCCAGTGTGGTTTTATCTACTTTTTAGGCACAGGCACACGGTCACCAGAACTTCCCCATTTTGAACCCATTTCATGTTGCCTTACATTTAAACTTGATATTTACGTTTAGTTGTGGATGTAGCTGATTCTTCTCTGAGGGCTAGAGTGAGTTCTTTAGCCTCAGAGCATGCCGAAGCCTTTGGCGTAAGTGATGGCTTTAAGGAGTCTCTCTTTAAGTTTCTCCACGGTCGAGTATTCGGGGAGGAGCAGCACGTTGAAGCAGGTATGAGAGGTGGGTAACCTGAACACAGGCGGACCAGAACAGGGTGTTACTTCAATAGCAATTACACCACTATTTATTGTTTCTTAGTATTTTGCTCTAAAGGCTGATTTATACTTCTGCATCAAGCGCACACGTATGGTCTGGTGCAGCCTTCGCATAGCCCTCGCCATGACTGACGCGCACCCCTCAAAAAAAATTGAACTACACGTCGCAACGATGTGTAGCGCAAGCTCTGTGAATGGTCAGCTTGATGTGGGCAGGGCTGAGAGCTGCAAGCCTGATGGAGCAAGTGTTTACAAGTGTCGAGTCCAATAAAGAAGCTCCAGATGGAAACTTTTGTTTTGTGTTTACCTTATGATTGAAGTTGTTGCATGTCCGCTGGTTCCCCCCTCTAAATGAGTGAGTTTTAGCTACTTGTACACAGTGTTGGGCAATAACGTGTTACTAGTAATGCGTTACTGTAACAGCATTACTTTTGATAGTAGCTAATACTGTAATGCATTACTTTTTAAATATATTAACTCCAGTTACCGTTACAATATGATGCGTTTGTCCGTTACTTGGTAAATTAATTATTTTGGCTGCACTCATAGCCCACTAGTCCACATCTTCCCATTTACAGCATCAACGCATTGTGGGATTGGTGAATGCCAACCAACCACTGTAAAGAAGACGTGTCTTGTATGAGGCGCCAGACTGGACAAAAATAAAGCGAAAGCAGAGAGGCCGAGTGCACGCTAGAGAGGTCAAGTGTGCGTGTGAGACAGACAGAATGCACGCGAGGTAGGCAGAGTGTGTGCGCGAGAGAGACCGAGAGACTATTAACATTACTATGATTAATTACTATTACTCATATTATTATGTTTGTTGTTTCAAATAAATAATCACACATTTGTTATCTGTAAAACAAAACTGATTAGTTTAGTAGATACAGCGACACGTTTCTGTTATATTTCAGAACACGTTATTTTAAACGTATAGTGTTGTATTGCTCAGAAAAATGCTGTGATTTATTTTTTATTGTTAAACATATTTTTATAGCTGTATACAACAGCAGATTTTTGCATTTTCAATATAAACAACTTTTCCTAAGTTGCTGAAATACCACGTTTAATTTGTGGTTAGTTTGAAAATTGCTCATAGATTTCCTTTTAGAGGAGCTGTTTTGTTTTTGTTTTGCATAAAATCCATACAATTTATGGTTGTCTAGAATAGCAGTTTTTTTGGTGCTGAGTTTCACCAAATTGATTGTGAATGATAATACAGATTACTTTCGTTCATTTATTTTATAATGGTTTTGTGTTTGTTGTATATTGTTGCTAGTTTTCACACTCAAGCTGTGACGGAACATGTTTAAGAGTTAAATACGAACTTATATGACGCTGAAGTAACTTTAGGTTTTGCTTTTTTGTTTCTGAATGCATTATTCAGCTGGTTAATCACCTTGTGATATTTTTATTTTTGTGCTGCTGGTCTGACTTCAATAAATAAGTGTTTAAAAATGACTTTTTATTTAAGTTTGTCTTGTGTTTTAGTTGTGAGAATGCAAATTAATTAAAACTTTGAAGCTGATTAACAGTGTATTTTCAATGCAGCACTTAAGTGACGTTGTAAAGGCATTAATGGAAGCCTTAAAAATGTTCTTTAGAACAATACCTCAAAAAGGACTTTTAACAGTAATGTTTGGTGTAAGTAATCAATTTCTTTTTGAATGAAGTAACGAGTAACTGTAAATAATTACTATTTTTCAGTAACTAGCACAACACTGCTTGTACATTAAAGTAGCGTTCAGAAAAAACAAAACACCCGCGAATAAACTCGACAAAAAGAGGAACACAAAAACGTCACTGCCAGCTAGCGTTTCGGACGTGTTATTGCAGAGCAACACAAACAGCACGCAAAAGTATAAATGCATGACTACACACAAGACATACACCATGAGTCACGACGATCGCTCGACGCAGAAGTATAAACCAGCCTAAACACAGAACAATTGTTACACAACATTTCTGATACATGACATTTGAAATGAAATAACAACAATGCTGGTTAGTTACACAAAAAACCCATATAAAGCATACAAAACATGTATACCATTTAAAAAAAAATAAGAATCACTATTTTATAACGCAGACATAACTTAAAAGGATAGTTTACCCAAAAATGTGCATTCAGCCATCTTTTACTCATCGTTTGAATTTCTTTCTTTGGTTGAATATTTAAGAAGATATATTGAAGAATGCTGGATATTGGTCAGTACTGACACCCATAGCATTATTTTTTACCTTCTATGCATGTCAATGGCTAGCGGTTTCTAGAAATATTTCAAAATATTTTATTTTGTGTAAAGAGAGTGAGAGTAAATGATGAGAGAATTAAATTTTTTGGGTGTACAATCCCTTTAAGTTTTTTTCAACTAAAACATTACGTTTTTGACGTTATCAAATTTTATTTTTTTTAAAAAGGGAAATTTTGAAACTTCAAATTACACATTAACATTTGCTTTCTGTTATTAAAAATTATGTTTTTTTTCTAGAAATTTTCATTCATCTCATCGTAGTCATCCTTCATATTTATGTAAGATTTTAAAGGTTCATAAACCTAACAAGGCCCTATAATCAGCAGGCCAGTTTTTGCTGGAGGTCCACAGATCGAGGTATAACAAAGAGGTGATCGTTTTTTTGCAGTGGCAGGTCCAAAACTGTGGAATACCCTTGCCTATAGAACTTTGTATTATCACGAATGTGGCACTGTTTATTTATTTAACTATTTGTTTAGAATTGCTTTTAATATTCAGTACTGCAAAATGTTGTTTTATTGGCATTCTTGTTTAGATTGCGTTCTTACAGTCTTATGTGTTTTAATGTGCAATTTCGTTTTAATACTGTAAAGTAAGGCTGGGTTGATAAACTATATTATATCAAATTGCGATAAAATTTATGTCAATAACAAAGATAAGCTCTGGACTTTTTTACTCTATATTGATCTAAGAGCCAATCACAGCAGAAATGTGCAACAATGGGAATCTAAAAGTGTGTTGATATTAGAGATGTACTGAATTTCGGCCACTGAAAATTTATCAGACGAAAACGTTATGCACTTTAATGGACCCTGTCATTTTTGTGGCTTTAGTCATTGTTGGGATACACTTTTAAATCTGGAAACATTAACAACTTATATTAAAATATATATTGTTACTATTCAATATGGAAAATAATTAGAGATTGCATTTTGGCCATATCGCTCAACCTTACTGTAAAGCACTTAGGGCAGCCCTCTGGTTGTAGTAAGGTGCTATATAAATAAAGCTTACTGACTGATTGGTCAAAACAGACCTGAAAGTATTATAAAGTATTATAAGGGGTAAAGAAACACTAATGGCTCCTTTCCACCGAGTGCTACAGTTCGCTACTAAAGCACAGTACAGTATACATTTATATCTGTTTTCACTGTTTGTCAGAAGTACCAAAATAGTAAACTGTACCATACACCCCTGCTTTGTCCCTTTAATAAGAGTACCTAGCACAACAATACAGTACCAAAATAAGGGAGATGAACTCACTGCTACATGAAATGACAGTGCAATATTTGAGTTTACCTGTCTGAATCAGGGCCATTTTTGGCAATAATCATCTTGAGTTTGCCTAAACCTCCAACTGGAGCTCTATCTGTGCCAGTGGTGAACTGGAGAAACAGTCTCTTTTTCTCCTGCTCAAATGAGTGTACAGTCTCCCAGAAATCCCTGAAGAGAAGCACAAAAATAATATTTTTTCCTTCAAGCAGGATTTTTACAATTAGTGCTTGACTGAAAACATTCTTTCAATTGCCAATGCATATATCTAGTGTGCAGGAGGCCTGAAGTACAACACAAAACACAAAGTAAACATTTAAAAGAAAGAAACATTCACTTACTTAATAATACGCGAGTCTTTGTTGTATCCTCCGTCATATTCTGTGCTCTCTTCAAGTGCTTGGAAGTCAAGGTTCTATAAAAGCACAACACAAAACCATGTGCTTATACAAATAGCTTTGCCACACCAATGAGAACAGTAATGAATGTGTATCTAACTCACCCTGCTGCCACATATAAGCAGCTCAATCTCCTCTGGTCGAAACAGATATTTCAGCGGAGACTCATTAGTGACCATGTGGAATCCTCTTCTAAAGGCCTTAAACTGTTTTTCCACACTTTTGTTCAGCATGTACTCAGCATAGAGCGCCACAAAATCCTGCAGACAACACACTTCATGTTAGATGTATACTGGTATGTTTTGTTTTTAAATTGTTGAATGAATGAATGAATGATAATTTATTAAAAAATGTTCCCTGACCTTTCTGTTCTCATTGGTAACAGGGATTTTATCACCACTTTCCTTTAAATCGTACATTAGTGGGTTTCCAAACAGGTCTGTTTGTGAGATCTGAAAAGTAATCATCATGTCTTCTTCAACATTGCCTTCATACTCCATGAGATCTTTCAGACTCTGAAAAAGAACCTGTAAAAACACATGAACAGCAGCATTATAATCATTTTCTCCAGAGATACACTGAGGGATTTTTCTAATCCTGCCCATCAAATAACTGCTATGTGACAAAGGGCAAGCATTAACCTGCCCCAAATTATTTTGATGAGCAGTCACCGTGTGCTAAAGTCATAATGACGGACCCCGCCAGCCAAGTGCTGAATCTCCTAAATCTCCCGGCAGACACAATCTCTGATCTAAACCTGCCTGCATTCTGAACAAGTGTGGACAGATAGATGATACACAGCATGACTGAGGACTGGACATACATAAACAACATGTAATAAAGCTGAAATGCTGCTCATAATGCAAAATCTCATTATCAATTTAAAATATAGACTAGCAATGTTAAGGAAAGAAACCTGCCTGTTGTTTGAGAAAATGTTAACATAATTTAAACATAATTTGAAAAAACATTACACACTTTCTTGCTGGATTTTGAAGTACTTTCATCTACAATGTATTCTAGCTGCTTTTAGTTTATTTAATTTACCTAAATGTGGAAAAAAAAAAAAAAACAATACAAGCTATAACTTTGAAGTATAAATCTGTATATATATATATATATATATATATATATATATATATATATATATATATACACAGTAGGGGTGTTAAAATTAATTGTTTCTTCAATGCACGTGATGCAAACGCGAACAATTCGATATCGGTTAAGTAATAATCATAACCGGTTATTATGTACTGACGTCATTTATCACATATGCATTATGGCTGTAGCTTACTATGGCGAGGGAGGAGACCGCGAGTAATTAAAATGCTCTAACTACTTAAAAAGCAGGTAGCTGTGCACAATTCTCTGCTTGTGAGTTTGCTGGTCCTTCACTGTCAGGGAAGTACATCAGAACCCAGCTAGGAAAAAATAAAAGTGGTAAACTCTCTCACTCTCTGTGGTCCATTTGACTTGCTGGCGTGCTCATGATGTAACGTTTCATCTCCTCTCTCAGCTGTTACAACAATAATGTTACTTATGGATCCAGCATGTCTGCAGCACCACGTCACCGTCTATAATGCATCAGCTATGAATGCCACATCCGTTTAACATCAGTGTCCATGTCACTACTGTTTGCTGAAAAGCCGCGCTGTTGAGCGAGTGATCAATCATAGGCGTTAAAGAACTCGCTTGACAACACTCAAAAAGCAAGCGAGATAATATATATTACATTTGTTTATTTGCTATAAATGCTCATGTTGTTCTGTGCATGTACTTTGCATGTGCATGTGCTTTGCATGTGCACGTTTTCTTTGAGCAGGTAAAATTAAAGGTACAGTATATATATATATATATATCTGACTACTTGTATTTAAAAACACAACTGTATTACAAATAACATAAAAATAACATTATATTAATAAATTGTAATACAAGAATAAATTTGTTGCTAAGTAAAATATTAAATTGTGTATGGAAAGCATCGTCAATGCCCGAGATTTCAAATTGAACCGAATCGATGGCATGATAATCGTAACCGAACCAATCCGTGAGACCAGTGTAGGTTCACAACTCTAATAAATACATAACACTTTTCAAAAGTATGAGAAACATTATTACAATAATTACAATAATTGCTGCTGAAAAACTTTTATAATCTTCTATGTGAAGCTGCTTTGACATAATCCACATTGTAAAAGCGCTATACAAACAAAGATGAATGGAAAACCCCGCTTTGACAGAACAGTGATAAATTACATAAAAAATATATATAGGTACAAAGAACTGAATCAAATTTTTAAAATCAAATTAAAGCATCCTTGATGAGCATAAGAGACGTCTTTCAAATTCATCTCAACATCTTAGTGAACGAACCTTGTTTCTATTTTTTAAAACAAACTTTAGATTAAGTAAGCCAAATATTAAAAAAAAAAAAGTATGCAGGTAAGAATTACCGGATGAGAGTCTGCAAGGTCTCGAAACGTTCCTTTCTTTCCCATTAGTTTTCGGTAGACCACCATAGGGAAATGCACATCCAGAATGCAGTTATTGTAGATAGCTAGGCCCAGGACGATGCCTATTAAAGTGAACTGGCCTTCATTCTCAAATGATGAAGGGTTGAACCAGAAAAGTTTTGTGCTTTCATCATAGGTAAACATGCCTGTGGGTAAAACAGAAAAAAAGTGTAGAACAAGTGTGTAAAACAGACATCATCCACCTCATCCTCACTGAATTATTATTCACATTTACAGAATAATGACGAAGTTCTGAATGAAATACTAAGCTTACTGGCACATGCACATATTATATTACTCATTCAGTTTCAATGAGTATAAATGATATTTACTAAACTTTGTGTCAGAAGACATATTGGATAGTTATGAATAGTTCTTAAGCCATGACAGTTTTGTTTGCTTTTTAGATAGTAACTATTCAAAAGCTACTTAAATAATAATAATAAAATAATATGTTTCTTAAAGAAAGACTAAAATCAGATTTAAGGTTGACTTTGTAATCATTCCAAAGTGTTTTTTGTGCACTATAGTTTCCTATAATGTAATGTTTTTTTATTTTTATTTAACGCCATGTCAGCAACCAATGCTATTTTCATGGCAAATAACATTTTAATAATAAATATACAATTTAAAAATCAACAAACAAATGAATACATAAATAAGATTTTTAGCGCTAATACATGATGAAAATTCTAAAAGTGTCTCTTTGTCCTTAAGAGAGTTCATATCATTAAAAAAGTCTTCTGCAATCATTAAAAGCAGGACAATCCAGTAAAATGTGTGACTGTGAGAGGAATTGTGCAGAACAAACTCCTTAAAGGGTCACAAAACACCAAAATACATTTTTTGAACTTTTTAAAAGTCATATATGTGTCCCACGCTGCTATAAAACCTATTTGGACACATATATTTCACTAAAAAGGGAAACTTGGTTGTTTTTGCATTATTTTGAGCAAATTCGTTCTTCCAGTTTGAAACAAATGTTTGAAGCTGCGTCACGGTGATTAGATACTTGTGTGTATTCCAGCATGGAGACTGGATGTCTGTACCTGCGAACATCATGACGTCTTTGAGTGTGCAGCAGTAATTCATGAGAAATACATGTAGTTCAAACCAATCAGCGCGCTCTATTGTGTATGCGGTGCAACTTCATTAATATACAAGATAGCTTCGAAGACGTTACTCAATACAATGTTCAGACGACAGAGAAATGCCACGTTGTGTTGCCAAAACAAGTGGAAGAACAAGAACTTGGAGACATGGGTCGTCAGTGTTGCATGTATTAATGTGCTGCAACAAAGGTTTTGTTTTTATTTTCCCATTATGAGAGCACAGCTGGACTCACGTGTGGAATACAGTGCACTAAACATGCAACAGAAATGCGTTTGTAAGGAACATTTTTTACCCAAGAGCCCAAGAATGCGGAGGATTTTTTTCGCCCATTCGACGTGTGGTATGAAACATTCCATTAAAACTGCACTTTTCTAGCAGTTCCTTGCATACAATATCTCGTTTGTCATTGAGGGCATGCATGAAACATTCCTGAATGAAAGTGAAAGTGCCAAACTGCAGTTAAAGTCGACAAATTAGGAATTTGGCAAATAATTTGATTACTGATGCCCATGTAAACACAGTCACTGTCTTTCTCCCCTGCGTCTGTGTGTTTGTTTTGCCTCTGTGAAAATCAGCGCGTGCCCAAATGAAACCTTCCATTTTTATGCAAAATATTCCCTCTTTCCCTCCCCCGACACTCCAACCCAAACAGAGCTGGTAGGAAAAACTCAAGTAGGAAAAACGAACGATTATTACCTATATCTGGGTTGAAGATCTCCTCTACAACCAGTTGAAAGAATTCTTTGGATACTCCTCCCTCATCTACTCCTTGCTCCCCCTCAAACTCCACATACAGCTGTTTCTTCAGGTCTGCTGGGTTTTCCATGGCAATCATCTCCAACTACAAACAATTACACATTTATTTTATATAAATCATCCACTTCCTTGAACCTGCATTTATCATCTGAATTTTTTGGCACTTACCCTGACAAGAGCATCGTCTATGATGTGGTCTCTGCGCACTTTGAGTCGCAGATAAGGGTTCAGTTGTTGTCCCTGCACCAAACTGTAGAGGGCAGTAATCCTGCGCTCGCTATACATGCGGATCCGGTTGTCATAGTACAGGCCTAGATTCTTAGTCACAGCGTTAAGTATGAAAGGGCAGGTCATAAAGGAGAACTTGCTCTCGGTCTCCACCTTGAAGAAGGTATAGTCTTTGTCCATTTCAAGCACCTCATTGAGTGGTTCATTGATGAACTCCTCGAATGGGATGAGGGGTTTTCGACAGTCTGAAGCACGGATGCCCATTTCCGTGTCCAGAGGATCCACTCGAGGCCCTTTCTTATTGCGCCTCTCCTCTCCTAGCAGCTCCTGCAGCGTCAGCTCGCTGGACTCAGGTATCGGTTCATCGTCGTCTTCCTCATTGTGATCCGTGTCTAGGTCGCCGCCCAGCACGTTTGCATAGTAGACGATTTTTAAGCACTTGGTGGCTGCCACCACACCATCATCCTCGTTGACTAGGTTGTCACTGCTGAACTCGTTGCTGATGACCGTGTAGGTAATGAGCTGCTGGAAAGTCTCGACTAGACGCCGGATCTGGTCCACACCATACTGTGACCACAACCGTGCAAGCTTGGCCAGAGCCGGAAGAGGTAGCTTGCTCATGGCCTTGCAGAACTGTGGCAAGGCAATTTCTAAGTATTCGGGACTGTGGAGGTTACTGTTCTCCATCACAATGATGAAGACGTTCAGGTAATTAGGGTCGGCGGCGTACACATTGTGATAGGTGAGGTCACACTCAACGTTGGGCGACAAGTAGACTAACGCATTAAGGAAAGCTGCCTCAATCTTCTCATTTGATAATAATCTGTCATACACTCTTCTAACAGCATCAATGTCTACAGAAACTTCTACAGGACCCATCTTTTGGACATTGTTCTCCCCGTGAGATGACCCGTCTCCACTTGACGCGGAGGCTTCTGGTTCCACCTCCATTGCTGTGGATGAGCCAGAAGCGGTTTCTTTCTCATCTTCGTCTTTGTCTTCATCCTTGGCCTGAAGGGACTTAAGCTCTTCCTTGGTGTGTTGTTTTGCTTTGCGGAAACTCTGAACTAGACTCTCTGCACTTGAGAAAACCCGACCAATGACACGGATTAGAGGAGAATAGTCCTCGGTCTCACTGCAGAGGCTCAAGATTTCATACACCTTATCTTCAGTCAAGAAATTCAGATCTGCCAACAAAACAGGGTAAAACATGTTTGAACACTTAAAGATCAAAGATTAAAGGCCAATGCAGTCAAACAGAATCCATCCTGCTTTAAAGAATGTGAGTATTTTTAGCAGTGTATGTGTGTGAGTAGTAAACAGAACAATGTTGAGCATCTGGGGTCCATGTTACTAAATATTGACTTGAAAAATTACTTATAATAAATGTTAAGCTAAATTTTTTCTTTAGCAAATTTAATTAAGCTAGGCCCAGAACAGTGCAGGCCTGGTAAAAGGTTGCATGAACAAAGTCACTGGAGACCAATTTCAAAATTGATCAGACTGACTGCTGCATCATTACAGCTGTTTTTTGTTTGTTTTCTTTTAAAATATCATTATCTGGCCAGTGCAGCATCGTTTTTCATGTGACCATACAATGAGCCTGTATGGTAAACATTTTACGTCACAAAAATGACTCAAAGTACACATTTTGCACTGATTTGGCTCAAAGCTGGGGAAAAACCAAGGACAAGCATAGATAGGATAGATAATACCATGCCTCAAAGCAAGAGTGTCCAAACTTGTTCTTAAAGAGCCACTGTCCTACAGTGTTTAGCTGCTACCCTAATCAAACACACCTAAACCAGCTAATCATGATTTTCAGACTAACTTCCAGTGTAGAAACTTCTGTGTTGGAGGAGCTAGGGCTGCACAATTGATCGAAAAAAGATTTCAATCAATTGTGTGATCTCGATTCGACCCTACACACGATCTTAATCCATCTCTATGATTCAGGTAGAGCTGCACGATTCTGGCTAAAATGAGAATTGCATTTTTTTTGCTTAAAATCAAGATCACGATTTTCTCACAATTCTGTAGATGTAAAATAAAGGTTAATATGAGTCAGTTATTATTATATCTCAAACATATGGTAAAACAACTATAATAATATTATGTGTAGCTCTACTGTTAGTTAAAATGCTAAATTTTGAATAGACTTTGAATGATGGACTTGAACAGACTTTAAATACGTCCTGGTCATTAATGCACAGTAAAGCGACGACATCAGATTACAACTATTTATAATTCTGATGTTGAATTATTATGTTTGAGACATATGCTAATAATAATAACATTAGACCATTTATTCACTGGTAAAATCAGACATTTGTCATTAACAGATACCCTCCTACATTATATAGGCTACAGTAGTTATACTGACACTGTTAAACAGTTATTTGTATGCACAACTCTGTGTTCGCTATGAGAGAAAAACATATTACATGCTTGTGGTAATCATAACTGTAAAATGTGATATGATTATTGTAATGCTGAGCATGCTTTTGGTTTCATTTTCACTACTAAGTGCTGTTCATACTTTGCTCCAAAACGATTACTCTGTGCCACAAATTTTACAACTTTATTACCTGTTATTCACTGCCTATGCAAGTTCTGTCTACTAAAGTATACGCGCGCATCTATCATTAGTAGGGCGCACGCCCGCCCTCACTGTGGTAACAGCTCACGGTCAGCAGCTCACGTTACAAGTGATTTTGTGGGTGCGAATACATCATTACATGCCATTTTTGGGTGAACTACAACTTATAAATATAGTATGTGACCCTTTTAGCATCATTTGGAGGTGTCCATGTCGCTGTGCAACATATGTAAAACAATGAGAAGACTTGTGCGGCTGCCTGTGCTTCTCTCCTGAACTTGAAAATATGATCAGAATATTCAGAATCGTAAAAATGCTGGATTAAGATCGTCTAAGGGGTCGAATTGAGATGGCAATCTTTTTTCGATTAATCGTACAGCTCTAGATTCAGGCAATTATATTTTTAAGATCAGGAGAGAAGCATAAAGCTGCACAAGTCTTCATATTGTTTTATATACATTGCTCAGTAACATGGACACCTCCAAATGGTATTAAACTCATACTGTATATCACATACTGTATATATAAGGTATATTTCACCCAAAAATGTCATTTGTCTTAATATAAAGATGTATTCGAGGCCACAAAATCACACATGAGCTGACGCACTGTTTGTTTACCACCAAGAGGAAGCATGCGTGCCCGCCAATGATGTCTACTTTAGTGAACAGAACCAGCATAGGCTGTGAATACAAGGCAATAAAGTTGTAAATAACGCTCATGGGAAGCATGATTTCCATGTATGTTTTTTTTTCTCAAAGTGACAGCAGCCATGACATGAACCGCACTCTGCAGTGAAAGTGAAACCAAAATCGCACACATCATTTAAATGATCATATCGCAAAAAATCATGATTCTGATTTTAGCTAGAATAGTGCAGCTCTAGTTAAAGCTGGTGTGCACTACATTTTGCAGGACAGTGGGTCAGAAAGAGACACCCTAGATTCAAATCTCCACTACATTCTTGAATCCTTTAATACAACAAAAACAATCAATATGATGCAATATTTACCTCATTTAAAATATTTTAATAATGATGATTAATTATATTTTGAAAGGTGTATGTTTTGAATGTGTTCATTAATACGTCAGACTTTCCAGTAAAAAATAATTTTAATCAAACTAGTTCTGATAAAATGTCTACAAACATAACTACACAGCACTACTCACCTCTAAAGTCCTCCCTTGTGGGTGGCAGGTCCTTATGGTTCATCTTTCCGTTGCTGCAAGCAGAGAAGTTGTGAGCTCCTTTGGCACTGTTCTCCGGGAAGGCTGAACTGGCTCCTTTCTTAGAGGGATGAGGATCACACAGTTTGGCATTATTCTTATATAACTCCAGGGCCTTGATGGCTGCTGCATTGTTATCCATGCGCTGGAAACCCGGAGAAGAGCCACAAGCCTCATTCGTGCAGGCCTCATTTCCACAGCCTTCTGTTAACTGGTGGTAGTAGCGCTCAATTAAATGCTTTGCAGCCGCTCGCTTCCTGTATCAGACATTCAAACAGGACAGCAAGGGGGATTAGTATGGTTCAATCACAAAATAAGTTCACACCAGTCCAGATACATGTCTACTTATCAAACCCAACCATTTTCATTTCCAACAACTGTCAAAATGTGACTGTTGTATGTGCATATGAAAAATTGGCTGCTGTTAAGATGACAAAGAAAGCGAGCAGTATGTATTCAATTCTCCAAGAGAATTATTCATTTAAAAGAAAAAGAAACATCTATAATGCAGCTGCTCATGCAAAATGCTTTTTTGCATGGACAAAACATATCATGCACTCATCTGTTACAATGTGCCATAAAAGAAAACATTCAATGCACATTTATGTTTACATATAGTAGATTTGACAATTTTTTATACAACATCACACAAAACATTAGGGCTTGATAGGTTAATCAACTGTCAGTATTTGTGACAATTTAAAATAATAGTTCAAATAAAATCAGTGACTCAAACCTCAATAAAAAAAATGTATAAATAATATATACACACTTACAGAAATCATAATGATGAATGTAAACAGTCATAATGGAAGTAAACAAACCCCATGTCATGCAAAAGCACACAATGCTGATGTCTTGTGCATCATTTTAAAAGTATATATAATAGGGCTGGGCGATAAAATCGGTATCCGTATTTATTGACCGTACACTATAGTCAATAATGATAAAAAATGTTGGTATGATATTTTGGTATGAAGGCTATAGTTTTATTAAGATGTGGCTGCTGAGTGGGTGGCTTGGAAGTAATGCCAATAAGCTTAAGGTGTAAGCTTGTCATTTCCAATGGAGGTGCGCGACTTGCACCACGCCCACATGTTGTTTGAGGGTTACTGTACCATTATTATTGACACCTTAAAGTTTGCTTTGATTGTTCAGCGTTTACACTTTACCTTTGCGCACATTTTGTAACATTTCATTTATTAAGTTTAAGAGTCTCTTTAACATATATGGTTATTTTATTATGAAGAAATCAGATATTTTGTTTAAATGTTTTTGACTGTTAAAAGAATTTGCCATAGTGGTGTTGGTAAATTAAAATAAAGTGGTTAAGTAAAAAAAAAATCCTAATATTCTTAAATGTATTGTTAAAAAATATTTAATAATAATCGATACCGAAAGATATGAAACATGATATCATGATCTTTTTTTTTTGCAATATCGCCCAGCCCTAATATATAACATTAATCGCTTGGCATAGTGTACTACCAAGTGAGTTACTCTATAATTATCTTTTCTTTTTAACTGAGGGATAAGCCATTGATGTGATTTTTTTTCAAACAATAACTACTATAATTGCCCCCAAATTAACCCCATTCAAAATTTGGGTAATGTCTTTCACCTGCTTATTAAATATAATTTTTAGCTGAAACTCTATTCCTTGGTCACTCATAAAACAAGTCAACAACCACTGAATCTTTAAAAAACTATGGCAGCATCCAAAAGTTTAGGTAGCAGACTGGATACCTCAATGCTTTATGGGAGAGTGAATCTGGAGGTGGCGTTTCTGCATAAAATCACCTTGTGAAACTAATTTCAGATAGACTTCTGAGACAGCATAACAATTTAACTAATAGCTTTGGTGAAAACAATACTAACATCTTGTTATCAAGATGTCAATCAGAAGTAGGTACCTCCCGAGACAGGAGGTGAAGCAAAATTAAGATTTGGACGTGCCTTGATGTTTTCCCACCTTAGAATGCTGTTGGATGCAGCCTAAATTAATACATGTGGCTGGCAATTGATTATTTTTGATTATTTAAGGTAATCAGTCTGTGCAAAAAACTGAGCATTCCTTATGGTCCTGGCAGTGTTACCAATATTCTCCGGGCATAGCTTTTTGTTGCATAATGACATATGTTTGGGTCAAACTGACACTATTTGTTTACAATGGAAGAGGCATGTGTTGTATTGCTCATAACAATGGTACATTATTATCTTTGATGCTGCAGTCATATTAAAAAATTATGATTTCCTTCATGTCTGTAATCTTAATCAGGAGGACTGACATTTCACACTGACTGACTGCCAATGTTTAATATGAAAATTAGTTTTTGTGTCGGGACATTTGTGCCCTAGACTGTACACTGAATATGTTCAGGAGTTTGTGCAGAGGCGGTGTATAAATTAATAATGTAATTTAGCATAAGCTGACATTAATGTATGATAAAGAGACAATTTTTCAGCTAAAAATCATCTTTAAAGTTCTACCAAAGAAATAGTCACCCACATTCTGAATATCTTGAGGGCAAGTAAATTTACAGTAAACTTCCATTATGGGTGAACTAACCCTTCAGGGAAAAGTTTAAGTCAAGTTAAAACAAAGACACTTACATTAGACTTGCTTAAAAGTTTCCAATATCACACTCTTCTACAGCTCTGAACTCAAAGAGACCCAAAGGTGGTCAGGTGGCAATCCTGCAGATGAACAGAAAACATCAATAACTTAATTTTTGCAGCACTGGGAATGATACCAGTGAAAGGGACATAAACAAACTACCACAATATTAACTACAATTAGTGAAAAAAACACTAGTAAACACAAACTTTTAGTGCACCACAGGGCAGAAATATCACCATGGCCAGCGTTTGAAAACCTAGCAAGCTGCCTAGCTAGACAGTATTTAATATCTAAAAATGCTGTCTAGGTAGTCAGCTCACTGTTTTTTGACACAGTGCGTGTTTCTGCAAAAAAGAACAGCGACGTAAACATAAACAGAGGGAAGCCCCAAACTAAAAACAAACCGTGTGCTTTCGCAACTGAAGCATCCTGTGTACCGGTAAACAGTCGTTTACCCGGAGCAAAAGCCGGAGAGGCCGCGGAGGGGCAGGCAGGGGGTATGACAGTGCACAAACAACTTCTGCTTTGCACACTCAAACACAGTGAATGCACTACAGATATCATTCAAAGAAACGAACACACCCCTAATAGTCATGAATAAAGTGCGCTGAAGATGGTGATGATCAGTGCATTTAAAGCAGAGCGGGAACTGCAGATCTTATAACCTTGCAGTAACTGTCATGGGGAGCAATGGCAGGAAAGAGCTGAGTAACTACTTAGCCTAGCTGCAGCTAACCACAGTTTAACATTTCAGAGACGCATGCGGATTTTACTTAACGCGTATTGTCGCGTATTCAAATCGAGTGAGTATTTAGGATATCGGGATTAACGGAATTTTCACTTGTTTACCAGAAAGCTCCGTCCCTCCCTCCCCGGAGCGGGTTAGCAGCGCGGCTAACTGGCCTAATAGCGCTTCTCGCAGTGCTCCAGGCGCGGTCGGAAAACCAAAAAAGCGCGATTAATGTTTTGACAGCTTACTTCTGGAGATGTTCTGGTGCTGACGAATGAATCTGATCTCTCAACATCACAATCGCTCCTAGTGCGGCGTGTATTCAACTCCAACCCCTCCACAAAATATTCGCGGCCATCTTGATCAACTGAGGCAAACACGGAGAGCGATCCCACAATGCACTGAGGCACGAGGACGACCATCAGTATAAAAACACGGCACAGCGCTTTGGCAGTCAATCAAGATCTGAACGTGTATCGAAATATGAGCACATTCATAACTGTATGCATGAGCTCAGATAATAAGTTTAAATCCTGGTAAAAAAGCATGAAGTTTTTATCTATACATAGATCTCCAACTAGAAACCGTTGTTATGTTAAGTTTCATCAGCAGAGGGCAGAATCCAAAAGCAAAAATTCAAGAAACCTGATTTCTATTATCTAAATGTAATTCCAGTACTTTTCTGACAAGTAGCAGAAGTTGAATAATCTCAGTGGTTCATTGTTTTGAGTCAGTTGACCTGAGAAATGGAGCGATTGATTCTGTTCAGTGGAAGTTAATGTGCCAGTAGGTGGTGAAATGATAGCTAGGCTATAACTGTAAAATAGTAATCATTTTTATTTTATGAGCATGAAGCGCTCAAATGGGTGTTTTGTGATTTTCCTAATCTGGGGAAAACAATGATTCTCTTTTGATATGTTTGTACTACAATATATCCAAAATAAGGGTGATATGGTGACTCAGTGGTTAACACTGTTGCCTCACAGCAAGAAGGTTGCTGGTTTGAGTCCCGACTGGGCCAGTAGGCATTTCTGTGTAGAGTTTGCATGTTCTCCTCATGGTCATGTGGGTTTCCTCTGGGTCCTCCGGTTTCCCCCACAGTCCAAAGATATGCACTATAGATGAATTGAATGAACTAAATTGGCTGTAGTGTATGTGTGGATTAATGTTTCCCAGTATACTGGGTTGCAGCTGGAAAAGCATTCGCTGTGTAAAACTTAATCTGGATAAGTTGGCGGTTTATTCCACTGTGGTGACCCATGATGAATAAAGGGACTTAAGACGAAGGAAAATGAATGAATGAATAAATGTATGCTAAATTACTCAAAATTAATAGAGGATGCTAGGCAGAGCATTACAGTTAACCAGCCTAGAAGTCATAAAAGCATGAACTAGCTTTTCTGCATCTGATATGGATAGCATACTTCATAACTTAGAGATATTTCTCTGATGAAAGAAAGCAGTATTTGTGACGTGGCAGATATGATTTAAAAAAGTTAAATTGCTGTCTAATATGACACCCAGATCGTTTATAGTAGAGCTAGTGCTAACTTTGTATCTCTCTAATTGTGGGTTGAGTTGTGAAAACCAGTGCGTACAGGATTTAGGCCCAATAAGTAAAAGTTCGGTTTTGTCTGAATTTAAGAGAAGAAAATTGTTGGTCATCCAGTCTTTAACATCTTTAATACACTCAGTTAGCTTAGACAGTTCAGACGTCTCATCAGACCTAGTTGAAATATATAATTGAGTATCATCTGCATAACAGTGAAAGCTGATCCCGTGTCTTCTAATAATGTCTCCCAGGGGTAGCATGTATATTGTAAACAGCAAAGGGCCTAAAACTGATCCTTGAGGCACCCCGTACTTTACTGGCCTGACTTGTGAATGCTGTCCATTAATATTTACAAACTGGTAACAGTCAGCTAAGTATGACTTAAACCATTGTAGAGCTTGTCCCTGGACACCTGTATACACCTGGATATTATGGTCAATGGTGTCAAATGCCGCACTGAGATCCAGTAGAACTAATAGCGAGATGCATCCTTGGTCAGCAGCTAAGAGTAGAATTGAATTGAATTTTGCAGCAATGCCATAATTACAACCACAACCGGACCAGTTCTTAAATAAAACGCTTCTTAAATAAAAAAAAAAAAATGTAATAAATTTCTTAGTGTGAAGAAAATTCTATGTTATTCATTCATTCATTCATTCATTCATTCATTCATTTTCTTTTCGACTCAGTCCCTTTACCAATATGGTGTGGCCACAGCAGATTGAACCATCAACCCATCCAGCACATTTTATGCAGCGGATGCCCTTTCTTGCAACCCATCACCAGGAAACATCCACACACACCCATTCACACACATACATATGGACAATTCAGCCTACCCAATTCACCTATACCACGTCTTTGGACTTGTGAGGGAAACCAGAGCACCCAAAGGAAACCCACGCAAACACAGGGAGAACATGCAAACTCCACACAGAAATGGCAACTGACACAGCCGAGGCTGGAACCAGCGACCTTCTTGCTGTGAGGCAACAGTGCTACCCACTGTGCCACCGTGTCACCCTATTCTATGTTATAAAAAAGCTTTATCCTCTGTAATATTTTAATAATTGTTATAATGTGTAATATATACTATGTAATAATCAATGTGTGCATCTACAATATTTAGATGTCAAACTATGCAGGAATTATTGCTGACCAGGCAGGCACCACTGCAATTTGTGGATTAATTACAAAAATTACCCATTGTGGAGATCAAAATTCATAATTTACATGTGTTTTAAATGTATGTTTCTGAGTATAAAGCATTCATGTGCAAGTAATGATTGCATTTGAAGCTTTTAAATAAAATAATTGTATATGATTTATATAACAAAGACTGTGAAGCTTAATTTTACATTTGATCATTCATTATATGTGACTGAACACCTATAAGACCAGACTGAAGACTAAAGGAGCGCCTGACTATGGAGCCTAAAGGCTGATTTTATTGTATACTAAATAAAAGCAACGGCACGGAATAGGAGGAACATTTTCATATTAAAAGGAGTTTTTGTAACCAATATCTGTTTCTATTTTTTTAGCTCAACAACACAAAACTTGATGACATGATCACCTCAGGTACACCTCATTTGCTTTATTCAGTGTTAAATGCTAATAATGTGAGTTTGAATGCCATTTCACATAGCATTTATTCCCATACTACTGAAAGCAGTAGCAACAGATTTACCTCAGATCTTGAAATAAAAATAGACAGTTTGAAACTGACACAGATCAGTGATTCAGCATCTACATTTAATAATGCTAAAGAGGTTTAATTTGTATTAATTAGATTATAAACCTCACCATTTCGTGATTGAGTGCATATTCTGGGCTTCTGAATGGCTGTATTTAAATTTCTGTCTGGTGCAAACAGCCAAATTGCTTATCACTGCAAATCTCGTGTGTGTTGTTAGGACACGGGGTTACAATGTAACCTGCTCACCTTATGTTTACGTTTGTAATATTTATTTGCTAATTAATAACCTCATGTGGAACTCTGAATCTGTGTCTTATTTCGGCGCTGCTACTGTCTACCGGAGGTCGCATTTCGGACACTGGTGCATGCATTTTCCAACAAGGCAACCCGGGTTGCTGAAATGGCTAAAGTGCCAGTGGGCAGGTAAAAACAAAACAAAAACAAAGACAGACGTTTCGCACGTAACAGACATTTTAAAGCAGAATAACTGACTTCAGCATTGTTTTTCAGATAAACAAAAATGTTCACTTGGCATGTTTCTTAAACATCTGTAAACATAGTATGGCATTTTTATGCCTTAGACGAGTCAAAAACTTACATACAGCACCTTTAAAGGTCATTCTTAGAACCATGATTCTTTAATATTAGAATCCACACATTTGGTTTATAAACATTCTGTTCGAGTGCCCACTGCAGTTACTGTATACTGTATCTGCTGCTTTAAATGGATTCTGATTGGCTGCCCAGAATGCTTGAAAAACATCAATACTGAACTTCATCGAAAGCAGTGTAAAAAATAGCAGTGATACAGCCTGAATAATGAAAGCACAAACTGAATAGCATTCTTTTTATTGGTTTCCAAGAAATTGCAGCGTGCTCCTGTATTGACAAGCTATCACATCACCAAACTGTATTCACATTTCACTAGTGTTTTACAGCTGCAACTGGAACTGTGAAAGACTTGATTACCATTTATTGATCTGATCTTTTGTCCTTTATCTAACACTTTAAAACAGCTTCATCAATTTGCTCAGACATGTGTTAAAAAGTTCTTTAAGAAAAATCATGAAGCATATGCCAAAAGTAATCACTGAACGTAAGCTTTGTGTGTGACTGAGAATATTTTAGTGTGAGCAATGCTAAAGTTGTTAGATCATGGGACATCTAACTCTTATCCAAAGCTATTCATCAGTGTAAAAAGCATGAACATCTCCCTTTAGATTACACATGCATCCTGCTGTGTATTTTGCTTATCTCATAGACCTGCGAAAAAAAGCACATTTATTTATTTTTGTCTGAAAGAGACAAGAGACATCCTGTAAATTGGCTCTTGTAGACTTGAATAATGGAAAAGGTGACTGTTTATGATGATGCAGCTGTGGAGAATGAGGATCTCATGAATATAGACAGCTGTTTAGCCTGCAGTGAACACGTTTTGAGATCCCACCCCACTCGTACAAATCTGCCGAAGCAATATGAGATGGAAAGACTGAAGTAATCGAACGAGTGCATCTGGTGTGCGGCATTTCTAGGGAGAACAAGAGAAAACTGTTTATATTTTTAACACACAGACTTTGCATATTTCCAGGAAACCAGCAATCCCATGAAATGTTTGCGTTAAAGATTTCAGAACACATTTTTCTACAATTATTATAATTTGTTATCTATAATAATACAAAACAATACTAATAAAACTAAAAGATAAACACTACATACTAAGTACATAATATACAGGGTGATTCAAAAAGAATACTATAACTTTGAAAATCCAGAACTCTGCAAAGAAAAGTTTAGCTCTCCTAAAAAAAAGGAGAGCTAAACTCTTTCTGTCGTCGATTTAAGGAAGCTCTAAAGTTTAAGTACTCTTCACATTGATTAATTACCCATGGTTCCATCATGTTTCTTTTATTAAGTACAAATTTTCAAAGTTGTGGTATTCTTTTTGAATCATCCAGTAGTACAGTTCAAAAATGTAATCTTAAGAATTTGTTTAGAAAAAAAATCTCTTCATCGTCACCAAGAGTGCATTACTTTAAAATCAAATACATTAAAAAATGGGGCGTTGCAGTGGCGCAGTGGGAAGAATGATCGCCTTACAGCAAAAAGGTTACTGGTTTGAGCCTTGATTGGGTCATTTGGCATTTCTGTGTGGAGTTTGCATGTTCTCCCTGTGTTCGCGTTGGTTTCCTCTTGGTGCTCCGGTTTCCCCCACAGTCCAAAGACATGCGGTATAGGTGAATTGGGTAAGCTAAAATGTCTGTAGTGTATGTGTGTGAATGAGTGTGTATGGATGTTTCCCAGTGATGGGTTGCAGCTGGAAGGGCATCCGCTGCGTAAAACATATGCTGGATAAGTTGGCGGTTCATTCCGCTCTGGCGACCCCAGATTAATAAAGGGACTAAGCTGAAAAGAAAATGAATGAATGAATAAATGACATTAAAAATGGTAACTAGATATTTCCACAATAATAGTTTTTTAATTAAATATACTTTAAAATATCATTAATTTCTTTTAAGCATGCTTGTGAACAGGTTGTAAGTTTAATATTTTTTTGAAAACCTAAACTATTTAATAATAATAATAATACATTTTATTTATAATGCGCTTTTCTAAAACCCAAAGCGCTACAACAACAGAAAAATCAAACATGAAATAAAATACAAGTATACATAAAAAAAGTTCTAGAATACAAACAGAATAATCAAGAATCTAAAAATGCAGCCTTAAAAAGATGAGTTTTTAGCGTCTTAAAACTAGCTAGTGTGGAAGCATTTCTTACAGAATAAGGGAGAGCATTCCATAATCTAGGTGCAGCAACAGAGAAAGCTCTCTTTCCCATTCATTTTAGTTTACTGGGTGGCTGTTGAAGAGTGAGAGTATCAGCAGACCACAGGGAACGAGGAGGTGTGTACTGAGAGACAATGTCACAGATATAGGAAGGAGCGGTACCATGTAGAGCTTTATATGCAAGTGTGAGGGTTTTCAAAATGATACGGGACTGAACTGGGAGCCAATGCAAGCTATAAAGCACACCAGTAATGTGCTGCCGTGGTGGTGTGTGTGAGAATGCGTGCTGCTGAATCTTGAATGTACTGTAGCTGTTAATTGATTAATTTGGCAGGTAAACCGACAAAGTGACAAATGCATGAATGAGTCTTTCAGCATTTAGAATCTAGAACATCTCTAGGGTTTACAGAGAATAGTCCGAAAAAGAGAAAATATCCAGTGAGCAGCAGTTCTGTGGATGCAAATGCCTTTTTGATGCCAGAGGTCAGAGGAGAATGGCCAGACTGGTTCAAGCTGATAGAAAGGCAACAGTAACTCAAATAACCGTTACGACCGAGGTATGCAGAAGAGCATCTCTGAATGCACGACATCAAACCTTGAGGTGGATGGGCTACAGCAGCAGAAGACCACACCGGGTGCCACCCCTGTCAGCTAAGAACTGGAAACTGAGGCTACAATTCCAACAGGCTCACCAAAATTGGACAATAGAAGATTGAAAAAACGTTGCCTGGTCTGATGAGTCTCGATTTCTGCTGCAACATTTGGATGACAGGGTCAGAATTTGACGTCAGTAACATGGATCCATCCTGCCTTGTATCAACGGTTCAGGCTGGTGGTAGTGTATTGGTGTGGGGGATAATTTCTTGGCACACTTTGGGCTTATTAGTGTCAATTGAGCATGGTGTCAATGCCACAGCTTGCCTGAGTATCGTTGCTGACCATGTCCATCCCTTTATGACCATGTCATAAAGTGTGAAACATCTCAGACTGCTTTCTTGAACATGGCAATGAGTTCACTGTACTCAAATGGCCTCCACATTCACCAGATCTCAAGTTTAATATGGGATGTAATGGAACATGGATTCAAAAAAAGCAGACAAATTTTCTTAGTGCAATATTGCAAACTTTTGAACTGCAAAAATGTGAATATATATTTCTGACATGTAGTAACTTCATGGCTTTGAGAATACATTGCCAGGTTCAACAGAGGAGGCAGCTTTTCACTCTCGGCCAGGTTGGCCACATCAAGCCAAAGCCCGTGGGAGAAAGATGGAGCCCCAAAAACCTTCAGGCCTTTTGTGAGATTAGAAAAGTGCCAAAGCCTTGGGAGACTTACTACACAACATAAACAAGCTCCCAGTAAAAGAGATGGTCTCACAAAAAATCATTTCATATGTTATATAAGGGTCCAGTTTAGCTGAAAGTTAAAAAAAAAAAAAACACACAAAAGCTTATCACACCACTGTTTTGCGCCACGACAGCCCATGGTTTACAACATGGTTAAGGATAAAGTGTTGGAAAGTAGGAGTAGGTTTTCTCTGTTTTAAATATAGCACAAAATGAATGGAATTTGTCATCAGTCTGTTTTGAAACTGTTGTTAAGAGTTCTGTCACAGCAAAATTGAGAGTGTTGAGTTATTTTTAACACTTCACCGGTGTATATATAATCGAAATATATGAAATATAACACTGGTCAGAGTTAGCATTTTTAAAAGTGTTAACAATTATACATTGGCTCAAGTGTTAAATATTTATTTCCTGTTTTATCAGTAATTATTCACATACTATATAAATGCAATGCAAACTATTCTACACTGTAAAAAATTATATGATCTTTTAGACCTGACAGCAGATGTTTTAACGCCATTGTAACTTATTAAACTAAATTAATTATGTTCTAACTTAATTTTAAAAGTTACGTAAGCTGTTTTTAAATCAGTTTAACATAATATAAGTTCAACTCATAAGGTTCATTTGATTCAGCTTAAAAATTTAAAGCAACCAGGATTTTTGTACAGTGTGATCATGCATTACAAAACATTAAAACTTAGAGCTTCAGAGCTAATTATTTGCATAATAAACCAATACAAATCAACATAGTTTCACATCTCATTTTTAATGAAACACTGAATGCCATGCATGTCGATGTGTTGGCATGTAAAGTGTTCACCCTTGTAGTAGACATACAGAAATATTTAGTTTTTAAAAAGTAATTAAAACACTGCCTAAAACAGAAGACAAGCATAAAGACATATTCACATTTTGTCCATATGCATTTGAATGTTACAAGATTTAATCATCAGCTTTCACAACAGCATCACACTCAGTTGCAATAGCTGAATGCATCACAATGCACATTTAAGAGCACTGTAACATTTAAGTTTTTCCAACTGCAATTTTTTTCTGTTTATTAAAATGTGCTGAAAATTTATATATTTTTGCCACTTGATTAGATTAGACTAGATTATGACTGAAAAAAGTGTTTGGAAATTTTGGGGAAAAAAGTTTTCATTGTATGCATTTTGTGTGAAAGCAACAACAAATGATTCAGTTTTCTCCGCATCTGTCTGTCTGATTATTTGAACAGTTTGTAAGCCGTGGCTTCAGTACTGTACAATGCTTATTAGCAGTAAAAAAAAAAAAAAAAAAAAAAAAAAACTAGACTCATAAAGTGTACCTATACTACTGTACATTTTAATAAGCACTTTATGAAAAACAATCTCAACAGGATGATTCATCTTTACACTGAAGAGAAAAATAAATAAGTGAACCACTATCCTTTATCCATTCATTTAATTTTCATTCCTGCAGCCTTTTCAAATACCAGAGGTCTAAAAAATTCATGACTCTCTACTACTATTTGATTTTTTGAAGCAATTTATAACAGAATGTTGGGGGAAAATTCTGATGATGTGGAGACAAAAACACAGAGATTCCTAAAGGACTCCACACAATGAATGACTCCATACCTTGAATGATTTCATTTGAAGGCGATAGAGACATTATAGCTCCCACAAACCAATAAACAAGCAGTAAGTGAATTGTCAGTGTGTGCGGGCTGCTCTCCTTTACCTCTTCATGTGTGCAAACAGCATCAATCTTCCACGCTGTACCCTTGAGCCACACATATAAAAGACTGAGAGCAAACTGGATTTGCAGCAAGTGTGATGGCCGAACAAATGGAAGTAAACACTGTAGTAAGAGATGAGTGGTTTTTCTATCAGTGTATCAAAAGATAAGATCTCTTATATTACGCAATGGAAAATGGAACATGATTTTTTTTCCCCACACATTATTGTACGCTGTAAAAAAATCTTGCTGCCTCAATTTTTTATTTATTTATTTATTTAAATGAACTTTTTAGTCATCTCAACTTACAACAATCAAACTGACTAAAACTATTAAGTCAAACTTTGTATAAATTATTTAAATAATTTAAAGCATCATAAAATTTGTTGTATTAGTTGTCTTGACTTTTTGACTTTACAGTGTACATTATTTTAAATTATTATTATTACTACTACTATTGTTATTGTCAAAATTATAATATAAAACAAATATAACATAATATTAACACATTTTAGTAAGATTGCGAGAAACTCAAGTTCTCATAACTTTCTCTCATGACTCAATTTTTATAGTAACTACAACTTAATTTGTTTAGTTCTCATAACTTAAATTTTCTAGTTGCCCCAAATTAATTTTCTAGTAACTACAACTTAAATATTCTATTTACCACAACTTAAAATTTCTAGTTGCCCCAATTTAATTATCTATTAACCATAGTTGCTGCAACATAATTTTTCTAGTACTCATAAATGAACTATTCATTAATTTATTTTCTTTTTGGCTTAGTCTCTTTATTAATCTGGGGTCGCCACAGCAGAATGAACCGCCAACTTATCCAGCATATGTTTTAGACAGCGGATGCCCTTTCAGCTGCAACCCATCACTGGGTAACACCTACTGTACACATTCTCATTCACACACATACACTACAGCCAATTTAGCTTACCCAATTCACCATGCATGTCTTTGGACTGTGGGGGAAACCGAAGTACGTGGAAACCCACGCAAACACGGGGAGAACATGCAAACTCCACACAGAAATACCAACTGACCCAGCCTAACCAGCGACATTCTTGCTGTGAGGTGACAACACACTTTATGACAAATACTAACAGTATTGTGAAAAATTGCAAAGGTTTTATAAAATTAAAATTTAAGGTTGATTATAAAATAACGCACTCGTGTATTGTCTGAGCTTCTAGAATTTGATCAGCTGTGTAGGATAAGATGGCGTGTAAGAGGCACAATATTACACCTTTAAAGGTGCATTAGAAAATTCTGACAGAAAACAGCCCAGTCTCACTGACCGCTCCAGAAATCTCCCTCAGGACTCAATCTTCCTCTCCTCGCCAACCTTACAATGCATAAAGAATATGTTTTCATTGACCTTTGGAAGAGAAAGAAGGTCTGGTTATATTTGTCATATAGCTGTCCCTTCTGCTCCTCGCTCCCTCTGACCTTTTCAGCAGGCCTGTTTAACAGGGTGATAAACGGCAGCATTACGAGCAATGTTGGACGCGGAAATCATTTTCAAATGATAAAGAGCAGATAGAAAGGGTGCTGAAGAATATTTTCTCTGTTTTCATAAGGACACTGCAGGTAAATGAGGGTAAGAAATGTATTAATTGTTAACCCCATATTTTCTCAGTTGATTGATTACACCACAAACACTTTTAAATCAGAAGTTTTCTAAAATTGTATGTTTAAATATAATTGATAAATTATTTCATAAAAATGGCTAATTTGCATAAATTTCCATACCAATAATAATAATAATAATTTAATAATAATAATAATGATAATAATAATCAGGCAAATTTTGTATGAACTTAACCCTCTGTAAAATATATAATTCTTATGAGATGAGAATCAGCACCTCCAAGTCAGACGTCATGGTGCTCCACCAGAAAAAGAGGGTTTGCCATCACCAGGATGTAGGAAAGTCCTTACCCCAGGTGGAGGAGTTTAAGTATCTTGGGGTCTTGTTTATGAGTGAGGGAAGGATGGAATGTGAGATTGACAAGCGGATTGGCGTAGTGGCAGCAGTAATGTGGTTGATGTACCGGTTTGTTGTGGTAAAGAAGGAGCTGAGCTGAAAGGCAAAGCTCTCGATTTACCGGTCAAAATACGTTTCTACTCTCACCTCTGGTCATGAGCTTTGGGTCATGACTGAAAGGACAGAATCTCGTATACAAGCAGCCGAAATGAGTTTTCTTTGCAGGGTGGCAGGGCACACTCTTATAGATAAAGTGAGGAGCTCTGTCACCCAGGAAGAGCTTTGAGTAGAGCCGCTGCTCCTCCACATTGAGGAAAATCAGCTGAGATGGCTCAGGCATCTGTTTCGAATGCCTTCTGGATGCCTACCTAGGGAGGCCTAGGGATATAATATAATATAATATAATATAATATAATATAATATAATATAATATAATATAATATAATATAATATAATATAATATAATATAATATAATATAATATAATATAATATAATATAATAATGGTAACACTTTTATATATGATTGTGGGGAAACTCGAATTCTCAGAACTTAATTTCTCTTGTTCTCATAGGCCCACACGGAATCTGCGCGCGTAGAATTCCGCAGATTTTTTTTCCGCAGAATTTCACATAAAACCTTTAGAATAAGGATATAAATGGTTGCTGAAGGGGAGATTTATGTCTCATTTAAAAAATAATAATTAAGACAAAACGTTTAAAATATGTAATTGAAATCTACAGGCTTTGGGTTGCAGCTGGAAAGGCGTCCGCTCTGTAAAACATATGCTGGATAAGTTGGCGGTTCATTCCGCTGTGGTGACCCCTGATAAATAAGGGACAAAGCTGAAGGAAAATGAATGAATTGACATCTATAAGCAAAAATTGATAAAGTGCCACTAAAGAAACATGTTAAAGTGTATTTTTAGATTATCTTTACATAAGACATAGTTGTTGTCCTCTGAAACCGTATACATATATGTACAGTAATTTACACATTTCATATCAGCTTGCTGTTCCTGTTTTGTTCTCTCATATTCACACTTTCACACAAAAAACAACCAAACTCTAAATGTCAATAGAAAGCGTTTAAAAGTGCCAGAGATTTATTTATTGGCATCCAGCTACTATTAGAGTAAGCATGCATCAACAGCAAAGTTTCCTTGTCCCTTTTTGTAAGAGAGCAAACACATTTCCTCAGGTTTACTGTTTTAAATCACCCAGTGCTTTTACTATCATTTAAATAGATTTCGTCTTCCACATATTCCTGCTTAGGTTATAAATGCTCCTTTTAAAATGACCAGTGGAAAGCATTTGCTTGAGTGATTGCAACAAAAAGACATTTTCTCCAGTCTCAGAACAGATAAACTCGTAGGCATAGTCATAATTCATTTGGGGAGATAATAAAATGTGCTTTATGGTGTTCTCAGCATCACTTAATTGATATTAGATACCTGAACATGACAAACTATGCATGAAGACTTAAAGCGACATCTGTTCTCACTTCATCTGCCAAAGCCTCATAACTAAATCACCTTGTCCTTCTCTTCATGTCAACAACAAACCAGAGTTCAAAAAGTTCTGGAAAGGTTCATTCAAAGTTATAAGCAAGTTGTCTCTTAGGAATGTTAACAGATTTTTTGATAATTCATGGAATGTTTTTTTCATAAAAATATTTTTGGAACAAAATCACTTGTTTCAGAAAGCACAAAGAACATTTTTAAAGTGATTTTTCCATAACATCTGCAAAATTATACAGCTGACCATTCCCTCAGAGTTTACACAATCAAAGCATATTAAAATCATATTCAGACAATCTCTAAATGTTCACATTTAAATTACATTAAATTACGTTTACATTTCAAAGCAAAAAGCATCACTCACATTTTATTTTGTAATTCCAAGTTGATTTCATTCCATTCTACTTTTTTTCTCTGAATTTACTTTCTTTTCTTTTTATTAATATTATGCAGACAGATATACAATTTTTCAGGTGACAAATTAAATACAAAAACAAAGTCAACAAAACATAGTCTACAATTTAGATAGCCAACATTATTTGTTTTTGTGTATGTGTAATTGAAACTGGGTGTGGGAGTGGAAATAGTCAATTCAATTTATGTTTATTTCTATAGCGCTTTTACAATGTAGATTGTGTCAAAGGAGCTTAACATAGAAGTTCTAGTAAATTGAAACTGTGTCAGTCCAGTTTTCAGAGATCAGTTCAGTGTGGTTTAATTTTCACTGCTGAAAGTCCAAACACTGAAGAGCAAATCCATCCATGCGCAGCTCCACAAGTCCCAAACTATGCAAGCCAGTGGCGAGGAACAAAACTTCATCAATTGACGAAAGTGAAGGAAAAAAAAACTTGAGAAAAACCAGGCTCTGTTGGGCACGACCATTTCTCCTCTGGCCAAACTTCTTGTGCAGAGCTACAGTCTAGGCGCTGGAGGCTGGAGAACACTGAAGGTCCATCGTGGAGAAGCTGCAGATTTGAATATGTCACTGGCGGGTATTCAGGCTGGCCCACGTCTGGCTGGCCCATATCTCAGTTCTAAACTTTAATCAGTATTGTAAGTTTATATCTTTTATTTTAAAGTTTATTCCTTGCAAATTTATCTCTTCATCTCGAATTTGTATCTCAAAATACTGAATCAAACAATTCTGAGTTTTGTCATTGAATTTCTTATTCCCTACATCTTTCTTTGAAATTGTAGTTGATATGTCCCATTTCAGACATTTTACAGTTTATATCTCAAGGTTTTAACATTTATTACGCCTTACATTCAAGTTCATTTCTAATTTTTGTATCTATAATGTGGGATTATTTCTCACAATTACATGTTTATTTCCTGCAGTTTTTATAAGTTTATATCTTGCAGTTCTCACAAGTTTTTAATCTCACAATTCTGAGTTTACAGATCTTACAGATCTATTTTTTTACAATTGCAAGATACAAGTCAGAGTTATGAGATACAAACTCACAATTATGAATTTCAATAGTCAGAATTATATAAACTCTTCCTTCTTTTAATTTTATTTTGCAGTATGACTTTTTATCTAGCAATTCTAAGTTTGTTCTCTAAATGTTTATAATAGAAAAAGAGGCTTTCTATACTCTGCTTTTCTTTTAATTTTCGAACATCGTAAAGCAATATGTGACCTCAGGCCTCAAAACCCAAAAAACGTTTGGAGATGGAGATTTGGAGATGATTTCAACCTCACTCTTATTCCCCCACTCTGAAATATTATCCACAATCCAGCTCCCAAACAACAGGACACTCTTTCCTTCCCACCACACATCACGAAAACCTCAAAACATTCAGCTTATTCTGGGTGTGCCTCACACAGGTGAGTAGGCTTGACAAACCACATGTAAAAAACACTCTTACATCTATCTGACACCTTAACAGACATTTGCACCAGACACCTTCTTAGAATCACCTCATATCTCTATAAAAACATTGTACATTTCTGAGTGTGCTTCACACAGGTGAGTGGGCTTGACAAAGCACCTGTAGAAACACTCTTTCTCCATTTGCTTAAGTCATGAATATGGAATACTTTCCGGGTCCAAGCTGCTACGAATTTATAGTTGAGAAAATATTAGTTTATGTCCACACATAAACTAAGTGAGTTTTATATAAAATCATAGTGTACACAACAGTCTCCAGACACCAATATTTTAACAATGTATAAAAAAATGCATCACTTTCTGGCCATCGGATATTAGGCATGGATATACAAATTGTGATTGTGGCTTTCGAAAGTATTACCTGCTTTGTAAACGTTTATTATTACCACTTGTTGAATCACCCCATACAGTTTGATAGAGCGCTTGGACCTGGAAGCTTCTTCGCGTGACGTCACACTTAACAAGCGAATATGCACCGGACACTTTACTTAAACTCCACCTTACAAGGACTCAATAAGGAAAACAATATTTATTAATTGTTAATGTTGCAGTTCCAATGCAATCTCACGGCAATTCGTAACTTTTTGATTTAGTGGCTAATTCGTATGAATTCGTACGATCTTATTCATACAAATTTGTACGATTTGCTCATCACCCAATGATGGTTGGGGTTAGGGGTGGGGTTAGGTGCCACGCCTCCTTTTTAAAATCTTACATTTTCGTACGACTGAACTCGTACGATTTCATACGAATTAGCCACTAAACTGACAAAACGTAAAATACTTACATTTCCTTGTGAGATCAGGCTGGCAGTTCTTGTTTTCAACAACATTAAATACCTCCTTTGCACAATATCTTGCACAATATTGTCATGTCTTTGTAAAAGTAGATAAGGTTATATATGGTTAGTTTATGTATAGAAAGTTTTCTGTCATGGTATGTAAGTTATGTATAGGTTTAAAATAACTTACGTCTTTTGTTATGTTCATATGTATTATGTTTATTTATATAGCACCATGGTCTTGTGAGACGTGACCTTTCATTCCATTCTATGTCCACACATGTAGAAATATGACAATACGCTAAAATTGACCACTTGAAATCTGAAAGCTGAACAAATAATTGCATTAATATATAT
>CAIGQZ010007154.1:11820514-11834887 GCA_903798205.1 Danio tinwini | reverse complement strand
GTGTTTTAGTAAGTTCATTCATTCATTCATTCATTTATTTAATAATTCATTCATATATTCCTTCATTCAAACATGGCATCAGAGGTGTAAGTGTTCAGTATGCATACAGTATGTGCTCATTGCTGGCTGCTTTCCTTCTCATCAGCTGTAGAATCTGGTTAAATGGCACTGATGAAGAAACACTCATCAATCAGCCTGAGCCTTTCTGTCTTAACAACTCATTTTAATCTTGGACCGGAGCCATCAAAGTCATTCTCTCAAAAGCCTAATGTGCAAACAACTTTGCTAAGATCAGCACAAGGCAGAATCAGACTCCGTGAGAGTTGATTCTTTATGTTTCCCTCGTCTGGGTGAATAAAGGGGAGAATCGGGTAAGAAGAGACACTATTCTAAAGTTGTCCTCTAGGCAAGGAGAAATGAGGTAAAACTAATGCATTTAATTATGTTGCAGGATGCCTGATATCAAATTAAATATGAAGATGTCGTCTATAAAACAAGCCTACGGGGTAAACTGTGCCAAGTGAAGGAGTTGGGAATACACTGAAAATTTATTTTTTGTGTTTTCTGCAAATGTTTTTCCCTTCAATATTTCAACTTTAATTTACTTGCCATTTGTTTGTAAGTTTTACTAGCTATTTCTGAGAGAAAATAAATACTATTTTCTCCTGTGAACAGTTATTTATTACATTAAAATGCAATAATGAACATTAATAATGATTGAGAAAATACAATTAATTATTATTAGCCCTTCAGTGAAAAGCTCACTCTTTTTCAAATGTTTCCCGAGTGCTGTTTGGTGGAGAGATTTTTTTTCATCACACCTTTAAATATAATAGTTAATGTAAATTTTTTTTTTGTTTTTAACATGATGACAGTATATTATATTTTTCTAGTTATTTTGCGAAATGGTAATAGTTTTCAGATTAAAGTGCAATTTCAAGGCTTAATTAGCTTAATTAGGCAAGTTATTGAACAACAGTGGTTTGTTAGCCATTAAAAAAATACTTCAGCAGTTTTTATGTGTTTAGTTTAATTTTCTTCCAGCAAAACAAACAAAAACAACAAAAAAGATGAAAAATATAATAGGACATACTATGAAAATTGTCCTCTGTTAAACATCACTTGTGATATATACTCACCGGCCACTTTATTAGGTACACCTGTCCAACTGCTGTTGTTAAAGCAAATTTCACATGGCAGCAACTCAATGCATTAAGGCATGTAGACATGGTCAAGATGATCTCTGAATGCGGAGATTATATCTAGATTAGATCGAAAGAAGATAGCCGCCTGGAGTGGTGGTGGTTTGTTGGGCTACACTGCTGCTTTTTGGCACCAGATTTACTTACTAATTCTGGTTGGAATTACATACATTTTTAAACAGTTTTATTCATATAGAAATGAAAATAACTCTCATCAATGGACAAAGTCAGTATTAACAAGCCAAGAAATGAGAGAAATAGGACATGGCTGCACATGGTTGAATTGTTTGCTGGACTTTGCAATTGCTCTCCTGCTTTACCCTTGGTTCAGCTTTGCTTTCCATCTATGTTTTTTTTTTGCCTTATATTTATTCCAAGAAGAAAATCAATCATCTTTTGGAGATAAACAAAGAAATTCCAACTCTCAATACTGGTTTTGGAGACAAAGGATGTGCTTGCACATGACTAAGTTGTTTGCAGATTTTTCAAGTGCTTATAAGGACTATGCATTTAAACTACTGCGCCTCAACTTAACGAACAAATATCAACAAAATCAACACCAAACTGGAAAACCAAACATCAATTTCTGTTACAAATGGTTTGTCTTCATCTGGCTACTTTGTTTGTGGTTTCTTTGTTTCCCTTTTGGTCATCCCTGCTGAAAAAAACTGCTTAAACCAGCCTAAGCTGGTTGGCTGGTTTTAGCTGGTCGACCAGCCTGGTTTTAGAGGGGTTTTGGCCATTTCCATGCTGGTTTCCAGCCATTTCCAGCCTGGTCTTAGCTGGTCAGGCTGGAAAATGACCAGTTTAAACCAGCTAAAACCAACTTGTTTTAAGCTGGACATAGCTGGTTTTGGCTGGTCAATCTGGTTTTAGCTGGTCACCTACCAGTTACCTACAAAACCCCTCTAAAACCAGGCTGGTTGACCAGCTAAAACCAGCCAACCATCTTAGGCTGGTTTAAGCTGGATTTTTCTGCAGGGATGGCCTGTGCCTGACTGAAGATGGAACATCAAGTTTGTCTGTTTATGCTTCACCTATATCTGGTACATCAAATTTGAAATATTATGGACATGGACATCATGTTATTTTTTTGTAACTTGCTGGCAATGTAATCAAGAACTCTACACTGAAAGCAAGGTCAAACAACACATAAAAGGCAAAAGGAAAGGTTATGCCTTGAAAGTTCTGTTCTTTCTGCTCTTGTTAAGGTGGTGGTATACAGCTAAACCCTGGCCCTTCAACTAGCATTCATTTGGGCTTGTCTGATGATATGCAGCCTGAACAATGATTACAGTGGGAACTGGTGAACTTACATAGTGTTGTGGTGGTGAGGCCTGTTCTGAGACAGAGCAGTGGCTCCTTTATGGAATTCAATCAGAACTTAGCAATTGCTGGAATGGCAGAAGTGGCAGAACAGCGATCCTCTCTTGGTATCTTTACATAAAATTGTGGAAAATGGCTTACAAAACCGTTACGCTATATGCTCTATGTACGCAACATCGGTTATCTTGGTATAACAATGTCAAGTGTATTGTCCCTGTTAAATAAACAAGCAAATAAAAAATAAATAAAAACAACATCGAACCTTGAGGTGGATGTGCTACAGCAGCAGAAGACCACACCGGGTGCCACTCCAGTCAGCTAAGAACAGGAAACTGAGGCTACAATTAGCACACCTCACCAAAACAGAAGATTGGAAAAACGTTGCCTGGTCTGATGAGTCTCGATTTCTGCTGCAACATTTGGATGGTAGAGTCAGAATTTGGCATCAACAACATGAAAGCATGGATCCATCCTGCCTTGTATCAACGGTTGAGGCTGCTGCTGGTGGTGTAATGGTGTGAGGGGATATTTTCTTGGCACACTTTGGGCCCATTCGTACCAATTGAGCATCGTGTCAATGCCACAACCTACCAGAGTATTGTTGCTGACCATGTCTATCCCTTTATGACCACAGTGTACCCCTCTTCTGATAGCTAGTTCCAGCAGGATAATGCGCCATGTCATAAAGTGTGAAAAATCTCAGCCTGGTTTCTTGAACATGACAATGACTCAAATGGCCTCCACAGTCATCAGATCTCAATCCAACAGGAACGTGGAACGGGAGATTTGCATCATAGATGTGCAGCCGATAAATCTGCAGCAACTGCGTGATGCTATCATGTCAATATGAACCAAAATCTCTGAGAATATTTCCAGTACCTTGTTGAATCTATATGCCACGAAGGATTAAGGCAGTTCTAAAGGCAAAAAGGGGTCCACTCCGGTACTAGTAAGGTGTACCTAATAAAGTGGCCGGTGAGTGTATTTGATAAAGAATTCAAATTTCACAATAATTATATATATTTAAAAATTTTGCAGTTTGGTGATGATTTTTCAACAATTTTTGTAGTATTCGTACTACTATTTATTGCATTTCAACTGCACTTCAACTACCCCATGAATATGAAATGAATAATTAATAATGATGTGCGGATCAATACTAAAATATCGATATCTTCGATACCAGCTTTGTATGTTTTAGAATCGATTATCTTATCAAAATATCGATATTTCAGTAATTTGGAGCAAATATGTAGTTTATTGAAAATAGAAATACAGCGGAAAGTAACCACAATTACCCTAGTTTATCTGAATAATACCAACTTAGTCGGAACTTCTTGTTCTTCCGCCTGCCAAGTCATGTGCGTAATATGGCAGTGTACAACTGCAGAGCACGCTAGCCATCCACTCAGTCCGCTGGCACATGTTCAGTTACGCTGTCGTTGGATATGGGTGACCGCAACCAAGTTATGTGTGGCACGTGTAACAAAACAGTGAGGTACCGTGGTAATACCACAAACCTAATCGAACATCTACGTATAAATCACAAGACAGAATGTGATAACGTCATGACTAGGCGGTCAGAGGAGGAGTAAAGGAGAGGCACAGGTGCTGCTAGGGCGAGACAGACATCGCTTTCAGAGTCCTTAGGTGCAGCAGGCAGGCACTATCCAGGTACAGAGGGAGAAAATGTAGCGATGCGGCTGTATTTTGGGGACTTGGGTTTTTGTGACTGATAAAACAACGGCAGCTTTAACTCTTAAAACTTTAATTCTTAAAATTAGTTTTTTGAACTTTAGTTATGAGATGAGTAATGAAGTAATTAAATGACCAAAATGTCTGCAATAGTTCAGCTTGGAGTAAAATGTGTCCCTGAGCTAATTATAAAAAAAATAATTAAAAGTGTGAATGTTTATTGTTTTATGTTAAGATGTTCAGGCAGGCGTTTTAAGATATACATGTTCATATGCTGTCAATAAATATGTAAGTTCCCTTTTTAATTCTTCATCAATAAACAAGAATAACCCGTAATATGTCTTGTATTCATTATGAAGTGACACTTTTAAGTAGCTACACTACTTGTTACTTTAATTTCCCAAACAGTCATTTTTGGGCAGTATCTGTATCGGATCGGTATCGCCGATGCTCGCCTTCATTTTACTTGGTATCGGATCGGATGGGAAACAAGTGGTATCGCACATCACTAATAATTAATTTATTGATTAATGTGCAGCCAAATAATTTACATTGGAGTCATTGTGTGTCAACTCAAATTAACTCTTAAATTACTCAATCATACATTCTACATATCTCTTTTAACAGAAACAAGTTTGTTCATTGGACATTATTTAAACATTCGTCACATTTGGTTTTCAACCATTAAAGATGGATAAAATTCTACATTTGTACATTGAATTAACTCGTGCTTCATATATATCTGTGATTATACTATAAACAGCCTTCAAAATGAAGATTTACATAATATTTAGATTTATTCCACTAGATCCTTTTATCCAAAGTGACTTACAAGTGAGGATAAAAAAGGCACTTTAAATCATCAGAGGGCAGCAGTATATTAAAGCAATGACAAGTCTAAATTTGTTTCATTTGTCATTTTTAATTATTTAAAAACATTACAAAATGAAAGCATATTAAAAAATGACAAACATATTTTAGCATTTTTTGATTTGTTCTTCAAACATTGTTCATGTTCATACAAAAATATGTATGCAAAGTGACCAACATTCAGAGCCAGACAAGTCAATATATTTGTCCTGTTTACGAGGATAGCTTTCATGAAAATTATAAATCAATCAATCAATCAATCAAACAATCAATCAATCAGTCTCCTACTCTCAGATGAAAATTGTCATTTTAACTTCACTCATGGAGCAGCATGGTGGTTAGCACTGTCGGCTCACAGCAAGAAGGATGCTGGTTGGAGTACCAGCTGGGTCAGTTGGCTTTTCGGTGTGGAGTTTGCATGTTCTCACCATTTTGACATGGGTTTCCTCTGGGTGTCCCGGTTTCACCCACAGTCCAAAGACATGCGCTATAGGTGAATTGGATTAACTGAATTGGCCTTAGTGTATGAGTGCATGTGTAAATGAATGGGTGTTTCCCAGGACTGGGTAGTGGTTGGAAGGGCATCCACTCTCGTGCAACATGCTGGAATAGTGGTTCATCACTTTGCTGACCCCTAATAAATAAGGGGCTAAGCTAAAGGAAAATGAATGAATGAATGAATAAATGAACTTCAGTCTAAAAAAGTTCAAAAACATTCATGGCATTTAGGCCTTTTTCACTATTTATGCTTTTACTTTACCTCCTAAAGCAAAGTAAGACAAAATCAAGACAAAATACAAGATTTGCTGTAAGGAATTTCTGAAACTTTTGACAGAGACTGATCCACTGGCATTTCAACAGGATTTATGATTGATATTTTCAGAGTGAATAAATTGTGAATGTGCCAACACAGAATTTGACTTTCAAAAACAAAACCTACATTGACTGACATTCCCTGATATTCATGAGCTGCAATATTTGTGCAGAAATACATCTGGTGTATCCAAACCATATACCACCAACGCCATAGATAATTCTTATTCATTCAATGTATTTTACAATCCGAAGTTCTGAACTTTGTTTATCATCTAACACAAGCACTCCGAGAAGAACATAACTGACTTGCCTCTGACTCTGAAATAGATTTTATTTATTTATTTATTCGATAACGTATGCTGTCGTCTCACTGATGTACGCAGTTCGCATGCGGCCTTGAGAGTGTCATTATTCTGTAATTGTGTTGAATTGGAAATGGAGTCGTGCATTCACTGCGCCATTTGCTTTCAGACTGCTGTCATTTGTATTTGTGGCCGAAAGACTGTAGACTCTAAATCAAAGGCAGAAATCATAAGATTTGAGTTATATATGGCAGAAGCAGGGAACTGCTCAACCCTGATGCGAGCTTCAGCTCATACACATGCTCAAAGACAGATATCGGCATCAAAAAAGAAGCAGACTAACAGCATGCTGCATTAAATCACACACAGATGAATTATTGCTGACCGCTGCTGTGATCTGTGACCACAGCTGAATTTATAGAGAACAAAATGAAAAGATATGGAGCGCTCAGTTGAATGCGGAGTGCTTGAAGAGTGAAGCGATGCCTTTGCATATTTGATCAAACTGCAGATGGCTGGAGTTTCTGCTATTACTCGGATGAACACTGGGAGTCTCTGTAAACTCACTGATGCATCGGAAGGCATACATTCCTTTACTCTGAGTCTCAGTGTTATTGTGCTCCCCCCAAAAATGAATTTGTCTATGAAAAAATTCATTTGCGTAATTACATTTAGCTGTACTTATTTGTTTCGTTCTAGCTTATATATTGTTGGTTAATATTAAATAGAGCCTACTGCGTCTTTGGATATTGCTTATCCTTACCTAGCCTACTTTATGTAAAATGTGACTGGTATAAAGAGATAGGAATATAATTATGTATCATTAATGAAATGTTAACACTTTAAAATAATGGGTAATAGTATTTATCTAGTATTTATCTATTCATCTTTGTTCATGGAAACAAAGTAGTTTTTTTGTTAGTTGTTAGCTTACGGTGCATTACTAATGCTAACAAGCACAACTTTGGACTTTATTAGCTAAGTATGAATATTTTTTTAAAGCATTTATTAATCATAGTTCAAAGTTAACTATATGCATTATTAAAATCCAAAGTTGGGTTTGTTAATGCACCATAAGTTAATATGAACCAACATGAACTAATGTTATTTATTTTAAATAACATTAACTAATGTTAACAAAAAAAAAAAAAAAAACTGATGATATAAACTAGCTAATTATTGAATGAAAATTTAAAATAAAATTTTTTCTATAAAAATATAAAATAAACTAGGCAACGCAGTGGCACAGTAGGTTCTGTTGCCTCACAGCAAGAAGGTCACTGGTTCGAGCCTCGGCTGGGTCAGTTGGCGTTTCTGTGTGGAGTTTGCATGTTCTCCCTGCGTTCGCGTGTGTTTCCTCCGGGTGCTCCGGTTTCCCCCACAGTCCAAAGACATGCAGTACAGGTGAATTGGGTAAACTAAATTGACCGTAGTGTATGAGTGTGAATGAGTGTGTATAGATGTTTGCCAGAGATGGGTTTCAGCTGAAAGGGCATCCTCTGCGTAAAACGTGCTGGATAATTTGGCAATTCATTCCGCTGTGGCGACCCCGGATTAATAAAGGGACTGAAAAGAAAAGGAATGAATGAATGAATAAAATAAATTATTATTTTTTTTAAATACACTACCTGATAAAAGTCTTGCCGCCTATCCAAGTTTTTGGAACAATAAATAATAATTTGACTTCTAGGTGATCATTTGGTATCAGAAGTGGCTTATATGAAAGGCAAAGGCCTCTAGATTATGCTTATTTTACCAAAATAAAATATGATCATGCCTTGATTTTTAATGATTTTAATTAGGACACTAAGGTCTGACTTTGCTTAGACTAAAGTCTTGTCACTTAACAGAAATAATGTGCAGTATAGAATATAAAGTCATGGTGCAGTGGAAAAATAATTAATATTGTGTATGACTCCCATGATCTTGGAGGACTGCATCTATACATCTCTGCAATGACTTAAATAACTTATTAATAAAGTCATCTGGAATGACAAAGAAATCGTTCTTGCAGGACTCCCAGAGTTCATCAAGATTCTTTGAATTCATCTTCAATGCCTCCTCCTTCATCTTACTCCACACATGCTTAATAATGTTCATGTCTGGTGACTGGGCTGGCTAATCCTGGAGCACCTTGACCTTCTTTGCTTCGAGGAACTTTGATGTGGAGGCTGAAGTATGAGAGCTATCCTGCTGAAGAATTTGCCCTCTCCTGTGGTGTGTAATGTAATGGGCAGCACAAATGTCTTGATACCTCAGGCTGTTGATGCCATCCACTCTGCAGATCTCTCGCATGCCCCAATACTGAATGTAACCTCAAACCATGATTTTTTCTTCACCAAACTTGACTGATTTCTGTAAGAATCTTGGGTCCATGCGGGTTTCAATTGGTCTTCTGCAGTATTTGTGATGATTGGGATGCAGTTCAACAGATGATTCATCAGAAAAATGTACATTCTGCCACTTTTCCAAATGATCAAGAAGTCAAGTTATTATTTGTTGCTCTTACAACTGAGATCAACAACAAGACTTTTGTTAGGTAGTGTAAATAAAGAAAAAAAGAAAGAAAAAAAGAAAGAAAGAAAAGAAAAAAAAGAAAGGATATAATACTGAATTAAATACCTGAAATATTAGACATGAAATATTTACAGTTTGGTACATTTACTAAGCCATCTAATATAAAATGAGCAAGCAAATGTGGGCATAGTCTGTAAAAAACAAAAAACCCATGGGTCTTAAGGGGAAAAAAAAGCAGATGCTTACCTGGAGACAAACTGCCAGCAAATGCAACGGTACAGTACATTTTATACACCGTTAGTACATGATCTGTCCTTGAAAACATTGATTCAAACAGCATATGAGGAATGCAGTGTGCAATGAATGTGAAGCGTTCTCAGTGCTGTTTTACGAAACAATAAATATTTGATAGATAAAGCATGTGCAAGCAGCAGGGTCCAAGTTGAAAATTATATATATTTTTGACAAATGTGACAAAGCAGGATACAGTCCATGGTCTAATGGTGAGAAATTTAATCGTACTCTATAGCTTTACAGACAAAAACCAGCACCCACATATACCCTGTTCTGATTACAGTTGACATACAGCTTCAGAGAAGCACTTACATGCTCACCAGCCATAAACCTGTTTCATTGTTTGTTTTATTTGTTGTTTATTTTAATAGTGACATGGACCATGTCCTGTGTCCCCTTGTTGATGACATAATAAACCATCGATATTCAGTTATGTTTTTATAGGAAACAGGGTAATGCCAAAGACACTAAAATATACACAGAATAGAACAGCGTAATAGTAACCCTAAAATGTATTTAGTATGATAAAACAGTGCTGCCTCTTCTTAATGTAATCACAATTAAGAACTGGAAGTGGTGGACTGTGACATAATAAAAGCTCTGCTGCTTTCCTGCTGCATCTGGCTTATTTTGCTTTGACAGCTTTCAGATTTACTCTGCTTCAAATCAACATGATAATAATTGCTGTATAACAATGAATAATAGTGATGACAACTGACAAATCCCATGATTCCACACAGTCACAGAGTCATCAGATGCTTTTGTTTGTTTTGAATATGTGCCCTCTAGTGGCAAAACTGACATACTGCGCGCCTTTAAGAGCTTTGGAATAAACTGTCATTCTTACTGAGGTGTTTTTACCAACCATTTGACTGTAGTTTATGGCAGTGAGTGCTGTGGTTGCTTTAGTTTTTTGCATCCCAGAGTAAACAGAATGTAAGAAAATTTGATAAAACCATAGTTGTATTAATATATTTCACTACAAATATCACATAAAACATAATCTAAACTGGACAAAGATAAAAAGGCTGTTCTTTCAGATAAATTTGCAACAAGAAAAAGTTGTTATAATCTATCAGTCTCTGATTTGGGCTAAAGGTTTTTTTTTTGGGGACAATGAGATA
Organism: Danio tinwini; assembly: GCA_903798205.1. Lineage (NCBI taxonomy): Eukaryota > Metazoa > Chordata > Actinopteri > Cypriniformes > Danionidae > Danio > Danio tinwini. Next base: position 11,824,741 of record CAIGQZ010007154.1, on the reverse strand, counting down.
TCTTCTTTATTATATAATATATTACTGTATTTATTCTGAGTTTAACTTGGCTTAAGGGAGTTTTTTTGGTCCCTTATTTATTAGGCTGAAATGGTTGCTATGTTGTGTACATCAGACGCACATAACAAGCATTCAACTATGGAGCCAGATCAGTCTCTAAAATAATATATTTACTAAGTCATACATCCACAACACAATTCACATTTACAAAATCCAATTTGTAAGTTCAAAACATGATTTATAAATAGACAAATCCAATTCGAAAATTAAAAACACGATTCAAAAATACACAAATCCTATTTGTAAATTCAAATCACAACTCAAAACTACACAAATCCAATTTGAAAATTCTAAATATGATTAACAAATAGACAAATCCAATTCGTACATTCAAATCCCGATTCATAAATAGACAAATCCGATTTGTAAATTCAAAACACAATCCAAAAATACACAAATTCAACTCAAAAATTCAAAACACGATTCAAAAATACCCAAATGCAATTCGTAAATTCAAAACACGATTCATAAGTACACAAATCCAATTAATTTGAAAAAATATTTATGATTTTTACTTTACAAATTGTGTGTTGTATTTAAGGATTGTGTTTACAAATTGGATTTTGTAAATGTGAATTATGTATGTAAATGTATTATTTTTGAGACTAATCTGGCTCCATATTTGACAGCGGCTGAAATTCAGGAATTGGAGTTTATAAATTAACAATGAGACGTATGTAAAAAAAATCCTCTTCATAAAACATAAGTTAACCCTGCAGTGTATGGGTTAGTTTAACAATGAATTCATGTGCTTTTTGGAAGCTTCAAAATAAAAGTCACCATCCAACACCATTATCCAGCAGGATAACTAGGCCTACTTCAACTGAGTTTGAGTTGACTGACACAGAAGATACTTTGAGGGTGTGTAAATTCTCATTTTTGGGTGAACTATTCCTCTTTAAGTGCTTTTTAAAAAGCGGGACAGACCTCAATACAGCAGAGCATCTTCGGGATGTGCTAGAATGGGACATTCACATCATTGTCTACATATAACTATTAGTGATAAAATATTGTACACTAGGTCTGTTACTCATTCATGCAATAAGCTGATGTGACAGGTTTTAATGGATGTCTGTACTGGAGACACACACTGATGTATCTTGGCTGATTTAGTGTATAAGGACACACACACATCAGTAGCACAAACCTTTCAAAATACTGCTTTCATGTATTATTTACTGAAAATGTCCAACACCCGTCACACAACCTGAAGCTCTGACCGAACACACTCAGAATGCACATTAAACACTAAAAAGCCGACTGTTTCTCATTAATATTCATGAGGCTGCCCATCATGCCCTACCCCCAGTGTTAATAAAGGTTGCTGAACAGGTTGCGGATATATGAGCAGCACTCCTGATAATCAAGTGAATTACAGAAACGTGCCACAGTAACAGCATGTGTGTGTGTGGTGAAGAACAAACAGGTAATTAAGAGAGTGTCAGTGTGTGTGTCATGATCTTATTAAGACCTTGCCTTCCACATACCTGAGGCAGGCTGTCACTCAGCGGGTGTCCATCTCGTTTATTTAATTGCCATCTCATTTTAAGCTTAAAAACATACCCATTGTCACGTTCCATGAAAGGTCTTTAAGAGTATGAACTCACACACTGAAGTTAAAAATAAAGTGAATAGTCTTTAGTAGACAGAACATTAAAGTGCCTTTTTAGGCGATTTTAAAAGTTTCAGATTGTGTCAGAATATAGGTTTACATGCATTTAAGGTTAGCAGTGATTTTCTCATAATATACAGCTGAAGACAAAATTACCCACATAGCAAAAATTATCCGCCCCAGATCTGGCCCACACAATCAGCTTTTGCTTGGCTCACATGCCACAATGAAATATGGTACATGATTGGACCAATTGGCTTCCATACAAGGGCCAAACATGGACCATATCTGGGCCTGAACTGGGCCCAGATACATCACGACTGCAATGCATTTGATAAACCCATGAAGCATTTTGCTTTATGGCAATGCTTTTTCTCGAAGCAACTTAATTGGTAGAATTTATTTCTTTACTCAAAAATAATATAAATGTATTTTAAAAAAGTGGGTCAAGATAGGCCAACCTTATGTGGCCCACATATAAATCTTTAACATCTGGGCAAATACTACATTTGCTTTTTAGCCCAAGTCTTGTGTGCTGCCTTAAAGATGGTGCCACCTCTGCGAAACCCAGGCCATGTTTGGCCCACATGCTGTATGCCAGTGCCAGACGAATGCCTGCTGTGCCAACTTTATGCCAAATCTGGGCCAGAATGTTTTGCTACCTGGGTATTAGTGTTAATTAATAGTTGTTGTCCATTGACATCCCTAATTAACCTATCTTGCTTAGTTAACTTAATTAACCTATAGTTAAGGGTTAGCTGAATACTCGCATCTGGTAAAATAACTAGTAAAATATAATGTACAGTCATCATGGTAAAGTGCCCTTTTAGGTGATATAAGAATATAAGTTTACATGCATTTAAGATTACACTACCTGACAAAAGTCTTCTGGTCAATCCCAGTTGTAAGAGCAACAAATAATAACTTGACTTCTTGTTGATCATTTGGAAAAGTGGCAGAATGTCGATTTTTTCCAGTGAATCATCTGTTGACATCTGTTGAATGACTTGCCTAATTATCTTAACTTGCCTAATTAACTTAGTTAAGCCTTTAAGTCACATTTTAAGCTGAATGTATATTGCAAAATACCTAAAATATAACATACTGCCATCATGGCAAAGACAAAATAAAGTAGTTGTTAGAATTTATTTATTAAACTGGTTATGTTTATATGTAGTGAAAAAAATCACCTCTCCCACTAAATAGCACTTGGAAAACATTTGAAAAAGACTTCTGATTTTACAAGAGGGCTAATAATTTATATAATCATATCTACAAAGCAGGCAACATGGTGGCTCAATGGTTAGCACTGTTGCCTCACAGCAAAAAGCTCACTGAATCGAGTCCTGGCTGGGCCAGTTGGCATTTCTGTGTGGAGTTTGCATGTTCTCCCCATGTTCGCATGGATTTCCTTCAGGTGCTCCAGTTTCCCCCACAGCCCAAAGACATGCGCTATAGGTGAATTGAATAAACTAAATTGGCCGTACACTGCAAACAATGCTTTTCTTACTTAGATTTATTATCCTGTTTCTAGTGCAAATATCTAAAAATTCTTAAATCAAGAAGCATTTTCTAGACAAGCAAAACCTATTGTCTTGTTTTGAGAAATAATATGCCAAAATGAAGTGAGTTTTTTCTTAAAACAAGCAAAATAATCTTGTTTTTCCTTTGGACATAAGATTATTTTGCTTACCCCATTGGCAGATTATTTAGCTTGTTTTAAGGAAAAACTCACTTCATTTTGGCATATTATTTCTTAAATCATTGCTTGTCCAGAAAATGCTTCTTGATTTAATTTTTTTTTACATATTTGGACTAGAAACAAGATAAAAAATCTAAGAAAGAAAAGCATTTTTTTTGCAGTGTAGTGTATGTGTGTGAACGAGAGTGTATGGGTGTTTCCTAGTACTGGGTTCCAACTGGAAGGGCATCCGCTGTGTAAAACATATGCTAGATAAGTTGGTGGTTCATTCTGCTGTGGTGAGTCCCTGATGAATAAAGGGACTAAGCCGAAAGAAAATGAATGAATATCCACAAAGCATTAACCTACTTATTTTTAAACCTACTTTTATCTAATAATATTTGAAGGCATTTGCGTATCTGTATATTCTGATGATATGCACATTTGTGTGAGATCATACTCAAGTATTTCATTGTACAAGTTAGCCTGTGCTTAAGAAGGTATTGGTCTGTGAGCTGATGCAGTAAAGATAGCAGACTGGCTTTAGCAGGTTTTACTAATTAATCAATAAACTGAATCCTCATGAAATGCAGAGAAACCTTTCTAGTGTTGTACCTGGTTAATAAAGTGAAACTGTGACCACACATGAGCTCTTTCTACAGGCAGCCTGAAGAGAAAGTGTGAAGACAGAGACACACACACACACTGCTGCACTGGCTTGTTTTACAGGGCTGCATAAAAAAAGTGAAGATTCACACCTGTAAAAGAGATGAAGAATGAATCACGCTGCATTCAAATCTCACACTTCATACCCTCTGTTACTTCCAGAACAGAGGAACTCAAACACTGCTCCTGCTTTCTGACAGACAAAATA
>CAIGQZ010007154.1:11776069-11812292 GCA_903798205.1 Danio tinwini | reverse complement strand
ATCCATCTGAATGGTATGCAGAGGTGTGGAAAAAGTGAAAAAAGACAAAAGCATGGCTGAAAAAAAAAACTAAATGAAGAATTTGGTGTGGCCTAGCCAAAGTCCTGACCCGAATTCTAGACGCTAGCGTATGACCTTAAAAAGGTGGTTCACATGGTGTTATCTTTGACTAATATTTACATTAGTTTGATGATCTGATATATATATATAGATCTGTAAAGGGGCATACACTTTTTCACACCACTGTATACATCACATCATTCACATGTTCTGGTTTTCTAAGTTTATTTTTCTATGTCAACATTGTTCATCCCAACATTTATGTCTTTTACAGCTTAAAGTGACTAAAGATGTCATTTTCTTACCTGGGGATACTCATTTCGAGGTCCTTAGAGATTATGCAGCGCCATTGATGCAATCCAAGACCTGTGAAGATATGATACCAAGGTATCCATAATCCTGGATCAGGCCGTATTGTGAGCTGATGCTGTGGTGGTCATGGAGGAATGGAGTGCATGAGACTGAATTCTGAGACCTGACGTCCCGCCGGTGCCCTATTCACACCTGCAGCTTCTCCAGCCTCTGGTGCCTCGACTGCAGCTCCACATAGGAAGTTTTGTCAATTGGTGAATTTTTTTTTTTTCCTCGCCACTGGCTTGCTCGGAATGGGACTTGTGAAGTTGCGTTTCAGTGCATTTGCTCTTCAGTGTTTGAACTTTCAGTAGTGAAATTTAAACCACACTGAACTGAACTATACTGAACTTCAACTCTGGAATCTAGACTTTACTAGAACTATGTTAATCTGCTTTGACACAATTTACACTGGAAAAAGCGTTGACCATGAATTGGGGCTGCACGATGGCGAAGTAAGTAGCATGTTCGCCTCACAGCAAGAAGGTCGCTGGTTCGAGCCTTGGCTGGGTCAGTTGGCGTTTCTGTGTGGAGTTTGCATGTTCTCCCCGTGTTGGTGTGGGTTTTCTCCGTGTGCTCCGGTTTCCCCCACAGCCCAAAGACGTGGTATCAGTGAATTGGTTAGGCTGAATTGTTCGTAGTGTGTGTGAGAATGAGTGTATATGAATGTTTCCCAGTGATGGGTTGCAGCTGGAAGGGCATTCGCTTTGTAAAACATATGCTGGATTAGTTGGCGGTTCATTCCCAGAAAGGGACTAAGCCAAAAAGAAAATGAATGAGTGAATGGCCATGTATTGAATTGAATTGCTATAATGCATGCGTAATGTCTTATAAACTGCGTTAAAATGTGTCGCATTATGAATCACTGTAACGAAAGTAATAATACATACTAAAAATGTAATTTGATCTATCTGAATTCTCATAGTATACAGGGATGGGAAAAAAGCCTAAGGATTGGCTGAAGAAAACAAAATGAAAAATTTGGCGTGGCCAAAAGTCCTGATCTCAATCCTAATAAGATGCTGTGGCATGACCCTAAAAAGGTTGTTCACATTGTGTTATCTTTGCTAACATGGTCTTTTACAGCTTAAAGTGACCAAATATGTCTTGTTCTGTAGACTATCGAAAAAAATAGCTTAAAGGGACTAATAATTTTGACCTTTGAATTAAAAACTGCTTTTATTCTAGCTGAAATAAAACAAATAAGACTTTTTCCAGAAGAAAAAAAAATTCAGACATACTGTGAAAATGTCCTTGCTATGTTGTTGTGTCTGTGTTTGAGAAAAAAAATCAAAGGGGGGCTAATAATTCAGGCTTCAACTGTATATATCTGTACTAGGGCAAACACTTTCACACCACTGTATACATCACATCATTCACGTTTTGGTTTTCTATGTTTTTTTTTATCTCAATATTGTTTATCCCAACATTGTTATGGTCTTTTACAACGTAAAGTTACTGTATACATGTAAAAGCATTACAATATGTCCATTATATGGTAACACTTTATTATGAAAAACAATTGTGACCCTGGACAATGAAACTTTCTATTTATGTTGTCTATATTGGTAGCAAAAAACTAAATTACACTTTTTTTTTTGGTCAAGTTAGAATGTGGGTCAGTTGGCGTTTCTGTGTGGAGTTTGCATGTTCTCCCTGCGTTCACGTGGGTTTTCTCCGGGTGCTCCGGTTTCCCCCCACAAGTCCAAAGACATGCACTATAGGTGAATTGGGTAAGCTAACCTGTCCGTAGTGTATCCGTGAATGAGTGTGTATGGGTGTTTCACAGTGATGGGTTGCAGCTGGAAAGGCATCCGCTGCGTAAAACATATGCTGGATAAGTTGCCGGTTCATTCCACTGTGCCGACCCAAGATTAATAAAGGGACTAAGCCAAAAAGAAAATGAACGAATGAAGTTAGGATGGATCTGTAATACGGGTGGTCCCATCTGTAGTTAAAACAATGCACCTAAGAAATGCTGTTCTGTAACAGCTTTTGTCCTAAATGTGGTCCTAACGGAAAATATCATGGTTGGATAAGATTTTAAAGTTAGTATCTTTCTGTAATATGCCGATGCCTAACATTTTTTTATTCTACAATTAAATGACTCTTTAAAAATGTAAAAAGAAAAGAAAAAGTGAGAGCAAAAACAACCAACTTTAACAATTTATTTCAGTTTTCTGACACAATATGCTGTTCTTGCCAAGGAACAAACAAAGAATGAGTGAACAGTTCTTCCCCCCCCCCCCCCCCCCAAATGTCACAGAATCACTTTTACAAGAGTGTTTTCATGAAGGGCCGGCAATGTAGTGAGTCTACTGAACTCCTGTATGATTAAACACCAATAACAGTACAATGAGACAGAGTTATGGCGGTGACAGTAACAAACATCATTCTGAGTGTGAACAGTCCACCCAATGGTTGAACATGTGCGATGAGAATCGGTGAAGGACGGCATTCCTGCTGGTGATCTGCCCTGAAGTGAAGGAAAGGCTCTGGAATGCAGCTGTGAATGGATTTTATTACAGCATGTGATGCTTGGCCAAGAACTTGACAGACCTGAAACCTGTGATCCAAGTACTGGCACATTCCAATCCAAAAACAACAAATAAACAGAACATGGAAAGTAAAAAAACACAGCATAATCTCTATAAATTCCTTTAAAAAAATCCAAATTGATATTTATTAAACATCATTGATTGATAGAACTCGGAATAACTTTACATATACTGCACGTATAGAAAATTCACTGTATGTATTGCCGTCTACATAATGTGTTCTCCAGTGTTAAGGCACGTAACATATATTCCACATTGTATAAAATGGTTTTCTTGCATATTCGCACTCATCCACTATCAAATCTATGAAAATAAAAACCAGGATGCCATAAAAAATATTGCTTAATAAAGCGACAAACGTTGAACCTGAGCTGCACGGAAGAAAAACTGAAGGGGCAAAGTACTCGTGTGCTTCATAATAGCTTCTTTAGTGTTGAAGTATAGTTCGTGTACACATAAACACGGTCAGTCATTTTATCTCGATTACACCCAGTTTAATACTGAATCCACCTCTATATAAACTCTACCATCTTTTCATATCAACCCTCCAGCAACAAAAAAAAAAAAAAAAGCAAACATGAGGTTCGTGTGTTTATGAACGACACAAAAGTACAATTGAGGAGCTTTCAAAAGCATCACCCCTAGTTTTTTTTGGTCCAAGCACATTCCATAACGAACACAACAGATCTCATAATCCTCCTGGTCGGCTGTTCATAAATCAGCGGTTTTGCCCAAATGAGATTGCGAACGAACAGATTGGCGAGGCCTTGAGGTCATGCGAGCACAGCATGACAAATCATCTCATAAAAACTATTTTAGCATCTCTCTAGGGGACTCCGTTACACACCACACACCCCTGACATTTGCTGAATCGTGAAATAATCTCTTGCGTAACAAAAGAATAAACACCCCATGTGCTCATCTAAACTGTCTATTGCACAGACTACAGGTTTTAAGTGACGAGAAGGTACACTGTCACAGTCTAGACTGCTAATTATCTTAGTGTAGACTGATTAAAATGGAATGTTTTCGTGAACGTTTGCTTGTGTTCCTGAGGCCGAGATTCCTGTACTAAAAAAAAAACAACAGGACCAATTTGGATACAGGAGCCGAGGGTAGAAAGGCACTTAAATGAAAAGCTCAGCTGAATAATGACAACTCTGTCATCATTTATACACCCTCATGACATTCCAAACGATTTTCTGTTAGAAGCAATTAATGTTGATGGCAATCAAAAAAAGAGAGAAACAAATACAACGATACATATTTTTGCATCAAACAGAAAGCCAAAAATGATTTGGAATATCAAAAGAGTTAATAAGAGAGTTAATAAATGACTCAAAAATGAAAATTTGCTATTCATTTTTTTCTTGGGCCTAAGATGTAGGTAATTTTGCTTTCACTGCAGAGCAAGAATTATGGCTGAAAATGGTTGCTGTTGATTTAAAAATGCATGTTAATGGCTAGCTTCACTTTTAGAGTAAAAAAACAAAGCAAACAGGCAAAATTAATCTGAAACAACCGATATGTGCACAAAACTGAAGTCTACATGAAACAATTTATCTTGCACAAATCAATCATTTTGCTCAAGTTCTCAATGTATTGTCAGAAGCTATGAGTATTCATATTTGCTTTGCCTTTCAGTTTCATTTTACAAACACTTTTAGCTACAAATCTTAAGTTTTTGGTCTAATAAAAGGGTTAGTTCACCCAAAAATTTTATTTCTGTCATTATTCACCCCATTATGTCATTCCAAACCCCTTTGGAACACAAATAAGACACTTTAGATGAAATCCAAAAGCTCTCCAACCCTCCGTAGATCTCAGCTTTGCATGATTACAGTTGAACCACATGGAATGTTTACAATATTTGGTAAGACTTTATTTTGATGGTCCCTATTGCACATTTTGTTGACAAAAAAAAAAAGTTGCCAATTACTCCTCATTTGAGTATTAGTAGACTGTCGGCTTAATAACTGCTGACACTGCTTCTTTATCGTCTGTTGAACTGACTATAAGAAACTTTGCAAGTACATGTCAACTTACACTAACCCTAACCTAACAGTCTACATATAATCTATTGAGAATTAGTTGGCATGTAGATGCAATGTAACAAATTCAACAAAATGTGTTAAAGGGACCATCAAAACAAAGTGATACCCAATATTTCCAAATGTCTTGAGATCACTGCTGTATATGGTAGATAAGAGAGCTCTCTGATTTCATCTAAAATACTGTCATTTGCATTCAAGATGATGAACGCAGGTCTCAAAATGATATGAGGAGTAATTAATAACAGACTTTTAATTTGTGGGTGAACTAACCCTTTAAGAAAAAGAATCTTAGATGAAGGTAGGAAATAAAATAACAAAAACTCATCTTGAACCATCTTTGAGCCAATGAAAATGGCTAAAGGATTAAACAACCAGCTCAAGCTAGCGGTTACAGTACAAACGGCTCTAGCAGTCATGTGCTCCAAGCATCTTTGGTCAATGATCATGTATGGAATAAACAGCAGGAAAACAACCATAGCAAATAACAGTGTGTGTATATATATCTCAACTGATCAGGCTGTAAAAAAAAGCTTGAAGCAAACAAAGTACAGCTGCAATATCAGCATGTTCGCATACGCACTGAATCATATCCTCCAAGGCTATGTCCCAGGACCGTATGCGGTCAATAAACGATAAGTAGCTTGACGCCTCTGCTGCCTAAATCACTGGATGAATGTAACTATATATAAAAATCCTATCCTGCAGGAACGTGTGTAGAAACAAAAGCAGCAGCATATAGTATAATAACGAAAAAAAGACATACAAACAAACACTCAAGCCGGAGCCTGCCACAAGCATCATCTGTATATGCATGAAACGCAAGAAAACCTTAACTGTGCTAGAGGACAGAAAGCCATTTTAGGGTCTGGTAGACGTCTAAGAGCTTCAGTAACGGAACGCAATCGAGCAAACGTGTATATAATAGTCCTGCTAACATAAATTGTAATCTTGATAATTGTAGAGTGCATCTAAACACACAAACACCACACATTTTAAGACTAACACTTTACAAATAGAGTGAGTAAAGCATGAACTAATGCTTAAATCAACACGAACGGTGAATGTGACGAATCAAGAACGTATTAAGTAATACACCATGAGTAAAATGTGGCTACATGATTGCGAATAATGGCTACTTCTGAACAAGGTTTAACAGTTCAAGGGATAGTTCACTCAAAAGTTAAAATTGTCATCATTTACTCTTGTAAATTGTTTTAGTATTTTGAGTTTCTTTTTTGTTTTTATGGCTGAACACAAAGATAATATTTTGAAGCATGCGCAATGCTATTCCTGGCCTCCACTTTCGTTGTTTTACACTATGGAAATCACCAGAGACTAGCAGAGATATTCATTTGGTTATCCACATTCTTCAAAATATTATCTTTCAGCAGAAGACAAACAACTTGAGGCCGAGTAAATGACAATCTTCTCAGATTGATTTTATAACAAATAATTGAAAGTGATTAAAGCCTATTTCTAAAACTATTGAATTGTAAATGAGATCATTCATGGACATGATTAAACATGATAACATTTTCCAATAATTTGAATCCAGAAAAATAAATGCGTAACTGCTGTTTAAGTCAGAGTAGGGTTTTTCACGTCACGTTTTAGTTTTTTTTTTTTTGTAAGAGAAATAGACAGGATATAATACTATTTATTATTTAAAGAGATAGTTTAGACAAAAAAAGTCCTTCTCTTCTATTGAACACAAAGGTTGGAAAGCAGCAGCCATTGACTTCCTACTAAGAAAGTTTTTGGTTCCTACTAAGGTTGTCAATGGCTGAAAATATTTTGAATATCTTGTTTCGTGTTCAACAGAAGAAAGAAATTTACATATGTGCGAGTAAATGAAGACATTTTTATTTTTGAACAATACGGATTTCCATTCCTGGCCTAAACTGTCGTTGTTTTATACTATGGAAATGATCAGGGACAAGCAGAGACATTCATTTGGTTATCCATATTCTTCACAATATTATCTTTCAGCAGAAGACACTTGAGGCTGACTAAATGACAATGTTCTCAGATTCATTGTATAACAAATTATTTAAAGTGATCAAAGCCTATTTCTAAAACTAGTAAATTTGTGTTTTAATTGGATTGTAAATGAGATCATTCATGGACTTGATTAAACATGGTTAAGTTTTCCAATAATTTGAACCCAGGATTATAAATTTGTAACTGATGTTGAAGTCAGAATAGAGTTTGTCACGTCACATTTTTTTGCAACACAAATGGATAAAATATTTGTTAAAATGTAGTCATTAAAAGGACAGTTCAACCAAAAACGTTCTTCTCTTCTATTGAACACAAAGGAAGATTTACTGAAAAATGTTGGAAAGTATAGCAGCCATAGACTTCTATGGCATTTTTGGTTCCGGTTCCTACTATAGTTGTCAATGGCTGCTGCCATTTTTCTGAATATCTTGTTTGTGTTCAACACAAGAAAAAAAATCAGAAGAATGGCAGCAGCCATTGACAACCTTAGTAGGAACCAAACATACTATGGAAGTTAATAGCTGCAAAATCACAAATGTAATAAAGACAAATGTAATGAATGTAAATGAAGACATTTTTTGTTTTTGAGTGAACTTTCAAGCAGATTAGTTCTCGATCAGTTTTTTAATCTAACAGCAAATATTAGTTCAGGACTCCTCAAAAACACTTTTTGCAAAGGATTTCTGGAATTTGTTTAGCTACTAACAGTGAACGGTACCATTATATTGTTTTGTTTTTGGTTCTGGGATGGGGAAGTACGAGTGTAGTGCTATCAGCAGTGTCTAACGGTAGGAGAGGAAGGCTCTTTAAAGTGCGCCAGAACATCCAGGTCCAAATAAACAGATAAAAGAATGTATCTGGACTGCTTCTGCTTGGAGAAACAAACCTCCTCCACTTTTGAGATGGTTTCCAAACAAGAAAAAAAAAAAAAAAGTCAGTCATAGTAAAATAAAAGACCATCCAGTTTGCATATGCTGGCCACACTCACTCATCAAGCTCTCAAAAAACAGAACGACCTTTAATCTAAACTTTATACATCTAAAATATATATATCTATATATATGTAGTACCAAACCTATATCTTCATAAAATAATCATGAATATATAATAACATTTCTTAAAGCTAACGTGCAAATTGGAATCAGCGTAACAGGTAGAAAGCATCATAGAAATGTAGTTTTGAGTGAATGTTCTGGTAGGCAGCTGTGATCCCCGTCCTGGGACTGTTTCAGTAGGGACTTTTGGTTTGAAAGCTCCTCGTCGTTTAGCTTTTGTCCTATAAAGCAGCTAGCGGGTGGTGAGGTGAGCTGCATAGTCTCAGTTTGCGAAAGCAGAGGAGTGGAGGAGAGCAGTAGGCCTGTTGGGCTTAGCGGGACCTCCAGTCCTGTGCTTTCTAAATGTGTCCTGGATGCAGGAGTGTCTTTGGCGTATGGCAGAGTGTCTGTAATGGGACTCAACGTTTCCTTCACATAGCATAAGTTCTCTGGGACTGGCCCGTCTGAGGCCTGTCGGCAGGACTGAGCTTTGTCCTGCTTTCTGAAGTTGAGTTTGATATGGTTGTCTGAGTTCTTTGAGCTTAACGGGGTGTCCCGCATCTCCACGCTCTTTGATGGGATGGGGCTGGCGAGAGCTTTCTCCTTTGGTTTGGTGCCGCTCACGTGGCTTTGCTTTACTTTAGGCCGGTAGTCTTTCTGGAAAGGCCTACAAAGGGGGAAAAATGGGACGCGAGGTGCAAAGAGCGACCCAAGGGAGCCCAGCTTCATCTGGCTCTGACTCAGGACCAGTCTGCGCATCTCCACTGGAAGTTTGTCCAGTTGTCTTCCCATGTGGACAGGATTTGGGAATAGAGTTCCCTGACAAGCTCTATAACAGTATCTGAGAAATGAAGACAACTGAGAGTCAGCAAAAAGAAAAAGAAAAGGAGACAGCACAAACTAAAGCTCCCATGAGGCCCGCAGTTACATGACCTAAATATGAAAAAGTGCTGGAATCAGATTCAGCCAGAGAATCATGAATTGAACAACACATAAATCTTTGTTGATGTGAGTGATCTGCTTTGATCCATTCATCAATCCATCCATCAACATTCAACAAATGTTTTCATTGAAAATCTAGATTATTCTGACAGATATTGATTGTATTATTTTAACACTAGAACTACCAGAATTCTAGAATTACCATAGCTGTCACTCTGACCATTCTCACAAAAGATGCCAAATTGTCATGTAGACCTGTCACAGTAATCAATATATCGACTTATAACACGACACATGGACATGACCTTAATCATTTTTGGTGATGCAATATATATCGCCCCTACATAAAAAACTATTCTAGCAACATTTTAGCTGATTGTGCAACATCTCTATCTCTAGTGGAGGCATCAGTATTAAGAAAACAGTATAGTATTTATTATAAATTACTATAGTATATTTTCATGTGGCTGTCTGATAACTGAAAATAGATCTGGTATCAGATGTTGCAGTCTCTGTTAATTTTTACCTTGCACTTTTTTGTGAACATGTATTATTTATTTAAGATATACATTTTCACATTCTGATTCCAATGCCTAATGGTTAAATTGTTAAAATGACTATATTAAATTAAATATTCTTAAAAAAAACCCCACTGTGTTCTTTAAAAGAGTGCACTTGCATTGTGATGATATTATATTCTGGCACAAAAAAGTCTTAAAATGACAAAAAAATCATTTAATCGCAGCATATTTTGGTGCAATATATATCGTAAAACAAAAAATAGATTTTGTGACAGGCCTATTTTCATGTCATATTTACATTTAAAGCTTCTATTTAGATATTCAAATTAAGCTCTGAATGTCTGTCGTTATATTTTATGAAGTCATTACCCTTAAAACATGATCTGTTTAAGTAATACATCCTATAGATTTGTAGTCTACTAGACCCCCTCGAAGATCCACACCTGATTTTCATTTTCACAAGCAGGGAGAAGGCTTTTTTGAGGCACTGAATACGTTGTATTAAAAGACATATTTGAAGTTATGTTTTCGCTATCAGAAATTATGTTTATGTTAGCAGGAAGTTGCTTGGCAACAGATGCATGTATATTCAAAGTCACAGGACAAAATAGTAGAAACTGAAGTGCATGAGGTCATTTCAAAGTAAGGGTAATATAGATTAAAATTAAAAATGACCATCTCAGTAGTTGTAGTGTTAATTAAATTCATCGTTTCAATCATTTATTTGTTAATAGCCATTTACTTAGAATTTGATTTGTTGAGACATTTGTTTTAATAAGCTATAATAATGATGCATTTAATTATTATTATTATAATTTAATTACATCATATCATTATTAGCTGTTGATCAACCTATAAAGCCATAGAGCACTCTTACGAACCACAATTTTGGAAAATCACGTTTTAGATTACTTATTATTATACAATTTTAATTATAAGAATTCATGTTGTACTTTTTGGGTGAGATGGTGGCTCAGTGGTTAGCACTGTTGCCTCAACGGCAAGGAGTCCCAGCTGGGTCAGTTGGCATTTCTTTGTGGAGTTTGTATGTTTTCTCCGTGTTGGCGTGGGTTTCCTCTGGGTGCTCCGGTTTCTCCCACAGTCCAAATGTGCTAAAGGTGAATTGAATAAACTAAATTGGCCAAAGTGTATGAGTGTGAATGAGAGTGTATGGATGTTTCCCAGTACTAGGTTCCAGCTGGAAGGGCATCCGCTGAGTAAGGGTGTACCCATACTATGCTATCCGAACCGTGCCCAGGCCCGTTTCCCGGATAGTTTGAGAAGTGTGAGTGCTCTGAATCGGGCTCAGGCATGGTTCACTTGGGTAGCCCTGGCCCGGTTGGAAGAGGTGGGCCTGAGCGTGGTTACTTGGCACGCTGTTCATGCCTGAGCTCGAAACTGAAAGCAAGACGTGACTTTTAAGAGATTGTTTGATATGGATTAATTAATCATTCATACTGTTCAATGAACGCAGACAGTCATAGTTTATTAAAGACGCAAACCCCTCACTGCACGACAGCTGCACCTTCAGCAAACTTCCTAATTCCTGCAGCAGGAGGACTTTATGATTGTTTATGAGCATCAAAAGTGGCTGATCTATCCAGCGAAATATTTGACTGCGTGTCACTGCATATCAAACGACTTAAACAATATAACTAAAGAAATCTCCACTGTGCTGAGCGAGAGCGCTTACTGAAAAGCTCATCATCAATGATGTAAGCGTGCCCAGACCCGAATGTAATGTGAGTGCGAGCCGTCGGGAGAGACGGGAGGGGGGACAAGCGTGCTTTGGCCCGGTTCAAGGCAACTGTACATAGTGTGAGTACGGCCTAAAACATATGCTGGATAAGTTGGTGGTTCATTCTGCTGATGAATGAAGGGACTAAGCCGAAGGAAAATTAACAAAGGAATTCTGTACTTCTTACAACTATTTAACTGTTAATTGAAAATGAAAACAAACAAACAAAAATTAATTTAAGAATAAAAATAAAAACACCGATCTTTGGAACTCAAAACGCAAAACTTACAGAATTGTTAAATACAGCAATCAAATTCCAGCACACAAAATAAACAATCAGCCTAAATAATTCGGATGGAATCAAATACTTCCATTAGGGTCTAATCACAGTTGGATATACCTGGGCAGAAGAGCGGCGACAGGTGTGACGACACACAGCAGGTAGAAGAGTGGATCTCCCAGCAGCCTCTGCATTGTCCAGTAGGTGTTGGAGGGAGAGAAACAGGTCGGGCAGGAGGCGTTATAGCACAGTGCCACAGTGAAGAACAGGGCCATACTGAAGCCAATCGACACCCAGTTCATCCATGTCTGTCAAACAATTCAAGAGTTAAACGAGAGCTGCTAATAGGATTCAATTTGATGTTTTATACATTGTTCACATTTCATTCTTGCTTGCTAAAACTAAAGCTCAAAGTACTCTTGGGTTTTGTGTATACACTACTAGGTGTATGCGTGGAGTGCGCGAGACAACAGAACTATACATTTCCTTGTTATTTCATGTACAAAATAAGCCTTATATAATATTATAGGAATATAGTAGAGTATGCAACCGTGAGTAATTTAAACTTTTCCAAATGACAGCAAATCTGAGTTTGGGAGGGTTCTATAGGAGTAGCAGCACCTGTGCTCAATAGCTATTTGCAAGCAAAGCAAATTTCAAAGGTCCACGTGAAGGGGTCATATGATGAGTTTTCTTGCATGCACCTTCAAGTCTTTTTTGCACTATGTACACAAGTCCTCAACACTGGTACATTGTTTCCTAAAAATCCTAAAAAATTTCTGCAATATTATTAAATTACTAATAACATTTGAAATAAACCTTTTTTATTTAAATAAAGGGCAGACACTGGATACTTTTTTCTAGTGTACATGTGTTATGTGGCTGTTTCAACATACTGAGTGAAAGAAAAAAAAAATGCTGTTTACATTATACTTCGGAACTTGAGAAATGTCAAATGCATAGGAAACAAAGTGTTTCTGTTCATTTTAACGGAATATTTCAGTCTCTATCACATAACCAAAAAAAAAAAAAAAACAGCCATATTAACCATTCTGAAAAGTTCAATGTAAAACTAAAATAACAACTTTATTCAATGTTTCTTTATCTCAAGAAAAATCAGAGAGGTATACATCACAGCATAATATGAAGGCCAGGAAGGGACCTGATGGTGGGGGAAAAAATTGAGTGTGAGAAAAAAAACTGAGTGATAGGAAAATATATATTTTTTTAAGTTATTGCATTCCCTTGCAAAGTTGTTTTGCGTTCTCTCGCAAAACTGTTGTCCAACAAACCCTTCCTGTTCACTTCACAGCTGACAACCTTCCCATTTTTGTTGAGATTCTCCCGTATTTTACCATTCTATCCCGATATCAACCTATCATTAAATATTTTCCAATATTTCTCCCATATTTTTTTATCTTGAAAGCACAACGAAATAAATATAAAACGTCTGCATTCACTTTTCTTCCATTAAATGTCTTCGTTTATCGTCACCCTTTATATGCAACCTCTGAATCAGTGAATGCATGTATAAGCACTGAATGTCGAATGCACTCCGTATGATAAACTGATTTCAGATAAACTTCTGTACACACCATTTAAAGAGGAGCTGAAGTGCAGGACACTTTAGGATTCTGGTGTGTGTTTAAGCAGACAAATACACTTAATAACATGTAAACATGTCCGTTCTGCGTGTTTTATTTTAAGCAACTAATTTTCACCTAAATGAGCACAAACAGTTACTAAAGTAATGGAATGCTTTCATTATAGATATGTGCATTCTTACACCTCTGTTCTCAAACAAAACAAAACGAGAGATTCATTTGCTGCTCTTCACTTGTTTGATAACAGAGGCATCACTTAAAATGATGTGTACAGAAGCAGATCTTGGATCAGTTTATCATACGGAGCGCGTTCGTCAGTCAGCTCTTATACATACATTCGCTGATTTAGAGGTTGCATAGGAAGGTCGATGATCGACGCAGAGCTTTAATGGAAACAAAGTGAATGCAGACATTTTTATATTAATTTCAACATGCTTTCAAGATTAAAAATATGGGAGAAATATGGGAAAACACTGGCAGAAACGAGAGGGTTGACATGTATGAAGTGAACAGAAAGTGTTTGTGGAACAACAGTTCTGTGAGGGAACGCAAAAAAAAAATAAAAAAAGATATTTTCCTTTCACTCTTATTTTTCCCCCATCCATTTTTTTCTTTCCACACGTTTTTTTTTTTCTTCCACCCATTTTTGTTTAATGTGCACACAAAAGTATTCTCATGGCTTAATAATGTTCACAGAAGGCACATTTTTAAAGGTCTATTTTTGTCTCATTTCCACTGACTGGTACAGTATGGTACGGTACGGGTCACCTTTATCAGGCCTGCATTTCCACTACCAAGGGAACCCTTTTGGTGGGCGTGGTGTACGACAGTTTCAGTCAACGTCATTCTCGCTCGAATAAATGTTTACAGTAAAGCTGTACAGGTCGTTTACAAATCATATGAGAAGCTCTTCTCACAAAACAGATGCTTTAAACATATTAATACTTGTTTATAAATATTCATTACTAACTTTTCTATAAACATAATTTGATTATAACTGCAGATCAATGACAGTGCGAAACAGCCTACTGTAACGTCTGCAATTATATAAAATAAAAATATAAACGCAACATATACGAACACATACAGACTCTTACAGTCTCCGATATGTTACCAATTACAGATAAACTACACACAGCATACATTTAGTCCTTATTTGAGTTTAAAAACAACATGCAATATAGCCCACAGTCAGAGTAAACCTCTCATCTGTGTCTGTAATCTTTACCGGCACATGTAACCTCTGTTAGAGGGTAATTGAAAAAAGTGGTACGGTCCGCTTTTTGACAGTGGAAACGGCCATAAAAGCGTACCGAACTGTATCGTACCACTCAGTGGAAACTGGCCATTTGGTACCTTTCTGCACTTGTCTATGGATGAGAGAGCTCTGAGATTTCACCTAAAATATCATAATCTGTGTTCCAAAGATGACCAAACGTCTCTGGTTCGGAATGAGGTGAATAATTAACAGAATAACTTTCTGGGTGAACTAACCCTTTAAATATCTTTAAAACCTCTTATTTCAATCCTTCAAAAACATCCACACCAAGATCGTGCACAGATGACCTTCTCACACGTACTTGACCTCCACACTGTCCTCACCTCGAATGACCCCCCAAAAAGGTTCTTTCACTTGCTCTCTCAGCTACATGTATTCATTTTCCCGGGCTGCATGTGGAGCGATGAAACTGCCAGTCCAACTATTGGAAACGTTTACTCTCTACTTGAGCCATTTACTATGAAGAACGGCCTTTTTCCCACCAGAAGCCGTCATCATGTCCGGAAAGACAGTGAGGCTGCAGAGGACATTTTTCATGCACCGAAACTTGTCAGCAGAAAATTTACAGCACCGGTGTAATGGAAAAAGCTCTAATCCAATTCTCCCTCATAAATCTAAAACATCGACTCATGAAAAGCGGGAAAAATGGAGGAGAGGCAGGTATGGGCTGCAGCACACATACATAAATGCGGTTCGCGATCCACTACAGGACACGCATGGGCAAGATCAACTATTAGCTCTGGCCACGCAGTGTGTGTCAGCCGTGTTTGGCCGACGTGGGGAGCAAATGAGAGAAGCACAGTGGGCTGCGTGAAGGATTCCTGCGCGGCCTGTCAACCTGATGTCTGACCCCTGATGGCACAGATTCTCCTGGTTCAAACCAATCACGAAGACTCCCTGCTTAATTATCCTTTGCTACTTTGATGAAAAAAAGGAAATGCGTGCATTCTCTCTCTCTCTCTCTCTCTTCGTGCATGTGTGTGGGATGAGCTTTCAGCTGAAGCACTTCATTTCTAAATGCTAAAGTTTGTCACATTGAATACACAAGATGTATGTAACTGTGTACTTGCTGCGACAGCCTAATGAATTGTGTTACTGCAAGTTAAATTACCAATGGTGTATGAAGGCAATGGGTTAGCAACAAAGCTGTTAAGAGTAAATAATAAAATGCCACAGGAGTTCAAAATCGACTTCAAGATGATTTTTGAAACTAATCTTAGTCAAGTTTAAGAGCTTTTTAAAAAGGTGCACCATTAAAACGAATGCCATTACTGTATGTTCAGGATAAACAAAGTGAATGCAACAATTTTCAGATTTATTTTAGCAACAAAAATTATTTAAATCAGTAAAAAATGGCTGATAATTTTATTAATATTTTAACAGTAAAAATACTGCTAGGTAAAAAAATAAAATCTGGAACCTGGTCAACAGCAAGTTTTCTTAATATGTACGGTAAAATGCAGTAAATGTACTTTTTTTTTTTTTTCATCAGTTTTGTACATTAGAAATTTACTGTGAAAATTAGAAACTTATCTTACAGTTTCTACCATTTCCCCAGTGTACCAATAGATCTATATGAATAAACAACGTTTACTTGAGAGTAAAAGGCAAAAAAGGCTTTAAAAAAGAGAAACTTGTTCATGCTTTTATCACCAGCAGGGTGGATTACTGTAATGGACTCCTCACTGGCCTTCCCAAAAAGACAGTCAGACAGTTGTAGCTCATCCAGAAGGCTGCTGTCAGGATTCTGACCAAAACCAGAAAATCAGAGCACATCACCCCTGTGTGCAGGTCTTTACACTGGCTACCAGATACATTCAGAATAGATTTTAAAGTACTTGTCTATAAATCACTAAATGGCCTAGTACCTCAATACAATATTGATATGCTCACTGAATACAAACTGCACGACAACAAACAGATTACGCAAATCTTTAGGATCAAATAAACTACAATAAACTAAAAACTAAACAAATAAACTAGAATGAACTAAAATCCAGGGTTCAGTCAAAGCAGGGTGAATCTGCCTTCAGCAACTACTTCCCCTGCTACTGGAATCAGCTTCCAGAAATGATCAGATGTGCTTCAACAATCGGCACATTCAAATCAAGAGTGAAAACACATCTGTTTAGTTCTGCCTTTACTGAATGAGCACTGTGCTGCATCCAACAGATCACACTATTATGTCTTTCTTTTTTATTCAAAACCTGTTTTTACACATTTTAATCAGTTTTGATCATTTTTATTCTTTGTTTTTATATTCTTATACTTGTCTCTTTTATTCCTGTTTATGTAAAGCACTTTGAATTACCATTGCATATGAAATGTGTTATATAAATAAACTTGTCTTGCCTTTAAGTAGAAAATCAAAAGTTTAATAGAGCATTGCTTTTTTTTTTTAGAATGTTTTTTTTTGCTTTAAAAAGCAATCAAACAAGACTATTATACTTTACTAAGTTTTCATATTATGACTTGCGGTAGATGCCCACTAAAATGACATTCAGTGTCACAAGAGTCAGGCATATTAAGAACAATATTCATCTGATAAGATTAAGTGTCTCACCCAGGTTTTGGTTTCGATGCCCAAGTGCAGCAAAATAGTGAAGAGTGCCAAGGTAGTGATGGGAGTACCCCACGTAAACAAGTCCACATCAGAGTCAATATAAGCCTGAAATCAGACGACATTCAGACATAAATGATTTTACCAACCATGACCGGCATGTGCATTATTTCATCAAATTAGAGAAATAAAAAAACTTTTTGACATTTTCACTGTGAATGCAATTAATACAATCTATGAAAAAAAAAACATTTAGAAACAAGTCTTAATATCTTAAGTATTTCTTATTTTAAGATATGTTAAATCTATGGAGTCAGTCTACGACCATATATACTTGCAAAATAAAAGAATCGATTGAAGAGTCGATTGCAATGCTCATTTTGATTTACGTTTTAGTCAACCATGAGTTTGCGATGCTGTTTTTACTTTGCACTGCACATTTCTGGCACGTTTCACTTTGTGGCCCTGATTTGACCGGGGGCAGAGTCAAGGGATCTTGGCCATTTATGGCAGGTACAAACCTACTGGGCTGTACCACCTCGTGATACTGTGTCTCCAGGTGATGACGTTGTAAACTCTCAAGTTCCATTGACTCCGCCCCCTTGTCAAATAAGGGCCACAACGTGAAACGAAAATAAGTTAATTGAAAATATTTAAGTTTTTTTTGCACTGCTTGATTTTTATTTGCAGTTCTTTTTTGTTTGCAAATTTCATTTTTATTTCTCAAAAATAAATTTTTGCTTTGAGATTTTTGGAGATTTTCATTTATTTATTTTTTGCTCAATAATTTTTTTGTTTTGCAAAACTTTCTTTTATTTTGCAAGTATATATGGTCCTAGATTGACTCCGTGTAAATCTACATTTTTACAAAAAGTAAACAAAAAAACATCAGTAAGATTTTAGTTTGAGGACAAATTCTCACTAATGACTAGTTGATTATTACCTGTCTATTATTAAGATACTGGCTGTTTATTAGCACTTATAAAAAACATTCTGCATGACCTTATTCTATATCCCTAATCCTCTATAAACCTAGATACTACCTTAACAGTTGTTAATAAGCAGCAGAATAGGAGTTTTATAAGGGCAAAGTCATCATTAACAACTTGGTAATAGCAAAAATTGTATCTTAAAATAAAGTGTGACCAAAACAACAAGTAATCTTTTAGCGCATTTGATTTTTAAATGCTCTACTGGAAGGTTTCATTATGATAAGATGACCTTCCTTCTCAATGAAGACATACTCCTCTTTAACAGTCATGGTATGTGAAAAACAAGTCAAACTTACAAAGTAGGGGATAAAAAAACAGATGAGGCTTTGGTAGAAGGCATCAATCATGTTCATCCAGAACATGTAGGGTTTATATTCCTGTAAAGCAAATTCAAACAATCAGTAGCAAGTACAAAACTATACAATATAATATAATACAATAAACAGACAGTTAATAAATCAAAAATAAAGGAAGACCTCAGCAGAGGCATATTGTTAGCAAAGCAGAGGCAACCGCTGCAGTTTAATTATCCCAGGTTGCACAGTTTCAGCACTCCGAGGATGATTAGTGGTTTTTATAAAATGTTTGCTCTCGCTCATGCTGTTTTTCCCTCTCGTGGAACTCAGCACAGAATAAAAGACCCATTTTGAATCAGGTCAGCAAAAACAATCAAAGCAATAACTGTGGCAAGCGGCGCACTGTAATATACTTCATCTGCTTACAGAGGAACTGCTGATTCCGCAAAGCACTGGCAACTCATGTGTGAATATGCTGTTTGTGGTCTTTTTATTTACAGTTTGCATATAGTTTACTCACTCCCAGTTATAATTGCAATTGAGTTTCTTCCAATCGGCATGTACCTCTGAGTTTTGTCCATTCATGTAGAGCTGCGGCAGCTCCTGAAGCGTTTCTGCTGACACGTCTTTGTCCAGCGTGCCGGTGATGAGCTGAGGGAACGCAGAGAACATCAGATTGAAGAAGATCAGGTACCATTGGTCCACCATGGCTGACCCGGAGAACCCACAGTAGAACTGATACCAGAAGATCAGAGCGACAAACATCTGGGATGGGAAGAACACAGAGAAAAAAAGATGAGAGAAAGACAAAGAGGTCTACAATGAGGTCTGCAGCTGCTGCCGTTTAACAAGCCATGCATCTTCATTACATCCCAGACGTTTCTAGGACCTCTCCAAGAATAGATCTTCATTAATCTAAGGGTATTTGAAGAACTGACAACAACATGTTAACAGCTTCCAGCCATAAACTATTCCTATCATGACACTTCAACCTGTTAAATTGCATGCATTATTAAACGGCTCTCTAGAATACTCTTTACTGATTGGTCAATCATGCAATTAAATTCAGGGTCTCTGTATGTTTATAGAAATGCCATTTAAAGCATTAGTTTGTCTCAAAACAACAATTCTGTCATGTTCTTTTTTTAAATAAAGCATCATCTTTTAGATTTAGTATACAAACGTATACAATCCTGGACCACAAGGGGTCAAAATTATAGATTTTTCTTCTTTTCTTCTTTCTTTAAAAATCATTAGAAAATTACATAACAGGTTTTATTAATATTTTTGGTCAGGTCATAGCTTATTTTGATGGTCCGTTTGTTAAATTTAAGGTACATTGCATTTACATGCCAACTAATTCTCATTGGATTATAAGTAGACTGTTAGGTTAGGGTTAATGTAAGTTGACGTGTACTTATAAAGTTTCTTATAGTCAGTTAAATGTCTGTTGAAGGAGCAGTATCAACAGATATTAAGCATACAGTCTACTAATACTCAACTGGACCATCAAAATAAAGTGTTACCATTTTTTGGGGTAAACTTCCTACTTATAAATAAATATAGAATTTAATTAGCAATCTGCATTGCTAAGCACTTCAGGCAACCTAAAATGTAACTCTCTCAAGATTTAGATTTTATTAAACCTTCACATTTTCAAATAGGATCTTGGCCAACTATTGTAAGAATATATCAATGGAAATCGTATTTTTGTTTAGCTTTCAGATGATATATAGACTATTTCAATGAGGTCATGTCATAGGCACATTAACATTTCCTGCTTGTAATCAAACTATTTCTGTAACAAGAGGCAACTCAATCATATCTCAATGTTAAAACAGCTCTCATAACATTATTTATCAATATGTGGCTCTTTTTGGATTCTCGGAAGCTATAGAAATAAAAAATGTAAAACAGAAAATACATTGGGACCATTACTATTACATCTCTCAAAATAGTCTATAAATTTAACTTCTATAAAAAATAAATAAAAAAGGGACACTTGTAGTACAGTATCAATTATTTCATTTTTCATAAAAGCTTTAAAGCACTGAAATGAATTTTGGACCAGTATTTCAGATTTGATTAAAAATATCTTTTTGTTTCATATTGCAGCATTGGATTAAGAGCAAGTAAATGATACATGATCTAAGCCATAAAAAGACGTCCCTTTACAATGGTTAAAATAAAATCTGAATTATTAATTAAAAGTAATAAAACTTTAGGGCCTCACAGCATTTTTGTAGAAGAAGTAAAGGATCATGTTAGCAAGACGAGAGTAACACCAATGGCCATGAACCAGGAGCAGCTTCTGCAGATATCGAAACCGTGGCAGGGCGAAGTCACTGGCCATTACTGCCTATAAAACAATGAGAACAGAAAAAGTGGAATAATGGAAATGTTAATAAAATGTTGAACCACATATCTGTGCAATAAAAAACATTTCACAACAAACAAAACAGACCAACAATGAATGCATAAACAAAATAAACAAAAAATAAATAAACAAAGACTTTAAAAATAAACTAGACAAAAACATGGGCCCACAAAAAATAAACAAGAAATAGAAAAACTGACCTAAAAAATGCAGGACATAAAACAAATAAATGAAATGAAGCTAAACCAATTAAATCAATGTGAGTATACATTTAAAATGTATGAATGAATGAATAAATAACATATAATAAAAAAGCTTTATTGTAGCCACTGTTAAAGATATACATATTTTATCTATTTTAAGAAATTTTCCTCATGTGATTGGCCAGCTGAGTTAAACCGTTCAATCATATTCATATAAAACGGATTTTGATGACATTTGCCATGAGCTCCAAGATCCATCATATGAGACACACAAACATGGCGGCACATCAAACAACAGATGAACATCAACCTGGTGACAAAACACTTTTTTTTTTGCATAAATAGAAAATAATGAAAAGCCTTTGTAGCTGCAGAATGTGGTGAAAATGATCCCCGTCCATCACCCATCTTTTCTTTACGATCGCTGCATGTGTCAGGCTGTTAACACGTCATCCATCAGCGGGACACATACTGCCTTGTCGCCTCTAATGGCATTTGGGATTTTAATCAGTTACTACTGGCCTGACAGCTCCATCAGCCATATTCTCCATCCTTGCAGTCATTCGCTCAAAATCAAGAGAGCTTTTACCAAATCATAAAAAAGCATGTGTGATCAGTTAAAGTGCCCCTATAATGATTTTTAAAAGGGTCTTCGCTTGGTTTACTGTGTCTCATACAACAAGTTTACATGCCTTTATGGTCAAAAGAACATTTGCTCATATTATGCATTTACAATGACTTAATTTCTCAAAAGAACTTTATTAATTTGAAGATTTCTTATAAACTAGTGGTGTAACACATTCAACTGTTCAGTAGGAGACTTTCGGTTCAGTACACATTACAAACAATGGTTCACCATGATTTTAATAAATATTTGTAAAATAAAATAGCCTAAAGTTTGTGCAATATAATGTTCTGGGTTCCGCATAAAATAAGTGTTATTTTCTTTGCAATTGTTTATAACGACTACAATACTACATTCGTTTTTTATAAGGAGGTGATAAAGAGGTTTGGGTTTTACATCCTGCAAAGTATATGCTCAAGAATAACTAGATCATTCTTTAAAAATTGTCTCAAATTCAATTCCTGGAGGGCCGCAGCTCTGCACAGTTTAGCTCCAACCACCTCCAACTCACACTTGCTTAATAGTCTCTAGTAGTCTTGAACACCTTGATTAGTTGGATCAGCAGTGTTTGATTAAGGTTGGAGCAAAACTGTGCAGAGCTGCGGCCCTCCAGGAATTGAGTTTGAGACCTATGTTCTTTAAAGTAAAGATCACACTTACGATCTTAGTTATAATAAATATAACATTTGTAAAAATCTATTTAATTGTATTATTTTTGCTGTATCAAAAATGTACCGCACCATGACACTGTTGTGTTTTATCAAATCATAAAGTGTATAGTGTGAACAGTTACAAACTTATTCTAAACTCCACCTTTCTGACAACCTGCTCTGATTGGTCGGATGGTTCAGTCTATTCTTATTGGTCTACCGCTTCCAGTATGTGTCAGAAAAGAAACCGCAATCACCAAATCGGACAGCATGATTCCTTCCTTCAGAATCGTAAACGATGTAGACAATAAGGATTTGAACTGAGTTAACTATATCTATTAAAGTTATGTCTGATGTTGAAACACTGGAAAAACTAGTTGATCATTCTGCACCTCCATCACAAGAACGACGTGTGTTTGACGCATCTACTGATACATTTTCTACTGGTAAATTGTTCATCATGAGATGTTATGGTTGTATAACTGGTTATATTTTTGCACAAGACTTTTCTTGATGTAAGAATCAAACACTGTATACATATGCACAAGAGTTTCATTTGTGTAATGGAATATAGTTGGTAGTATATTCTTAAATGTTTCATAGATGCAAGAATGAATGTCTACATGTGAACATTTCACAAGTCTGTATGAACCTATTAGTGTTTCATGTGTGCAAGCAAATGGGTCTGCATTTATGCATCATCAACTTTACACATACAGTGTGTAAAGAAAATAACATAAACAGGAAATAAGTATTGAACACTTGTTTTTTTTCCTGGGAATATATAGGATTCAAGTCAGGTGATTGGTTGGACCATTCTACAGCTTGATTTTCTTTCTCTGAAAGCATTTGAGAGTTTCCTTGGCTGTGTTTTGAATGATTGTCTTGCTGAAATGTCCACCCTGGTTTCATCTTCATCATCTTGATAATGTAGAGGTTGGACTGAGGCAGCTAATATTCATTTACAACGATGAAGGGCAGAGGGTTGCTGAAGAACTACTGAGAGATTTCAGCTGCTGTCTGGGCTTTCACTGCCTTTCTACAGGTGTTCAATACTTTTTCCCTGCATCATTTCATTTTGTTGCACATAACTTAATTTGTAAACTAATTAGATTTGTTTTCTGTGCATATATGGATTTCTTGCATGGTTACCAACATCCGGAGAAAATTTCACGTCAACGGCACCTTTAGAAATATGTTTTCTGAAAAAAATGGTGACGTGTTCAATACTTATTTTCCCCGCTGTATCAGTCTGCGTTTCACATTATTACGTGTAAGCTTTACCTATGTTTGTTTGAGCAATCTGTAGTCCACACTTATATTTGTATACTTAATGTATGCAAATAATTCAAGTATGCACATCTTAGCTAAGTTTGATGTATGCCTCATATGGTGTCTCGTGGTGTCAAATTATCTCATGACAAACAAAAAAAATAGCAGTTCTGATCAATTAGATTAAGTTCACATCTTCAGAGGTTATAACAGGATTTTATTGTAAAAGTTGTGGAAAAAATAATGTTTGCCTTAACAAGAAATATTTCTAAATCTGACAAACCTGTTCCAGTGTTTGATGGCGGTTCAAAATAGACAACGTTAGATGTCAGCCAATGAGGAACATTATGCAAATGCATTACAGATCTATATAGACCAGTAACGAAAGCTAAACTGTAATTTCTGACAACTCATTACAGCATTTACCCTGAATTGATTCCTTTAAAAAACACCTTTATGACCTTTTGCAGACATTTTACATTCACAAACAGCTATTTCACGCACTGCATGGTAGGTAATATTCAAATAAGTATAATACGGACGCTGCCTTTAATACTCTACTCTGTTAGGCACATAATAGTGCATGGGACAGATTCTCCTCGAACAGATTCTAATTAGGGCTGTTACTACTAAACGCTGACCTCAAGAAGATCTCTGATAAGAAGGGCGCAGTGGATCATTACGTCTAGATCTTTTGCTGAATTAATTAATCTGCATGACACATGAGATGAGCTCATGGCTCTCAGTTCTCTGTACTCAGCTCATCAGGATGTATATTCTGCAGGCTCTAAACTGAGACGAGGTGGAGAGAGGTTGGGTAAGTGACTTGAGGGTAAAGTGGAGATTTTTCTGGGAAACCAGAAAGAGATGGGTTGTTCTTAAAGACAGAAAAGCAAAGGGAGCTTTATAAATGAACTGCAAATGTAGCCATATATTGCAAATCACTGTACAGTGCATTTAGGTCAATATATCAGCGGAAGTGCTGAAGTTAAAGGGAAAGTTCAAGCAAAAATGAAATTTGTCATCATGTACTAACTCTTTACTTGTTTCAGACCTTTATGAGTTTTTTCTTCCATTGAACACAAAAGATATTTTGAAAAAATGATGAAAATCTATAACAATCGACTTCCATTGTATTTTTTCCTACTATGGATCTCAATGGTTACAGGTTGTTCAACAGAATAAAAAAAAAATCTCATAAATGTGTGGAATCACTTGAGGGTGAGTAAATAGCGAGTAAATTTAAATTTGGGGCTAAAGTATTCCTTTAATGAGGTGGTTGTATGAATAAGTGGATATAAACTGGTTCTACCTTAACTGTATTCATTCATTCATTCAACTGTATTTAAATAATACATTATTCTGAAAGTAATAAGATGAAAGTCTCAAAATCAAGCACTGAAACTGATGAATGGACAAGCAGATACTTTAAATTAGGGATGATGCAGTAATGAGAATAATAATAATATATTTTTTAAATAAAACAGTCATAAGATTTTTAGTATCTTCCAATACCGAAACCGATCCGATGCTTTTATAATACATAAAAAAAAGAATAAAAAAGAGCGAAGAAACAGATCCATAATGTTCTTTATTTTTTATTTAATTCACCTTATTTTACTATTCAACAACTCTGTTAACAAACAGAGCACTTCTGTGAGGTAGATAAATAACAAATTCTTCACTTTTGGACTTTAGTGCAACAGTAAATATATATAAAAAAAAAAAACTAATATAAATCTATCCATCCATCTCTATATCCATCCACACACACACACACACACACACACACACACACACACACACACACACACACACGAGTCCTGATCGGGAGGTAACGTCCAATTCCGATCCAGTCTGAAACCGCATGACAGGGCCAGATTTCCGATCACGTGTTTGGATCTGGACATCGGTACAAATAAATAAGCCTTATTAACTTTTTATTAAAATGTTAATTTGACAGTAAAGACTAGAGTTATTATGCTGAAATCAATGCAGAAAATTCCATTTGACAAAACAGGATGAAATATAATACCAATTTTGTAACTTCTCATAATATTTCACATAATATTATTTTTTTTTGTTTTGTTATTTTTTATATTTTAGAAATTTTTATTAAATAAACGCAGGCTTGGTGAGCACACAGGCATCTTTCATTGAAAAAAATCCTAACAACCCTTAATTGAAGTTTTAACTTATTTTAAACTGTATCTTAAACTACAATTGGCTATTACCATCCAAAGAGCTATATTAAAAACAGTCTGAAATAATCACATTCTTGTGTCAGCACACATTTAAAACACACATTTCAGTTAAAACAGCATGTGATTTTTTTATAGAAGAAAAAAAACCTTAAAGATATATACCTTTCCTCATAAATATGATTAATTGCTTTTAATTCTTTGCATTTGGGTTTGTTTCTCTCCCTGCTGACCCTCACAGAGGAGATCTGCAAATCAAAACTGGGTCGTGAACCACCAGTTGAGAACCACTGGCGTAAGGTACCATTTATCAGCTGTCTGAGTACAGACTGTTTCCATATCTTGGCCAAAACATCTTCATAAAACATGAATTATGTATTTCCAGTGTCTTGGCGCATTAACTTTGCAGTCCTGCATTGCAATGTTCATTCCTCTTGTACTCCACGCATGAGGTAAAGGGTAAAAGGTTGCTAGGTGCTGGATTTATCCAGAAAAAAAATCATACATCAGCACGACTTCTTACCTGCATGCCCTCCTGTCCAGAGATCCCCACTCCCACATCAGCCACTTGGATCATGCTAACATCATTGGCTCCATCACCTAAAACGAAGCAGAAGAGAAGACAAAATAATTCAAGAGAGAAGGCTACAGGAGCGATCAACTGTGTTTCTCTTTGCACAATGTCAGGCTACATAAATGCAAACATTGCATCAGTAGCAAAGTGCTCTGTCAGCAGAAAAAACAACAACAAATTAAACTCAAAAGAGCCTGGAAACAAGCTGTGGTTTCTGCAGTTACACTGCACATTAATGGGTTGACGTGACTTTACATCAATGTCACATTCACACACCTATAAAGGCTGAAAAATGCTTACAAAGTCCAATCACACAGTAAACCAAGTATTCTGAGGCAAATTCTTTAAAATTTCTTTCTATTCAGTTTAAGTTTGTTGAATTCTGAGACGCTAATATCTGTAGATTGATAAACTAGTTAGGAAACAGTTATATAGTGTTGCCCATGATGTTTTAAAGAGCACAGATTTTATTTACGCACTATTTTAAATAAATTAAGAACATTGGTAAAGTATTTGAAAGAAACTTTAACTAGAAAAGGGTACCAGGACACAAATAAGTCCTGTTTGAAAGTAAAACAGATTTATAAACTTTATATAATATTAAGAAAGATTAGACGGACAAATGAGTGTTTAAAAGCAAGGTGTTTGATTTCAAATAATGTGGGTTTTAAAATAATGAACAAAATGACACTACAAGGTTTTGATCAATTAAAATTTGATAATAAAGTTGATATTTGGGTAATAAACTGAGATTGAGGAGGAAATCAGCATAAGGAGGAAATCAAAACACTTTGAAGGACTTATAAAATTAAAATAAAACAAAATACAACTCCTGGCAAAAAGAATAGAATCACCACTTTTGGAAGAGGTTCATTCAAATGTTTAATTGTGTAGAAAGAAACCAAACACATACATGCCACAAAACTATTTTCATTCAACAATCCAACCTTCTGGCTGTATGAAACACTTAAAAAAAAAAAGAAAAGAAAGAACACTGTGGTCAATTACAACTGTTTTTACAGATCAAACAGAAGAAAAAAATATGGAATCACACAAATCTGAGGAAAATTATATGGAATCATCAAATAAAAACACCACTAGTACTTTGTTGCACCACCTCTGGCTTTTAAAAACTGTTTAAATTATCTGAGGAATGGATTAAAAGTATTAAGAGTGGTGATTCCATACTTTTTGCCAGGGGTTGTATAAAGCAAAATAAAATAATTAAATAAAAAAGTCTGTATTTAAAAAAAACAAACAAACATATATTTTAGTGTTTTAATGGTATTTTGTATTAAAATGAGAATGTGGTCTTTTAGAAAAATAAAATAAAACAAAACAAAATATTCAAGCATGGAGAACTGGAGTAGTATTGATAAATTAAATAAAAATAAGAATGTGACCTTTCTGAAATATTAAAAAAAAAAACACTTACTGGTCTACACACTAAACTGAGAAACTTCGCATTGCGAAAGACAGCGTCCATTTCAGTAGTTAAAAGAAGTTTATTTTGGACTATTTCATCTGCCTCGAGTGGTTTTTAAAATCATCTTCTGTTCCCTAAAGTGTAAGGCGTTGTGCTATACTTGACCCAGAGCGATCATCAAAAGCTGACGGTCAAGCTAAAAAGCTACTATGCTTTGAAGTACACAGAAAAGTAGTAGCCCGCTGAGACCGCCAGTTGCCTTTGTCCAAGCTGAAACAAACAAACAGGGCAGCCAAATTCAACAAGACCACCTTTATTTGAAGTACACCAACAAAGCAAATGCGCTCAGTGTGAGAACCGGTACAATCTGCTGTGAACGTGTCTGTATGCCACAAATGTCCGTTCATTAAAGTAAAATGGTGAAGACAAGGCTGTAATGAAGTCTGTCCATTTCTAGGCAAAAAGAGTTTATTTACAGCCCTGCTGAGGGTCGTTTGAGCACCGCCTCTCTCATTCTCAGCTAAAATGACAGTGTTAATGTGTTTAAAAACCTGCTCCTGGCTTTCCGTGAGGCATAAATGAATGAGGAAAATCTTGATTGAAGCGGCTGGATGACCTGAGGTGAACCCGCTCTCCTCATGCAGGCAGGTGGATCAGTCTTCATGCACCTTGAATCTCTTTTTTTCTCTCTTTCCTTCTCTCTCTCTCCCTAAAACCATCTGGGTAATTAGCCAGAGTGCTGCGTAGGCTTGTAAATGTGGCATTCTGCGCTGGGGAAAGGACAAACACGTGCTGTCCAGTCACCGCTAAAATGTTTACTTGGCAACACCAGAAACCATTAATCTTCGAATTTGACTTGCCAAGCAAAAAGTATGAGAAACAACAACAACAACAACAACAACAAAAAGAAAACCTGGGCTTTTACAGAAGCAGCTTTTCTACTGTTTTGTATAACTCAGCTCACTTTTTCCACTGCAGTTTAACGCCGCTTTAAGTGGGTGTGATTATAGATGTATCATAATAGCTGCCGTGATGCAGCATTTTAATTGTGCTTTAGAAATAAACAGAAACAGATTTCCTCTGTGGTACTAAAGCACGTACGCACATGCACGCTCTTCATACTAATTTTAGGCCTAGCAAAATAAAAGACCTACAGTCCAAAGAATAAAAAATAATTATTATTAAACAATTTTAAATGTAATATTTTAATCCAATTCTCAGTGAATATAGACAATATATTTTGGTGCATTTTAACAAAGCAGTTTTATTAAACTGGTTTAATCAGTAAAATTATGTTTGGTCTCACAATATTTTTAGAAATAAAGAGATAAAACATTTCAATTCCAATTGCAATTTACAAAAAAATTCCAGTTTTGACTTTGGTATTGACTAATCTAATAGAAAAACACAAGTATATTATTGTATAGCAGCTGATAGAAAGTATTAATTTAAAAGAGAGACCTGGAAGGGGTCTACTTCTTAATGCTGGGACTGTACAATGAAACTTGTGCATATAATGACTGTAATATAGATAGCTCTGTGTGTAATTTTGCTCAAGTGCATGGTCTATTTAATATACACCATGCATTACCCATATTCAAATATAAAAAAACACTGAATGTTTGATCCTTGTTGGTAAAGGTTTGTTTGTACAAAAATGTCTTATGAGACCTTTTTAAAAAGGCATAGATTATGACTCTCCTGAATAAAACATTTTCCAAGTTATATTACAAGCAGTCCAGTCCAGTAAAATATTCTTAATAGACTATAGACTATGAGATAAGCACATAATAATACTTCAGTTTTTAATAAAATGCACAATTAAGTCCTGAATGAATGATACAATCCCATGTACAGTTAGCTTTATTAAGTTCAAGGTATAAATGCCTTTTTTAAAAAAGTTTCTTCAAAACCACAGCAAAGATACAGTTTAAAACAGAGTAATGCTCTGAACTATTACAACATTAAATTATACACTTACCGAACACTTTTTTTTTTAGGTACTCCAACTACTCGTTAACGTAAATTTATAATCAGACAATCACATGGCAGCATCTCAATGCATTTAGGCATGTGACATGGTCCAGATGATCTGCTGCAGTTCAAACTGAGCATTAGAATGGGGAAGAAAGGTGATTTAAGTGACTTTGAACATGGCATGGTTTCAGAAACTGCTGATCTACTGGGACTTTTACACACAACCATCTCTAAGGTTTACAGAGAATGGCCTAAAAAAGGAAAAAATATCCAGCGAGCGGCACTTCTGTGGGCGCAAATGCCTTGTTTATGCCAGAAGCCAGAGGAGAATAGCCAGACTGATTCAAGCTGATAGAAAGGCAACAGTAACTCAAATAACCACTCGTTACAACCATGGTATACAGAAGAGCATCTCAGAAAGCACAACACGCCAAACCTTGAGACGGGTGGGATACAGCAGCAGAAGAGCACACTGGGTGCCACTCCTGTCAGCTAAGAACAGGAAACTCAGACTACAATTCGAACAAGCTCACCAAAATGGGACAATAGAAGATTGGAAAAACATTGCCTGGTCTGATGAGTCTCGATTTCCACTGCAACATTTGGATGACAGGGTCAGAATTTGGCATCAACAACATGAAAGCATGAATCCATCCTGTCTTTTATCAACGGTTCAGGCTGGTGGTGGTGGTGTAATGGTGTGGGGGATATTTTCTTGACACACTTTGGGCCCATTAGTACCAATTGAGCATCGCGTCAATGCCACAGCGTACCTGAGTATTATTGCTGACCATGTCCATCCCTTTATGACCACAGTATACCTATCTTCTAATGGCTACTTACAGCGATATAGCACGCCATTGTCAAAGCACAAATCAACTCAGACTGGTTGCTTGAACATGACATTGAGTTCACTGTACTCAAATGGCCTTCACAGTCACTAGATTTCAACCCAATAGAGCACTTTTGTGATGTGGTAGAACAGGAAATTTGCATCTTTGTGTGCAGCTGACAAATCTGCAGCAACTGTGTAATGCTTTTATGTCAATATGGACCAAAATCTCTGAGGACTATTTTCGATACCTTGTTGAAACTATGGGGGGATCCAACCCAGCACTAGTAAGGTATACCTAATAAAGTGGCCGGTGAGTGTAGAAATCCTTCTGTCCAGTATAATTTAACATTTTTTTTCATTATTAATAAATGTCAACAACATTTGTGGAATAAATTTCTTTTCAGATGACAGCATTTACTATAGATTTTTTTTCACATTTCATAAATGTCTTTACTGTCACTTTTGATCAATGTAATGCTTAATGCCTTTGCTTAATGAAAGCATTCATTTCTTAAAAAATATTATAAAATAAAAATATAAAAAATATTTCCATTATTTTATGATGTCAGTCCTTATAAATGAGTTAATAAACTAGTCCTCTTGTGAAGAAAAATAACATATTTTTCCTCCCACAAGCTACTTAAAATTGCTCATAAGTGCTTTCTGGAGCTTTTAAGGCTCCAGTCTCTGTTTTTTTTTTTTTTACATAACAGGATGAAAATGAGTATTGAAACAATTTCTGGTCTTAGAAAAAACCTGATGGTAAGCAAATAAGGCCATCTTCAATTTTGGGAGAGCTATTCCTTTAGAGTCACCATCATTAGTGAAACTCAATAGAGTTCATTTGTGTGTATAGTCTTAGTTTGCAGTTGTGTAATGGTTATGGCCACTAAGGACCCATCAGCTGCAAATTAAAACTTAAAGACACTCTTTCATAAAAGAAAAAAAACACACCATAAAAGCAGCTTGAAATTAAACATTTGCAACGAAAAACAGATTCAATCCAATCTTCGACTTACCTATGGCAAGAGTCATGACCTTGAGCTTGTTGCGCACCAGCTTGACCACCATGCTCTTCTGTAGGGGCGTAGAGCGGCAGCACAGGACAGACCTGCAGCTCCGAGCCACGGCCAGGAACTTGTCCTCCAAACTCTTGTCCAGAGCATAGGCCAAGGTGCGACCGTCGATCACCAAGCCGAGCCGGTGCACCAGGAAGGGGCCGGAGTGGCCAGAGGAGGTTGGAGAACACACAGGAGAAGAGAAGTGGATGCCAGCGTAGTCTCCTGCTGCTTGAGGACCTGCTCGAGGGTCACAGAGAAACTTTGCCTGGATATAGTGCAGACTGTTCTCCAGCAACCTAGCACAGGCCTCCTGGCAAAATCCACATTCAGACACACAGAAAAAATAATAATCAGGAAGGTCATGAAAGAACACAATGAATGTTTTATGAGGAGTAAATAACATCTTTTCAAAAAAGATGACTCCACTTAATCTAAACAGATCATAATGACACAGTAAATTATTTAACAAATTTTTTGTACCAAATTACTTTTATTTAAAGGGATACTCCAGCCAAAAATTAAAACATTATTATTTTTAACTTCTCCTCATGTCACTTTTCTCAAAATATTTTAAATT
Source organism: Danio tinwini (assembly GCA_903798205.1). Lineage (NCBI taxonomy): Eukaryota > Metazoa > Chordata > Actinopteri > Cypriniformes > Danionidae > Danio > Danio tinwini. Next base: position 11,780,244 of record CAIGQZ010007154.1, on the reverse strand, counting down.
TTTTAGGATATTTTTTATAATGAAAAAAAAGGTTTTTTACTATCCTTATCAAAACAAGTCAAATTTAGTTATTAATAATGTGTCATAACAAGCAAACACTGGTTTTATAGATGCACTCTCACACTAGATCCACAATACACTACCAGGACACTTTATTAGGTACACCTTACTAGTATTGGGTTGGACCCCCCTTTTGCCTTCAGAACAGCCTTAATTCTTCATGGCATAGATTCAACAAGGTACTGGAAATATTCCTCAGAGATTTTGGTCCATATTGACATGACAGCATCACGCTGTTGCTGCAGATTTGTCAGCTGCACATCCATGATGTGAATCTCCCCTTCCACCACATCCCTGCTCGATTGGATTGAGTCTGGTGACTGTGGAGGCCATTTCAGTACAGTGAACAGATTGTCATGTTCAATAAACCAGTCTGAGATCATTCGTGCTTTATGACATGGATCGTTGCTACTGGAAGAAGCCATCAGAAGTTGCATACACTGTGGTTATAAAAGGATGGACATGGTCAGCAACAATACTCAGGTAGTCAAGAAAATATCCCCCACACCATTACACCACCACCACCAGCCTGAACCGTTGATACAAGGCAGGATGGATCCATGCTTTCATGTTGTTGATGCCAAATTCTGAACCTACCATCTGAATGTTGCAGCAGAAATCGAGACTCATCAGACCAGGCAACGTTTTTCCAATCTTCTATTGTCCGATTTTGGTGCGCCTGTGCAAATTGTAGCCTCAGTTTTCTGTTCTTAGCTGACAGGAGTGGCACCCGGTGTGCTCTTTTGCTGCTGTAGCATATCCGTCTCAAGGTTTGACATGTTGTGCGTTCAAAGATGCTCTTCTGCAAACCTCGATTGTAACGAGTGGTTAATTGAGTTACTGTTGCCTTTCTATTAGCTCGAACCAGTCTGGCCATTCTTCTTTGACCTCTGGCATCAACAAGGCATTTGCATCCACAGAATTGCCGCTGACATATATATTCAGATCATTCTAGTTCAGCAGTTTCTGAAATACCCAGACCAACCCATCTAGCACTAACAACCATGCCATGTTCAAAGTCACTTAAATCACCTTTCTTCCCCATTCTGATGCTCGGTTTGAACTGCAGCAGATCGTCTTGACCATGTCAGCATGCCTACATGCATGGAGTTGCTGCCATGTGATTGGCTGATTAAAACTTTGCATTAACAAGCAATTGGACAGCTGTACCTAATAAAACGGCCGGTGACTTTACACTATTGATATAGTTTGTTGAATCGTGTTCATTTCAATCAAGCTGAGACAACATTATTCAGGCAGTCTCAGACTGACTAATTTGGCATGGAACAGATTGTGATTGCAGATTCCACATATGCCCAATCAAACCGCAATAAGGGGGCAAAACACACAGAGAAGTTTGTTTGGTTTCGAAGACTAATTTTGGCAGATTTTAGGAGACAGTAACTTTAATTGTTAAACACTTTGAGCTTTGAAACTATGCAAACCCTTCAACTTCACTAACAGTTATATTACACACTGCACGAAAGGTAATATTTAAAAAGCATAATAGGCACCGTTTAAACTATTTGATTTCAAACGTTCTTCAAAATATCTTTTGTGTTCCACAGAAGAATGAACATCATACAGGTTTGCAATGACATGAGGCATGAGTAAATGACAATTTTCATTTTTGGCTGAATCATCATTTTAAGCAAGTAAAAAGTTATGATTAATCCTGCGAGTCAGTGATTAAGACATTCCTGTATGACAGCTCTTTCCTTGTGTGTTTTTCAAAACAAAACTAATGCGGATGGTTCACGTGTTCTCTGAGGAGACAATGAAACATAACAAGAGCTCATTCAAGTCTGTCCAGCTGTTCTGTGGAGGAAACATCTACAGTCTAATAGTGGACAACGACATGCAGGGATGTTGTTTGGTATATGAGTGCTTTTTCAACTATAGACACTTTTGTATAATAGAATATTTAGTCAAGTCATATTTCACCTTTTCCTTAACGTAACATATACATTATGTAAGCTTCAAATAAGAAAAAATATGCAGATCAGGACTTGATTTTTTTCCATCTGGAATAAATTGGATTGCTGTCATTTTGTAAATATTAAATAAAAAATAAATGTGATCATTTTAAATCGCATGTACTAAAATAGAATAATTAAAGAAGAAAAAAAGTTTAGATTGTTGAAAACTGAACATTCTGTAATCCTAAATCTTAAATTGTAAAAAACAGGATTAAAAAGGAAGTAAACACTGCAACCAAAAGTAAACTTGGGAAACTGGAAATAATATATTTCTAAATAAATAAACCAATAATGCTATAATAATGTTTTAATATTTTATTATATATTAAAATGTACTAGTGCTGGTCATATAACAGTCCTGCTTTGACATTTATCATTTTAATGATGATAAAAAAACGTGTTGAAAAGCATCTTGGCCAATGTTGATAATAAAAAAGGCAAAAGTCTGCCTACTGTATTTATAACCAATAAATAAGCTTAAACCAAACACACACAGAAGATAAATGCTAATATTAGTTATAAACATAGATATACAGAATAAAGATAATTGAATAAATACTCTCTAAGACCTTACAGTGTCTATACTGGAGAAAACACCCACTGATAAGTGAAGGGGGTTGGGGTGGTACAATAGTGGGAGAAATAGTACTACAGTTTGTGTTTTCAACTGGCACAAACAGCTCTATGTTAGAAGCAATACCTTTACAAATTCCTCTCATTCCTGGTTGCAAAAAGCAAAAACAGAATAATAATCAAATCAGAGAATAATTAATAAACACAAGATCAAACAGAAAAGACTCCTGAGATATGTTGTAATATAATTTTGTAGAAACAGACTTTTAACTCCTTGTGAGTGATATTTAAAGGTGCAAACTTGGAAAATGCTAAAGTTAGTTTGATAGCACTACATGAAAGTGCAAAACATCATCCAAAGCCACGCCTCCTGACCACATAAAAAATATCACTACAACACATCACATAACATTCACCAGAGAGAAAACTTTATAGTACTGTTAGTAATTACAATATCAAGCTTTAAAAAAGAAGGTTAGTTTGTTTATGTTTGCCAGCCATTCTCTGTCTGAACCGCATCCGTGAAAGCATCGATGACTAAATCCTTGATATGCAATTAGATATTTTAAGAGGCAGGTAGGACAGCCTATGGTAATGTTCAGACTGAACGTTTTCCACAGAATATTAAAATAAACATAAATACAGTTGGACCACTTTATTTAATGATTGCTAACAAGATATGACATTCAATCAGCATTACAAAAATTGTTTCTGAAGGCAATTCCCATATTGCACCTTTAACATATTCCAAACCCTCTTGTTCAGGGGTGCCCAAACTTTTTCGTAAAAAGGGCCAAAAACCAAATATCATTATGAGCCATGGGCTGAAGGTAAATACACCAAACTATATTACATTAAAGTTGCCATGGGTAATTTCCTTATCCATTCATTTTCTTTTCGGCTTAGTCCCTTTATTAATCTGGGGTCGCCACAGCAAAATGAACCGCCAACTTATTTAGCATATGTTTTTACGCAATGGATGCCCTTCCAGCCGCATTTCATATATATATAAAAAAAAAAAACTTTTATGGACTTTGGCTTTCATATTGTTTGAAGATTCGGAATCTTATTAAAGGATTAATTACAGAAATAAATCAATCATTTATCAAAACTTATTTGTTCAGCACACAAAGGTAGTGGCAATACTTAAAGAAACTGCAGCAGTGCATGCTGGGTCTACCTGCGAGTCTGCATTAAGAGTGATGATCTCCTCCTCTGGGTCCAGCAGTTTGCAAGCGTAGGCAATGTTGATGGCAGTCTCTTGTTTATCCCCTGTTAGCACCCAGATCTGCAGGCCGGCTTTCCTCAGAGAGGCGATGGTCTCAGGGACCCCATCTTGAAGTCGGTCCTCAATACCAGTTGCTCCTATTGAAAAAGACATTTCATGCAAACGCCCATTAATGATTAGTTAATTTACCTAAATAGTCTGTAAACCTGTTGCCTTAAAAGTGATTTTTTTTTTCACTAACATCTCACAATTCTCACATTTTTTTGTGGAAACATGAACACACATTACATAATTCTGACCAAAAAAAAATTATATGTATATATAAAAAAATATTC
>CAIGQZ010007154.1:11737167-11774700 GCA_903798205.1 Danio tinwini | reverse complement strand
TGTATGTATGTATGTATGTATGTATGTATGTATGTATGTATGTACATGAAGAATGGCATGTGTATTATTATATTAGATCTGTGAAACAATGTCTCTTTTACATGAAGACAGCACGCCATTAACACGACTTAACCCTATCTCGTCCCCTAGGGTGGAAATCACTTCATTTAAGGATACTTTCAGGCCTACTTTTCCAAAATAACTCATTTTAAGGGAGTTTGGAAACAGTGCTGGCTGATACAGAGAACTCGTCCCTTTGTAATTCTACAGATCTTTTTCATGTTCAAACAACAACATTAAGATGCAAATAAGCATATTAAAAAGCATATTATGAGCCCTTTAACAGCAGGTATAAACAAGTTCTTCAATAAACTCAGATTGTTTCAGCAACTATCATTACCTAAAAGTTGGAGGTTGGTCTCAAGTCGTAATGCAGACTCAAATAGCAGCTCCTCTCTCCTCTGTATGGCTGTTTCTGCCTCCAGGTGGCGCTGTAGCCAACTAGCATACTCCTCCTTACTGAGCACCTGGAGAAAAAAACAACAACATATCACAGGTCAGTAGGGCTGCACAATATATCGCTTCCAGTGGCGGAGCCAGAGGGGTGTCCGGGGACATCCCTGACATCCGATTGGCCAACCCAGGTGCCACCCCAAAATTTTATTTGCTGCTGGCAGTTCCTTAAGCTGATTGACATCTCATTTGTCTAAAGACGTTATTGAATTTTGGGCAACGCTCAAGCAGTGTTGCCAGATTGGGCGGTTTTTGAATTTGATTGTTTTTGCATTTCGGCGGGTTTTGGATAGTTTTTGGGGTGGAATCAGTCAGCTACATCTGGCAACACTGCGCTCAAGCTATTTTCAAATTAATGATAAGCTGAAGACAAGAGCATTGTTTCAAGTAAGACGAATAATAATACATCATAACATAATATTTGAAATGTGTTTTATAGTTTAGTATAAGGTTTGTTTGCTTAGGAAGCTTTATTATATGATGTGTAAGTTAACGAGGCACCAACAACATCAGTTAACTTAAGAGAGACCAATTTGCTCTTTAGAAACAGTTAACGCTATACTTAATCTGTGCTAGTATTACATGCACATTCTATGTATGTATGTAAGTTTTTATTTTTAATTTACGATGCTCAAATGTTTTGCTAATATGGGGAAGTAAGGCTAGTTGTTTGAGTTAAATTTATTTGAAATGGCTTAGCCAGCTCATACACTTTCTTCAGATAAATGTTTTTAGATTGGTTGCTGATTTTAATGTGCAGGTATGATAATGGATATTTGTAATTAGGATAAATGTGTTTCTAACTGAATCAGATGTAACCAGACTGTAATATTTTTGCACAGGGTCAATTAAACATGAAAAGAAAGGGCGAGATATCAGACTTCTTTATAAAGAAGCACAAACAGGCAGATCAGGTTCAAATTAACCCTTCCCTTTGCACTGGATCCCACAGCATCAGCTCCATACCTGAGACTAATCAGAGTCAGTGTGGTCAGACTTCAGGTCCACCAGCAGGTCAGAGCATATACTAGGCATTCACATGTTTCAACCAATGTTAGAATTTAAGCTGAGCTTCAGGAATGTTCCACCAAAAAAATCAAATCCTGTCATTACTTATTAACTCACAACAAAGTGAGTAGATGATGAGTAAATTATTATATTTTCATATTTTGAATTATATGTTGGTAATGCAATAGATTTGAGTATTCTAAACACTTTCGGTGTGTGTGTGTGTGTGTGTGTGTGTTTGTGGACCCTCTGAAATAGCAGTGGCCACCCCCTGGCCCCCCCATGTAAAAAATTGTAGCTCCGCCACTGATCGCTTCAGCATCAATATCGCAATCTGGATTATAGCTGATCAGGAGCCACAGAACACATGCGGTTTGTAGAGTCACTGCAAAGTTTAACCATAATAGAGTGAAGGTTTATCATTTGCATGTGTTTTTAAGGCCTGTGACTGAGCATTTCAAGAGAGTTTAGAACATTTGTGCACAAAAAATGATGATGTTTGCAGTGGTGTAAGAAAGATTTATTCTAATTATTTATACAAAATGTATATGATTTATATGATTAAAAATCTTTTTCTTACTAGTTTCTAATCCTAATATCTACACTTCAAAACAAAAACAAGATTTTTTTACTCCATTGGCAGATAATATTTTTAAGGAAAAACTATTAATTCGGACTTATTTCATATGAAGGTGAGAACAAAACCATGTTTTAACTTGATCTAAGTATTTTAGGCCCTGCTTATACTAATATGCTTTAAATAAAAAACACATAAGTTTTGTTATGATTAGTTTTGCTACGTGTTGCTATGAAGTTTGAGCCTTAATACTTTGTTTGACTATCTTAACAATAAAATGAAAACATGACATAAGCAACTGCCTATTTTTATTTTGATATTACCAACTTAATAGACACCAAAAATGTTGATCCGTCGTGTAGCTACATATTTATGATCATCATCTTTACTGTATATTTATAACAAAACGGAGCCTATAACATAACTGCCTCCTTTTTTTCTTGAAAAAAATACGAAGCATACCCTCTTTTGCTGAATATCAGTTTTAATAATCAATAATAGCCATTAAAAAAGTAAAACATACAATAATTTTATACAATAAAGGCAAGCAATCAGTCAAATAAGCAGAATCAGTGTACACGGTTACATAAATTAATATATTAACTTATCTATGCGCTCAGCCAAAATGCGTTACCTGAGAACAAGTAATAGATTCAAAAGACCAAAGAGTCGGTAGATAGAGACAAGATGAATTAAATATCATGTTTAACAACTATAGTGAGATGAAATCCAGCGAAAGTTCTTTGGTGAAGTGTCCGACCTGCATTGCTCTTATCTGGGGAGGTGTGCTCAAAGCCCCCACTGACTGCCTGGAGCTCAGACGTTCACATACACTGCAGCGCATGCCAGAGTGTGTGTGTGTGGTCAAGTGATGTGTGTTTTCATCGGTGTAGTGTAGACGGAGAACAGTTTCCGAAATGCTAGGTGAGACATGCAGTGTGGACATGGATCGATTGCAGTGCAGTGTGGACAATGCAGTGTGGACATGAATCGATTTAGTTCTAAAACACAGTTTTAAAACTAAAACATATTAGTATAAACAGGGCCTCAGTTATTTGGACTATAGAAAGGAGACGAAGCAAAGCAAAAAAAGCATTTTTTTTTATTATAACTATCTGATATTCCGTATCCTGAATACTGTTAGACTGCCGAGAAAACCATCAAATAGTGATTTTCAAACCATCTTGGGAAAAATACAATCATGCAATATCAAATTTTTTCAATAACGTGCAGCCCTACTTGTCAGTGCTGGGTAACTCTGATTCTGATTGCATAATCCAGATTACCAACTTGTTATCATATCTTAGCATAACTTAATCAAATTTCAATTGCTGTACTTATTCAGATTACAATAAATGTATTGATTACACATGTATTTTTGATTAACATTATATTCCTTTTATTTTTTCATGACTGAATTAGTTGTCTTTTTCAGCTTACAAACCCTCTCCAGTTCCTTCACATACCCCAGTTTGTGTGCCTTCAGTAGTTCAATGCTTTGCTTAATCCACTTCATGTTGTTGAGATAAAGAATGGACTCTCTTTCTCTTCGTATTTTATATCAATATGATACAAAATTAAATCCAATCAAATCTGTATGATGAGCAAATTAGGTCAAAAGCGATCTGCACTACCAGTCAAAAGTATGGGGTCAGTAGGATATTTAAATGTTTTGAAATAAGCTTCTCCTGCTCACCAAGCCTGCATTTATTTAATCAAAATAGTTTATTCAATCAGTACAAATTGTAAAATTGTGAAATGTTATTGCACTATAAAATAACTGTTCAAAAGTAGATTATAATTTAATTGAAAAATTTATTCCAGTGATATTAATGATGAACTTTGGCTTAATTACTCCAGTCTTCAGTCACATGATTCTTCAGAAATCATTCTAATATATATTATTATTATTATTATTATTGGTAATAGTATTAAAAGCGATAATGACTGGAGTAAGAATTTCATTTGAAACTACATACAATAAGAATGGAGTTATTTAAATTGTTTATAAATATTAGACAATCATTTTATATTTAATAAATGCTGCCTTGATAAACAAAAAAAAAAAAACATGAAAAAAGAAAAAAAAGAAACCTGACCTCAAACTTTTGACCAGTAATGGAAATCAATCAAAAACATATAAAATGTTTCAGTTAAGATTACGTTACTAACTTCAATTTCTAAGTAATCTGGGAAGTGAATAACCTCAGTAATCTACTCATCACTGAGATAACACAGTGGGTGTCATACTGTAGTACTTTTAGGAAAAAAAAAGTAAATAGCAGAGAGATGTGTAAAAGGAAACGAAAGGAAAAACACAAGTTATTCTGGTTGCTGGCTTAAAAAACAAAAACGGGTGGAGAAAACAAAACTAACACAATAAAAGGCTTGTTAAACTTTAAGGAGCTCCATTTATGTATGAATTCACACTTAATTGTGTGAAAAATAATTGTATCCAAGCTGTTTAAAGCTTTCCTTCTGTTAAGGTGACTTTAGCTACAGAGGCAGTCAAGTGAGCCAAAAATAAGAATAAATAAATAAAAATCACACACCTCACACTTTTAATAAAACCTATATGAAGCATCAGATTAGAGCTAGAACTTATTGAATGATTTAAATAAATAAATAAATAAATAAATAAATAAAAGTAGGGGCACCACGGTAGCGCAGGGGGTAGCACGATCGCCTCACAGCAAGAAGGTCTCTGGTTCAAGCCCCAGCTGGGTCAGTTGGCATGGGTGTTTCCCAGTGTTGGGTTGTGGCTGAAAGGCATCCGCTGCATAAAACATATGCTGGATATGTTGGCAGTTTATTCCACTGTGGCGACCCCTGATTAATAAAAGGACTAAGCCGAAAAGAAAATGAATGAATGAAATAAAAGTAAACTTTTTTGTTTTCTTTTGTGAAATATTTTATCACATCATATGGCAACCAGACTAGCACACGCAGCTCAGAACACAAAGTTCTAAAGAGTGAGAGCATATATTACTATGCATAAGATGTGGAGAGAGAAGGAGAGATGAGAAAGACGAACAGAGAGTGAGAAAGAGGCTTGTTGATCGGTCACACAGATCAGCCCACTGGGAAAAAGCTCACATACTTGTAAACCATCTGTGCAAAAACACTTTTCTCAAGGCAAACACTTTTTTTTTTGTGCAGTAAGATAAACCCAAAAGTGGCAATGTGAAAACAAAAATTTGAGCTGGTAAACTATACAACATTAAGTCACCACTTACTCAGTTACAAACTCTGTTTCTCTAAATTTACCGCATTTAATAGCTACCATTTTGAGTAAAATGTTAATATTTGTTTTTATTCTACATTAGTTCGAGAATGTACCTTCCAAATTACAAATAATATAATATAATACAGCTTTTTATTGTCATTTAACATATTTCATATATTTTGACCTTATATAAATGTATGCAAATATCTAATTGTTACCTTTTTAGCAATACAGAGCGTCCTCAGACCATCTGCAGCATATAGATTTAAGTAGTTTTGGGTTTTATACAAGATTTTCCTTTGTCGCTTTCCTTTGCAATCATCTGTAATACAAAAACACAAACAAAAAAACATTAGTCAATCCGTCAGAATCTTTGAACATTTATTAAACTAACATTACACACACACAGTGAGACAAACACACACTGCAAAGCATAAACTAATCACTCTTTTTAGGTTGCTCTTGTCTTCCTCAAAAAAGCCATTAGGTTTAATCAAGACGGCGGAGTGTTTTGACAAGTTGACTGGATAATCTGGCTATGGAGCGATTTGAGGTTTATCGCTCCTGTGTTATTGCTCGCTGCATTGCTTCCTGGCAGGAAAAGCAGAACAAACTGTTTGGGATGATCACTTCCCAACATGGAGGACCATCAGCCAAGACGAGGGGGCGAATGTGCCAAACCTCACATTTTCACTGAATGATTCATCACCACCCCTGCAACTGTGGGACGACTGGACCTGCTTTTCCACAGATTGATGCACAGACTCAGGTATTAAATGGTTTTAAAAATCATATAAGTTACCCAAATCCACATATCACGCCCTCACATCACTCTCAAAAGAGAAAGGATCATCAGTGATATAGTATTTAAAGGAGAAGTATGCAATTTATACTTCTAGCAATAGAAATGTACACAGTGTGGGATTACCCATGAATCTTTTAGTACTTCAGTAAGAGCAAAATTAAATAATACCCAAGCATTGCTATTGGTAGTGCTGAGTGATTTGGCCTAAAATCAAAATCTCGATTAATTGAACATTTTTACTCGATTAAGATTAATGAACAATTTTTTTTCTTTTTCAATTTATTTTATTTTTTGCCCTTATAGTTCACTGACAGGTTTTGTACAGTAAATATGCTCACATATTACAAGTGAGAGATTTTTGAATGAAGGGTGCATTACTTGATGAAAAAAAACAAAAAAACTGAAGGAATCTACTATCTATGATTATTCATTGAAAATCAACGTGGAACAAATGAAATTAAATAAAAATAATTGAAAATAAATAACTTGTACTTTTGGAAACAAAATAAATAATTTTTAATGTTATTCATATTAAAAGTGCAACAACTTTAATCATAAGGTAAACGAAAAAACAAAATTCTCCATCAGAAGCTCCTCCATGGGACTTGTAAGCACTCGCTTTATCGGGCTCGCTGCTCTCCAAAGGCTATCAGCAGCACCCACACTCATCACAACCACCAATCAAAAAGCTTGCGCTATGTGTCATCACAACATGTAGTTACATTGTTTGAATGGTGTATGTGAATGCTACCGCATGAAGGCTGTACCGAACTGTATGCATGCACTTGACGCAGAAGTATAAATCAGCAATAACACAACAAGGTCACGTGACTCCACATGTGGTAGGGAGAGTAATCGAAAAAAAAAATCAACCTTGAAAAATTTGATAGATTATAGGTTCTGAACATCGATTTACTCGCTTAGCCCTAGTTATTGAAGACAATATGTTTCCTAAATAATCTGACAAACTTAATGTTGGAACAAACAGTCAAGTTCTGTCCCAAAACTGAACACCAAGTAGAACTAAAAACAAAACACTAAACACAAACCAACAAAACCGAGAAAAATAACCCAAGAGTTAACAAACAAACCAACCAACCAACCAACCAAAGCATAACAAAACGAAGCAAACCAAAAAAATAAATAAATAAATAAATCAAAACACTAAAACACAAACATTCAAATCCAAAAACAAATGCCTGAAAATAGATAAAAAGAAAAAACAAACAAAATGGAAGTGGTTACACTTTAAAATACGCTTCAAATAATGTATTTACTAACATGAACTAAAATGAACAACACTCATACAGCATTTATTATTCATAGATCAATATTTAATATTTGTTAAAATCCAAATTTGTGCTTGTTAAGAATTACAAGTTAATGCTCTGTGAGTTAACTAGAACTAACAACAAATGACTTTTTCATTAACTAACATTAACAGATTAATAAATGTTGCACTCAATGTATTGTTCATGTTAGTAAATATATTAATTAAAATTATTTATAGTACTGTAAAAAAAGAAACAAACCCAGACCATAAACAAGTCAAAATAAATAAAAACACAAGTAAAACCCCAAAGCACAATTAAATATACAAACACAATAGGAAACAAACTATACAAAAAACTAATGTAAAACAAATGCCAAATGTAATAAATAAAAGCAAGTCAAACACATAAAAAAACTAATCCAAACCAAAACGAAGGTCTAAATTGATAAATAAAAATAAAAGCAAACCAATAAAAGTCTAGACATAACTGTAATGGTCGATTGTACAACATTAACTCAGGTTAGGTTTGGGAATTTACCCAAAGAGGTGGCTAGTCGGCTACTGACCAAAACCAAAAATTACGCACCAGTTTTACATTACTCAAAAACGGAAATGACTGCTATTCCCTCAAGCAAAACACAATGTCCCTTCCAACATTTGGAGCACACCAAGAACATTTTTGTCCTTCAATTTAACATGTTACATAATGACTGGAAACACGCAGGTACAGTTCTTGCAGGCACAAGTCTGTTTTTCCAAGTTTGGTCAAGACAGCTTTATGTCAGTAAAACTACACCTTCAAAGTTGCTACATTTTATTGGTCAAAGACTGAAAACTGGATGTTTTGTGCATTGTGCCATTAGACAAGCATGGCAAATGTCCCACAGGCTTCTGAAAGAGGCTTTTGTACCTTCAGTTGGTCTGCTTTGCTAATTGAAAGCCCACACCCAGAGGTGAACAGCGACTCTGGATCCAAAAGCACAGAAATAAACACTGAACGTGTGGCTGTGTGCACGTAACAGTCTGCAGTCTGTAGCGAAGTCTGTAGCATGGGTGTGTATTTGCAGCATCATGTTAACATCATTGCATAGGCTAAACACCAATAAACCTAGAGTATTTTGAAATATATTTCCAGACTGCCAAGTAAAAAACGTGGAGGAAAGAGGAAATTACACAACTAATCGTAATAGCATTAGAAATACTTATGGTCCATATGACCAGAACAGCAAAAAAGCCCTTCAAAACATTAATCTTCAACTAAGTCTATAGCAAAGGGTATTACACTGTGAAAAACCTTATAATGTACCCAAGATGTGAGAAAAAAGGTTAAAAATTGAATGGAAGTAACAGGCGAGATTTCTTACTGTACTGCATACCTGTCAAGCCTCCCGTTTTTCCTGGGATTGTCCCGTATTTTACAATTCTATCCTGCTATTATCCTGTAAAGGTATTTTCCCGCATTTTCAATCTATCTTTGAAGGGTGGCAATAAACATTTAAGAGCCGAACCTCCCTATACGCAACCCATACCACCGAACCACCAGGAGATGCCCCTTGCTCTTAAAAATGAATCTCTTCTGTGCTTTCATTTTATGTAGGCATCAAAACACTTTTAAATATATTTTATATATTTAAATAAATATAAATACGGTGGGATTCCCCTCCTTACCATTACATGCGCTGTTGCCCCTCCTATGCAATCCTCAAAACAGTCAGTTCATGTAGCAGTGCATGACTGTCAGACGTATTCTATAGTGATAAATAGACGCTGTTTCCCAAACAAATTCTGAACGCACGACACTTTGGCATGAAGACATAATAATAATAATAATAATAATAATAATAATAATAAAAATATGTGATTTTCTTTTAAACACAACAAGTTTTGCCGGAAATGAGCATAAAAATGTAGGAATGCCATCGAATGCTTTCATTATAAATCTTTGCGTTCTCAAAGTGACACCTTTGTTATTTAATGTAATCAAATGAAAAATGTAAATGAGAGTTCCACTAGCTACGTTTCCATCCAAAAATGTGAATTAACTTTATGCGCAAAACTGAAATATTGCATGAAAGATATGCAGATAAAACAGTGTTTCCATCCAAGGAGTGCATATTGCTAATGTTTTAATGTTTTAGGTTCCTTTACAGGATTTTAAACATCTCCGAGGACAGAGAGCTCCTGGATATCATCTAAACTATCTAGAACAATATTAGAGAGAGTAATAATAGGGATAGTTCACCCAAAAAGCTAAAATTCTATCATCATTTACTTGTTTCAAACCTCTCCTTGTTTTTTCTTTCGTTAAAGAAAAAAAGAAAATATTTTGAAGAAAGCTGGAAACCAAAAGCATTTCTTTTTCCTACTAAGGAAATCAATGGTTACAGGTTTTCAGCTATATTCAAAATATCTTATTTTTTTGTTCAACAGAAAATAGGAACTCAAACAGGTTTGGAAGCACTTGAAGATGAGTAAATAGTGAGTACAATTTCCTTTTTGGGTAAAAAAAATCCCTTTACTAAACAAAGCAACATTTTTGAGTGAACTAATCCTTTAATGAACCAAAATTTGGTGGAACAACCCTGATTTTGGAAAACAAGATGAAAGGTCTGTACAATATTAGCAAATGTTGAATCTAGAAAACGTTTTCTACACGACTGATGTTGGCTAAGCATGACGCATAACAAGAACGTTGCCATATTTCTGTTTTTTAAGCATCTGGAATTGCAGTGAATTGTTATGAATCAATGTCGTTAGTAATCAGCATTCTAACAATAGAAAAAAATCTGTTTTCCTCAGAGTAAGTTAAAAGCCTCAGTCTCTCTCTCGCTCTCGCTCTCTCTCTCTCTCGCTCTTTCCCTGTTGACATTTAGATATAAAGTGCAGTACTGTGTATGTAGCACTTCTGTTCAGTCATTTATGTACACAGCATTAAAGAAATCAGCCACTGGAGCTCTTTCTTGTGCCTGGAATACTAACAAGCCAGTCAACCTGGGCCATTAGGATAGTTTATTACCACTAAAACCCTTGGACACATCTAAGAGCCAAGAACAATTTGGAGGCCGTCCAGAAGATGTTTGGGTGAAGGGGACGTATTGCCCTTGCCATGCTGCCTATGTAGGTATCGAATGTCTATCATCATAGATCAAGTGCACATCAAAATCTGGCAGCCACTTTAAAGACATTTGCTGAAAAATCACACTTTCTGCTCTTAGTTCAGAGTCACTAGGGGTGTCAAAATTGATTGTTTCTTCTGTGCACCGTGATGCAGACGGGGACAATTCGATATCGGTTCAGTAATAATCATAACCGGTTATTACGTACTGACGTCATTTATCTCCTATGCGCGATGTCGCAGTAGAATACTATGGCGAAGGAGAGGAGGGCGAGTATTTACAACGCTCCAACTACTTAAAAGGTAGATAATTATGCACAGTTTAACTGCTTGTGAATTTGTTGGAAAGTCGTTCATTGACACTGAAGAAGGCACAGCACACAAGCTGCTATTTCACTACTAGGGAGAAATGCTGTAAAAATCCATCTCTGCCTCTCTCTCTCTCACTTTGGACATTTGACCCATTGGTGTGTTTGTGAGGAAACTTTTCCTTTGCTCTTGGCTGTTAAAGCGATACGAGCGTGCCTGCGGGTGCGAGTTTTCTCCACTATGTCTATTATGGATTACCTGTGATAACCGCGTATTAAGCGCAGTACATTTTCTACTCCACTAAGGGTTTCCTTCCCATCACGTAGTAAATAACAAAAGATATACTATGCGACCTTGAGTCGTTTCCATGTCACTTCTCGTATGTGTTTGTGGACCAAGACAAAGTTGTTGCCGATTCTTCCTATTGTAAAATCATGCATTGTGAAACCCCCTGTCGCTGATCCATCTTGCAGTGTAAACAAAGCAGCGACGAAACGCTACCCCAGAAAGTCATGAAGTGTAAAAAAAAACTGTGACACGACTACTTTGAAAATCGTGCTGTCTGAACTCGGCATTACTTGAGTTTGACGGCACACAGACACACACACAGTAGTCTATTTATTTGTTTTGCCATAGGTCTGTTTAGAGACAATTTGTTATACCTTTACTAGGTGATTTTTTATTTATGCCTTATGTCTGTTTTAGAGACATGTTACAGGTCTTTGATAAAGATGTAATTGTTTTCCTTTGGAAATATGTTTCAGATTCCCACTAAAATGTTTGTGTGTGACAAAATCATGATTAAATCGTGATTATTTATTTTGCCCATTTAGCACAGCCCTACAGTATAAACTATAATAACTAAAAATAAAACAAATTAAATACAACTTAATAGAAATGTATTCACCTAAACAAAACAAACTAAACTGCATATTATAGCAAATTTCAAAATAATAGTGAAAAAATAATAAAAAATACAACATTAAAATGACTTTGTAGCCACGTGCCTTTCACGTGCCATTTGGCTGTCAGCCATTATTCATTAATTCTGCTGGAACAGGCCGTCTAACTGGGGCATGGAAAAGAAAACACAGACTTCATTAAAACTTCAGCATGATCAACAAGCGTTCTAAAGCATAATCACCACTGAACATCAAAATAATCCAAGCAGAATATTTGATTCATTTCATTCGGGGGAAGGACTGACAGCATGCCAGACTTCTGTTCGTCTGAAGGCCAAAAAGAAGAATAATTCAAATGCTTCGGATGGTCAAAATTACAGCTGGTGAAGAAGTGTTTTAGAGATGGCTCAAAAGTCTACAAGATGGATGGGAGCAAAACTCAGAACTGGAGTTTCAATAAAACTTTTTTTTCTTCCAACGAGATGAAGATTTTCTTCAATAAGATGTTATGATGCTATTTTATGATGTTCTGATGATCAGGCTGACAAAAATATTACATATTCATACTTCATATTGCACCACTAATATTAAAGTTCTTTAAATAGACAGGCGGTTTTTAGGGTTTGGCAAACAATAACACATTAAACTTAGTAAAAGCTGACAGTAAGAACTTAAGATAATTATTTAAATCAACCAATCAACCAAAACTTAAAAGCATTACATTGCCAGTAATGAATCACCACCACCACTACTAGTACTACTACTACTACTAAATATATTATTTTCTATTTCAGCATTTCTAGTTTTATGATTAGTTCCATGAATAAATGACAAACATAACTTTTCTTAAATATTTTGCAATTAAAAATAAAATGATTACTACCAACTACAAAAAGGGTAAGGTTGATGAGAGAATTTAAAGAGGTGGTCCACTATATCATATTTTAAACATTAGTTGATGTGTAATGTAGCTGTATGAACATAAACAACATCTGAATGTAAGATGCTCAAAGTATAATGCAAAGGGAGACATTGGCTTTTACAGAGTTAGCTTAGCAAAGCCTACAGCAAACAAAGTTTGAGGACTACAAAAAATACATTCAGGTTAGTGAGATCACAAACACTTCAGCAAAGGGGCATGGCCAGAGGCGCTGTAATGTTATAGCAGAGAAAGCTAAAATGCCATCCAAACGCTGCTATTTCCACAGAGCGTGTTCTGTTTCGATATTTGGGCTTCCAAAAGACACTACACAAAGAGAGAAGTGCTTACAATTGTATTTGAATTATGTTCCAGAGAATTATAAAAAAGATAAAGCTCTAGCATTTGACAAAGGACAAATTCCAGAATCTCTTCCAGTTTAGTGCTGGATTCGGCTAAAAACTCCTCAAAAGAGGAGCAGCTCCAACCATAATGGCAGAAGCTGTAGATTGTGAGCCACTACCTGTAAGTATTATTTTTTAAAATTGATCTATTACATGCAGTTTCTAGCATTAGCATCCTTGTTGTAACAAGGATGTAAACAACGGAAAATGCTGCGTGACATTGTTAACAATTTAGCCACAAATTCATATTTATCCTTCAAACCCCTGTAAACAGCCACAACCTTCATCAGTGCTGCAGTGTCTCTCTATGTGTCCACTTTTCCTGCGTTCTACATTTCAAATAACCAACTCGCAAAAGATATGTGAATGTTTCATATTACTTACACATGCTTATAACCTGAATATGTGAAAGACACTTGTCAGATTTAATTTTAAAGAGCAGGCATGAAGATCAGCTGCGCTCTCTTCATTCTATGTCTAATTCAGGCTTACACTGACACGGCTGACGGTATTTACACAGCAGAGGCACAGCGCGTGCTAGTAGAGGCGTGACTGGATGTGACACTTCCTGGTGATGTAAACCCAATGCGTAAATCACAGCACATTATGTTAGCTGACCAATCAGAGCCTTATGAGGGCGGGCTTACGGAGGAACGGAGGAGGTTGTTTTCATGTTAGCTGGGTAGCTGTATATAATCAAAGTAAGATGTATGACTACATAATAGGGATGCTCATTTCGGTTAATTTTACTAACCGACAACCGCTGCTCATTAACCAGATATTAACCGTTAACAGATTAATATAAAAAAAAAATATTTAATTGAAAAAAAAAATTGACGTGTCTATTTTGTGTGACATTAAATATTGCATTTTAAAATACTGATTTATTTTAACATGCAAACAGCAGCATACATAACAGAGCATCTATACGCACCTGTATGTTTCCAACAGCATAGAAAAAAATTCATGTGCGCGCGATGCATGTGATGAAAGACAATAGCCGCTTTTCTACTATCGTGCCAAACTGTTCTAAGAACACTTTGGTACGGTTACGGTTGTTTCTCTGAGCCTGGAACAGCGCGGCACAATTACAAACCATTCTCAGCACGGAATTCTCAGCACCGTTAGACAAACAAACTACACTACATTTAACATAAAAAAACTGATACAGGTCTAAACGATACAGTTTGAAAAGGGTTTTAAAACCACAGAGCAGTCTCTAGCAGAGAAGTGAGTCACTGGCCCACCACATTCTTACGAACATATTTTATTTATCAAAGTTATTATTTCATTGACTTGAATATAGTTAACCATGTATAATTACGAACCCATCATCTAAAATCTTAAAATAAAAAAATAGCCTATTGTTTTACTCGTGGCTTGAGCTTCATTAATTTGATTGACATCCTAGGCAGAGACGTTTATTTCGCCTGACTAAACGTGAGTTTACTGCATACCGTGCTGTTTTTGGTAGCACAATCTCGCTCAGAACTTTACCAACGAGTACATGCACTGCTGAAAAACCTTTTTTTCTGCTGCACATCGAATAAAGACACACTTAAGATCGCTATATCCATAAAACACGAATTTGCAGACTCCTTGAACAACGAGGAAATAATTGCACTTTTTTTAATTCAAAGACCAGACTGCAGCATGCTTGTTTTGTAATTTAATGCCAGCTATACCACCTGAAAGACGGCGTGTCGCCCGTCACCGGAGAAAGTCTAATCTTTCTCAAGTTTTTTAGACTTTGCATGAAAGCTTTACGGAGTGGCCCTGTCCGAGGTGCTGATGATTGTGTTGGATTTAAATTATAGCCTATAAATGCACCAATAAACAAAATAAATATGGATTGTTAAATGCCGGTGTTGTTTTTACTCAAAAAAAAAAATATCAATATGTCTTGACAAATGTTTTATAAAAATAAAATGATAAATTTGTAACATTTCAGCTAAAGACCATTATACGATTTAGTTAAATAAGTTAGACATTTGGGGACATGTAACATGTTTCTGTGTTTTTTTTCTTGGTTATCTTTAATATATACTGGGCAGCTGCGCAAAATATTTTCTAAAACGTCAAGCGGGAATTTGTTTATAGCTTGTTAGTTAATTATGAAGAGAAAAAAATAATTAAAATAACAAAAATAAAATGATAAAAATACAAAAATAACAAGAGCAGCACTGCTATGTGTTTCATATTCGTTTTTTATTTAACTTGATGGATTCAATATTTAATGTTTGAATACAGAAACAAATAAAAGCCATCGCTTAAAAGCTTATTTTTTTACCATCAACATGTAGTATGTTTTATATCATTATCAACTTTTTTGATATGAAACCCCTGTGTAATTTAATTTATTGTTAAATAAATTATTGTTAAATGAAATATAAATTTTTTATTAGTGAAAGTGCCTGCTGACTTTTGACAAGGCCTGTCCAAAAGTATACTTCTGCCACTATAATAAAAATGCATTATCATTGTTTATTTTTCTGTTATGTACAGAGATTTGAAATATATTATTTATTTTCCCTCCAGTCATTTTCAATCATCACGTTACATTTTGGTCAATTTCCTTCCAAATCAAAATTTGCCCGGAAACGTGCAACATATGATCTCTAAACAGGGCCGGATAGTGCCGCGGATGCCGCCCTGACTGCTCTGCCAGCCTAGGCAGCCGCCTAGGTCGCCTCTATAGATGCGCCGGCCCTGCCTCTAAATAAATACTGGTGCTGTGACTTGTAGCTATATTTAGCACATACAAGAGAGCGGCATAACATAATTGAAGAATGAAACAGACGACTGATGTAAAACGCTTTTTCGGCTCAGTTGACTTTTATTTCTACTGGGAGCACACAGGGCGCAATGGCATAACGTGAGGCGCACATGACGCATAGCCTACGCAGCGCGTAAAACACTCACGGCCATTAATAAACCATTCAAAATATGCGCCTTGCAAAAAGCGCTTTTGGTGATCGGCCCCTTATGCAGCCAAACTTTAAAAATATTTAAAATAATATTTTTAATCGTTTAACTGATACCATTAATCGGTTACAAACGCACCCTTTCGGTTAACAGTTAAACGGTTATTTTGAGCATCCCTACTACATAACGTGATTTTCCACAAATGAAGCATGAGCACACATTGTTTTGCATCTTATAAACACAACCAAGCATTAAAAATACACTCTGGACCACACGTTTAAGATTCAGTAAATTTAGATTTCAGATGTAAATTTAAGTAAGCCTCAAACATGAAATCTCTCATAAAAATGAAGCACTGTGTCCATCCATAACAACAGGTGCAGCAGACAACTACTGTTATATGAGTGTGTGTAGAAAAGGCACTCACTTACTCATAGATATAGACAAGCTCACAAGATGAGACAGTATCTTATATTAGCAAGTTGGTGGCCAAACCGTACCAAACGGTGAGCTGGTGGATGGGGTAGTGTTGTGTGCTTCTGTTTACGGGGTAGCAAGTTGGTGGCCAAACCGTACCAAACCGTGAGCTTCGTACTGTGACTGTTCGGAATGAATACGTGTACCGTTAAACCATTACTGGTAATGTAGTTGTCCAGTGTAACATCATTCTGAACTATACTTTTATGTAATCATTAGGGATGCCCCAATGGCCGATTTTTGCAGCCGATATGAGTACAGATTCCTTGTCATCGTGATCGACCGATACCAAGTACCGATTCTGATGCGTCAAGCTTTATAACGCATAAAGCACATTTCACTCTAAGTATGATACCTTAAGTGATGAGAGAGACAGGGATGTGCACTCGAGATATCTTTACTGTGCTATTCATCTAACCTAACAAATGTAATGCTTAGAACAGTGGTTCTCAAACTTTTTTCACTAAGTGCCACCTCAGACAAAAATTGTCTCTCCAAGTACCACCATAATGACCAATATTGAAATACAGTAGCGTAGCAGGCCTAATTAAGCAGTTGCAGCACTGCACAGTTAAAAAACGAGGCAGCTTAATTCCTATTATTAAGAATATGTATTATTGTCAGCCACTTATATACACATATTTATATATACATACATGCATACATACATACATACATACATACAATTTTAATATTTTATACATTCTGAACGTTTTGCAAGTTGCAATTTTGAAGTTGCATGTACATATGACATATTTGTATATCTTTGAAATCTAAACTTGTATTTTAAATATATGATTTGGAATTACTTAAATTAGAAATTAGATCTGCTGCAGGTCATTTACAGCCGGCCTATGTGTGTCAGAAAACGAGTGATTAAATGCATACAGTGCTTTACCAATTCATATGTGCGGTATTTCTGCGATCTGGTGCGAATGAGATCACCTAAGTGAACCGTGAAGTTTGCGTTAACCGCGCACCGACCACTGTTTTCAAGCAGACTCGGGTAAGGTTTGCGGTCCCTCCGTCTGTGCACACTAAGAATAACTTTAATTATATTCTACTTCTAAGCTTTAAGCATGGCAAAGTTGCTTGAGTCTACGTTCTGTGTCTCGCGCCATTTGAATCACATCCAAATTAAATCTGAGGTAACAAACTAAACCGAAAGCCATGTACGCTGCTTTACAAAACAAATAACATTATATCGAAATCACGCATTATTTTACACAACTAAGAGCACACATTTATCACATTTGTAATAATTATTTCACCAGTGATGCAGCATGGGGAAAATCACGAGTTTGCAGTAACTGAAATGGCAACCCAACAGCACCGGTCTGCAGAAGGGCTTCTCTAGCGCTTGCGTATCTGCTCTGTATCCGCCATGCTCATGTTCCTCTGACTCTGCGCCAAGCAGACACATTTTTACCATCTGATGCACTAAAGTAAACATTAAAAGCACAGTAGCATAATCGTACACTTCAGGGAACAGCAAATGCTGTATGATCACATGAGTCTTGGTGTTATCGTACACGTCAAAGGGTTAAAAGCGTGTTCATTTTATTCTTTTATTATTCAGTGATTCTTCCGCGTATCACTAGAAGGAAGGCCGCATACAACTAGTGGTATGCATACCACAGTTTGAGAACCACTGCCTTAGAACATCACCGCGATCTGTTCTCTTGCTAAGTCATTCTCGTCTCCATGATTTCCGGGGTATTTTATCTAATCCACGGAGCCGATATGAATCTGCGCAAAACTCTGAGCTTCTGGCAGAGCTCATACGGTTGGATGAGACAGTAAGAGAAATCGCTCTGCTCATGTCACAGCAGCTCAAAACACTGGATATGCATTGGCTGCAACAAAAAGTCCATCACTCGCACGAATCACGCCGATAAACTGAATGAACAGAGGCCACACCACATCTGTATGTATTTTAGCTGCTGTGTTGGGACCACAGCAATCACTGTTCCCAGTATCCCAAATTTTAAACTTTACAAATCCATCATAAAGACATTTAAAACAACAATACTAACATACCTGTAGCTAGTCTGATCAAATCCATGATAACTGAATCAGCACCCTTAGTGTAGACTGTGATCTGCTCAGTCAGTGGATGCTTAACCACCACAGACATCCTCTTTCTTGTAGAGTCAAACCCCAAGGTGTGCAGAAGCTCGAAGCTCAACTTTCCCAAATGTGGAAGTTCAACGGTCACCTGATCAGGCAAACGACCAACGAGAGCGCACTTATAAGCCCGAGCTGCATAAACCAGAGCAGCTTCATCCGGAGACTCTGCTTCAAACCTGAGTTCGCATTCATCCTGAGCCAAAGCTTTGGATTTATCGAAGTTTGGCGGGATGGGGCTGAAAGCATGCTGTAGGTCATGTTCCTGCCGCTTCTCCTCGTTCAGTTTGGTGAGTGTGTTTTCAGCTGACGGGGAGGACAGCATGCTGCAACCCAGTTTATGTGAGGACGAGCGGTTGGTGGCCAAACTAGAGGAGCTGCTGCTGTTGGAGCCGGAGGTCAAGCGGCTTGGGGTGAATCGCTTGATGAAGTCCTCGATCGTCTTCACTGGAGACTTCAGCTCGAAGCGACGCACCTGAAAGAGATGCAAGGGAAAGCTGTCAAAACAGAAGTGCTTGAATTTGTGTGCTTGATTGATGATTGAGATGATTTGTTGGAAGGCATTTTGGAAGTGTTGGTTTAGCAGCAGGGTTATTATAGATAGCAAAAACTATATGTACATTTTTAATACACTGTAAAAAAAACTAAATTTATTTCCAGAGTTATTGTTTTATTAGAAGGGTTATTAAGTTAACTGAATCAAAAGCTATGAAAATAAACTTAAAATCTATATTTTTATGTTAAATATGTTATGGCTGGCAATTCAATATTTCTAATTATAATGTAGTACTAAAAAAAATAAAAAAATAAATAAAAATACCAAAAATGAATAAGGGTGCTTTTACACCTGTAGATCAATTGTTTTATTCCAAAACAAAGGTTAAAAAATTGATACAATGTTCCTGGTGCGGATCGCTTTTACACTGCAGTTTCTAATACTCAAAACAAGTCACGTGCAGATAAACTCTCCTCACACTGGTCAGTTTTAGGGTTCATTTTTTTCAGAATCCTATGGACCCATACGTCATTATTTTAGTATCAGATCCTAATTTTGGTCAATTTTGCTAATGCATAAACAGCTCTAGTTAATATTTCAGCATGCTTTCACTTTCGTATTCGGCATGAAACACACATTTACTGGTAAGAATAACATTCCGCCCGACTCATCATTTTCTCTTCATATAGCTGTATATATAGCTATTGCATATCCATAACTGTGATATAGCTTGGTTCATTAGTTTGTTGGATCATATTGCTTTCTCAGTACAATCGATCCGCTCCAGAATTCGTTTCAATTGACTCAAATATGCCAAACAAACCAAGTAAACAGGAAACGTAACAGGTTCCGAAACAAAATCTAGGTGTGAAAAAAACACCCTAAAACAACAAAAAAAGTCTGATAACATTTTTCAAATTAAATAATTTTTTTATTATGAAAATTACAATTATAAAGAATAACAAATGTTTTCATTTGTTGTGATTTGGAATCAGGGTAATTCCCATTAAAATATTAAAATAATGATCTAAAAATAAATATAAATGCTGAAAACATGAATGTTTTCATATTTTTATGCATTATTTAAAATTTAAAAGAAAAGTAACTTGTAGTTTTCAGAATAAAATGAAAATTGCATTTTACTTAACTATAAATTAACTGAGAAACGTCAAGTTTACTGCTTTTTTAATCTGAATTTCTTATTACATAGCTGTAAAAAGTCTTCAAAACAAAGAACATGAGAAGTATTTGAACAGTGGCCTAGTCAAAATACACACAGTTCATTTTAATCACCCTTTGAATACTCCACACAAACGTTATGCACTCCTACTGAATGAACGCTATTAATTGAAAAAAAAATCTTTGTTTTAGAAACTGCAGAATAGAGAATTAGAAAATGGAGGAATTACACCAAAACTTTCAGCTAGCCACATTATCACTAAATACTCTAAATTATCACTAAACGAAAAGCACTCCATTCAAGCTCTGACTTGTATGATAAGAATGGGGGTTAGTCTTTGATTGCAGCTTCTGCCAGATACTCCACACGCACTTGTACAAAGTATTCAGGTCATAACCTAATGCTGGAAAGACACCAGGCAGAGTGGAATTTGGGGGAAGCTCAAAAAACTAACAGGTCAAGATTACACACTAAAGAACAGGCCACACATCTTCAACAGAAACAGGAAGCTGCTCCTACACAAATAGAAGAAAACCACCACAGGAAACGGCACAGCCCACACACACATGAGACAAAAAGAATTTTGTGACTTGAGATGCTCAAGTTGTTCTGACATTAAAACAACATCTAATTTTTAAACCACCGTCTATGACTTCAACATCTTCGCAATAGACACAGATTTGCATCATGGACAGGGCTTCTGTCTGCCCGGTGACTCTAGCTTCATTGCTAAATGGCTAACATGGATTTTATTGAGAAAGTAGCTGTGCTTATGTGCTTTAGGAAGGCTGAAAAACAGTGTAGAGTCATTCGGTGTCATGTCTGAGTCCACTCGATCCTTTCAGAGGTGCACCAAGCTCGGTGAGTTCATCAACTCCTAAAGAAATTATATCTGGATGATGGATGCTTTCAGCAGTGCTTCAGATTGAGCCGGGCCCAGTTTAATAAACTGTTCCCCTCGGGACACCAACAACAGGCACTACGTAATAATTACTCCCCTACAAGAGCAAGCTCCTGATTGGTTAACACAGCACGAAGGTCCGCTTAAGTTCATATTTTCCAACTCGAGCGATTTGATTGATACTGGTGGCAATTGCACAAAAACGGTTTACTCATGCCGTGTCATTCGTGCGAATCGTGCCGCAGGATGTCTATTAACTTCTTTGCATTGACCTAACATGTAAATTACTTGATGCTTTATCCGCGTCTGGTGTAAATGCAGCATTAGAATAAAATGCCTACCTTCTTTGACATCAATACAATGTTTTTCTTTTATGAAGTTATTATATGCATCAGAATAGCTTTTAGAATTTAAGTTGGCCAACATATCAAAAATACAGTGACCTGCATTCCAGAACGTACTATGCTTGACCAAAAAAGTCACCAGCATTTATCTTACTATAAAATTAACGCTTTAATTTCTGCAACGGGCGTCACGGTGGCGCAGTGGGTAGCACGATCGCCTAACAGCAAAAAGATCGCTGGTTCGAGCCTCAGCTGGGTCAGTTGGCATTTCTGTGTGGAGTTTGCATGTTCTTCCAGTGTTTGCGTGGGTTTCCTCTGGGTGCTCTGGTTTCCCCCACAGTCCAAAGACATGCGCTATAGGTGAATTGGGTAAGCTAAAATGTCCATAGTGTACGTGTGTGCATGAGTGTATGAATGTTTCCCAGTGACGGGATTGCAGCTGAAAGGGCATCCACAGCATAAAACATATGCTGGATAAGTTGGCGGTTCATTTTGCTGTGGCAACCTCAGCTTAATAAAGGGATTCAGCCGAAAAGAAAGTTAATGAATGAATTTCTACAATGGTCCTTGCTTTTCAAACAGCACGTTCTAAGAGACACGCTAGTCAGAATTATCGACATAAAATGGTAAACCTTAATTCCAGAAAATGTATGGTGATTTGTCTGTTGCATATCTTGTACACAGACATCCCATTTTTATTGGAAGGAAACTATATTCTTTATCTTTATATATAGTGTCTGCCCAACTTCTTAACTTTTCTGATTTTGTTTATAATGCAATAACATGCACCTTTTGTAAAGCTGCTTTGAAATAGGGTTGTGACGACAAGGAAATTTCCCCACTGGTTAATCGACATGTGACAAAACCGATAATACTGGTATCACCGTGGGGGTGGGCGTTTCCTCTTCCTCTTTTTTCTGCTTTTAAATATCTTATAAATGCGTGTGTATTATACTTTCACTTTCACTTTTTCGGGAATTGGCAATTCGGTGTCAAACTACAAAAAAAAAAAATCACTGTTATTAAACACAGAACTTTTATTAACATAACGAAAAAAACACAACAATGCTACAGGCTGAAAAAAACTGAAAATTGGAACCAAACAAATAACAACCATAGAACGTTTATTACTTATGTTAGAATGTTTTTAAAACGAATAAGAAAATAAAATAGAAAGATAAGTAATTAAATAGCACAAAGTTTAAATAAGATTAAACGAATGAACAAGAAACAAATATAAAAAAAACTTCCAAATGACATTAGGCTACAAAAATGACAGGTCGGCAGTCTTTTAAAAAAATAAATAAATAAACAGCTTGTTGCGCACACACAAAGATACTTTTTGGTTAACTTTGCCAACAGGGGGAACCTACTTTGGTGGTCTTTTGTTGTCCTACCTGACTTCAATGTCTTAATGTATTATTTAGCCTAATGTATTATACATTAATAGCTTAGTCCTTATAAACAATCCGTTTATAAAATACATTATTAACGAATCTATAGGTTACTGAAGAATAAACCGAATATGAAATATGATCCTTGCATAATGATCACAACTAAACAAGCTAGCACTCAATTTATATATAAACTATAAATAAAAAAATTAAAAAATTTTAAGTAATGAAACATTATGTAAAAAATCGACTACAGGCTAAATAAAAGTGCCTCATCAGAGCTGAACATCACTGTGCAGTCACCGAGCGCGTGTCAGTTTACAGCTTCTGTAAAGATCAGACAGCCTATACAGATCACACAATAAACACCATGTAAATGTATAAATATTTCGATAAGTATTGTTAATGGAATATTTATAACACCATGATCTTGCTTTTCGTTATTTTGATGCCGGCTTTAAGCTTTCATGTGCAAGCGCGCTCTCTCTCTCTCTTACCAGCGGCAGTTGACGGGCCCACACACTACACAGCATACAGTGGCAAGATGACAAGTGCTCCACGGGACCAGTCAATGGGATCTCTCAAGTCAATATTGGCTATCGGGTAACAATCTCCCTCAGAGATATTGGAGTTCAGTAACATGGAGCGCAGTAGCTATGACTTTTGGCCAACACCTCCCTGTAAGTTCACACACTGCATAGATAGACTATAGGCCTACAGCTCTGGTGTGTTATAAATTGCGTGTTTTAAATGACAGCGACACATGCTACATTTAGTTTTTTTTTGTAAAATATACATTATAAGTCAGTACACAGTAAAATATAATTTTTTTAATGGCTTGCCTATTGGCAGCGTATATAACCTTTACGCTTAAATAGGCTAAGCATATTTTCATTAATATTAAAACGCATGAATACAAACTAGCCACCCTTTGATTTTTTTTCGTTTTCGTATATTTTTTTATCAAACGAAAAATGCAATGAATTGTTTATTTTGGTTTTCATTTTATTATAATTAATATAATAATTAGGCGACTTGACTATCGACTTATCTTGTCAATCGATGGATGACAGCCAGAGAGAGTTGAGATCAGACCTCAGTTTCGATGTGTGGTCGCACGTCACATTTACTTTACTGCAAGTTTTTAATATTGGCTCATCTAAATTAACTTTTCATTTGATTAAAAGCCGAAATATTGCCAGACAGACAAAGCAACTTTTGGTTTTGGAAGAGGGAGACTTCAGTGAAGACACACACACACACAGGATACACTCTTGTCGGCCTTTTCATTATTGATTTTTTTTACATTAAACTCATAATAATCAAGTGCACAAAAGAACAGATGATCTTCGGAAAAAGTGATCACTGCGGTTGCCCTGAGGATGCTTTGTTTCTCTGCAGTTGGCTTGTCAGTAACGCGGCAATCACTTTTAGTTTAATAAAAAATAAGATTATTTATTACTAAACACTGTGAGATGATGGTCGCGGGATTTTTTTAATGAGGCGCTTTTGCTTTGCGTTTTGACACTAAATCGTCCGCCATTCTTTTTCTGTAAATTGGACTCATCTCGTTCTCCTCACATGATAAATGAAATATGAAGCATTGTAGCTATGTTCAGATTTTAACTACAGCCTACTGCATGCTATCGTCTTAAGTAAATTATTTGGAATTATATCTTCCATTTAATTCAAATAAATATTGAATAAAAAAAAGGAATACTTAAAAAAATGTGGGCATGGTGTCACGGTGGAAAAGTGATGTCACCGGTGTTGCGTCTTAAAACCGGTAACATCGTCAACACCGTCTATCGTGGCAAGCCTACTTTGAAACAGTGATTATTGTGAAAAGTGCTATACAAATAAATTAAATTCAAATGGATTACCTTCTGCCGGGGTTGATTTGGTGAAGAAACAACCACAGTGTTGCAGATAGTGAGAGCGATGAAGAAGTCGAAGACATCACACAGGTCAGGCGGGATCTGATTCAAGGACTGACTGTGAAAACGCATGAACTCCATCTGACTGCTACACTCATTCACCTTATCCATCAGCTGGGGATCCGGAGTAATGTCCTTCTCCTGTCGAAACAGACAAATACAATTTTTTAATTCCATTAAACAAAGAGTTACTGAGCTTTAAGAGACAGTTCACCAAAAAATTCAAATTAACCCTCCATTTATTTTTTCTGTTAGAAAGATATTTTGAGGAATGTTGGGTAGCAACTGACCTCAATAGTAAAAAAAAAAAACCATAATAAAAAACTGAATACCGGTCTTCAAAATTATTTATAATATCTTCTATTTACTTCAATTGAAGAAAAAACTAAAGCTGAAAGTGGAGTGTGAATATGAATATATATATATATATATATATATATATATATATATATATATATATATTTATATATATTTTTTTTTTGGGTTGATCTATCCTTTTCTGGTGGACTGGAATGGAAGTGTTTGCTGACCATGGGGCTGCTGAAGGCAGTGTGTTTGGATAAAATGCTGGCCCGTTTGGCTTCAGCTCTGCTCCCAGTGCGGCGGTGAGATTTGGTGCTTTGTGATCGCAACACCACTTTTCCGCTCTGGTGGCTGGCAACGCTGTCCCGCCGTGGAAGAGTCCCACCATGAGATGTGCAGTCCTCCTCCTCTGAATCCACCTCCTGGTACATAGCAAGTCTCCTTGCTGTGGAAAGATACAACATTAGCTTCCGTGAAACGTTTGGTCAATAACTGGAAGCGTCTTGAAAGACTTTTGTCCCATTTTCTTTTTACCAGTCCATTTTCTAAAATGTCCATTTGGGGTAGAATGAATATTCAATAGTATACACATTCAATATTAAATCATATATTTATTATTTATTAGTGTCGTCAATGTAGCATGGTAATTTAGCAACTGAAGCGATAACATACATGTAAGATCACTTTATAAGGCTGCAATTATTGAAGCAAAAGTAAAAAGAGCAATGTTGCTAAACATTTAAGTTTACAACCATGTTTTATAAAATTAAACAACAACAGTAAGTTGATACTATGGGAGAAAGAAAATCAAACAGGTTTTAAAAAAGTGAAGGTGGACAAAATTTTCATTTTTGAATGAACTATCCATTTAAAGAGCACCTATTTTACCCCTTTTTTCAAAGTCTTTTGTGTCTCCAGAATG
Organism: Danio tinwini; assembly: GCA_903798205.1. Classification (NCBI taxonomy): domain Eukaryota; kingdom Metazoa; phylum Chordata; class Actinopteri; order Cypriniformes; family Danionidae; genus Danio; species Danio tinwini. The sequence continues at coordinate 11,748,643 of CAIGQZ010007154.1, read as the reverse complement.
TGTCTGTAAAGTTTCATATCAAAATAGCCATCAGATGATTTATTATAGCATTCAGAATATTGGATTTTAAGTTTTGAACATCCATGTAGCTATTTTTGTTGCCTGTGCATTTAATGGTAGTTCTCCCTGCCCACCGTTCCCATGTGCCTGTCAGTGTGTGCCTCAATCTCCACCTCGGCTGTCAGATAAACGGCACAGTGCACATTACATTACATTTGTGAGAAATACTACAGTATGAATTTTCCCAATGATTATTTGATGTATTTGTTGTGGAGTTACAACAATCAGTAACACAATGTCGTTACAAAGTTCACGTGCGCACACACAGACAGCGGACACACACACAGCAAGTATGTGTAACTTTTTTTTTTTTGCACAGCAAATGTGACAGGATACCCGTTATATCCACTGCTGTATGGACATCCGTTATGGTAATGTACAAAATAAACCTGATTTAATGTCCACAAACCGGGATTGAAACATCTTTTTTTATAATTGTACTGACATGCGGCTGGGGTAATGAAGCTAAGATGGTAAAATGGGTGTAATTCACTACAAACATGCACTGTTTTAAAAACGTTTTAAACTTGTAAACTAATTCTTGATCACATTTGATGATGACTGATGATCACAGAGCGCTCAACAAATATTTTAATCCCAGTTGCTTTGGGCATATCCTGTCTTGTTGATATTATAATATGTGTTATACGGTGACGTGTTAATACATAGCTGTCAAGCTGTCAATCAATTCAGTGGGCGGGGAAAGCACACTCCTGTGTCATGTTACGGATAGCTTCAAAATGGGAGGGATTTGGATCCTATTTTAAAATCAGTAAATTTAAAAAAAAAGTATTTTTGTCTTTAAATCCCTCCAGTATAACTGTGGACGCACTATAATTACACACAGTTCTGTTTAAACAGCTTACAGAAGATGATTTTCATCATAGGTGCCCTTAAATTGTCATTACTGTGACTTTTATTCAATTCAATTTATGTGTGCTAAATAAAAACATTACTAATCTTAATGATCATCATTTAGGGTATTTTATACATGACATTAACTGTAATCAATGCAATTAATAACACTAATTGGTTAAATGAATTATAAAACTCTAATTTCACATCGACTGACAGCCCACATTTACAGAGAACTGCTGTTGTGCACAAAATGAAAATGACATATCATCGACACTGCAAGCACTAACCATTAGCATCGTGCGAGTATTCAACTCCTGCCACAGTACAACGACGAAACACCATCTTATTTTCTGTGAGCGTCCCGGTCTTATCAGAAAAAATGTACTGCATCTGGCCCAGGTCTTCTGTGATATTCAGAGCCCTGCACTGCAGGTGAGAGTCTGTTTCCTCATCGTAAAGCTCCAAGTCCTGATGGATGAAGTACACCTGGCATATCTTCACTATTTCAATGGAAACAAACAGCGAGATTGGGATCAACACCTGCAACAAGGACAGAAAGAGAAAAACAGAGAGGTTTGGTGTAAAATCATGCAGGGTCATCATTTCTACCAGCAACTCTACAACAACACAGTAAAAAAAAACAACAACAACAATTTAAAACCAAATTTTAATTAAAATCTACAACATTTAGATTTATTATGCATTAAAGGTGCCATGGAGTGCATTGATTCAATGTGTTAATTTGTCTCTGATATCTACATATTAATTATGTGGCTTAAGTAAGTGGAAAAAAACAGATACAGTTTTCTAAGCTCATTTACAACCACAGGAATTACCCCTAATATGAAAAACTACATTTTGACTATATTTAATAAATGATCATAAATATTAATGAGCTCAGCACTGATGCTTTGCAAGCTAGTGTCAGTGCCTAATGTGCTTGCTTGCTCGCTTTCTCTCTTTATATAAGCTAGAGCTGGGCAATATTGCAAACAAAATTATCACAATATCATGTTTCATATCATTCAATATAAATAATTATTGAATATTTTTTAACAATACATTTAGGAATATTAGGATTTTTTGTTATTTAAACACTTTATTGTAATTTACCAACATTACTAAAGGCAAATAGTTTTAATTATACAAAAATATAAAAATATATTTATATTTCATCTATTTATAATAAAATAAACACAAGTGTTAAAGAGACTCCTAAACTTGATAAATAAAAGTTACAAAGTGTGTGCAATGGTAAAGGTACATCAACATCTGTAAGGTGTGATAAATAATGATACAGTAAACCTCAAACTCTGTCAACAACACATATGATGATGATCAAATCTGAGCTTTCAAATAAATAAGCTAACCATCATTTAAATACATACTGCCACATTACAAATTGTGAAGCTGAATGACTATATTACCCCTATGCTAAAAATCTCTTCTCAGATTGGGTGCTAGTGGCTGGGATGCACGATAAAAGAAACCACAAAGCCACTTTGGCCACATCCTATTTTACAATAACTCCTCACTGCTGCTACACGGCACTCATTTTTGCGTGTGCTGTTATTCTGACCTGAAGTGACAAGCACAAGTGCGTGCTTTCCACTTGCACACCATATGCACATCTCTTCCATAAGTGCGTCATTCACATCGCGCACCTCCTTTGGAAATGACTTAATAACTTATCCATTTAGCTTATTGGCACAGCTTCCAAGGCGCGTGCTTCATACTGAAAGTTCATACCAAACTTTTTTTATTATTGATATTGACAATGGTGTTCGGTCAATAAATACAGATATTGATTTTATCGCCCAGCCCTAATCTAAGCTTAGATAAACTTAAAATAAGGGAAGGATATATAGCATTGTTTTAATCTCCTTAGGAAACATTGTGGCCAATCAAAAGCTGCTTGAGGCAGTTAGTGTTTCAAAGGCAGTGTTTTGATCTGACTTGCCTAATTTTCACTGGTATTTACATGAGAACAAGCAATTGATGGTGTTTGAGGCTCACTGTATGTTATTTTAATGTACTGAACTATTATTATTATTATTAATATTATTCAGCTATGCTTAGGTATATCCAGATTTTCATTCTATGGCACCTTTAAAGAATAAAAGCTAATCATAAGCCCTTTACAGTATAGCCCTCACAACACTTGTTATTCACCTGGAATACTATAATCATGGTGAGGAAGAGATAAATGGCTGAAACCACTGGAGATAAGTCTGTTCCTTCTGGGCTCAGGACGTCAAAGACAGGCCTCTTATCTCCATACTGAAACATCCACAGGCCATGTCCTAGAAGAGGATTCAGAAACACTTTACAGTATTAGGCATGTGAAATGGAATCATGGATATTGTTACTCAAAAGATACTGGAAATGTCCACAAAAGTGCTTACAGAAAGCAAAACACTGCTTCCTCTAAACTGCTTCCTTAAATCAGACACATTTATCAACCGCTGCATTTTCTATCATGGTCACAGGCATTAAAATAGAATTATTTGTTTTGTTAAAAATGCTATGTATGTAGCATAGCTATGCTATGTATGTATTAAATAACATTATCCTGTAATGGACATTACTGTATGCCTGCTCAATGTAATCTTGTTTGTTTTATTTGATTTATTTTCTGATTTGGACACAAAAGAAAAATCTAGCAGCGAAACAGCTTCATGTTATGTAAGATATTAAGAACAATAACTAATATTACAAAATGTACATTAAAGAATGTTTTCACACCTTTTTTGAAGCATTTGTTCACTGCCACAGCTTGCTCAAACAAATTAACAAATTTGTTGTGCTCAGATCCATGCTAAAACTAAATCAGTTTAATATTACCAGTATAAAGTGATCATGGTTTGACTGAAAACAAACTCTGAAGCGGTTCAGATGAGGTGAGAAAGCAATCTGACCCAAGGGACCAATGAACCAAGCTGTATCATAATTCATACCTGGAAATGTTACAAAAAAAGTAGCTGTGTCTGATTCTGTGAGTGTGCACATTAGTTATCACAGCTTTAAAAAAATAAGGAGAGGCTCTTTATCTTAAAATGTTGTTTTAATTGCTCTTCACTGTGCATTCCAAGCATGAAGCCTTGATTGCAGATTCTCTTTTGAAATTTTATGAAATGCATAACTTATTAGTTAGAGTGAGAATGCCGGCTACATACGGTGTGTTATGACAGCTACAGATAGAGACACAATAAGCCTGTGGAGCTTAAACAGGTGCATTTTGACCAATGAGAAAATATTTGTGTTCACGATATTTTGGAGCACTCTGAATGCTGCGTGATTGCAAAGTAAAGCAAACCAACATGAAAATGCAAAATTGTAACAAAGCCACCGCTCTGCAACCAAAAAAAATGTAAGTATATGAACATCTCACTAAAAACTCAGACATGAAAACTTTATTAACTTACAATACCCTATTTTCTAGCAAGAACTGTATTAATGTAAAGTGTAACATACCAATGGCGGAAAACAGGCACATGACCAAAAGGATGATCACACACCAGAACACGTCTATGTTCATCTGCCGCTCTAGTTTGCTGCGTTTATAACGAGGGCCGTTGTTGTTTAGCATTGCTTTTGTTTCATGACCTGAAAACCAGTGCAGAGGAAAACACTCACATTTTGTGAAGATAATAGAAGCTGTACCAGTCAATTAATAAATCTGGTATTAACTACATTGTAAGTAAACTACAAGTAAACATGGTAGGTAAACAAACATGGATAAAAAAGACATAAATAATATACAAATTCCTTTTTTAAACGATTGTTCTATTTGTAAACTTGATAGCACACATTTACGAACTGTCATGTATTTTTGCTTCTTTTCAAAAGGAGTAGCATTTTTAAAATACAAAAAAAAAAGATAAACTATATTTATTATTTTAAGGGCACCTATTTTACCCCTTTTTAAAGATTTAAGATAAGTCTTTTGTGTCTCCAAAGTGTGTCTGTAAAGTTTCAGCTCAAAATACCAATCAGATTATATGTTATACTTTTCTGAACATTGAAACTTTCAGCTCTGAGCACATTGTAGCTGGCTTTTTTTTTTTACTTGTGCCTTTAATGCAAATGAGCTAGTTTTCCCTGCCCACCTTTCCCACGTGCCTGTCAAAGCCACAGAGATCTCTTACTATGGCTCTGATGTGTCTCTCCAGCTCATGCTGCGTCAGATAAACAGCACAGTGACAGACATGAAGGAAGCACATCTTGTGTAACGTTTGTGAGAAACACTACAGTAAGAACTTCCCCAATGATTATTTAATGTATTTGTTGAGAAATTAATTCAAGCCTTTTTTACAACGATGAGTCACATACAATGTTGTTACAAAGTTCACTCGCGCACACACAGCGAGCACGTTTGACTTTGCCCTGTTTTTGCATTGGAAATGTGACAGGATACACATTAATATCCACTGCTGTATTGATATCCGTTATGTTTATGTACAAAATAAACCTGATTTAATGTCCACAAACCAGGATTGAAGCGTCTTATATTATAATTGTACTGACACCATAACATAGGTGAATTACACCGATTTAAATGTCTTTATTACAAACATGCACTGTGTTAAAAACATTTTAATGACTGATGATCACAGAGAGCTAAATAGATCTTTTAATCCCAGTTGATTTGGGCATGCCTGTCTTGTTGATATGATTATATGCTTTACTATGGAGACATGTTAATTTGTGGCTGTCAATAAATTCGGTGGGCGGGGCAAAACCGCACTCCTACCTCACACGTTGCGGTGGGCCTCAAAATGGGAGGGATTTGAATCCTATTTTAAAGTCAGGAAATTTTAAAAAGAGACTTATTGTTTCTATCATTCCAGTATGACTGTGGACACACTATACCTAGACACACTTCTGTCCAATCAGCTTCCCAAAGATGATTTTTATTTTCTTTAATAAATAAACTTATTTTTCTAAATTACAACTACCCACTAGTTATAACTTTCTTCAAAATCAGTTATTTGGATTGAAAATAGTTTTTACTAAAGCAATCATTTACCACAATAATGTTAGTAAAGGGCATACTCAAAGAAAACCTGTGAAGGAATAAAAAAAAATCTAAATATTTAATCAAACAACATTTTTCATTTGATTTAATAAATGAACATTTAATAAAAAATGTTGACCCTTATCACAGACAACGACTCAATTTAAAACAATTTAATGTATAGAAAATGTTATGTACAATTATTACAAAGTACTTCAGGTTTTTGTCCTGACAATAAATTACAGAAAACTTTAACACAACACTGGAGAGAATGCTTAAAACATTATAACATATTTTTCTATTCAGATCAATGTTATCAATCTTAATACCAATTCAGTCAGACTGTCAAAATATTTTAATTTAATGAGGTTTTAACTTTTTATATATACATGTTATTGTTGCTAACATAATGCATTTTCAATTCATTTTCTCATTTGTAGGGCAACCGGGGCAACCCGGACAACTTCAGATGGCCGATTTCATAATTCAGCCCTCAAATGGAGCTTATTAAAAAGCTCTGCTCTGTTTAAAAAAAAGAAAAGAAAGAAAGGCAAGGATACCTGCATAGATGATGATTCCTACAGCCTCCTCTGTGTTGCGAATAGTGCAGCCCCTGAGCAGCAGATTGTCTTTGTACAGGCCGTCTCTCCTCCCACTGCGATGAATTCTGTCATACAAACCACACAGACTCATTCACCAGACTGACAAAACAACATATCTGTGTGCACTACACATAAACCAGCTCCAATCTGAACTCAATTCAATTCATCTTTTTTTCTAAAGCGCTAGCACAATGCAGACTGTGGCCCACTTTACACTAATGCGTTTTCATTTAGAAACTGCGTTTTAGATCAAAAACGATCCGCGTCCACACTAGTGTTTCATCCAGCATTTCTAAACGTATCTCAGTCCACACTACTACACAAAAAACGTACCTCACGTGACCATTCGCGCACTCTGGGCATGCGCGTTCGAGTATAAACAAAGCATGTGTCTCGCTCGGCATTTGGTTATTGTTAGCCAACAAACGCTGATTGAACGATGAACGCGAGCAATTAGCGAGTGCTCGAATAATAGCTTGCCTCTTGCGAATATATGCAGCTGCTGTAGTTAAAAAGGCAGAGTTTAACTGCACAATGGCGCCGGACAATAGTGCAAACAATGCTGCCATTTCTGTGTCCATGTTGCTGTTTACAGTAAAGGCTGGTCTGCCGTCTTCCGGTAGCGTTATAGTCATGTGATAGGGGCTTGACGAATAAGGGAAGGAAACGCAATGACCCAAAAGCCCCAATCAGGTAGCGAATCTCAGCAGCTACGCCTCCGTTTTTAGATGTCTCCGTTTTCCCCCATCCACACTGAGGCGGAGCTGCAGCGTTTTAGAATGAAAACGGCCTCTCCAGCGTTTTCAAAACGCTTCGTTTTTGGGGCTCGAAAACTCTGGCGTAGTGTTGACGGATGGCGTAACCGTAGCAAAACTTATGTGTTTTAAAATGAAAACGCATTAGTGTAAACTGGGCCTGTGTCAAGGCAGATTAACATAGAAGTTCTAGTAAATTGAAACTGTCAGTCCAGTTTTCAGAGTTAAAGTTTAGTTTAGTTCAGTGTAGTTTTAATTACACTGCTGAAAGTCCAAACACTGAAAAGCAAATATATTGATGTCTAGCTCCACAAGTACCAAACCAAGCAAGCCAGTGGCGAGGAACAAACTTCACCAACTGACGAAAGTGAAGGACAAAAGGCTAAGTTGAACTCCTCTCTCCTTATTTGCTTAAACTAAATAAGAATAAAAGCCAACTTCAGCCTTTACAACCATTTGCTGTGGAAACTTCCAAGAGATTTCGGCATAATGCTGTATCCCTTGTCGTTGAGCATCGATCCATCACAGTCGACAGTCCACAGGGTTTCCCCTCAGGATCTCTCTTTCTCAGCACAAAATCAATAGTAAAGCCATGACCTCGGTAAAACGACTTTGTACACAGGTAAAGCCCTGAGGCCAATGAGATCTCATGTTCAGTCAGCGGCAGCACTTTTTTTTGTGAAACCCCAAAGCTGCATTGTAAAAGACATTAGCGAAGTGAAATGATTCTCAAGATGAATGAGATCGAAAGAGTGAAATCTTCAATCCAGCGAGACCTCAGTTCCGAAGGTTGCGTGCGATTCCAACACTGGGAAAAAGTTCAAAAGGCCTCAGGGCTAAGCTTCCCAATAAAATGGCGGAAAATGCAAATTAACCCCCACTGAATGAGCGCTGAATGTTAAACACCTGTGGCGGGAACTCAATAAGCTTTAATGCAAGCACTAATCCCAGTGCTAAATTCAGGATTACATCTGTTTGTTAAAAACCTGCTTGCTGTTGCTGAACTCTTCTTCTGTCAATTCAATGAAAAGGCACATGGCAAGATTTGTATTTTTAGCCAATAGCAGTATATTTATCTTTGCCACATCTGTTTTTAATTTAAGACAAAGTTCAAATTAGCCATCTGTAAGCTTCATGCTGTCATTCACAGTTCTATTTCAGTTCAGGACCACTGACCTCTTTGCTAGCTTAAAACAAGGGGTCAAATTATGTCTAGTCTAGTACGGTCCAGTCATTACATGTCATGTCATTACATCTTGTGCCTATAAAAGGATTGTATGTCATTAGCTATGTTTCAATCCACCTATTTTTATGCGCATTAAAAAAATTAAATATATATTTTTTTTAAATCGGTTGATGGAAACGAAAAGCTTCCCATAAATTTTGAAAATGTGCATAAAAAAACATCTGAGCATAACTGAGTAAGATGATGAAAACACTTTTGCCGAACAAATTCCAGTAGGTGCATTACAAAAAGGTCACGTGATTGTAAAAAGAGATCATGTGATGATAAAAACGTGTGTGAATGGACAAACCAGCCGACTGAAGGAAAGTTTCTTCCCTCAGACTATCAGGGTGATGAACACTTAACACACCCCACACAAACTCTCCCATACCCCACACTGCACACCATAAAGATGTAGCATGCACTGCACTTTAACCAATCCATACTTAAACAATACTGCCTACAATTATGTGTACACCTATCCATCGTACGCATCACTGTCAACATTGCCAAATTTCCACTGTCTTGTTTTTTTGTGAGTATGTTGTTGTATTTTGCACTGTCTGTATTTTACACTGTCGCTGTATTTGCACTGTCTGTATTTGCACTGTCTGTATTTTGCACTGTCTGTTTTTTGCACTGTCGTTGTATTTGCACTATCTGTATTTTCCACTGTCTGGAGCCAGCACCTAAGCTTTTCACTCATCATAGCACACGTGCGTGCTGCTGATAATGTGACAATAAAAGTGATTTGATTTGATTTGACCAGCAGGCTGACCACATTGTAAAACATCTGAAATGTTGCTTTGGTCATTCTAAACGCCTTAACCTTTTCAGTTTTAGTGTTATTTTATTATTAATTACCTCTAGAACAGCCAAGAGCGGCTGTGCTCCCCGTCTCACACCTTCAAACGCCACCTTGTGCTCATTGCGTGTCGGCATTGTCTTCTATTTTTGTGAACAATTGTTTTTATTATTTCAGTTTTTGTTTAATATAGAAAGCATACAGCGCATAACTATATCGTTAAACAACCCTGAATTCCCACCCTCGACCCAGGTAGACTTGTTTTATAATAACAGATGTTAAAAGATTACTGTTAAAAAAAACACGAGAATGCGAGCAGTTGAAAGTTCCCTACAAATAATGTCCAGCAAAGATAGGCCCCATTGATGTCTACTCATAATATAAGCAGGGATCCAGCAGCAAACCAACATTTTCTTAGCATCTGTGAAAGCAGCAAAGAGCAAGTTCTTGTTGCATTGAGCGTGACATGTTAGGAAAATCCTTTAGGAAAAAACATACTGGAGTCAGTTCGGCATTGTCTTCTGAGGCGCAAGTCATTTATTAAATAAGGAAAAGATTGACGCAGCTCCTCCTACCGCAGCAAATTCCCTTTTTACTGTTGATATTTGGTGGTAGTTAATCAGGATGTGATTATTTTGTTCTCTTTGATTAATTCACGTCTTTTATGCGATATTCCAGTTTTGCGCATAAAGTTAATTCGCATTTTTGGATGGAAACATAGCTATTGATGGTCATTAAAATTCAAATTCCACTGTATATAATATTAAAGCTCTTTTGTTTGTTTAATAAAATAAAGTATACACCTGTTCTGTGTGCTAGGAACCTTAGATGACTTCTGTTGTGATCTGGTGCTAAAAAATACAACTAAATAACGGTGCGAGCCCTAATATAATGGTAGGGCATATGCAGCTTTTTCTCCATCTATCCTTGTCTGTCCATCTCAGTATGTCTCTCTTTATCTGCCTAACCATCTATTCACCCATCTGTACCTTTCCTTTCAGTTACTCATCTATGAATCTACCCATCAATCTCTCTTTGTATCAATGGATCCATTCATCCACCTCTCCACTATTCACTGTTAGTTCTGATCCCATTGACTTTCATTATGCAAGCAAACACACGGACACATTCTTCAAAACATCTACTGTGAAAGTCACACTGATTAGGAACAGCATGGTGGTTGAGTCAATGATGCCATTTAAATTTTTTAGGTGTGAGTGACAAGTGTGAAATGTTTAGGTGTTTGCTGCCTTTCACATTGCAGCTCAGGGTAGATGCTAATGGGTAGTAGTCAGTCAGTTGTCATAATGTCATGCTTCTGCCCTACCAAAGTAAATATGCTGCTTTCATACTACAGCAAGTGAGCCCCTCAGAGCTGGACATTTGTTATTTCGATATGTCAGCCAAATAACCGTATCTGAATTAAAAAGGACAAAAAAAAGACTGAAATTATGTAAGAAAAAGAATTAGCTTTTTTTTTTTACATTTTGGAAAAAGAAATTACATTTTACGACGACTACTACTACTATTACTACGGCTTCTGCTACAATAATGACTACTACTACTACGGCTGCTGCTACAACGACTACTACAACGAGGAATACTACTGCTGTTTCTATGACAACTAGTACTACTACTACCACAACGGCTGCTGCTACAATGACTACTACGATGACGATTAATACTACTGCTGCTACAATGACTACTACGATGACGACTACTACAACGGCAACGACTACTACTACTACTGCTGCTGCTTCTACGACAACAACTACTACGATCACAATGACTGTTGCTACTACAACTACTACTACTACCGCTGCTGCTTTTACGACAACAACTACTACTACTACCATGACTGCTGCTACTACAATTACGACAACTACTACTACGACTGCTGCTACTATGACGACAACGACTACTACTGCTGCTTCTAAGACAACTACTACTACCACCATGACTTGCTACTACAACTACTACTGCTGCCGATGTTGCTTCTATGACCACGCAGACTACAACTACTACCACTATGACAACGATGATGACTTGACTGATCTACATAAATATTAGGGTGGTAACTCTTTCCATACATTTTAAGACCTCATAGTCACTTTAGGTTTCAACCAGTAACATTGGCGATATTTTAACTTGCAG